>OZ025303.1:129640876-130846876 GCA_964019185.1 Maratus speculifer
CCTACAATCGGTCGGTAACATTGGTCACTTCGTTAAGTGACTAGTAAATTATGTTGAACATGCTCTACGTATCAAAATTCCCTAATCTGACCCAAGTTGTCTTAACCAAGATCATCTGGATGCCGCTACTGAACACGCTGAGTTTTCACTAGAAATAATTTCAACCATCGACACGCAATACACTGTTAAAAAATTGACCCTTTTGCTGGAACGTCACTCCACCGCTTTTATAGAAAACGATTATTTCAGCCTATTATGGAGCATTCTCATGGGTCAAAAGAGAGATAATTTATAAAAGCGGGGGGAGTGACGATGCAGCAAAAGGGTCAATTTTTTTTTTTACAGTGTACCAGATCATAATTTTTAAAATGTCACACAGAGAGGATTACACTGTTATAAATCTGTTTCATTTTGCTGCAACGCACTCCACCACTTGTATATAATATTTCTATTCCAACCAATGAGAAAGCTCCATTTCACGGCCAAGTAACCGTTTTCTATAAAAGCAGGGGAGTGCGTTGCAGCAAAATGCAGCAGATTTTTAACAGTGTATCTTTGCATGACAATAGTTACAAAATGATTGGTGCGCCAATTTGCGATAAACAGCGAGTAAAAATGATCCATTCCCTGTGACATTTTAAAAGTCACGAACAAAGCTTATATGTCATTAGTCGCGATCTTATTCTCGTATCCGGCAAAAAATTATAAAAACAGAATTTCGTTTCGTACCTTCCACGAATCTAACTGCAAGTAACCGGTGAATATGGTTACTTTGATTAGTTTCACTGAACATGGACCATAATCTTTTGCAGTTTCTATGGGCGTGTTCAGCACAACTTACCGGTCACTTATCGGTTACTTACCAATTGTAGATAAGTACGAAATGAAAATCAAGGCCAAGCGTGACGTCAGCTACAATTCAACAGGATAGTTTTCATTGGTACCACAATTCGCTTTTGTACTGCCTTACAATCGGTCGGTAAGATTGGTTACTTTGGTAAGTTGCGCTGAACACGCCCTATCTTTAAGTTCTAGAAATGTATTATGCAGCAGGCTTTCATGTCAAACACACAAGTTAGATGTCTGTTGTTCAGTAAAATAAATGTTTTATGTTTAGTTTCAGATAATGGTAAAATATTTATAATGTATAAAAATATTCATAAAAAATATAATATTCATTTAAGTTTTAAACAGCTGATTCATTACGAATATCTATATTGATACACAAGATGAATTTTACTGAATTAACAAATGCAGTCTTTTCTATCGTCCACGAAAATGATCCGCATAGAGAATCTAAACGTCTCCAACTAAGAAACTGGTGTTTTACCTTTTTTATATTATTCAAAGAAGATGCTCCAATCCGTCTTTCGTTTGCTTTAAGTGTGTTGTCAAACGAGAAATGTTGGGAAAGAACCGAATCTATACATCGAATAAAACTTAATAGGAGAAAAGTTGCTAAAATGTTAGTTTGCTTACCCAGTTGGAATGGCAGGCCTAATCCTTTACAAGCAATAGAACGTTTTCGGATTGCTTCTTGGTGTTGCTTAGAGGAAGATGCAATTTTAGCGTTTGAACAATGCAAGAGAGAATTTGAAACTACAAATGACAGTGTTACTAGTCTGAAAGAGTTTGTACAAATATTAAGCACATCGTCTATTTATGCAGATAGATTGACGGAATACTGGTCACATGTCATAAGTGGTTACACTTCGGATTTACAATTACAGGGTAAGCATTTGTATGAACATGGACTTTATCTTGCAGTACATAGGATGGACAGAAAGGTAAAGCAAATTGACGACGAAGAAACAGAACTGAGTAAAAGAAATTATAGAGGATACCTAGAAGCTGTAGAATTTTTTTGGAATAAAATAGAATCATTACCAGAAAATGAATTTAGGATCGATCGGGCGTTTGAAGTCTTCATTAATGCCACACTACGTGCAGCAATGATGGATTCTGTCAATAATCCAGATATATTCGAATTTTGCTTTTCTCAATTAAGTCTTGAGCTGTGTCCTGAGTTTATGAGTAGAGTTTCTTCTGGAAGTTTCTCTGCTGTTACTCGTGTTCAAACGTACCGCCCTGATCTAGTTCCAAAAATATTTAATTCTTTGCATGTTTTAGTACAAATGGACTATTTGAAACCAGTTTGGGCAGTGCTAGAAAAAGCTACTACAGATCAACTTAGGACGTACTTAAATACTGATCATTGTAATAGGATATACGAAATACTTACTAATAGAGGAGAAAAAGATAGAATCATCCAATTTATTTCACATTTTTCCTATAAAATCTATGTTTGAATCCATGTACTAGACGAAATCGTATACAACGTTAAGTGACTGTCGTATCCGTGTTGCCAATTCAGCCCATTTTTAAATTAAATCGACTATTTTTCAATAGCCATCTTTATTTTATTCAAGGTATGTGCCTACATTCAGCCTACATTTTTTTGAGAAATATGAAATTTTTATTTAACACATGTTTTTAGTTAAAACAATTAATAAAACTATGTAATTCATATAATTTTTAATGGAATTTTAATTAATTTTTAAAGTGTAAGAAATATTTAATCAAGCTTTAATAAAGGATTGCGTTTATGCTAAACTTACTGTAACGAAATCAATTCAATGCATTTCACTTTTTTTCAACAATATGTTTGCAAACCACTTACCAGTGTTGTGAAGCAAAAGATTTGCAATACCTCGCTCCATATTTACTAACGTATACAAAATTTTGTATACAAAACATTTTTTTTTAAAAATATGTATATTTTTAAATTAAAAAAAAGCTGCTAAATTAATATATACAAACTTATAAGCTGCATTTTGCTTCATAACATACCAAAAGATAAGAACCTTGTACAAAATTTTATTTCAATATCTTAAAAACCTCTTAAGAAATGTTTCTTGTAAACGTACGCAATGAAAAACTCAGTTTTCAAGAAAATGCAAATTAAGATTGTTATGCACCCATCAGAAATTATGTATAAAGTTTACAACTTTAAAATCCACCATATTTGTAAGTGTTTACATATTTGTGTATTAAATGTATTTACTTTCTATAGCTCTTTAAACGGTTACTTTCAGTTTCAAAAAGTTAATTTCCGGTTTCTATTTTGGGCTATAACTTTGCTTCTAATTATCACTGAATCAAAAGTAAGGCCTTTTGGAATACTAAATGTTTAAATTTTCATTTAAAATAATAATAATGATAATAATAATAAAATCAAATTTTTCACAAACACAGCGATTTGAAGGTAGGTACATACCTGACGATAGAGATGCTTCTCTTCAGGTCCATAGCTCAAAATGAACAATAGGGGGGGGGGGGGGGCTCATAACTTTTTTTTTCTCTGACGCAGAAAAATAAAATAATACATATTCACATTCTAGGTACTATGTTTCTTATTAAACTGTTATAATAACTCATTTTATGATAAGTTGGTACTAAGTTGGTATGGTATATGATAAAAATTTTGAATGTATAACTGGTGCAAAATTAAACATGTTAACTTCATATGTACAAATAGGATGAGGGAGTGTTGAAACACTTATTTTAGATACAATTTAGTAATTCTGCAAAACTGTGAAAGAGTCTCAAAACTAAAATAGATTTTGAGCAGAATTACCCTTGAATTTTCGGAACAGAAATTAATTTAGTGATCTTGGAATCTTTTCCAGGGAGGGGGCTCAAAATGTTTTAGAGGGGGCTGAGCCGCCCATAGTGCCCCCTTAGCTACGGTCCTGCTTGTCTTACGCTCGTATTTACTATCTATTTCAACTTAGAAAACCTGGGTCGAACACTCAAATGAAATTCATGATAACATTTGATTGAAAACTATCAAGGAGGCGTCCAATCAATATTAAAGGAGAATACCATTTGCGTGTTGGACCCAGCTTTTTGGTATAACAAGGGATTGAAGTAGTTTGCGAATACGAGCGTTAGACATAATGTTTGGAAATAGAAGCAGGTTTTCGTAATAAACTTTAAATTATCAATGCTGCTCATCATAGAGCTACTTCATGCTGACGACATAAGTCCAGATGCTAGAAAAACAAAAAAAAAGTTCTCTGATTCAAAATTTTCTAAATATTTTGTGTAAAATGAAACTTATAAAGCAAATTCTGACGCTTCTTCTGTTCAAATTTTAACAAACCCAGTGGTAACATTTATGATAAAAATAACTTTAGAAAAACTTCTACTACAAAAGGATGGTGATTATTGGATTTTGTTTTTAATTCTAGCTATTTTGAATGCATAATTTTTCAGAGAATATTTCTGGTATTTGATGTTTATGCCGAGTTCATCGACATATTTATTTTAAGAACATTTAGAGACTAATATATTTTTTACATAAGTTAGAAAGAAAAAACGGAAATTATCTAGACTCAATTTATTATATGTTCCTAATTAGACTCTCAACAATCTAATTTGTTTTTTTCATAATTGTGGCTTTTTATGATAATTTTTTATTTGTGTACAATGAATTGAACGCTGTCAATGTATTTTTTCTGACCGGAGCTCTTTCTTCGTTAAGAATAAGAGAGCTATTGCATACAAGAACATACAAATCGGTGGTAATGTAGAGAAATGTTTGATAAATATGCTGGTGCAGGCAGTTTTTAAATCCAATAATTATTTTACGACGTATTTAAAGATGGTCAAAATCGTTCCATTAAAAAAGTTTTATAGTAGTAAAAACTAGGCATAGGAATTTTAACATTTTTAGATAATTTTATACGTTAGAAGTTCTCGGTGGGCAGACTGCTTTTATTTATTTATTTATTTATTTTTTTTTACTCATTTTTTGAGGATTTATTGCCATTTGAAATTCAAATTTTCAACATTTTGAGACTTTTTTACATATTTATAAAAGGTTTTTTTATAAAATGTTCCCAAATAATCAAAAATAATGGATTCAAATTTTTAAAAAAATTACACGCGATTATCACAAACGTAAAAAAAAAACTTTCAAGTGAGAATTGCATTGTTAAAAGAGAAGGAAAATTGTAAAAAAAAAAAAAAAAAATTATGAACACTGTGAATAAAAATTTTATCATTTATAGATAATTTTACATATTAGAAGTTCCCGGTGTGCAGACATTTATTTATTTATTTATTTAATTTTGACTCATTTTTTGAGGATTTAATGCCATTTTAAATTCAAATTTCCAATATTTTGAGAGACTCTTTTGCATATTTTAAAAAAGGCTATTTTAAATTGTTGCCAAATGATCAAAGAATAATTCCTTCAAATTAAACAAAATACACACGGTT
Organism: Maratus speculifer; assembly: GCA_964019185.1. Classification (NCBI taxonomy): domain Eukaryota; kingdom Metazoa; phylum Arthropoda; class Arachnida; order Araneae; family Salticidae; genus Maratus; species Maratus speculifer. The sequence goes on from OZ025303.1 coordinate 129,646,163, forward strand.
GTCCCACAGAAAAAAACCTTCCAAGTGAATTGAATAATTAAAAGAGAAAGAAAATTGTAAAATAATAAATTCAATAGTATGCTTATACATTCCTGAATAGACAAAAATTATGAAAGATTTATAAAACAAAATAAGACAGTGCAAATAATCTTTCCTTTCTAATGACAAAATATTTTCGCGTGAATATTGCAAAAAGAAAAAACTGTTTGGTGAAAATCACGTCGGATTTAAAACGTTACATTTAAAAATCCCTTTTTTAAAGCCATTACCTCATAGAATTGTTAAAAAATACCCGAAAGCTAAAACTCCGTTGACTAAGTTAGTTTTATATTAGCTGATTCTGAAATGTTCAAATAATCTTATTTAATCAAACAGCCATTAACAACAGCACATTCTGCCATAAAATGAAAAAGATGAATACCCATTTATAGAACGATTGCCACTGTTTTTATTTTTCAATCTTTCGTATTTATTATTATTATTAGTATTATTATCATTCGATCAAATTAACTGATTTTTAGAGGCGGGAAGAGGGTTGATGAGCGTAGCTCATAGGGGGCAGAGCCCCCTAGTTAAAAGTGAAGATTTAGTAGTCTGAAAAATTTATTGTAATACTTATAAATAATTTTGCATCTTTTCCATTTTATTATTTCTTTACGTTTACAGTATGATATCTCTCATATAGATGGAATTTATATTATAAAGTAAACAAGTTGGAAATTGCACGTGAACGTAGCAAATGAGGTGCGTTCGTACGATAACGAAGTTTAAAAAATATTCAGATCTTGCTGATATAGTAGAGCGTACTTCGGACACAGTATAATAGTCGAAATCTTTGTGTTTCTGTAAATATGCAGGAAGTAATTTTTACTACACCCCAGCAACATATATATGTTATTCATAAAATGTGAAATAGTTGAATATAATTAAAACACTCCCCAAACAATGTTTCCTCGTATAGCATTATGTAGTGCAATACTTTTGTGTGGCCCTGTAATTTAATAATAAAAATTCTTTGCATCACAGATTGTACAGAATGCATTTTTTAGTATATATTTCATACATTTATGCCAATTCTATTATGTTCGAATGAATGTAACATCATTAAAATGCATTTGAAACTTTTCCCCATTGACCGGAATGTAATGGAATACTTTTGATTGTCCCTGTAAATGATCAATGCATCCGACTTTCATAACATTTGAAATGACTCGACAAAATTACGTAATAATTATGTTTTAATTTTCAAACGATTAAAATGCATTTGAAACTTTTTTCCCCATTGACCGTAATGTAACGGAATCCTTTTGATTGTCCCTGTAATTGATCTATGCATCCGATTTTCATAACATTTGAAATGACTCGACAAAATTACGTAATAATTATGTTTTAAATTTCAAACGATTAAAATGCATTTGAAATTTTTTTTTCCCATTGACCGTAATGTAACGGAATCCTTTTGATTGTCCCTGTAATTGATCTATGCATCCGATTTTCATAACATTTGAAATGACTCGACAAAATTATGTTATAATTATGTATTTTAAATTTCAAACGATTCGGTTGGGTAGTTTTTGCGTTGTTATATGCGGACGGACAGATGGACAGACAGACAGACGGACTGAGCGACAACAATAGGTGCTACGTATTTACATAATTACGAACGCACCTAAAAATGAGCCCATGAGGAATGCTGCTGTCATATTGGCGATGGCAACAGTTTCCAAATAAATTTTCTTTTTACTGTATTTTTTTTTTTTTTATCGCACAATTTCTATTTTTACATGGTTGGATATAAAAAAAAATGAACTTTCAAAAATAATTTGTTTCAAAACTATCTCAATTTGCAATTTTTTTGTTCTTAGAAATTATTTTTAAGCACTAGGTATCATGGATTAAACAGTTTGCACTAATATGAACTACATTACATTTGTTTCCAGTCAAAATTTTTGAAAAAAATTGATTTCATCAATGAACAAATGTAATACAATAAAAACGAATTTAACAGGATACAATCGAACTATGCACTTAAACCACTGAAAATATTGGAATAAAAAAAAGCTACTGTAAGTAGCGATTTTTGGTGTTATCTTGAACTATTAATTCCGGCTATTAACACGTGGCTAAAACTTAAGCATCATTTTTTAATAAAATTAAAAATTTTATTTCAATACATTTTTGATAATTTTGATATTCAAATGAGTTTTAGTACTTAGCGGTGATAGTGAACAAAAAAAAAATTATAGATGCAAAGAATCTGAAAAAAAAGGGGGGTGGGTGTGTGTTACCGGAAAGACAGAGGGTCACATTAAGTTCTGTAAGCCAGAATCCAGGATTCGATATACTAATCTTTAATATACTTTTTCTCCAACTCTAAGAAAGTTTGCACTCTTCTCCCTTTTTCCCCTATTTGGTATCAAAAATTTTTATGGAGCTATTAATCACCTAAGATGATGTTTAATGATATCTGTTGTCTTTGCTTGAATTTATAGTTTATTATCTTTAGGAGTAAATTTTTAATTTGCCAATTAGTCAAAATTTTTCAATTTGTTCCGAAATTTGATAGAATGTTTTGAGCATTTTAACGTAATCTGAATACAGAAGTAAATCGAAAATATCCTTAACATTTAATAAAAAATGTCATTCCAGACCTACGTTTTAAATACTTTCGAATGGAGTATAACCTCTTGAGACATGAATTTAAAATAACGAGAATAAATCTGGATTTTCCGAGTTGGTGAACATTAGTGACAGATCATACGACTTGCGCAAGGCTCCAAATAAATTTTCAATGTTTGTTTGAATTGTTTCAATTCATCCATGTTTGCCGGAAGTGAAGTAATGCAAAAGCCCAAAAAATACCACTAGTGACTTAACCGTAGGTTTATTATCGTATTTGCCGTATAATCAAAGGTTTGAAATGAATGTATGGCAAACACGACCAGAAACCTACGAATAAACCATTAGTGGTAGTAATTTTTAGTTTATACACCATTTCCCTTCCGACACACATGGATCATTAGATTCCCCTATTACTAATCTTCCATAAAATAAAGATTTTTTTTTTCTTGTGCTCGATGAATTAGGTTTTTGTGTAGTCGGCTTTTGGACTACTATTAGTTTATGGACTCTTTTTAAAGGAATATAATGCAAGAAAAGGGATTATGAAACCCTTTGCGTTATAACAACATATTCAAAAAAAAAAAAAATCTTGAACGTGTATCTTCCCGCATAAAGGTAGAAATTGCTTCAAAACAATGACCGGAATCCCGGTAGTTTTGCACTATTAATGAAACATGATTAACCAATCAGAAAATTTGCTTACTGAAAGCAGCGAAAAGTCATCAAAACTACAGACATCTGATTAGTCAATTTGTTTCGCTAACAAATCAAAATCTATATGGATTACAGCGTCTAGAATATATCGTGTTGAAATCTGATATCCAAACAATGCTAAAAATTGGTATCTTTTAAATGCGCAACGATGCTATTGAAATCCAAAGTGTTGATCGCAACGACATCTGCAGGATTTTTATATTACATTACCTAGATTGGCAATAAATGGTCATGCAGTTTTAGAAAATATCCTGCAGATGTCGCTGCTATCTTTAGATTTCTTCAGCATCGTTGCGCATTTAAGGTATACAATATTTTAGCATTCTTTTTAAGAATTACTGAGATAGCAAATGTCCGCACTACACTATAGAAAATTTGACCCTTTTGTTGCATCGTCACTCCCTCGCTTTTATAGAATATCTCTCTTTCGACCCATGAGAATGCTCCATGATATGGTGAAGTAATCGTTTTCTATAAAAGCGGTGGAATGCCGATGCAGCAAAAGGGTCAAATGTTTCAGAGTGTATATACAATGTAAAAAGTGTGACCCTTTTGCTGCATCGTCACTCCATCGCTTTTAAAGGAAACGATTACATCGATATATTATGGAGCATTCTCATTGGTCAAAACAGAGATATTCTATAAAAGCGATAAAGTGACGATGCAGCAAAAGGGTAAATTTTTTTACAGTGTATCTAAACACTACACTGTTAAAAATTTGACCCATTTGCTGCAGCGTCACTCCATTGCTTCTACGCTGTAAAAAATTGGACCCTTTTGCTGCATCGTCACTCCACCGCTTTTATAGAAAACGATTACTTCACCCAATTATGGACCATTCTCATGGGTCAAAAGAGAGATATTCTATAGAAGTGGGGGAGTGACGAAGCAGCAAAAGGGTCAATTTTTTTTACAGTGTATAGAAAACGATTACTTTACTGTGTTATGGAGCATTCTCATTGATCATAAAAGAGACATTCTATAAAAGCTGTGGAGTCACGCTGCAACAAATAGATTAAATTTTTAACAGCGTATACACTGTAAAAATATTAACACTTTTGTTGCGTCATCACTCCACCGCTTTTATAGAAAACAATTACTTCAGCCTACCATGGAGTATTCTCATGGGTCAAAAGAGACATTCTATAAAAGCTAGGGAGTGAAGATTTAGCAAAAGGGTCAAATTTTTTACAGTGTACCTACACTGTAAAAAATATGACCCTTTTGCTGCATCGTCACTCCACGGCTTTTATAGGATATGTTCTTTTTGACCCATGAGAATGCTCCATAATAGGGTGAAGTAATCCTCTTCTATAAAAGCAATGGAGTGACGATGCAGCAAAAGGGTCATATTTTTTAGTGTATCGAGCACGGAGTGTGACAGCTAGATAGAAATAGAAAGCTGCTCATCGGTCCCTGAGGGGTCAAACAACAACAACAAGGTATCGAACACAAGAAAAAAACACCTTTTTTATGGACGAGTAGTAATAGGGGAATCTACACTGTTAAAAATCTGCTGCATTTTGCTGCAACGCACTCCCCTGCTTGTATAGAAAACGGTTACTTGGCCGTGAAATGGCGCTTTCTCATTGGTTGGAATAGGATATTATATACAAGTGGTGGAGGGCGTTGCAGCAAAATGCAGCAGATTTTTAACAGTGTAATAATTCATGTTTACCGGAAGTGAATTGGTGCATAAGCCAAAAATTAATATCAATTGTGGTTTACTCATACGCTCTAAAAAATTTGACCCTTTTGCTGCATCGTTACTCCACCGCTTTTATAGAAAACGATTACTTCATACTATCATGGAGCATGCTCATGCACTGTAAAAAATGTTTGCACCTTTTGCTGCATCTTCACTCCCCAGCTTTTATAGAATGTCTCTCTTTTGACCCATGAGAATGTTCTATGGTAGGCTGAAGTAATCGTTTTCTATAAAAGCGGTGGAGTGAGACGCAACGAAAGTGTTAATATTTTTACAGTGTGGGTCGACATGAGAATGTCAACCCATTTTATACGTTTGACTGTACACTGTTAAAAATTTGACATTTTTCTCTGCATCTGCATCGTCACTCCACCGCTTTTATAGAAAATGATTACTTCACCCAATTATGGAGCTTTCTCATGGGTCTCAAATAAAGAGATATTCTATAAAAGTGAGGGAGTGGCGATGCAGCAAAAGAGTAAAATTTTTTACAGTGTAGGACAAACACGATGGTACACTGTAAAAAATATGACTATTTTGCTGCATCGTCACTCCGCCGCTTTTTTAGAAAATGACTACTTCAGGCTATCATGGAGCATTCTCATTGGCCAAACGAGTGATATTCTATTAAAGCGGGGGAGTGACGATGCAGCAAAATAGTCATATTTTTTACAGTGTACACTGTAAAAAATATATCACTCTTTTGGCCAATGAGAATGCTCCATGATAGCCTGAAGTAGTCGTTTTCTATAAAAGCGGTGGAGTGACGATGCAGCAAAATAGTCATATTTTTTATAGTGTAAACCTACACTGTAAAAAATTTGACCCTTTTGCTGCATCGCCACTCCCTCACTTTTATAGAATATCTCTTTTTTTGAGACCCATGAGAAAGCTCCATAATTGGGTGAAGTAATCATTTTCTATAAAAGCTGTGGAGTGACGATGCAGAAAAAAATGTCAAATTTTTAACAGTGTACAGTCAAAGGTATAAAATGATTGCAGGACAAACACAATGATAAACCTACATGTAAACAAATAATAGAATTAATTTTCGGCTTATGCACCCCTTCACTTCCGGCAGACATGGATCATTAGGTTCCCCTATTACTACTTTTCCATAAAATAAAGTTTATTTTCTTAGGTTTTTGTGCTGTCAGCTCTTGGACACTTTGTAATATGCTGTTGTGTGCGACCAACAACGTACTGCGCATATTCATCACGTATAAAACGTCACATGGAGTGTATCATCTTTACACTGTGATTGTTATAAATCACACTGTTAAGCATTTGACCCATTTGCTGCAGCGTCACTCCACAGCTTTTATAGAATAGCTCTTTTATGACCAAAGAGAATGCTCCATAACACAGTAAAGTAACCGTTTTCCATAAAAGCGGTGGAGTGATGCTGCAGCAAATGGATCAAATTTTTAATAGTGCAGTGAGCACACATTTTGTGTCAATCGTCGTGTGCACTTTTAAAAATCAGTTGCATACGCACTGCGCCGCTTGCACAGAAAACGGTTATTTGACTGTATTATGGAGCATTCTCATTGGTTGGAATAGAGATATTACATACGTGCAGCGGAGTGCGTATGCAGCAAAATGAGCAGATTTTTAACCGTGTGCAGATGATTCACGAGATGCGATGTTTTAAAATTCATGAACTGATTTTGTATATCTTTGACTACGTATTGAGTAGATGAACGTTTAAAGAGAGTAACGTTCATATTCAACATTTAACTAAAATTCAGCAAAAATGCAGGTTTCTGATTGATTAATATTATTTCGAAATAAAAAAAGCGAAAAATCTACACTGTTAAAAATTTGAAATTTTTGCTGCATCGTCATTCCACCGTTTTGTACAATAACTCCAATGAAAATGCTCCATAATACAGTGAAGTTATCGTTTTCTATAAAAGTGGTGGAGTTACGACGCAGCAAAAGTTTCAAATTTTTAACAGTGCATGGGACCAATAGGGAAGTTGTTTTTGAATTTCTCAATCATATCAGAATATTTTTAAGCGACTTTTTTCACAGAATAGATAAGATCGATCTCTAATATAACCATTTAGTATATTTTTGATTTTGGTTGCATTTTTTTCACTTTCACTTTCGAAACCGGTTCTGAAAATGATAGTACTTTAAAAAACTCAAACCGAAATCTAAAAAGTACAAAATAGCCAGATCAAAAATCAATCTCCCCTAAACTTTGCAAAAAAAAAAAAAAAATAAATAAATAAATAAATAAAAAAGTATAATAATAGGGTAATATCCCCAGTAATTGGCACATTAAGGATTTGTCTTTAAACTTACTTCTATTTTCATAACCAATAAATAAAATATTTACTTGCAAATAGTTTTAAATCAAAGAGTGCATATCTGTGCATCTGTTTTGCCCACTAAAAGCAAAAATATTTGAAAAAGTATTTTTATAAAAATATATTTATAAAAAGTTGCTGTAATCACCAGTAATTGGCACATAGATTTTTACACCATTAAAGTAACCCTTTTCAACTAAACAAAACTGTTTTCAATTAAAATTTAAAATATACTATAAATCAGATAATAATAAATTGAAATGCATGCCTTTCTTAAGCCAGAGAAGAAGCATTTAGAACAAAAATGGCTAATTTGATACAAGCCGTAATTGTTTCTCTTTCGTAGGAACTATTGTCATTTAGTAGCATAAATCAAAGTTACAATCTGTAAAGTAAATGAGCATATAACTGTTAGATGGTCTTGCATTTTTAAAAGACTGGATATAAATCTTATTTTAGGACATTGTTGTAGGATGTGCCAATCACTGGTGCCTGCCAATTACTGGGGATGTTACCCTATTTAAATTTAAACAAAAAATTCGAAAACAACTTGCCGATTGGTTTAAGATTATGGAGTGGGAGTTTTCAAGTGAGTGAAGAGTCCTTTTAATTAACACAGAATGATGATACATTGGGCGCGTTCAGCAGACCTAACCAAAGCGATCAATGTGACCGATTACATGACGTCATGGTAAGTGACCAGTTTCTAACCAGTTAACAAATTCATTGGACTCCATCGGTATTATTTATTAGTAGCGCCATCTGTATTATGTTGCTGCAATTATTCTCTTATTGTTGTTCTCATAAATTTTTATGTAACCGATCACGTGACACAAGTAATCGAGATTTTGCCTCGGTTATTTCGGTCCCTTACCAGTCACTTCGATTACTGCCGCTGAACGACTCTGGTTGCGCATTGATTAGTAGCATTGAACACTTTGATTATTAACCGATGACTTCGCTGAACGCGCTTTGAAGGAATTGGTTTCAATGGAGGATATTCCAAATCTGCGGTTGAGGCTGTAAAAGGTCACGTGGTACCGGTAATTTACCCAAAGAACTTCTAAATGATAAGGAAGAAGGCTGCTACTACTTTCCCTATGAATTGTTTCATTGGCTAGTTGGGATTTACATTACGTCTAACGATGCTTTCTCTTCTTCCCGCTAGAAGTTTTTGCTTTGATCACATGTTCATAACGTAGATGGTATATCCTCCATAGTCCGAATAGAGTCAATAATAAAGTCGTTTGGCTTGCAGCAAGACTTTCCAGCTGTCACCAATCATTTAAGCAACCACTAACCATTCAACTAAAATAACTTTTAGAGTTGCTGCTTTTATGCATTGGAAAAGATTTTACTTCAATTTTTACTTCTAATTTAATGATAAAATCTATAAAAATATTAGTAAGTTTTAAATAGATGATATACTACGAACATCACTTTGACACACAAAATGAATTTCACTGAATTCAAATCGGCAGTATTTTCTGTAATTCAGGAAAATGATCCATACAGAGAATCTAAAGAACTCCAACTGAGAAACTGGTGTTATTCTTTTTTCGAACTGCTTACAAATCCTGGTCCTCCGCCTCTCCCATTCGTTTTAGATGTGTTATCAGAAAAGGATTGTTGGGAAAACACAAACTCGATACACCGTATAGAACTTAACAGGAGAAGAGTTGCTAAAAGGATGATTCAAATACAGAGCTGGACAGGTAAAGCTAATACTCTACCTATTTCCGAACGTTTTAGGATCGCTTCTTGGTGCTGCTTGGGTTCGGATGTAGTCGCTTTGTTTGATCACTATAAACGACAACATGGAATAAAAGATTATGGTGCAGTTGGACTAAAATGGTTTGCGAAGAAATTAAATAGAGAGATCTGGTCAGATCCATTAACAACATGGTGGTTACATATATTAGGTGGGTGTTACGAAGAGCTGCCATTAGATGGTATGCATTTGTATGAATATGGACTTTATCTTCAATTAAAAGGAAGACCGAATACGGGACATTACATTGGATATGTGGAAGGAGTGGAATTTTTGTGGAATAAAATAGAATCATTACCAGAGCATGAATTAAATGCTCATCAGAAACGTGAGATTTTTATGAAGACTGCAGTGCGCGCAGCAAACGGTGAATGTGCAAATAATCCTGAAATATTTGAGTTCTGCTTTTCTCAAATAAGCCCTGATCATTATCCGGAATTCATAGGAAGGACTTATGCTGAAAAGGGTCGTATCTGTATTTTTCGTTTACTACGGTATATGCGTCGCTTTGATTATCTTCAAAAATTGTTCGACTGCTTAGGGCCAAATTTAATCACTGAAGATAATTATCGACACTGGCTGAAAGATTTAATCCAAATACAGTATTCAAAAATCTATGCGAATGAAGCTGAAAATCTCTTCATTCACATATGGAAGAAAGAAGGGTTCGACGAGCATCGAGCTTTTGTTTTAAGAAACGAAATGGAGGATTCGGGTCAGCAAGGTGTTTTGTTAAAGCTCTTAATAACGAGAAACTATATGAAAGCAGTTTGGACAATACAAGGCGAAGCATCTGGCAATCAATTTGAACAGTTTTTGAACTCTAAACATACAGAGTATATATACGATGTTTTGCTAAATAGATCCGATCAACGTTCAATAATTAATTTTTTTGTCCCTAACTGATTTTATGGACCCTTGTACTAGTCATATTCATGTACCAGCTGTATTTGTTGAAACATGAAATTAGTGATAAAATATAGAACTTCGTCAGACAAAATTTTTATCAACCAATAGAAAATAATTATATGAATTTATTCAAAAATTACCAATTCTTTAAATGAAATGCGACACATAAGTTCAGAAGCTCCCACAACTTAAATATTAGATCTGATATTCAGAAAATAATGGGTTTACAAAAATGGCTGCTTTAAGAGATAGTGCGGTTGATCTTTTCCTTTTATTTTCTATAACTTTTGTTAAAGATAACAAAAATAATTTTAAGAAAAGGACAAATTGCTTCGTTTGAAGACAAGACAAGACTATACATAAAAATCAAAAGAAAAAAATTAGAATCTTTTTTCATTGCATTTCTCAGTGATTTTATACTTTGCATTATTACCTAGCATTTTACATAAAAATAAATATCTTCACAAATATTTTGTTGCTATTAAATATGTTATATTCTCTTTATTGTTTGTTGCCGAAACAAAAATCTTTTCATATGATCGTGTTTCATCGTATCAAAAGGATTTTTGAGTTGTAAACCTCAACTGATGAAAATTAATCAAAAATAGATTTTAATCTTGAGGTAACGGTTAAGCGGTTTTATGTACCTCGAAAATGTTGCTTGTTTCAAAATACTAGCAATTAAAGAAAATTTTAAACATTTAACTTGTTTCATTTATCTGTCATTTGGATAAACACATTGCAATCAATACTGATTTCATTCTAACCCTTTATTTCATTAATGTTCTCATATTATGTATAACAACTTCAGAAACTTTCTCAGTTTAAATGTTATCATAAACTTCATACCAATTCTGAAAATGTTATTTAACCATCGTGCCCTTTTTAAGACTATTTTTAAGGCTATTTTTCATTTTAATAATATTTCAAAATGTGATTTCGATTACTTTACCCCTTTTTTTAATAAAAGTACTAAGCCAAACAAAAAATTTGATATTAAGTGACTGTAAAGTAAAAGAAAAGAATTAGGCACCGTAAGAGAAATTCTCATAGCGAGTTCTCCCGGGTTAAAAAACACGGTGTTCCAGTAAATGGTAATGCTTATTTTGGTCAACATTTCTATCATATTTGACTTTAAGCTGATGTTACCGGTCTCCCAAACCACTGTTATTTCATTTTTTATAATTTAACTTGTAATTTTCAGTTTAACTACAAACACTACCGAAATTTTGTTTCGTTTGGAACTTTAGTACTATCACCGAAGACTTTTAAAAGGGGAATGTTAATTATAACAGTCCTGTTTTTATTCTCGAAATTACATACTGAATATATACCAAATTTCAAGTCTATCTCAGTTTATTCAAGATAGAGCATTTACAGACACACAAAGGCAGAAGGACCATGGAACTATGAATAAAGAAGAACGGACAAGTCCTTAAAACTGTGAAACTTCAACTGTAATTGTTGTCGCAGGGGTTCATTACTACCACGGCAAACTTCTACCAGTAAACTTATGCAAAAAATTTCTCTATTTACTTCAATGAAAAATAATCTCAAACTGTATTCATTTTTACTGGAGGCAGTTTACTTTGCGGGTATTAGTTCCGCCACATTGTGACAATCAACTCCTGTCAGCGTCAGTGAAAATATTGTAATACCTGGGCAAACTGACACCAATAAAGAGAAATAGAAAAATTTTACCATATTTGCGAGAGATATTTTCCATCAGTAAGGCGCTAAAATTTGACTAAATTTTCTTTTCAAGTTTACTGGTGGAAGATTTCACTGGCGATAACGACTGTTGATCTGATCAAAAGAAACAGCCGGAATCTTGTAACAACCTCCTCAGTCAACTGCTAGACAATATACTATACATCTCCTTTTTATTCACAACTCCATTAGAAGGACGGCATATTTTTTTTTTCTAAAAATGTTTTTCGGAATCTCCAGAGTCTGAGACGTGTAAATCCGTCAAAAAAAATTTTTTTTCGTTTTTTAACTCTTTATCTACCGAATTATTTAATCAAGAAATTGATCCACCTCAATAATTATCTTCTTTCATATTTGAAGGTATACTGGAATTTTTAGAGAATACTAATGTGGAATTTAGATATGCTTTTTTTCCATTAAAACTGATAAAATATATCGGTAACTATAAGCTTTTTGTATATTATTTACAAAAATAATCGAATACAACAACAATAATAAACCGAACAAAAATAATTAACCAGATTAAATCAGATTAATTAAAATTACATTTTTGAAAATATCACAAGTCTTAAAAAAAGTAATGAGTTTAAATGCATCATGATCCTCTCTATAAATGGAAACGCTTTTGCAGTTGAATATGTTTCATATAATTTTATTTAAAGAAAGAAAATCAATACATACCTACAAAAATTAATAATAAAACTACCACTTTTTGAAAATACATTAGAGTTTCTATATAACGAAATACATTGTTAGAGTAAAAAATTCATTATATAGAGAAATTCGTTGTATAGAGAATAACGTTAAAATTCTTATTTAATGTGTAAATTTTGAACAATTGTTATTTTTGATGTGTTTAATTAAGAATTTGAAATTGTTCATAACTCTGCTTAAAATATCACTATCGCATCAGTAAGTACTGTATCGGTACTGTGCAATAGTGAAATTGTAATCCACTTCCAAAAAAATCGGATATTATTGACATCTCTGCATTCCTTAATTTATTTCTATTTCTCTTTTTAAGTCTGCACAAGTCGCATCTTCTCCATCCTCAGAATCCACATTATCCTCTAGTACATAAAATTCGGCCTTTTTGAAGCAATCGTAAATTATTTTTTCTTCAATTACCTCCAATGATCCCGTTCTTATATGTATAACTATCCATTTGACATTGTTTTGACCGAGAAAGATGTTGAAAGGTGTATTGGAGGAGGGGGGGAATTAATTTCGTTGGACTTAAAGAACAAGAAGATTCAAGCAGAGAAGTATTATAAAAAAACTCAGCACTGAACGATAAATTAGGAATAAGTGATGGAAAATTGATTTCATGTGATTTCGAAGCTTTTTTATAACTGAATGAAGAACATTTTATGAAAATATTCGTTATATGGAGATAGATATTTCGATATATAGACTGTTTTTAATGTAACCATGGGAAAAGGGGAACGTTCCTACTAAAAATTCGTTATATAGAAAAATTTGATGTATGGAGTTTTGTTATAGAGAGACTCGACTGTATTTAACTTCGATTATTTCTCTGTTATATCTAACTTTGATCGAGAAGAGTGTTTTGTGTGGAAAGAATAAAAAACTTTTAATCATAGACGGAATAAATAAGTTTTATATAAAGTTTTCTTCAATGGTATTTTAAAGTACCGTAGGTGCATAAAAGGTTAAAAGAAGTGCAAGACCAATCTTATACTACGTATAAAGGGTAAGTAACAATAATGGTAATTGAACAAAAATAACGAAGGTTCGATTGATATAGAAGGTATCATTTAAAACAATATCTTCTATTGTTAATTCCGACAGTAATGTCAGTTTTTGCTAGAGTCAAGAAATCTGCAGTAATGTCTTCAGTTTGAGTTTGAGTGACCAGTGCTTTGAGGCCTATAGCTACAATGGCTGTTGCCTCGATTGATCCAGAATACACAGAAACAAATACAGAACACTTTATTATTACAGAAAATACAGTACATACATTTAATACACATCACAGGGACAACACAGACACCCATGCCGCTAGCTGGACTCGAACCAGGGACCAGAGGTGTGGGAGAAGCTGCCGCTACCAACCAAGCCACTGGGTCGGCAATAATGTCTTCTAGAAATTTATTCGTTTACGCTGCACAGATTTATTTATTTATTGAACAAAATACATCTGACTTGTGTGCTCGACATGGAGCCTGCTTATAAGTCATCGTCAATATACAGGAACGAGATAGTACAAGGAAATTTTTACAACACAAGAGAAATACAACCAAGAGTTCCACATAAAGAGTGCGTGCAATGGAGCCAGTGGGATTCGAACCAAAATCTCCTACGCTCGCAAGCGATTAGCAGCGTGGTGTCTTAACCACTCGGTCACGGAGACTCCACAGATGTCATGATGAGGATGTTTATTCATATCGGTATGCGAAATTCTAAAATGGAGGGCTAAAATCACAGTCCGGTGAAATCCAAACACTTCATTGGTCATCGAGTCGCGTCCTCTTCAGAGAACAATCTCTTAGCGGTTGCGTAAATGTCACCTTATTCCTTTTTCCGAAAAAAAAAAACCGTAGCGGCAGTTTTGAAGTAAATCTTATCTCTTTTCATTTATAATTTAAATTTTTCACTTATCTCTCTCTCTCATCTCATGTCTTCTCATGAGATAGTATTGTGGTGTGTATGAATTTTTCACTTTCATTTTATAAAATGGCATGAAAATATCTTAATTGAGTTAATTTCGATGGTTTATCTTAAATAAGAACAAACGGCAACAATCGCTTAAAAAATATTTTACCCCTCACTCTTTTTCAAATGGAGAAACAAGTTCGCGATTTTTACCCTTGCTACAAGACCAATGAGGTGGCTGGATTTCACTTGATTGTGATTTTGGCCCTCCATTTTAGAATTTTGCTATCGGTATGGTTAGATGTCGCGGAGCAAACGAAAAAGACTGTCTACCACACTACATTTCGTGTTCGTTTCTCATTGAACTGCTACACTGTTAAAAACATCATGAACATCATCGCTGTTATTAAAGACATTCTATTTTCTGACCAATGAGAACACTGCATAAACGCACATGGACGGTTTCCATTGGTCAGAAAATAGATAATCTTTAAAAGCAGAGGTAATTTTTCACGATATTGTTATCAGCGTTGAATCGTGGTGCTCTTTTTGTGCAACTACATTCATGCTTTTACTCCAGATATATAACGAAAAGAGCATCTCCTGTTTGAATGGAGGATATTCCATTTACGTTTTGATCACGTGGTCAAGGCAAAAGCTTCTAGCGTAAAGAAGAGAAAGCTTCGTTAGATGCAATGTAAATCCCCAACAGCCAATGAAACAATTAGTAGGAAAGCAGTAGCAGCCTCCCTGCTTATCAGTTAGAAGTTCTTTCGGTAAATTACCGGTACCACGTGACCTTTTATAGCCTCGAACGCAGATTTGGAATATCCTCCATTATTGCGAAAAGAGACGTAAATTTAACACAGTGCTTTTTTCCTTTTTCGATATCCTTGTCAATGTTGTTTGGTGTCAATATGACGCGATGCACTTGTGAAAACGAATGAAAAAAAAATTTACGTCGTTTTGACATTACATACACTGTTAAAAATTTGACCCTTTTGCTGCATCATCACTCCACCGCTTTAATAGAAAACGATTACTTCAGTCTATCATGAAGCATTCTCATAGGTTAAAAGAGATATATTCTATAAAAGTGGGGGAGTGACGATACAGCAAAAGGGTAAAATTTTTTACAGTATAGGTATCGATTTATTTATTTATTTAAGGGTGTATTAAAATCCAAACTTCTGATTTTCTGATTCATTTTTAATTCATTTTTGCTCTCAAACGCATCAAACTGGGAAATTCTCTTATTTAGCAACTACACAATGTGCTGTGCTTGTCAGTTTTTTTTTTTTTTTTTTTTTTTTTTTTTTTTTTTTATATATATATATAAAGACAGAAAATATTGCAAAAAAGAAGCTATCAAAGATGATGTTTTTAGCAGAATTTTCCGAAGTAGGATATCTGGGGACCGAAAAAAAGGGTCATACAGAGGCTAACGAAAAAGACAGGCTATCGCGGTGCATTTCAAGTATCTTTTTTTACAGACCGCTAGAATGACGTACTGCTCTATTCTTGCACCCGCATTTGTGCACTGTAAAAAATTTGACCCTTTTGCTGCATCGTCAATCCACCGCTTTTATAGAAAACGATTACTTCATCCAATTATGGAGCATTCTCATGAGTCAAAAGAGAGATATTCTATAAAAGCGGGGGAATGACGATGCAGCAAAAGGGTCAATTTTTTTACAGTGTACATTCAAACATCGACTCCAGCGGTCTGTAAAAAAAGATACGTGGAATGGACCCTATTTTGGTGACGTCAAAGTCACGTGGTTTGGGTAAACATTGCCCCCCCCCCCACATCATAGTTATTAATTATGCAACGACTCTTTTCACCACTCGTTGTTGTATGCCATAGAATAGTAACAGAGCACATTTTTGTGACGTGAGGTCACGTGTTTTGGGGAAATATTGCCGAAATACAGCCTCGAACTCAACCATGCACCGCGGTAGCCTATCTTTCTCGTTAGCCTCGGTCATACTCAGAAAGAATTGTTTATAAATCAAATTCTAATGAATTGAGCGAGAAATAAAATCACACGGCATCTTATACATCTCTTCAAAAATCACACCCGTAAATTTCATACACTGTAAAAAATTTGACCCTATTGCCAAGGCAACACTAGATACCGGGCTCGCTCATTCCTTATCATGATGTCACAAAAGGTGGCTGGTCACTATCAATGGCACACAGCGATTGGTACAAAACTCTGGGCTATCTTTTTTATACCAATCACTGATAGCGGCCAGCCACCTTTTGTGACGTCATGATGAAGAATAAGCAAGCCCGGTATCTAGTGTAGCCCTTGTTTTGCTGCATCGTCACTACCCCGCTTTTATAGAATATCTCGCTTTTGACCCATGAGAATGCTCCATAATATGCCGAAGTAATCGTTTTTTATATAAGCGGTGGAGTGACGTTGCAGCAAGAGGGTCAAATTTTTAACAGTGTATTTCTGCTTTTAAAAATGAATCTGAATATGTAACAGAAAATTTTGAGCTGTTGAGGTTGGAAATATATTTTTTTGGATACACCCTTAACTCATACATCTGACTTGCGTGCTTGGCATCTGGTATCTGCTTATAGCATACAGAAACGGGATAGCACAAGGAAATTTATACCACTAAAGAATTATGTCCGGGAGGGCAACAAAAACTGCGCAACGGAACCAGCGGGAGTTGAACCCACAGTCCACGTCTGCTCTCAAGCGATTAGCGGTGTGATGCCTTAATTACTCAGACACGGTGATCCCTGGATATTGAAAGGTCGTGTTTACGGGAATCCCCGGTTACATACCAGTAGGATCGGTTATTTACCAAATTAAAAATTTTAAACTTTTGTGGCGTCGCCATTTTATTGCTTTTATAGAAAACAATTACTTCACTATTTTACGAAGCATTCACATTGATCAAAATAGAGATATTCTATAAAAGCGCTGGAGTAACAATGTAGCAAAAGTTTCAAATTTTTAGCAGTGTAATTGACACAAAAAAAAAGTCCTTCAAAGGAAGTAACCGAAATGACTGGTACGGGAACAAACTAACCGAAAAAAAATCTTGGTTACTTGGGTCACGTGATCGGTTACATAAATTCATGACAACAACAATAAAAGAATAAATACAGCAACGTACACTGTTAAAAATTTTACCCATTTGCTGCACTAAACATCTATGCAATACGTTACTCGATTCATCGACTCCGACTGAAGGTAAACTGGAGCAAAGCCACTCCAGTGTTCACTTCTTAAGAACATGTATTGGTTCACTGGTTCATTTGCTGCAGCGTTCACTCCACCGCTTTAATAGAATATCTTTCTTTTGACCTATGAGAATGCTCCATGATAGGCTGAAGTAATAGGTTTCTATGAAAGCGGTGGAGTGACGCTGCAACAAAAGAGTCAAAATAATTTACAGTGTACAGATGGTGCCACACTGTAAAAATTTGACACTTTTGCTGCATTGTCAATCCCCCGATTTTATAGAATATCTCTATTTTGACCAATGAGAATGCTCCATAATACAGCGAAGTAATAGTTTCCTATAAAAGCGATGGAGTGACCATGCAGCAAAAGAGTCATTTTTTTCACAGTGTACCAGTTAACAATACCAATGGAGTCCAATGAATCTGTCAAACGGTTTGAAACCGGTCACATACCATGACGTCAAGTGACCGGTCACATTGATCGTTTTGGTAAATTCTGCTGAAAGATCTGAGTTCATAACGAGATTAGAAACGAATAAGCCCTATGATATTATACATATTATTATTATATATTATACATCATATTATTATATATTATACATCAATAAACTAGGAACAATAAATCCATCAACCAGCAAACCGACAGTAATTAGTCCCAAGATTTTGACTTTCCAAGAAAGAAATGATCTCATTATTTGTGTATGGCTTGTTTTAGTTCTGTGTACTGCTATTTTCGTAAAACTCTATAAACAAATTTAAATTATCCAATTAAATTTAATTAACCAAGTTTTTAATAGGTGTAATTTCGGTAAAATATCACTGAAGCAATGATGGATATGAGTGAATTAAAAGCGGCAGTATTTTCTGTGATTAACGAAAATTATCCTTATAAAGCATCCACAGAGATCCACTTGAGAAACTGGTGTATAGCATTTTTAATATTATTCCGCAAAGACGGTCAAAATCATCTTCCGTTCTTCTTAGACGTATTATCAGATGAGGAATGTTGGGAAAAAACTGACACAATTCATCGTGTAAAACTAAATAGGCGAGCAACAGCTACAGTTGGCAAAAAAAGTATTTGTACACTTCATTTTTTTAAATTATAATGAAATTAAACAAACGATTTAAGCAAAAAATACTGTAATACATTAATTTAATGCATTATATTATTATAGAAGCAAAATCAAAATTAAACGAATCGATTTTTTACATTATAATAAACAAATATACAAAAATATAATGCAAAAAAAGTATTTGTACACTATATTAATGTAATATAATTAATGAAAATTTAGTAAAATGATGCAAATTAATATTTTGTGTGAATTTATTTAGTGTTTTTGACTACTTCTAGATGGTGTGACATAGATTCCACCAACTTTTTTGTAGCGGTCTGGTTAATGTTATTCCATGACACAATAAGAGCTTCTTTAAAACTGTTTTTTACTGATACATATTTTTTTTTCGGATTTTTGCATCCAATAGCATCCACAAATTTTCTATTGGATTCAAGTCTAGAGATTTTAGAGAAATTACCAGTCGTCTTCGAGTATTGTAGTAACCATGTGCTGGTGATCACAGCAGTATGCTTTGGTCGTTATCCTGCAGAAAGTTAAAAGCTTCCTCTATGCATAATTTCTTAGCACGGTTTAATAAATTATGCCGCGACACATCAATGTATGTTAAACCTGTCCTTCCATTGTCAATAAATTTTAGATGTCCTGCTCCATTAGAAGTTATACACCCCAAAACTATAATATTTCCCCCCACATGCTTGATAGTTTGAAGTATACGTTTTGGATCTAGAACAGTTTTATTTTTACGCCAATTTTTTCGAATGCTTGGTGGTAAGAAAATTCCGAATTTTCCCTCATCAGAAAAAATTACTGTTTTCCAAAAATCCAATGATTTACTTCTGTATGCGAAAGCGAATACTATGCGTTTTCGCCTATTTGTTTCGCTGATGAATGGATTTTTCCTTGAGGTTCTTCCTTTTAAATCTGCATTGAGAAGAATATTTTTTATTGTTTGAGGTATTACTCTGATGCGAGAAGATGTCGCAAGGTCTCCAGCAAATTTTTGAACCGAACGCATAGGATTTTTTAAAGCTTTTTTAACAACACTCCCTTTTTCCCTCATTGTTAGTTTGCTGAGAAGTCCTGGTTTTCATTGAATTTCGATGCTTTTAATTTATTCATAGTTTCTCACTATACATCCAATAGTTGTAAATGGTAATTTAATAGCTTTTACAAATTCTTGTTGCGAATTTAAATTTTTATTATGCTCAATCATAGGATTTCATCTATCTAGAGGTGCCTCTCTAGTTTTAGGTTCTATACTTAATTACTTCAAGAGCAAATTATATTAAATGTCAGACAAATATAATATGAAGTTAAAAATTATTAACAGCTTCTGTAAAAGTAGTCTTTTGAACCATAAACACTATAAAACACAGTATATATCAGGATGGAGAAATGTACAAATACTTTTTTTGCAAAAATTTTTTAAACTTTTACTATTAGAAAATTATTTTACATCTTTATCGAAATTTTCTGTTATGTAATTTAAAACGCACGGTAAACAGACTGTATTAAAACTATTTTTGACACAATATCTGCTTTTATTTAGTTAAAAATTAAAAATTTTAGAGTGTACAAATACTTTTTTTGCCAACTGTATAAAGATTGTGCAACAGGAGAGTCCGACAGGTATAGAAAATCCTTTAGAAAATTTAGAACGTTACCAAGTAGCATGTTGGTGCTGCTTGGAAGATGATATAGTTACTTTGCTCGATTACTTTCGACGAAATGGTGAAATGGGAGCTAAGAAAAAAATTGGACCGAGAAAATTAGTAAGGTTTTTGAATAGAAATTGTTTGTCACATCCACTTACTGGATACTGGTCACGTATCAAAGGGGATTTACATTCAGAGTTAGAATCATCTAGCAAACATCTATATGAACAGGAATTAGATCACTCATTAAGTATGTATACAGGTTATGTAGAAGGAATAGAGTGGTTCTATGATAAAATAAAAGCATTACCAGAAGAGGAAATGTGTGCTGAGAAAAAACACGAGATCTTTATGAACGCAGCAGTTCGGGCAGCAGGGGCAAAGTTCTCCAAACATCCTGAAATATTTGAATTTTGTATCAGTCAAGTAACTCCTGATACTTATAAAGAGCTCCTAGACAGAGATATTGATTAAAATAAGTATTTTGGTAGTTTAGCTGCATTACAAGACAATCTGCGTTTTGATCTATTTCAAAAACTTTTTGATTGCCTTTCGCCGGAACATATGTCAGAAAGAAGATATTGTATATATTTGACACTTTTAGTCTTAGATTCGCATTCAGATTATTATGTAAGGGAAGCTTCGATGCTTTTCATGCATATATGGATGAAGGAGGGATATGACAAACATCGCGCTTACGTGTTAAGAAAAGAAATGAAAGATCGTAATTACAGAGGGACTTTACTGATCCCTTTTGTAAAGAAAAACTACATGGGGCCAGTATGGGCAGTGTTGGATAAAGCAAGTCCAGATGAACTTAAGATATTCATGAACTGTGAAAAAGCAATTTATATATCCTCTGTATTAGCAAATAGAGAAGATAGAGATACGTTAAACAAGTTTTTATTGTATAAATCAAGAGCGTTTGAAAATCCAAGTACGAGTTATATTACATTAGATTTAAGATTATTACCAACCGAAGCTAAAAAACCAAGGATCGAGTCAAAATTTCCCCATGCTTAAGATATAATATTTGAAATGCAACACATTAAAAAAATAACCTTAATTTAAACATTGTAGATTTCATATTAATTACAAGGAGATGGTAGATTTTTTAGTCTATACAAACAAATCAGTTCTATATTATACCCATTTCTTAGATGCAGTTCTTGATAATTATATATTATGTCATTCAACAACAGTGCGTAAAAAATAATCATTTTTCATCCTTTTTTTTTTTTTTTCATTTTATTTAATGAACATTGTACTGTGCTAACCTTAATTCATTGATCAATTTATTGAATGAAGAATTTTAGCAGACGATTTTACTAATCAAATGGAAATTTTTTTAAAAACAAAATGAAAGTTTTTAGTATTGGAAAAATCAGTTTTCACTATTTTTTAATGCATTTCACTTAATGACCTTTGTATTCTGCTATGCTTAATTCATTGATCAATTTATAGAATGGAGAATCTAAAAGGTAATTTTACTCACCAAATGAAAAAAATTTTGAAACAAAATGAAAATTTTTAGCATTGAGAAAATCAGTTTTCATCTTGTTTTAATACATATCATTTAAAGAACTTTGTACTCTGCTATGATTAATTCATTGATCGATTTACCAGAAGATTTTACTTTATCAAACTAAAAATTTGGGAAAACAAAATGAACATTTTAGCATTAAAAACACCAGTTTACCATTTTTTCAAGCATTTTATTTCATGGACTTTGCTATGCCTAATTCATTGGTCAATTTATGGCAGGAAGAATATTGGCTGACCATTTTACTTCATCAAATGAAAATTTTGGAAAAACAGAATGAACGTATTTTATTTAATGGACTTTGCTATGCTTAATTCATTGGTCGATTTATTGGATGAATAATTTTAACAGACGATTTTACTTCATCAAATGAAAGTTTTTGGAAAACAGAATGAAAATTCTTAGCATTAAAAAATCAGTTTTAATCAGTTTTTATGAATTTCATTTAATGGACTTTGTATTCTGCTGTGTGAATTCACTGATCAAATTATTTAATGAATTTTATCAGACGATTTTACTTCATTAAAGGAAATGTTTTGGAAAACAAAATAAAAATTTTTAGCATTAATTAAAATGAATTTTTAATTACAAAACAATAACATATTTTAATCATTTTAAATATAAATTTTTATTTTCTGCCATCAACATTTCTTTCATGGTACCATTATTATACATCTATTATCTATAGTAAGTGTGAAGATGGAAATGTTGCCATCTTACTCTTGTCCATAGTTAATTAATTGTTATTGAATAAAGTTATTTTTCCAGATGATTTTACTTCATGAGATCTAGAACATTTTTTTATAATAAAATGGAAATTTTTAGCATCAATCAAAGTTAATTTTATAATTGTAATGCAATGATAAATTTTAATTATATTCATGCATTCCATCATTTTAGCACTTACCTGTAAAACTATGAAATAAAATAAATTTTTTGTAATGTTATTCGTTTTGTTTGTCATTGGAGTAAAAAAGCGTAGACTATATATAGACAGATAGTGCTTCGGAGTTACAGAATGCAGGATAAAAACCATAAATATTTTAATTGAAAACTATAATACATTTTTTAAATTTATTTTATTAGAATATTTACTAACAATAACAAAAATCATTTTTGATTGCGATGTAGTGACATATTTTAAGGATTTTTAAGTATGGGAGAGAAGGATAGAATGGGACAGTAGCTTTTCTCTGTATATAACCATTATAAACATTTCAGCAATCGCACATTAAATGAAGCAATGATACTCCACTCTTCAGTTGAAAGAACAGTAGCTGATCTGCATACGCTTGCAATCGTATAAAGAAAAAGATTATTTCAAGAATCAAAAGTAAATTTGCATCATATACTTTTTGTGCTTTCGTTATATAGACTTGTTTATGTAGATGTCATAGTTACCCTCAAGGCCGTAGCTGAGAGGGTGCTACGGGCGGCTCAACCCCCCCTCCCCCCCCCGTGAAACATTTTCAACCTCCCCTAGTAAATATTATTCCAAGGTCAATAAATGAATTTGTGTTCTGAAAATCCAAATGAAATTCTGTTCAAAATCTTATTTAGCGTTCAAGACCTTTCAGTTTTGCAAAAATATTAAATTGTAACTAAAATAAGTGTTTCAACACTTGCTCCTCCTATTTTCACATATGAAGCTAACATAATGCTTAATATTGCGCTAGTTATACACTCGAATTTTTCATCATCCTATTATTTTCTCAAAGAAGTAAAAAGAAGTTATTACAACAGTTTAATGAGAAACAGTAACTACAGTATGAACATGCACTAATTTATCTTTCTACGTCACAGTATGAGAAGAAAAATATGAGCCCCTCCTACATTTTCTTGATTCCTCCCCCCCCCCCCAATATTATTCACTTCTAGTTACGGCCCTGGTTACCCTGTTTATATAACATTATAGTGTATCTATAATTTGAGGACCCCAGAAGCTAAGGGGTATAAGTGACAAAATTGAAAAAATTGAGTTAAGTGCACAGGGTATCTGGAAATATGCTTTTTTACATTTCAGGTAAAGAAATATAGGTCATTTTCTTATTTGCTGAGTTATAGAGATAAACCACTTTTTTCGAAAAACAAACAATATTGATTAATTATACATTTAAAGAAAATTGTACTCTTATTTTTTTAACAGTTATTGAAATGAGAGTTCAAAGATTAGAATGCAACAAGCAGATGTTTCCTATTTCAATTTAGTCAATTGTTATTGATGTTCCAATTTACATCAATTATCTTTAAACTCAATTTACTCCAAATCGACATTTTGTCACTTGTACCCCTTGACTTCTGAGGTCGTCATTTAAACTATGCCATGAACATGATGAGGCAATTAAGGGACTTCTCAGCTGCGAAGTAACTCCACGCCCTGTCTATGATTGAGAGTAGAGCACATCTTAAGTAAGCCTGTAATAAGCCTAACTGTAGAACCAGTTCTACTATAATTTTAAACTATGCCTAAAAGCAACATTTTTGTTTAAACAAGAAGTGTAGCGTAAAAGTAAGGTAGAGGTAGTAATGGGACCTGTCAACAAAGGAAGGAATGAGACACATCAGATTTCTTCTTTTTAATAAGATAATTTTACTTCATTGAAAGGAAAAAAATTAAAACAAAATAAAAAGTTTAAACATTAAAAACACCAATTTTTTTTTTTTTGATGCATTTTATTTAATGGACTTTACTATGTCTATTTCATTGGTCAATTTATTGATATATTTTTCATGATAATTTTATCAGCGTAGAGTCATGGTGCTCTTTTCGTGCAACTGCATTCATGCTTTTCCTAAAGGTGTATCATGGAAAGAGCATCTCGTGATTCAATTATTGCGAAAGGAGACGAAAATGTAACGCAGTGCGGCAGTCTTTCTTTTTTGAGAACCTCGTCAATGTCGTTTGTGATGTTAAAATGATGCGTCGAAAAAATTTTACGTCGTTTTGACGTCACATACATTGTTAAATATTTGAGCCATTTGCTGCAGCGTCACTCCACAGCTTTTATAAAATACCTCTTTTATGGCCAATGAACAATCTCCATAGCAGTGTAAAGTAACCGTTTTCTACACTGTAAAAAATTTTACCCTTTTGCTGCATCGTCACTCCACCGCTTTTATAGAAAACGATTACTTCAGCCTGTTATGAAGCATTCTCATGGGTCAAAAGAGAGATATTCTATAAAAGCGGTGGAGTGACGATGTAGCAAAAGGGTCAATTTTTTTACAGTGTATAAAAGCGGTGCATTGATACTGTAGCAAATGGGTCGAATTTTTAACTGTGTAGATATTGATCAAGGCTAACGAAAAAGACAGGCTACACTGTTAAAAATCTGCTGCATTTTGCTGCAACGCACTCCCCTGCTTGTATAGAAAACGGTTACTTGGCCGTGAAATGGCGCTTTCTCATTGGTTGGAATAGAGATATTATATACAAGTGGTGGAGGGCGTTGCAGCAAAATGCAGCAGATTTTTAACAGTGTACCACGGTGCATCCTAAGTATCTTTTTTTACAGACCGCTAGAATGACGTAGTGCTTTATTCGTGCACCTGCATTGGTGTATTCGAGCATCACGTGATCCCAGTGGTCTGTAAAAAAAGATACGTAGAATGAACCGCGGTACACTGTTAAAAATTTGACCCATTTTCTGCAGCATCAATCCACCGCTTTTATAGAAAACGGTTACTTTACAGTGTTATGGAGCATTCTCATTGGTGATAAAAGAGTTATTCTATAAAAGCTGTGGAGTGACGCTGCAGCAAATGGGTCAAATTTTTAACAGTGTAGCCTGTCTTTCTCGTTAGCATCGGACATTGATCGAGGCTTGCGAAAAAGACAGGCTACCACGTTCCATACCGCGTATATTTTTTTACAGACCTCTGGAGTCACGTGATGCTCGAATGCACCAACGCAGGTATACGAAAAGACCATCACGTCATTCTAGCAGTCTGTATAAAAGACACATGGAATGCACCACGGTACACTGTTAAAAATCTGCTGCATTTTGCTGCAACGCCCTCCACCACTTGTATATAATATCTCTATTCCAACCAATGAGAAAGCGCCATTTCACGGCCAAGTACCCGTTTTCTATACAAGCAGGGGAGTGCGTTGCAGCAAAATGCAGCAGATTTTTAACAGTGTAGCCTGTCTATTTTGTTAACCTTTGATATTGATTGATTTATTTACTTAACACTTACATCTGATTTGTGTGCTTGATATCTTGTACCATTTTATAATATACAGAGACGGGATAATACAAGGAAATTTACATCACCAGATAATTACATACATATCTCAACAAAGAATGAGCAACGGAGCCAGCGGCAGTTGAATCCACAGTCCACCTTCGCTCTCAAGCGATTAGCGGTGTGATACCTTAATTACTCAGCCACGGTGGGTCCTGGTTATTGAAAAGTGGCGTTCAGCGGAGTCACCGGTAACGTACCGGTAGGATCGGTTAGTTACCATAGCCTTCAGTGCTGCTACACTGTGAAAATTTTAAAACTTTTGCTGCATCGTCACACCATCGCTTTTACAGAAAACGATTACTTCCTTATATTTTGGAGCATTATCAATGATCAACATAGAAATATTCTATAAAAGTTCTGGAGTAACGATGTAGCAAAAGTTTTAAATTTTTAACAGTGTAACCGATACTTAACCAAAGTTGTTCAAAGGAAGTAACCGAAATGACAGGTACGGGACCAAATTAACCAGGAAAAAAATCTCGGGGCGTGTTCAGCACAACTTACCGGTCACTTACCGGTGACTTACCGATCGTAGACAAGTACGAAATGAAAATCAAGGCGAAGTGTGACGTCCACTACAATTCAACAGGATAGTTTTCATTGGTGCCACAATTCACTTTCGTACTGCTCTACAATCGGTCGCTAACATTGGTTACTTTGGTAAGTTGCGCTGAACGCGCCCTTGGTTACTAGCGTCACGTGATCGGTTACATAAAATTTATGCCAACAACAATAAAATAATAATTAGAGATAGCGCTACTAGTAAACAATACCAATGGAGTCCAATGTATCTGTGTTTGAAACCGGTCACTTACCATTACGTCAAGTAACCGGTCACGTTTTGGTAAAGTCTGCTGAACGCGCTCAGTGCATAACGAGATTAGAAACGAATAAGCCCTGTGATTATACATCAGTAAACTAGAAACAACAAATCCATCAACCAGCAAACCGAAAGTAATTACTCCCAAGATTTTGACTTTCCAAGAAAGAGATGATCTCATTATTTATGGATGGCTTGTTTCAGTTCTATGTACTGCTATTTTTATAAAACTCTATAAACAAATTTAAAATATCTAATTAAACTTCTGCAAGATTTCAATAGGTGGAATTTTGAAAAAATATCATCGTTGGTATAATAATGGATATGAGTGAATTAAAAGCAGCAGTATTTTCTGTGATTGGCAAAAATGATCCTTATAAAGCATCCAGAGAGCTTCATTTGAAAAATTGGTGCATGGCGTTTTTAACATTATTCGACCTTGACGGTCAAAAACGTCTCCCATTCATCTTAGACGTATTATTAGATGAGGAATGTTGGGGAAAAACTGACACGATTCATCGTATAAAACTTAATAGGAGAACAATAGCTAGAAAGATTGTTCAATCGGAGAGTCCGACAGGTATAGAAAATCCTTTAGACCATTTAGAACGTTATAAAGTAGCATGTTGGTGTTGCTTGGAAGATGATATAGTTACTTTGTTCGATTACTTTCGACTACATAGTCACATGAAGGCTAAGAATAAAACTGAATTGAGAAGATTAGTAATGTTTTTGAATAGAGATTATTTGTCAGATCCACTTACTGAATACTGGTCACATATCAAGGGGGATTTACTTTCACAGTTAGAATCTTCTAGCAAACATCTATATGAACAGGGATTAGATCACTCATTAGGTATGTATATAGGTTATATAGAAGGAATAGAGTTTTTCTATGATAAAATAAAAGCATTACCAGAAGAGGAAATGTGTGCTGAGAAAAAACACGAGATCTTTATGAACGCTGCAGTTCGGGCAGCAGGAACTAAG
The DNA here is from genome assembly GCA_964019185.1 of Maratus speculifer. Taxonomy (NCBI): domain Eukaryota; kingdom Metazoa; phylum Arthropoda; class Arachnida; order Araneae; family Salticidae; genus Maratus; species Maratus speculifer. The sequence continues at coordinate 129,674,083 of OZ025303.1, forward strand.
TTCTCCAAACATCCTGAAATATTTGAGTTTTGTGTCAGTCAAATAACTCCTGATAATTATAAAGAGCTCTTAGACAGAGATTTTGATGAAAATAAGTATTTTGGTAGTTTAGCTGCATTACTAGACAATCTGCGTTTTGATCTATTTCAAAAACTTTTTGATTGCCTTTCGCCGGAACATATGTCAGACAGAAAATATCGTAGATTCTTGACAATTTTAGACTTAGATGCGTATTCAGATTATTATGTAAAGGAAGCTTCGATGCTTTTCATGCACATATGGATGAAGGAGGAATTTAACAAACATCGCGCTTATGTGTTAAAAAAAGAAATGAAAGATCATAATTACAGAGGGACTTTACTGATCCCTTTTGTAAAGAAAAATTTCATGGAGCCTGTATGGGCAGTGTTGGATAAAGCAAGTCCAGATGAACTTAAGATATTCATGAACTGTGAAAAAGCAATTTATATATCCTCTGTATTAGCAAATAGAGGAGATAGAGATACGTTAAACAAATTTTTATTGTATAAATCAAGAGCGTTTGAAAATCCAAGTACGAGTTATATTACGATAGATTTAAGATTATTACCAACCGAAGCTAAGAAACCAAGGATCGAGTAAAATTTCCCCATGCTTAAGATATATTTAAAATGCAACACTTTGAAAAAAATCCCTGAAGTTAAACATTGTAAGATTTCATATTAAATACAAAATGATGGTAGATTTTTTAGTCTATACAAAAGAATCAGTTCTACGTTATACCCATTTCTTAGATGCAGTTCTTGGTAATTATATATTATGTCATTCAACCATAGTGTTTAAAAAATAATCATTTTTCATCCTTTTTTTTATTTTATTTAATGAACATTGTATTCTGCTAAGCTTAATTCATTGATCAATTTATTGAATGAAGAATTTTACCAGACGATTTTACTAATTAAATGAAATTTTTTGAAAAACAGAATGTATTCTTTTAGCATCGGAAAAATCATCAGTTTTCACCATTTTTTAATGCATTTCATTTAATGAGCTTAATATTCTGCTAAGCTTAATTCAATGATCAGTTTATGGAATGAAGAATCTTACCAGATAATTTTACTTCATCAAATGAAAAAAAAAATTTTAAACAAAATGAAAATTTTTAGCATTGAGAAAATCAGTTTTCATCATTGTTTTAATACATTTCATTTAATGGATTTTGTACCTTGCTATGCTTAATTTACAGATCAATTTATTGAAAGAGGAATTTTACCAGACGATTTTATTTCATCAAATGAAAACTTTTGGGAAAACAGAATGAAAATTTTTAGCATTAAAAATACCAGTTTACATCATTTTATTTAATGGACTTAGGTCAATTAACCATGCCTAATTCACTGGTCAATTTATGGAAGGAAGAATTTTAGCAGACGATTTTACTTCATCAAATGAAAATTTTGGGAAAACAGAATGAACGTATTTTATTTAATGAACTTTGCTATGCTTAATTCATTGGTCGATTTATTGAAAGAAGAATTTTAACAGATGATTTTACTTCATCAAATGAAAGTTTTGGGAAAACAGAATGAAAATTCTTAGGATTAAAAAAATCAGTTTTAATCAGTTTTTATGAATTTCATTTAAAGAACTTTGTACTCTCCTGTGCTGAACTCACTGATCAAATTATTTAATGAATTCTGTCTAACAATTTTACTGCATTAAAGGAAATGCTTTGGAAAACAATAAAATTTTATAGCATTAATTAAAATGAAATTTTAATTGCAATACAGTAACATATTTTAAATATTAATTTTTATTTCCTGTCTTTAACATTTTTTTCATGGTATCACTATTATACATCAATCATCTATAAGAGTGAAGGTGAAAATGTTGCCATCTTACTCATGTCCATACTTAATTGATAGATTTATTGAATAAAATTATTTTTCAGGTGATTTTACTTCATAAGATCTAGATTTTTTTTTTTAACAAACTGGAAATTTTTAACACCAATCAGAGTTAATATTATAATTGTAATCCAATGGTATGTTTTAATCTTATTTATGTATTTCAGAATTTTAGCACTTATCTGTAAAAATATTAAATGAAATAATTTTTTTTTAAATGTTATTTGTTTTGCTTGCCATTTGAGTAAAAAATATAGAGTATAGGTTAGATGTGCCAGTATGGACCCCCCTTAAGGAATTTCTTTTAAAAATATTTTTTTATTAATAGTTGTAATTATTATATTCCAGTTTTTTTTCATATTATATTAATTTTTCAACAATATTTACCTAATTCCATAGTTATATTTCTCAATAGAAATAAAAATTTAATTTTAAATAATAGAAATAAGTTAAAACACCCAAGAGCCCAGTAATGGACACCCCTCCTAAAATCTTAAAAATAGTTTTTAAAAAAATGTAAATGACTATTGGTATACGAAATTCAAAGTTTTATATCACTATCCAAACAAATACATTCAATTTTTACAAGGAAATAAAGAAGATTAAATAAGGAAAGTCAGCTCTTAGCATGATCATTAAGATTTTCAATGAAAAACAGTAAAACTTTATTTTCTGCTTCCTAATTGCTTTGATGAAAAGGGTGAAAAAATAATCCAGATTATAAAGCATGAAAGATGGAGTTAACAAAAATAACAAAAGCCTAACTATTATTTATTACATTTTTATAAACCAAAAAACACTGAGGTGGCCTATTACTGAAAGGCGATCCATTACTGGAACATCTACCGTATTTTTAGAGACAGTATTTCCGGGTTACAGAATACAGGGTAAAAACCATAATTTTTTAATTGAAAACTGTGATACATTTATTAAATTTAATTTATTTTATTAGAGGATTATGTACCATCTTACTAATAATGCCAGAAATCATTTTGATTGCGATGCAGTGACTTATTTCAATCTCTTTTAAGTATGGGAGGGAAGGGCAGAATAGGACAGTAGGTTTTCCTCTTTTTATAATTACAGTCGAGTCTCTATATAACGAAATCCATTGTTCCAGTAAAAAATTCGTTATATAGAGAAATTCGTTGTTAATAGAGAAAGCCGTTAAAAGTTCTGTTTAATGTGCAAATTTCGAACAAATATTATTTTTTATACGTTTAATTAAAAATCTGAAGTGTTTAACTATATTTATTAACGTAAAATCTTATTTCTAAATTATTTGAGCAGTTTCAAAAAAGTGAATAGGCATTTATTTAAAAGCTTAACAAAAATCACACAAGAAAAACATACGTTAATTTTTTTTGCCATTGAAAACAAAATTTTCTTAAATTTTCGGGGACGATCTCATTGCTCCGGCAGTGAATGTCCCCCCCAAGCCACCCTCTGAAATCAACACTGACTTCAATTACCACATTCATTCAGGTTTTATATGTGTAACAATTAATCTGACACGGTTTCTCGAAGGATGTTAAAAGATGTGTGGGAGGGGGGGGGGGCTGGTGGAATGAATTTGTTGGACTTAAAGATCAAGGAGATTCAAGATAGAGAAGCAATATAAAAAACTCAGCCTTGAACGATAAATAAAAAATAAGTGATGGAAATTTGATTTCATGTGATTTTGAAGCTTTTTTAAAACTGAATAAATAAAGAACATTTTATGAAAAAAATTCGTTACATGGAGATAGATATTTCGCTATATAGAGACTGTTTTCAATGTAATCATGAAAAAAAAGGGACCATTCCTGCTAAAAATTCGTTATATAGAGAAATTCGATGTATGGAGTTTCGATATAGAGAGACTCGACTGTATTCTAAACAATGATTTGTACCAAAACTTAATTAGCACAGTGTTTAATAAGTACTAACTAAATATAAAGTTTTATGAAAAACCTTGCACTTGTTAAGATATGGCTATTGTGGAAATTGCAAGTAATGCAGCATAGCAGTGCCACCTGTTGTGTGACCAAAACTAATCGGATCTAATTTATATCAAGTGTTGTGAAATTCCGTGCATTAGTTCTTGAGATACAGCGCCCATAAAATTTTTGTCACATACATAGACTGACAGACTCAGTCATTTTGTAGAAACATGTTTAACGGGTTCTCTGACTCCTAAAACGTGTAAATCCGTAGAAAACCGATATGTGTGCAAAGGAAGGAATGAGACACATCTGATTTCTTCATTTTAATAAGATGAATGTAAATTACTAATAAGCAAATATTTTTATAGATTATTATATTAGTTATAATATTGAAAATATATTCATTTGCTTCGAAATATAAATAAATTGAACCGGTGAGTTTTTCATGTCATCTCTGACTGACAATCCTGAATTTTCCTTCCAATGATGAAGATACTGGAATTTGATATTATAGCACAAACATTATCAATGTACGATCTTTCTAAAATTGTATATATATAGACGACACTGGACTATTTGTTTTTTATCATACATTTTTTATAGTTGTGCCATACCTTCTTGTTGATGGGGACACATTTTGAAGAAATTATAAATTCCTTTCAGCGTAAAATTCTTTCGGCAAATCGTGTTTCTATATTGTTCAGTGACTCATTGTTGTGAGTGTAAAGTGTTTTATTTTGTATTCTATAAATCGAAATGTTTGTTTTTGTATCAAACAAAGTTGATTTTCATATTTTTGTAAAAAAAGTCCCATTTTTCCCCACTTTTGCATATTAATTTTTATTTACTGCCATCAACGCTTCTTTTATACTATCAACATTATTCTTCTATCATCAGTAACAGGCTGTCCATAAGTGATGTCATACTTTTTTTTCAATATTTTTTACCCCCTTCCCCCTCTCCTTTTGTCACAAAGTGTCACACTTCACCGTACCTCCTCCCTTCGCCCACATGTCACACTATATTATATATACATATACTTGCAATTTAGAAACAAAGCACTATATTATAGATAATATTTCAAATTTTATTTTTTAAATCTGTGTGTTTTAACAACTTTTGTGAGAATAATAATAAAATGATTTGTTAACTTATTTTGTGTTAACTAGGATTAAGAATTACAACAAAAATTATAATTAATACACTATAGTTATAATAACAGTAGTAATTTAGAATGGAATTCAATAGTATATTTGGCTTTAAATTTTATCTTTAGTTTACGAACACAAAATAATTTAATTTCAAAATTTAATCTGCTGATTTTTAATGCTTTTATTTTAACCAAAATGTGTAATGTCACATTTCTTCTTACCCCCTCCCGCCCCCTTGTCACAAACTGTCACAATTTCACGAGCCCCCCCCCCCCCTCAAAGCGTGACATTATTTATGGAGGACCCCTAAGTGTAAAGGTGGAAACGTTGCTATCTATCATGCATACAAATCTTCGGCTTTTTTAAAATAAAACATTTATACTTCGAACCAGAAATCTATTTCATTAACGAAATTATGTAAATTTCAAATGAATATAAGACCGGAAGGCGCACCATAGACAAGTCACCTCATTGTGTTCATGGATGAAAATCTAGGATTAGTTAAATCTCGATTCGCGTATTAAAACGCAATCGTTCTGCCAAGCTATACCTTGATGAAAAACACCTATAAATCCGAATTTAGTGGTTAACTCATAAGTTTGTTTTCCTGCTTCCAAGCCTCCATCTTTTCATACTTTGGGGTGCAGTAATGCACAATGGCAAACCTACGAGTCAACCGTTATAATCGGTTTTTGGGTGTTTTCCACCAAGATATGATTTTGCAGACCGATTGCGTTTTAATATGTGAATCGTGATTTAACTAATCCTAATTTTTCGTCCGTGAACTCGATTAGGTGGTTGTCTATGCTGCAGCCTTCCACTCTATATCTGGCCCCACCAGTGGCTGAGAGGTTCTGACCTCTCAACTGGTAGACGGCAGGTGCTGGGTTCGAACACAATCACGGCCGTCGGCCAAACCGTTCGGAGTTTTCGTGGTTTTCTTCGAACCTTGCGTAAATACGGGTTAGGTACCATTAGAAAGACCCCCCACGAAGGGCACTCCCCCCTGGGCCTATATCCCTAGCGTAGATAATCGGCCGACAAAAATAAACCAAACCAAACCACTCTATATCTGATTTCAGAACAGACTTATACAGAAGCTTGCGGGACAACTGCCCTGGGCTCCCCTCTTTAGGGGCCTCCAATGAGAGGAATTAGAATTTTCACTAATAAATACGAAATGATTAAAATTAACCAAAAGGAATCAAAATTCATATATTTTCAAACATTTAGAAAGGTAATAGAGATCCTACTTCCTCTCTTTGTTTCCTGTAACCCATTCACCTATGCGAAAAATAAACTACAATTGAAAATTAATAATTAAAGTTTTATTATAACAACTTAGTAGTTTTTCCGAAACAAATTCTTTACGAAGGTTTTCCTCGTAGCTTGGCAAGTTAAAACCATTAAATATGATCAATTTCCAACATTTTCTTTTAGTCATCTTATAGCGTACGTAGATAAGCAAAGAAAAAGTTTGCAAAAAATACTTCTGCAACCAATCTATCATTTTTTTCCTACAAATATCCTGCTAGTACTTTTTCTTAAATTTATGACCAACTTTTAGTGATACCCTGTATACAGATGTGAACTGCACCGAGTACAAAATTTATACCGGGTGTCCCAAAAATGACTGACGGATTTTAAAATTCAATAACTTGCAAACGGTGACAGCTTTTAAAAAATTTTTGCTGGAGGGTTATGTATCATGTCAGGAGTTTTTTTACTGTAATTTCTTATTTTAGTTCGCATCTCAAACAATAGGTGGCGCTGACGGCGATTGAAGGTCAGGTCGACGCTTCACTCAGCACTGATTACCTGGCCTTCAATCGCCGTCAGCGCCACCTATTGTTTGAGATGCGAACTAAAAAAATTACGGTAAAAAAAACTCCTGACATGATACATAACCCTCCTGCAAAAAAATTTTAAAAGCTGTCACCGTTTGCAAGTTATTGAATTTAAAAATCCATCAGTCATTTTTGGGACACCCGGTATATACACACGATACGTATGAAATTTAGTTCTAGTCACTTCCACATTATTCACAAAAAAATTCTATCGATAGACAAAATGGGGACCCCCAGAGTGATGCTTGCCCCCCCCCCCTAATAGCCTTAGTCAGGCACTGCCAGATTTAATGCCAGGCACATTTACTTAAACAATTTTTCTGGTTCAAGGTGTGTTTTCTTAATTTAGAAAAAGCCGGAGGTAACAATTTTGCGTCTTATTTTTGTCCATACTTAATTTATTGATCAATTTATTAAATGAAATTATTTTTCCAGATGATTTTACTTCATGGGATGTAGAACATTTCTAGAAAACAAACTGGAAATTTTTAACATCAGTAAAAATTCATTTTTTTTAAATGTTTTGCAATGGTATTTTTCCCCCCAGGGGGATACCTTCTTTAGGTATTCACGGGCTTCACAACCCCGGGGCACCTGAGTGATCTTTCTCTTTTCCTTTTCCTCTTACTCCTCTTGTCTTCCTTTCATCTTTGTTTCACTCTCATTGTGGTTTCCTCTCCGGAGGTGAGGGCAATTCTGTATGGGCCGATGTCATCCTGTATATCGACTCATGGAGAATTGAAAATCACCCACGTGTTGGCCGTGCGTGGCGACCCGTGTCCCTGGAAAGGGGGATCCTGGCAGTTGAGGGAAACCAACACACTGCTTTGGCCTCTGCTTCAGGTAGACGGGCGGTGCATATTGGTCCCGTATGTACCAATCGGCTGGTCAGCTGATTTTTGTCACTGGCTTTAGGGATCAAGTGAGCGAGCAAATACTAGTCATCTCGTTAAGGGTGGAGACTGACATAGGTTTGTCTTGTGACCGTATGGGCCCTGGTTAGCACTGGTGCACGAATGTGCATCCCCTTGTTGGGCTCGGTAGTGGGTGGTGCGGCCGGGGTCTGAATTGTTTTTTTTCAATTATGGATGGAAAATCTCTATTTCCTTCTAACTCTCTCCCAAGTAGAGAGCAACAAACAGTACAGAAACCTGTATTCTCACGCTTTTTTGTCATCAAACGCCTTGATAGCCAATCTGATTGTTGTTTCAAAAGAACTTCACCTTTTGTTATTGCTAAAACATTTCAGTCTCTTTTGGGGGATGGTCATTCGCTCAAGAAATTGCAATCCGGGGATTTACTTGTTGAGATCTCTTCATACAAACAGTCACAATTTCTTTCAAATAGTTCTAAAATAGGTCCTTTTTCTGTTTCTATTCAGGCACATAAAACTCTAAATACAAGTCGAGGCGTAATATCTGAGCCAGACCTTTTATTTTCTACAAAAGAAGAACTCTTGGAAAATTTGAAGGATCAAAACGTAATAGATGTAAGGCGCATAACAATTCGTCGGAATGAAAAAGTACTTCCCACAAAGCACATCATTCTGACATTCAATAGTCCTAATTTACCTGCAAGAATAAAAGCTGCCTATCTAAGCTGTCGTGTCCGTCCTTACATACCTAACCCTCTCCGTTGTTTTAAATGCCAGCGTTATGGCCATACTAATATTAACTGTCGTGGCAATGAAACCTGTGCCCGTTGTGCAGATGTCGGCCACGACAGTAAATCTTGTGGAAAACCTGAGCGCTGTGCGAATTGTAAAGGTGACCATACTGCATACTCTCGTTCATGTCCCAGTTGGATCCGTGAAAAGGAAATTCTTACAGTTAAAATTTTACAAAACCTTTCTTATCCTGATGCTCGGAAAATTGTTGAGTCCAGAACCCCGTCAATTGGTGTCTCTTATTCTAGTTTACTCAAGAAACAAACAAAATCTGTGAGGCATATAAGCATTCAGACTGACTCTGCAGTTCCTTCTGACACACCTTCATCTACCAATTTAAAGAAAAAAACCTGTAATAGATATTCTACCGCTAGTACTAGACTTATGCCAAAATTAGAGCTATGGCCACCATCATCAAAACCCGTCGAAATAGAATACCTTTATAAACGAGCACAAAACTCATTAACCAAAACTACAAAATCTACCGAACATGACACACAGGCTGCTTCAGAATTGCATAAAAACAAACCATTGAATCCTAGTGTATGCCCCATTAAAACACCAAACATAAAATCTAGCACACCGAAAGAGAGAAACAAACCCTCAACCCAAGTCTCTTCACAGTGGAAAACTGCGAAGAGAAAGGGCAAAAAATCCTGTCTGAGCTCGGCAATTAGAAATATAAAAGATCCGAAACAGTTACTCAACTATGTTGAAGAGGCTATGGATTCATCTAATTATGAATCTGATGACGATGATGAAACAAATACTGTTTATGTAGAATATGTGCCTTCATCATAATAACTTACCTTAAAATATAAAAACTTGATTGATTAATCCGTTTTAAGCAGTATTTTAACTTTTTATGTTTGTTTTTAAACTAGTCTTTTTTTAGAGCTTTTACTATTGTAATTTAAATATTTTTTCATTTGTCATTAACGAAACCTTACTAATATTTAAATATTGCACAGTTTTCATGATTCTTTTATAGATATTGACTATTATTATATACCATTATTATATTATTGACTTGCTATTTTATTGATTTGACTGATTTTAACTTTTATTTTTTCTTGAATTGAGTTTTAATCCTATGTACTTGTTTTACATTTATCACCTTAATGCTGTCATCTTTTAACTTTGCTTTTTTATCCATTACATTTTACACTTTTTAAACAATTAAAACTTTTTGGTTTATACTTCACCTTGTTCTTGGCGCAGCATGTCCCTAGTGTGACTTTGCACCAGTAAACCCTAATAAGCCAAGCCAAGCAATGGTATTTTTTAATCATATTTATGTGTTTTATAATTTTAGATTATCTGGGAAAAACTAATAAATATTTTTTTTAATGTCATTTGAGTAACTACTGTAGACTATGTATGTACCGGGTGTTCCAAAAATAACCGGTTGATTTTAAAATTCAATAACTTGAAAACGTTGACAGCTATCAAAAAAATTTTTGCAGGAGGGTTATGTATGATGTCACAAGTTTTTTCGCCGTGATTTTTGATTTTAGTTCGGATTTCAAACAATAGATGGCGCTGACGGCGATTGGCGCTCAGTCGAAGCCGAAACTGACCTCCCTCAGCATTGATATAAAGGAAGGAGATTAAGGATATGGAGTGAGTCTTATTCGATACGATTCGATTTCAATGGAATGCATTTTTGCCATGGAAGTAACAGATTCTTCGATAGTGGAATACAGTGTTCAGAAATGGGTATAAATTTCCCAAATAGTGTTTGAGTTTGCAGGAGATTTTACATTTATGAAGTTTTATTTGCCCGGATAAAATAATTTCTTACGGCATGATTTAAAGAATATTTTATACATCGTATTTTAAAACTACACTGTTAAAAATTTGATACGTTTGCTGCATCGTCACACCTCCGCTTTTATAGAAAATGATTACTTCACTGTATTATGGAGCATTCTCATTGATCAAAATAGAGATATTCTATAACAGCAATGGAGTGACGATGCAGCAAAAATTTCAAAATTTAACAGTGTTGGGGAAGATATTTTGCTACACTGATAAAAATTTGACTCTTTTGCCGCATCGTCACTCCACCGATTTTATGGAAAACGATTACTTTACCCTATAATGGAGTATTCTCATGGGTCAAAAGAATGATATTCTATAAAAGCGGGGGAGTGACGATGCAGCAATAGGGTCAATTTTTTTTACAGTGTACAATCTTGCTCTTAGGACCCGATTCTGAACTCTTTCCATATGATTTCAATAGAATGTGTTGTTGTCATGGAAATAAGATATTCTTCCATAGAAAAATACGCTGTTTGGAATTGGGCATGAATATAACAAGCGGAATTCGAGTTTGAAGGCTATTTTACGTTTATGAGTATTTATAGGAATTTTATCAAACCCATTTAGAAATTTAGTTAAAATTTCCAAAATTTTAGTTTGGAATGGAATTTTAAACTAAATTATAAAATTCCTAATTTTTCTATTGGAATTTTTTAAAAATTAGTTAAAAGATCTAAAATTTCTTAGAATATCAGAAAAGCTATAAAATTTTTTAACAAACAAACAAAAAAAAATCTCTTTACCTAAATTTAAAATAGGATACATAAAATATTTTTTAAATAATGCCTTAAAAGTAATTTAATCCGGGATTTAAAAAAAAACTTCATAAATGCAAAATCCCCTCCAAACTTGAATATCGATTGCGAAATTTATGCCCACTTCTCAAAGCTGTATTCCACTATCGAAGAATCTGCACGCTCCATGAGAATGCTCTCACCCATGAGAATGCTCCATTATATGGTAAAGTAATCGTTTTCTATAAAAGCGGTGGAGTGATGATGCAGCAAAAGAGTCAAATTTTTAACAGCGTGTTATTTCCATGGCAACTACGCATTTTATTTGTTTTATTTGAATAACATGCATCTAACTTTTGTTCTCGACATGAAAGTCTGCTTATAAGTCATCGTCAATATACAAGGACGAGATAGCACAAGGAAATTTACATCACAAGAGAAATACAACCAGGAGCTCCACACAAAGTGTGTGTGCAATGGAGCCAGCGGGAATCGAACCCACAGCCTCCAGATTAGCAGAGAGGCGTTTTAACCACTCGGCCATGCACTACGCATTCCATTGAAATCTTATCGAAAGAGTTCAGAATCGGGTCCTAAGAGCAAGATTGTAGTAAAATACATTCACCAACACTGATAAATTGTGAAACCTTTGCTGCATCGTCACTCCATTGCTATTACAGAATATCTTTATTTTGACCAATGAGAATTCTCCATAATACAGTGAAGTAGTCATTTTCTATAAAAGCGGAGGCGTGATGATGCAGAAAAGGTTTCAAATTTTTGAACAGTGTAGATTTAAAATACGATGCATAAAATATTCTTTAAATTATGCCATAAGAAATTATTTTATCCGGGCAAATAGAACTTCATAAATGTAAAATCTCCTGCAAACTCAAATACTGTTTGCGAAATTTATACCCATTTCTGAACGCTGTATTCCACTATCGAAGAACCTGTTACTTCCATGGCAAAAATGCATTCCATTGAAATCGAATCGTATCGAATGAGACTCACTCCATATCCTTAATCTCCTTCCTTTGTATCAATGCTGAGGGAGGTCAGTTTCTGCTTCGACTGAGCGCCAATCGCCGTCAGCGCCATCTATTGTTTGAAATCCGAACTAAAATCAAAAATCACGGCGAAAAAACTTGTGACATCATACATAACTCTGCTGCAAAAATTTTTTTAATAGCTGTCACCGTTTTCAAGTTATTGAATTTTAAAATCTACCGGTTATTTTTGGAACACCCGGTATATTGTGTTGAGTAACTCTAACTTTAATCATTTGAGCGACAGTGTGATACATTATATCCCACCTAATTTTAATTCAGATTTTCCCCAGAAAGTATTAAGTTTTATTTTTAAAACTTTGGTGGAAAAAAAAAAGCTGAAAAATTGTTTTTCCTTATTTTAAAATAAAAATTTTCCAAATTTCCGGTAAGAATTAAACGTTGCAAAAACACAATTGCTTGCCCTTCAAAAAATTAAGCAACTATTACAAATATGCTTAAGAGGCCATTCGACTCGCTTAAAACCTTTCCGGCGCACTACTCTTTAAAGTAGGAATTTAAAGAAAAAAAAATAGGCAATCTATTTAGGCCTAGAGGAGTACACAGGTATTGTTTTGTAAAGATTGTACTAACCATTTTAATTATACAGCTGTTGCCGAAGTGCTAACCTCCCATAAGTAAAGCATTGATAAGCGCAGTGAGAAGAGCATTGCTGTGAAGCGCGTATTATAGTAAAACATTTTACCTATTATTTAAAAACAGTAGAGTTTGATCTCTGTGGTGCTTCCATCTAGAACTCATAAGAAAGATTTAAAGTAGCCATTAGAGTAGTTTTTGAAATATTCACGGAGTTTTTGTGTCTCTAAACAGGGGGAACTTTAGGTGTTGCCGACCCGGCAACACTGCACGTTAAGGGGTTAAAAAGACCCGGATGATAATGTTAAGTCTATGATGGCGTTATCTTCAAATATCTCGCTCAAATTTTAAAAATTTTCCATGATTTTTTTTAGTTAGGATAGCTGAGGATGATCTACAACCGGGATTGGTCGTTTTTCTAACCAGCGAAAAATCTATCTCGATCCCAGTCAATATGTGCAAACGAATGACAATACTACAAAACAAAAATCTGTCTTGATTTAGATAGATTTTTCGTTGTTAGCGAAATAAGATCGAACAATCAGAAGACTGCACTTTTGCAATAAGCGAAAAGTTCACAAAAATACGGGTTTCTGATTGGTCAATCTCATTTCGCTAACAGCGATAAATCTATCTGGATCCTGGCAAACATTTTGTGAAATTTTCGCGGTTCCGATAATTTAACTGGTTCACTGCCTAATTAAAGTACGGGCATGTTCAGTGCAACTTACCGAAGTGACCAATGTTACCAACCAATTTTATGGCAGTACAAAAGTAAATTGTGGCACCAATGAAAACTATCCTGTTGAATTGTAGATGACGTCACAATTCGCCTTAAATTTCATATCGTACTGCCTTACAATCGGTCGGTAATATAGGGGCATGTTCAGCGCAACTTACCAAAGTGACCAATGTAACCGGTAACTTACCGGAGTGGTATGTGACCAGTAGCTAACCAATTACAGATTCTCTGGACGCACTGGTTAGTTTTGTCACGTAGCGCCATCTGTAGAAATAGTAGATTGCCAATTTGATTTAAACAAACTTTCATGTTACCAATCACGTGACCCAACTAACCGGGACTTTTCCTCGGTTAGTTCGGTTCCTTACCGGTCACATTAGTAACTACCTCTGAACGACATCGGTTGCGTACCGGTTAGCAGACTGAACGCTTTGGTAACTAACCAATCTTACCGGTGACATTGCTGAACACGCCCTAGGTCACTTCAGTAAGTGACTGGTACGTTGCGCTGAACATGCTCTACGAATAGCAGTAGCACCTTGGGCGTGTTTAGCACAACTTACCGGTGACTTACCGATTGTAGACAAGTACGAAATGAAAATCAAGGCGAAGAGTGACGTCATCTACAATTCAACAGGATAGTTTTCATTGGTGCCACAATTCGCTTTCGTACTGCCCTACAATCGGTCGGTAACATTGGTTACTTTGGTAAGTTGCGCTGAACACGCCCCTTGTTATGCACACTCGCTTACAAGCTCCCACCAACCAACTAACGAATGTATTTTACTCTCACCTAGTTGTTCATTTGTGGTGCTTTAAGTAGTTATTTTATTTTAGCATTTCCTAATCTGTAAAATATTTATAGCAAACAGTCTTTAAAACTTAAAATGGATAGATCCCCAATATCACGATTGAAACACAAAAAGGACTTCGATGAATTACTAGGAGCAGCATTTTCTATCATCAATGAATCTGATCCCCATCGGATGTCCAAAACGCTCCATTTGAAAAACTGGTGTCGTGCTTTTCTCGAATTCTTCATCAAGCAAGATGAAGAACAAAACACGTTTCGCAAAGATCGTCTTCCATTCTTTATAGATGTATTGTCAGATGAGACATGTTGGGAAGAAACCGATACAATTCATCGTGTAAAGCTTAACAGGAGGACAACAGCTAAAAAGATTGTTCAGTCTCACAGCCGATCAGGCATACCTAATCCTTTGGATTTTAATGAACTTTATCGGATCGCATGTTCGTGTTGCTTGGAAGAAGATATTGTCATTTTGTTCGAGAACTTTAAACAAAATAGTGGTATAACGTCTGACGATGCAGCTGAACTGAATAAGTTAGTAGGAAAGGAATTATGCAAAGGTCGCCGCGCTGAACCATTGACGATATACTGGTCGCATTTAGTTGGTGGATTTGTCTCCGAGATGAACACTCAAGGAAAACACCTGTATGAATTCGGACTTTATCTTGTATATGTTCCGTATGTGCCATATGTGGAAGCAGTGGAATACTTTTGGAATAAAATAAGCTCGTTGCCTGAAAATGAACTAAGTGATGTACAGAAATACGAGATCTTTATTAATTATGCAGTTCGCTCTTCGGCAAATCGTATTGGTGAGCTTCCTGAGGTATTTGAATACTGTATTCGTCAAGTGGATCCCGCTATGTACTTGAACTTTTTAGACAAAGAATTCAATGAGCATAAGCGTTTTGCTAGTTTAGATATATTAGAAGAAAATCTGTGCTTCGATGTATTTCAAAAGTTATTTTACCACGTATATCCAAACTATTACATCACAGACAGTGCATTCTATTCGACGTTGCAGCGTTTGGCAATACCAGATTATCCAGAAAATTATGCAAGTGAAGCCGTGGCGCTTTTCATGTGCATGTGGACGAGAGAAGCATGTAAGAGGCACTGCAGCTATGTATTAGGTAAAGAACTGGATGGTGACGGAACCGTGTTAGTGTCTCTAATAAAGAAAAGTTACATGGAACTAGTATGGGCAGTATTGGATAAAGATGATCCCGATCATATTAAGGAGTTTATGAAGAGTGCAAAAGCAAGTTACATCACTTCTTTATTAAGGCAAAAAGGTGATCCGTATTCATTAAACAAATTTTTATCATATAATTATGCAGTTAGGCAGCCAGATCCTATACCGCCTGATTCAAGTAGTAGTCATATGGAGGTAGATACCGGTGTAACTACACCTTCTCCAACTAAAAAACAAAAAAAAGAGTAATTCATAGTCATGCTAAAGCATCATATTTATAGATAGCTAGTAAAAATTTTGAAGTGTTTGAAGGTTTAAACATAAAAAAAAAAGTTATGTGTTGACCACCTGAAGTCGTGACGGATGACTTGAGAAATTGACAACGATTTAAAACTATACATAAAGACATCACACAGCCCGCTGCAAAGCTAACTGAATGGTATCCCGATTACAGATGTTACACTGACTGTGTAATGGTTGTCATCCGTGATTGATATATCATTCGTTTCGCTTTTCAGTAGGCATATGAGATTTTAAGGACATGATCGCAATTGGAAACTTTTTTTTCAGAGACTATTTTTAACAATCTTCATCAAATGTTAGCCAAAATCTATCCCAATGATTGTTATGAAATAAAGGTGAATAAAACACTAAATAGTCGCCAATGGCAGTTCTGTAAGTGTTTTAAACTAAGTGTAACCGTTGTCGATCTATCAAGTCATCCTCATTTGTTTTAAGTAAACAGGGAAAATCATTTTTTTTTTTTTTTTTTAATATTTCAATATTACTTAAGGTTGCTAGTCACTCAGCTTAAGAATTTTGCCTTCGCTAATTTTAACTCTATAGGTTTAAAACGCAGTTGTATATTTAAATTATTTCCTCGGAAAATTGAGTTTTAACATCTTTTTTGTGTACTCTTCTTAAAAGATTTTTTTTTTTTTTTTGTTCTCAAAATATTTCTTAAATACATGCTTATTTTACTATTTATTTATTTTTTTTTTTAATCTGAAGTGCAAGATAAAATTAAGTATGTATATTTTATAAATATTTTGAGAACTATGAAAAAAAAAAAAAGACAACCTTTGAGAAAATTGCACAGAAAAAAGGAATTAAAAAATATTAATTTTCCGAGGAGGTATTTTAAATATACGAATGCATCAAACGCCAATAGATTTATAATTAGTGAAGGTAATTTAGAAGCTAGGTAACTAGCAGCTTGACTAACTTCCAACTTATTCCTGGTTTGTCAATGAGAGAGAAAAAAATAGCTAAGGATTTTATTGAAATATAACTTATAAATTGTTTAATTTTTTTTAATTTCCTGATCTACTGCAGCAAGTGATTTATTACAAATAGCAATAAGCCTTAAGAGGTCCCTCGACTTGCTAAAAAAAAGACCCGGATGATAATGTTAAGTCTATGAAGGCGTTATTTTCAAATAACTCGCTAATTTTTTAATATTTTTACGTGATTTTTATTACATTATTTCTATTTTTGTTATATATTTTTTAATATGATAGTTTCAATTTCAGAATCAGTTTTAACCGGTTCCGACAGTTAAAGTAATTCTTTTTAAATCCCAAACCATAGCCGAAAAAGCAAAAACTATCCCGATTGTAGATCGTCCTCAGCTATCCTATCAAAAAGAATTAAGTGAAAATATTGAAATTTGAGCAAAATATTTGAAAACAACGCCCCCCATAGACTGAACATTATCATCCTGGTCTTTTTGAACAAGCGAGTGGCCTCTTAAGCAAATATACACTTTACTCATTGTTTTAAAAATTTACACGTATTTCCCAACTAAGCGGTCCAGTGGAATTTTTTTTTTAACTAAAAACACATTTTCTCGATCTTCTGAAAGAAAGTTGGAAGACATACACAGAGAGAATTAAACAGAAATTTTACTCATTCAGACATTATTATAAACTTGAATTTCCTTTGAAAATATAAATTTTTAGATCACTTGATGCTTTTAAGTTTCAAAAATTTAGTTTTTAATGCTGTAGCTTCTGTATATTTTTTTACTTTTAAACATGTGTCAACATTTTTACACAAAGATAGCTTCCTTCCGAGATAAACGCAAATTTAGTCAGCTGCAAAATTTTAAAAATACATAAACAGCTTTGTTGATTCAAAGATAACTATGAATTTGAAATAAAGTTGAAAAAGAAGGCAATTTAGAAAATACCTGTTTTTATACATGTTTTTAAATTTTTGTTTTAGTACTGGTTCTGTAGCTTATATTTCCCCTTTTTAAAGATTTAAAAAGAAGATATTTTATAGATAAATTACATTTCGAAATCATCCGCAAAAATTGTAATCAATTTTTTATACATTCCACAGTAATTGTATGCTTCGCTTTTAGGTCATATTACATACAGAAATATGCATTTTAACAGAATTTTTATGTTGCTCAGTGGACTCTGAATTAGTATGTATGCTTTTCATATTGAACTTATTGAAACATTATCGTAGAATCTTTTACTTTTATCCAAAAAAGTTTTTATATTAATTAATTTTAATCTTTTTTTTTTTAGTTTCTAAATTTAAATGTGAAGAGTGGTGTATTTTAATCTTATGTATTTTGTAATTTTATTTGTGTTTTGAAAATTTTTAAATAAATCTTAAGAATGCATTTGTTGTAGTTTTCTTTCGTAATAAATGCAAACTTTGTAAGACGAAAAAAAAAATTGCAAGATTTAAACGTAATTGTAAAACTGAAATTAATTTGAAAATGCAAGCAATTTAGAACTGTCTGTTTTTAGAGAAAAAAAATTTAATCTGTTTTGTTTTAATACTAATTCTGCAACTTAATATTTTTCCTTTTTAAAGAAAAAGTAGCAAGCATATTTTCTGCATAAATTACATGTCGAAATCATCAGAGAGAATTGTAATCCATTTTTCATATCCCATCCATAAAATTTGTATACTTTCCTGTTAAAGTCATATTTCATACAGAAGTATGCATTTCAACAGAATTTTCATGTTTCTCAATGGAACTCTGAATTTTGTATGTTTACTTTTCATACTGAAAGGAAACAATTTTATAACTTCGTTTGTTTTTATTCAGAAGTTTATTATACCAATTTTGATCATTTTTTAAAGTTTCGCAATTTAAGTGTTAAAACTTGGTTTTCTTAATCTATATTTTGTAGTTTTGATATATGTGTTGAAAAATTTTAAATATAAGCATGCATTTGTTGCAGCTTTCTTTCAAAATAAACGCAAACTTTGTAAGCAACAAAAAAAAACTTGATTTAAAAGTAATTGTAATCAGTTTGAAAATGGAGACAATTTAGAAAATGTCTATTTTTAGAAACATTTTTAAATTTGTTTTAATACTGATTCTGTATCTTATATTTCCCCTTTTTAAAGATAATATTTTTAAGCAAGAATAGCGAACACACAAAAGTATCAAAATCATATGAGATAATTTTTTTAATTCGGTCCACACTGATAGTATACTTTCCTGTTAAAGTCATATTGCATACAGAACGTGTACGTGTTTAACAGAATTTTCATAACGCTCAATGGGCTCTGAATTTTACCTATGATTTTCCAACTCAACTTATTGAAGGGTGAAATTTTTGTATATTTCTTCACTTTTATTCAGAAAAAATTACTAATTTGAATCTTTAAAGTTTCTAAATTTGGTTGGAAAAGTGGCATATTTTAATCTTATGTATTTTGTTATTTTAGTATTTGTATGTTGAAAACGTCTAAATAAATTTAATAATGCATGTTTCATTTGCTCATATTTTCATAATTTCATGCATTAACCCTTTCCGGAGCAGACAAATTCTGTTCGTAAAATGAGAAATTGTTGACTGACACCGGAATTTACATAAGACTTTTTTAGAAATTAAGGGCATGTTCAGCGAACTTACCAAAGTGACCAATGTAACCGGTAACTTACCGGATGGTAAGTAACCGGTAGCTAACCAATTGACTGATTCTCTGGACGCACTGGTTAGTTATGTAGCGCCATCTATATTCCATTGCTGTAATTATTGTTTTATTTACAAACTATTTCGAATTAACCAACTTCGAATTATGATAAAAAGTTAATTAAATCCAATTGATTTTTTAAATCATCAGATTTTAAAACATTCACCTTTTATATAAACAGTTTATTTATATTTTAGATCATGGTCTATGTTTTAATTTAATTTTTTGCAATAGAGCGCGAGTTTTTTGTTATTTATATCTCATTGTCGCGTGTCATTTGTATTGACCGGGAACTTATTTGACGATTCCGAAACATGTCAATGTATTTTATTTTTATTATAACATCTTTCTTAAGTAAAATTAAAATTTTTATTAAAATAACTTCAAATTAATTAACTTTTCGGTAGATTCGAAACCGAATCTACCGCCTGTTGATTTGAAGTTGCCATTTATTTTTAACTAAATAACATGTAACCAATCACGTGACCCAACTAACCAAGATTTTTCCCCGGTTAGTTCGGTCACTTACCGGTCACATCGGTCACTTGTGCTGAACGACGTTGGTTGCTCACCAGTTACAGCACTGAACGCATTGGTAACTAACCAATCTTACCGGTTACTTACCGGTGACATTGCTGAACACGCCCTAAGAATTCCCTTATTTAAGCTGTTATTGTAAAATTTGACTAAAATATTATTGGTGCCGTTTGTAAGTTTGGAATTAAAATTGGGTGTTGCCGGAGTGGTAACACTGCGCCGGAAAGGGTTAAAAAATGATTTACGATAACGGTAATTTTATGGTAAACTACAAATATCATTCATAGTGTCTAAAAGGGAGAGATAGTTAGGGAAAAGGAGGGAGAAATACATTAAAGCTGTAAGCGGCTATTTTCTTTTCAATAGTTCCCAACATAGGGCATGTTCAGCGCAACTTACCGAAGTAACCAATGTTACCGACCAATTGTTGGGCAATACGAAAGCGAATCGTAGTACCAATGAAAACTGTCCTGTTGAATTGTAGCTGACGTCACACTTCGATTTGATTTTCATTTCGTACTTGTCTACAATCAATCGTAACATTGGTTACTTCGGTAAGTGACCGGTAAGTTGTGCTGAACACGCCCATAGTAACAAAGTGTTTAATTTCGGTCAGTCCGTCTGAAAGTTCCTTAATTCCCTTAAATATAGTCCGATTCTCATGAAATTCATAAATGTTTTAATACGCATCAGCTCGGCGATAAAAGCAGGGTCGTCAAGGTACTTATACTCTGTAAAAAAATTGACCCTTTTGCTGCATCGTCACTCCCCCGCTTTTATAGAATATCTCTCTTTTGACATATGAGAATGTTCCATGATAGGCTGAAGTAATCGTTTTCTATAAAAGCGGTGGAGTGACGATGCAGCAAAAGGGTCAAATTTTTTGCAGTGTAGATTCATTTTTGTCCAATACCTCAAATTTTACACTGTTAAAAATCTATAGCTATTGCTGCATAGTCATTCTGCCGCTTCTATAGAAAAGGATTGACCCTACGTTATTATGGAGCATTCTCATTGGCCAAAATAGAGATATTCTATAAAAGCGGTGGAATGACTAGATAGCAAAAGTCTCAGAATTTTACAGTGTATGTCCCGTATGTCGCTTCACTCGCATTACACTGTTAAAAATCTGTAGCTTTAGGGGCATAGTCACTCCATCGCTTTTATAGAATATCTCTGTTCTTGGCCAATGAAAATGTTCTGCAGTGTAGTCAAGTAATCATTTTCTATAAAAGCGTTAAAATGATTATGCAGCAAAAGTTAGACTTTTAACAGCTTAGAAGCACTCTATATTTACTACACTGTTAAAAGTCTGCAACTTTTGTTGCAAAATCACTCCACCGCTTTTATAGAAAACGTTTACTTGGAGCACTGTTAAAATTTTGACCCATTTGCTGCAGCGTCACTCCACAGCTTTTATAGAATATCTCTTTTATGACCAATGAGAATGCTCCATAACACAGTAAAGTAACCGTTTTCTATAAAAGCAGTGGAGTGTCGCTGCAGCAATGGGTCAAATTTTTAACAGTGAATATTATGGAGTATGCTCATTGGTCAGAATAATGATATTCTATAAAAGCGGTGGAGTGACGATGCAACAAAAGTTGTGTATTTTTAACAGTGAACAATGTACGTCCGATTTTCCCTACTACCCAACATTTATTTTCGATATGTTGCATTTCTGATATTCAAAAATATTCCACTTTTTATCTTAATTGAAGTCAAATTTATTTCGTATAATTCGAATATCCTGACAAGGATATGAGCCAATCACTCCAAAACAACCATATTGCATATTAAGTATTGTCCGCTCTCGATAATTTGGCCGAGCCTTTTTGAGATGTAGCGTGGTTTAGCCTATTACTAGTCTATTACTAAGTCAAGCCTAGTAAACTAATCAGCAAACTTACAAATGATTTTCAAATATTTTCCAATACTACTGGGAAAGAAAGTTGATAACCTATGCAAACATTTAAAAACATGCATTATTTAATTAAAAATTAAATGTTAGCAGTGATTACTGTCTTAATTAACTAATAAATTTAACTAAATTTGTATTCCTCCTCCATTAAACAATCACGTACACTGTAAAAAATTTGATCCTTTTGCTGCATCGTCACTACCTCGCTTTTATAGAATATATCTATTTTGACCGATGAGAATGCTCTATAATACGGTGAAGTAATCGTTTTGTATAAAAACGGTGGAGTGACGATGCAGCAAAAGGGTCAAATTTTTCACAGTGTACGTACTGTACAAGAATTGGACCAGGATCCAGATAGATTTTTCGCTGATTAGTGAAATGAGATTGACTAATCGGAAACCTGCATTTTTAGAAACAGTGCAAAAATTCGCGAAAAAGGCACGTTTCGGATTGGTCAAACTCGTTTCGTTAATCAGCTAAAAATCTATCTTGATCCCGGCCTCGGTATGGATTATACGCTGTTAAAAATCTGCAACTTTTGTTGCAGAGTCTCTCCACCGCTTTTATAGAATATCATTATTCTGACCAATGAGTATGCTCCATAATATTCCCAAGTAATCGTTTTCTATAAAAGCGAGGACCTATATCCCTCGTGTTGATAATTGGCCGTCATAAACGCAACCAACCAACCAACCATAAAAGCGGTGGAGTGACTATGCAACAAAAGTTACAGATTTTTAACAGTGTAATGCTGCATTTACATTATGGCATAACCGTCCATGACCAACGATATACAAGGACAGTTTATGACTTTTAAAATGACAACCCGGGGATCATCTTTCACCTCTAAAAATCCGCAGTTTTTGTTGCCGAATCATTCCACCGCTTTTACAGAAAACGATTATTTGACTATATTATGGTGAATTCTCATTGGTCAGAATAGAGGTATTCCATGAAAGCAGTGGAATGGCTATGCAACAAAAAGAGCAGATTTTTAACCGTGTTACATGGCGTTTCTCATAAAACGATATATGCGGCGTAATATACAAAATAAAAGATATACCTATAAAATGCATCAATAACATTGTTCCACTCCATGTGCCGTTTTAAGCGTCATGAACTAACCTCGTATGTCACTAGTCGTGAACCGTCTCTCCCTGTGAGACGCAGGTTTCTCAACCAATCAGCGTGTTTCATTGATAGTGTACGCGCTGATGATTAACCCTTTGCGGCGCAGGGCAAATTCATTCCTTAAGTTTTGAAATTAATGGCTGACACCGGAATTTGAAAACAACTTTATTTGTAAATAAGAAAACGCTGTATGTCACGCATTCAATAAACCGTAATTTTTTTAAACAAAATTCCGGTGCGAATGTGGCGTTTGGGAATTAAAATTAAGTGGTTTATCTACTAAACCACTGCGCCGCAAAGGGTTAATTGGATCTTACGATCTAACGCCTGGAACGCGGACGTCTTGGACGATAACGCCATAATGTAAAAAGGACATCTACCCAGCTAAAAAATTACAGCTTTTGCTGCATTGTCTGTTTATTTGTTTATTGAACAACATACATTTGATTTGTGTGCTCGACATGAAGCCTGCTTATAAATCATCGTCAATATTACAGGGACGAGATAGCGCAAGGAAATTTTACAAGATATACAACTGGGAGCTCCACACAAAGAGTGCGTGCACTGGAGCCAATGGGATTCGAACCCCCTTTCTCCTACGCTCGAATGCGATTAGCGGCGTAGTGCTTTGACCACTCGGCCCTGCATTGTCATTTTACAGTTTTCATTGAAAACAATTACTTGATTAAATTACTAAAACATTCTGATTGGACAAAATAGAAATAATCTATCAAAATGATGGAGTGACTGTGCAGCAAAAAATACAAATTTTTAACAGTGTACGGAATAATAAAGACGAAGGTTCCTTTTGGAATAAGCAAGAGTCTCAATGCCAGCCACTCAACCAAACTATAACATTATAAGTGTGTGAATAGATGTATAAACAATCAACCAATCAAAACATGTTCGTGTGTTGTTGATTTCGGGTGCTGGAGATGGTTTTACTTTATTTTTTATTTTTTTCTGTTGCGTATTCTCTATTGCTAAATTCTACTCTTTATTAACAATCTGTATAAATTTTTATAGGAAAGATAGTCAATAAATTTTAAATAAATGGTCTACAACGATTATTGCTATTTATACCCAAAATGTATTACGACGAAATATGTAGAATAGTGTTTTCTACCATTAAGGAAAATGATCCCCATCGAGCATCTAAAAAACTACATCTCAGTAGGTGGATTCTGACGTATAGATGCTTGTTCACAAGTGCTGGTGCAAATCGTCTTCCGTTCTTCTTAGATGTCTTAACAGATAATGATTGTTGGGAAGAAACTGATACAATACACCGTGTAAGACTCAATAGGAGGGTGGCAGCCAAAAAGATTGTTAAATTCCGGAGCTGGACGGGTAGGACCAATCCTTTAGATGATTTTGATCGCTTTCAGGTAAGATGAGCAAACGTCTAAGACATTTGGTGATAGCTTTTTTATCATACAGGGAGAAATTCCTGTTTTAGCCACATTTAGAGAAAAATTGAAATAGAAATGATATAGTTGTTGATTGATGGAAGCATTAAGTAATAATAACATCATACTTTAGTATATATAGGAAGATGTTTCAGTTTTTTCCACATTTAGAGAAAAATTGAAATAGAACTGTTATAGTTCTTGATTGATTGAAGCATTAAGTAATAACAACATTATACTTTAGTAATTTAAATGGCTTTATGCTAATTGTAGTGGCTTTCTACAGAATATTTTAGATTGTAAGTAATCATTCATTAAGTATTTCTAATTTGTACCATTTTTAACCACCACTACATCAGCTTTGTCTATATGTATGCACCATTTTCACCAACTTCAATATCAAGCAATTTCACAAACAATTCATTTTATCATGTAATTTAACATTTTATTTTTAATCGATGCTTTAAATATAAAGCATTTTTATGCAACATTTTTTTTTTTTTTTACTACATTCAAATTTTGAGAAACACCGAAAATACTGGCGATAAATATATATCAATAAATATAAAAACTTTGTTAAATCACCATAAAAAGAAAAAAAAAATTCTTTTTATGGTGATTTAACAAAGTTTTTATATTTATTGATATACATTCAAATTTGTTTGCTGTATTAAGAGAATTTTGAAAATTTCTTTGTGTTGATAAAGATATGAAATATGTTTAAATTCATTTTAAACTGAAATTTTCAATTAAAATGTATAGGTGAGATCGGGATGGTGTGGGACACTTTTTACAAAAGTAAGAAAAACAACTTTGTTTCAAACAAAAACAAAAATTTCGATTTATACAATGTAAGTTTAAACACTTTTTAATCTCCCTGAACAATGTAAAAACATAACATGAAAAAACTATTTTATGATTAAAAAAATTGTAAATTTAAAAATGCGTCCCATACCTCCCCATTTACAGGGATTTATGGGACATCAATAAAACAAAGCTATAAGACATAGATAATCTATTGTCAGCTAGATATATAATCAAACAAAGATTGTAGGTTGATAATGTATGTGCTTCAATATAAAATTCCAATATCTTCATGGCTGTAATGAAAATTCGGGATTTTCAATCATAGATGTCTTTTTAAAAATATCGCTACAATTTATTTACATTTTAAGAAAATAAATATATTACTGTTATAATTAATATCTTATCTTCTATAAATATATGCATGTTAGCAATTTAAGTTCATCTTGTTGAAAAAAGGGGGGGGGGAATTGGACACGTCTCATTCCTCCCCACTTCCTTGTTTTCTGTTATACTTCCTGTATAAACAAAAATGTTGCTTTTAAGCGTAATTTAAATTATGGATAATATACAGTATAATGTTCCATAAACAGGGAAACTATTAAATCTATGTATAAACAAGTATAGGCCAGTCAAATTGTCAGAAAAGGCCGATAGATGTAAAAATTCTGCTAGAAGATTTTATGCTTTTAAAATGTTTATGGGGATGCTAGTAACAAGAATTAATGGTTTTCCAACAAAATATCTCGAGGCTAAACTTTGTGGAGCCAAAAAAACACAAAATTTTCGGAGTTTTTTCAGTTTTTGCCTATAACTAAAAAATTAAAATATTTTTGCGTACCATACTCAATTAAAAAAAGAAAGAACATTAAATTCCCAACAAATTTCATTTTAAAACTGTTTTTCTAAAGCCATTCTAAGCACGCTACACCTTTTCGAAACTGACTCTTTTTTTTCTAACTTTGTGGAAAAATTGCAAAAACGAAAATTTGGCACATTTTTTTTTTTATTATTATTTTATCCTCTTTAATCTAACTTTTTTAAATTACAGGTAGTTGCATGATAATAATCATGTTGAATTACAAGGGTTAACAATGTAAAAAAATTAAGAACATTGTAACTTTTTTTTGTATTTAGAGCATTAATAAAGAACATTAATATTAGGTATTTAATTGAATGTAAGTAAAAAATGTTTTCAGTATTTTGCCTGTAACTCGAAAATTATAAACTTTTTGCGTTACATACTTCTTTACAAAAAGAAAGAGCATTAAATTCTCTATAAATTTTGTAAAAAAACGTTTTTCTAAACTTATTACTAAGCACGCTATTGTGTTTTGAAAATGTCACATTTTTTTTTTTTAACTTCACAGAAAGTGACCTATTTTTTGTCTCCCATGCCAAAAGTACTTTTTTCATCACTAACAATGAAAATTAAATAGACCTATTGATTGATGAAAAATGAAAGTTTTAAGAAAGGCAGGCAGATGATGCACAGATTCTAAAAATCCTACTAGAAAACAATTACAAATGGAGGGAGGACCGGGGATAAAAAAAGGGAATGCAGATGGAAGATTGTGGTCAGTGACGTTCCCGAGCCGCTTTCGTTCAGATGCAAGTGTTCTTTTTTGAAAACATACTCTTCTAATATGCTGCTATTAAGTTTATTGCATCTCTTCTCGCGCAGTAATGAAAAATGAGTGAGCTCTACCCAAAATTGTGCTTCATTTGCCAAACGGATTCAAATAGTCATACTCGCGTTGTGAGCCAGAAAGGACTTGCCAAGCTCTTTGAACATAGCGTTTAGCGTCAAAGTAATATTCATCAGTTTTTTGAAAAGTACCAAGGAAGTTAGAATACAGGACGATTGCCGAAAAACATATGCGAATGATGGAATGATAGCAGTATACGTTCGTCGGGGTGAAGATTCTACACAGACTATAGTTTGTCTCTCAGATCAAGCACTTCTTTTAAGTTTCAAGATAATTGCTTCTTATTCGTCTTAATTGTGACGAAGGTAATCCCGGTGATTTCAACGAAAAACAATTAAAAAAGCCCTACGCAAAGAGAAATTTGATTCACAAATTAATGAAATTAGAAGCGAAAATTACATTTTTGAAAGCTGCTGAAAAATGTGGGGATGAAGGGTACAAGAAAGTAATTGAGCGTATTCAGCACGAACCTGACTTGCAGATGCATGGTATTGTAGTTTTTTGTCGCGTAAAACTAGATCAATCTGTAACAAGTGGAGAGAATAGAGGGCGTCGATCCGCACAATCCGTTGACGAAGCCAATGACAAAAACAAGAGCCGCTTTATTTCATTGCTTAAAACAAATTAAAAATTTCAAAACAAGAATTTCAAAATAACAGAATTCAAGTTGAGCAGGCAAAAGAAGAAGCAGATGTCATGATAGTTACCTCAGCCATTTCAAGTGCCGAATCTTTTGAAAACGTCGTAATTGTCGGAGAAAACATTGACTTTCTCGTGATTATGACGAGCTTAGGCTATAAGCACAGAAGTCTGTTGTTCTAAAAGCCACGAAGAGGTAACATTGAAAGCAAGTGGTTTTCAACCATGTTGTTCGAATACAAATACAACAATGTTCTTTTCACTCATGCAAACTGCGGATGCGATACAACATCCGCTCTTTTTGGGCAAAGAAAGTCAAAGTTTTGTAACACTTTGAAAAAACATGATCAGCTTGGGAAAAAAAAAGCCTGCGTATTCAATAAAATAGGTTCTACCCGTCAAGAAATCATCAAGGTTGCAAAAAAATTCTAGAAAAAAAATTCCATATTGCATTATACAGTGGATGCATAGCTACCACGCAGAATTTGAACACCTTAAGGTTCCAGTTATTTGCTAAATCTGCCACAAAAAAGCAAAGTTCATAAATTAAGACTCAAATGCTCGGCAATTTGTAAAAAATGAAATGGGATCAACTACGAAAATGTCTACGACATTGTTTATCCAGAAAGAGGGGATGTAAAAATGTTACCGAAAGTATTTTGTAGTTTAAGTAAAAAAGTTATAATGTTCTTAGTTTTTTTTTTTTTTTTTGTTTGTTTGTTTGTTTTTACAATGTTACCGTTCTAATTCATCATGATTGTTATCATGCAAATACTGTAATTTAAATAAGTTACATAAAAGAGGATAAAATAATGAAATATTGTGTCAAATTTTCGTTTTTGCAATTTTTACACAAAGTTAGAAAAAAAGAGTCAGTTTCAGAAAGCTGTAGCGCGCTTAATATTGGCTTTAGAAAAACAGTTTTAGTATGAAATTTGTAAAAAATTTAATGCTCTTTCTTTTTGTAACTGAGTATGGTATGCAAAAATTTTGTATTTTTTGAATTATAGGCAAAAAACTGAAAAAAGTCAGAAAATTTTGTGGTTTTTTGGCTTCACAGAATTTAGCCTCAAGATATTTTGTTGGAAAACCATTAATTCTTGTTACTAGCATCCCCATAAACAGTTTAAAAACATAAAATCTTCTAGCAGAATTTTGCATCTATTTATGACAATTTGACTGGCCTAGTAATGGATATTCAAAAACCGTAAAAAGTATATGGAGCAAATTTGTTTTTGATTCTTGAAATAATATTTTCCTTTATAAAATTCCAAGCTTATACAGATCAATTTTTTTTTCAATTTAAGATTGGACTATCATTGCTTCATCTTGTGTATCATTAATGAAATGTTTAAAATGGAATAAAAAGAAACACCTACTGCCTCGCTCCACCCCACTCTCGCTATACACAAATATTTAATTTGGTAATTTTACATTTTTTAAATTGGTTTTTTTATTAAAATTACAAGAGTGCCTAAAACATAAAAAGTTTATATTTCATCACTTTTATATTTGGCTTTCGGATTTTTCAAAGTATACTTGAATGTTTAACAAAGATCTTATCGCTTTCTTGAAACCAGTTTCAGATTTTATTTTCATTTAGGAGGGAGGAAGGCACATGTGAACATTTTTTTAAATTTTTGGCAATTTCTTAAAATTAAGAGCTATTGGAACAAAAAATGATTTATATGAATGTATACACTTTGTTTGTTCTTTTGGTGAAACTTTTGAATACACTTCTAACTTATATCGCCATTCTAAAAATGTCTAAATTTGTTCACATGTGCCCCAGTGGAGTGGGGCACTCCTCATTTGCAGTACATCATTTCCTTTCCATTTAAAGTCAAAGATCAAAAACCCCTCGTGGCCAACTAAAAGTCGCCATTACTGATAATAGTTAGAAGGATAGTCTATTTGCAACTTGAAACAGATCGAGAAAGTTGACCATCCCCGAAAAAATAATGATCCCTATCAGTGTAATCTGTTACACGTAAGCTGATTTTTCAGACTAATCGAACACCAACCCACATTTTTATAATGTGGAGTGCATTTAAACACGCTCTTTGGGGTTATTCATAGCTGCCAACTTCCGCTCGTTCGTAAAATACACAATAAAAATAGACAAAATTAAACCTATACAAAATCGAAAAATCGATGTATAAACGATTTTGGGCGTCGTATAAAAGATATATTTTAACATTAAAATGAATAGGAATGAATCGGGACCACATTAAAACGTCGTATAAATGTAAACGTCGTATAAGTGATCGTCGTATAAACGATGCTTTACTGTATATATATATATACTGTATTTATATATATATATATATAATACTTTTAATTGAAATGAAAAGATAAAACTTTTTGTAAGTGCCACTATAGAAAGTAATGCTGATATTCTACTTTAAAAGATGGCTTGAATGAATTTTTACTTCAATAACTTTGGAAGACTCTTTTACTTAACCCTTCCGAAACAAACAAATTACAACAACCAGAAATCAAAATGGTTGATTATTCTGAATATTCAGCTAAAAGATTTTATCAGTACAGCCATCTTTCAGTATTTTTTTTTTAATTTTTTTCTTCAGATTAACTGAATAAAATATGTGCTGTTCCCATTGCCCCATGTTCATTGGTGCCAACCTTTCTCCTATATTATATTGCGGCTTAGGTACGTTTTCTGCCTCTCAAAGGCTATTTTAGGATGTTATTTCATAAAGGAATCTTACCATTTCATGTCTAGTCTATCATCTTGAAATGAAGATTTTATCTTGCGGCTTCAGCAATATTTTGGACAGAAACTGAGAGTTGATCTTTTTAAATAGGAAATAGTACTCAGTCAAAACCAATCAGTTTTCCTAATTAATTTTTAATTTTAATCTCTAGTACCTACTATTTGGAATTCAACATTGTAAACGAAAAATATTGCCCATCTGCAATCTTCTGACGCTAGGTAAAATGAGATACTCCAAAACTTTACTAAATTGTGGTGCTGGCATTTTCTATCTTAGAGCTATGTTCCCTGTGTGCATTTTGTCCTTTTTAAAATTGGTAAAATGCACCTGTCCTTTTAAAAAAAAATCCCTGTCGGCTCGGCCTACAGCAAGAAGTGGATTTCGAAGCTAAATACTAACTTCACTAACAAAAACTAAATCAAGATTAGAGATAAACATATTTTATCAATTTTATCTGGCCGTTTTAGGCAAGCGTTTAATTACATTTTCCTGTAACAGCTCTTTTTATCAGAATCATGTTAAGGCGGTATTCAAAATTTTTAATCCTTCCCATTTCCACCTCCTTAACCCGCGGGAACTCGCGCATGAGATTTTCTTTCACCATCGTACCCTTTTTAAGACTATTTTTAGGGCTATTTTTCATTTTAATAAAATTTCAAAATGTGATTTCGATTACTTTACCTCTTTTTTGAATAAAAGTACTAAGCCAAACAAAAAATTTGATATTAAGTGACTGTACAGTAAAAGAAAAGAATTGGGCATCGTGAGAGAAATTCTCATAGCGAGTTCTCCGGGGTTAAGCCGATTTTGCCCTTTTGCAATTCCCACCGGGATATGAGCTACCTCAACGTTTATAGCGAGTTTGAAGAATATCCATGTTTGAATATGGGAAATAGAATATTTATATGTTCCAAAGTAGGGTTTTTGAAATGTTTCAAAATACGTTTTTTCAAACTCACATGACGTTACATATCCACCAGAAGTTCATTATATTTCCAATATGACGTAACATTCTTTTTCTTAAATTCGTCAAATTATTTATTTCAAAATCATAAGACGAAATGCAATATTTCATACTGATTCAAACATAAAATATACAATATGAACTTTAAAAAGCTCACTGGTTTATTTAAAAAGTGGTTAAAATAATAGAAGAGATATTACAAGACAAAATACACGTTATTTCAAATATATTCTGTTTTAAATAAAATGTATTTTAACATATAACATTTCTTTTATTATTTGGTGGACATGGAATGGCGTGTACGACCACTATAGACCAAAGCAATGCTTGACTACAGCTTTGGAATCAATGCCAAAATCGCTCAAGCTGTCCAACGCTTCTTTCGTATGCAAAGCTCTGATTTTTTTTTCCCCTGGAGATCTTTTTGAAGCTTATAAAGAGATATGGCAATAAGGAAAGGGCATGTTACGCTTCCTTCAACCAATCTACCCATTAGATTTTTGCTTTAGCGATCATTACAGTAATCATCATGACGACGTTGACCAATTATACAACAGCGCTTTTAATCGCAGGCAAATCAAACGAATGGTAGACCAATCAGATCGCCTTAACTTCTTGTGTAGAGTAGGAGTCTTAAAGATGGGCAGAAATTTGCTGTGGATCCACAGTGACGTCAGCTGCCCTTTCCTTATTGCCTCAATTCACTTGGCAATTAAGTAGAAAAGTAAAATTACTTCTTATCTTTAATGTTTCATCATATGTTTTGTTTTTCATACACACCTATGTCCATAGTCGCTAGGGGGAAACTTATTATCGGACTCTCCAGCGTATTTACGATATTTCAAAGAAAAATCTTAATCATTTTATTTACGACATTAGTATTTCTATTTCTGCATTTTAATATGTGACCACTACATTTTCAGGTTGCTTGCTGGTGCTGTTTGAAAGAAGAGATAATTGCTTTGTTTAAGCGTCTAAAACGAAAGTTTAAAGTAAGGATGAATGACAAGGCTGCAACAGGAAAGTTAATAAGCTCTTTAAGTAGGGCTTCCTGGTCGGATCCGATGACGAGATACTGGTTATATATAGTGGGTTATCATACCACCACACAGATTAAATCAGAGGATAAAAATTTGTTGTTATATGGACTTACTCTTGCGTCGAACATGCAAACAAGTGGGAAAGAACATTTTGTAGAAGCGGTGGAATATTTCTGGGGTAAAATAAAATCATTACCTGAAGATGAATTAAATACTGAACAGAAACAAGAAGTCTTAATGAAGACTGCACTAACAGCAGCAATGTGTTCTCAATCTGAAACATTTGAGTTTTGTTTCAGCGAGTTGAGTCCTGAAAGGTATTCAGAGTATTTGCAAAGAGATTTCGACATAGGCGGAACTTTTCATTGCTGTATAGCTGCACTACATGACATGTTTCGGGTTGATCTACTTAAAAAATGTTTCGACACGTTTGAACCAGATGATATCTCTGAGGATGTCTATCAACTATGGGCGGAATCTTTAAATATGCATCAGTATTCAGAACCTTATGAAAGTGAAGCTGTAAAACTTTTCATGCATATTTGGACGAAAGAAGGGTTCGACAGTCATCGCGCATTTATACTGAGGAAATTGTGCGACTGGGACGGCGAGGAAGATCAATTTCTGGTGCGTTTTGTAAAGAAAAACCACATGGAACCAGTATGGGCGGTATTAGATAAAGCCAGTCGTTTCGAAATTGCGGAATTTATAGATTGTGAACATGGAGAATATATAAAAGAAATTTTAGAGGAAAAGGGAGATATACTTTCTTTGAACAAATTTTTATCTTATAAGCCTGACCTTACAAGTTTGAAAAATGAAAGGCCTCGTAGTTTAGAAGCAAATTTTCCAGCACCCGAAACCAAGCGACCAAGATTAGAGAAAAGTATTTCACTTTAATAGTGTATTAACTGTAATTTAAATAGCGCTCATAAAGAGGTTTCTTGTAGACTGAGAGGCAACAGCACAGACAATCACCTCATTAAATTCATGGCTGAAATTCCAATTCGCATATTAAAACTCAAGACCAGGTCATATCTTGGTGGAAAACACATAAAAACTGATTTTATCTGTTAAGTCGTAGGTATACCATTGTGTTTTCTGCTTCCAATCCTCCATTTTTCCTATCTTTGGCTACATGGAAAACACAATGGTAAACCTATAAATCAACTACTAAAATCATTTTTTCAGGTATTTTCCACCAAGATACGACTTGGCAGATAGATTACGTTTTAATTTGCAAATCGAATTTTAACTAATTCTGAAATTTCAGTCGTGAACTTGATGAGGTGAATGTATGTGCTGCCAAGTCCTGGTTTTTTTAGAAGATCTACATTCATTAAACACAATTTTATCATATATATACCCAGAGGCCTCGAAGATATATAAATATTATCGTATTTCTACGTTACTCGCGGTTTTAATTGGCAGGATGTGCATAAATAAATATTCCAACTTTACAGGGCTTTTAAACGAAAAAAAAAAAAAAAATAGAACCTTGTTGTTCAGCAGAACTCAAAAATAACAACTAAAAGTTTAAATTCAACATAGTTATAAATGTTCGATGTGAGCCCCACCAGAAACATGAACGATATCGTTGGGATACGATAACTCATCTTATACTTTTTTCAGCATTTCTTTGAATGACTGCAGATAAGCGTGTCCTAAGTTTCTCAATGTGAGTTGGTAGCGGTGGAATAAACATCTGATCTTTGATAAAATGCCGCAAAAGAAAAAAAAAATTACATGGAGTGATATCGGGGCTGTGAGAAGGCCATTGATGAAGAGCATGGTCCTGGGATGGTTGGCGAAGAATCCATCGGTGTGGCCACTTTATCATTTAAAACTTTCAACTGGGATGAGTCATCGTACCACCTTGTTATCGTTCGTGTTTCTGGGGGGGGCTCACATTGAAACTTAATAATTGCGTTCAATTTATACCTTTTTTCCTTTTAATAGCCATATAAATTTGGGATATCCATTTATGTAACCCTGTATTTTAAATAGCGCTGATACAGAGACTTCTTGAAGATCTGCATTCATTAAACAAACTTTTATCATTTAAGTTTGCACCAGAGACTTCGAGAATGCAAATACTAATCGTATTGATGTAAATATAAGTAAAGCATTCGAAGCCAAACGATTAAAATTTTTCACGTTAATGATACATTTACTGTATTTTAAATAGCGCTAATACAGAGATTTCTTGAAGATCTACATCATTAAACAGACATTTATCATTTACATATGCATTCAGAACCTTCGAAAATACAAATACTTATCGTATTGGTGTGAATATAAGTACAGCCCCGAAAACAAGTTACTTGGATTATGAAAAGATTTTTATGTTATTGGCACAAAGTTTTTCATAATATTTAAAATAGCGCTGATACAGAGATTTCCTGTGAAGATTATTCAAGAAACAAACTTATATCATACCCAGTAATTTGTACCCAGAAATTTCGGCAGTACTAATTTCTATCGTACTGATGTATGTAAATATACAGCACCCGAAACCAAGCAACTTAGATTAGAAAAAAATTCACATGAATTACGTATTTACTGCATTTTAACTAGCACAAGTACAAATATTTCTTGAAGATCTACATTCATTAAACAAACTTTGATCATATAAGTCTGCTCTCAGAGACTCGAGAGTACAAATTCCTGTTGTAGCACCCAAAACCAAGTGACTTAGATTAGGAAGCGTTTTCATGTTAATGGCACAAAGTTTTTCATAATACTTAAAACAGCGCTGATACACAGACATCCAGAGAAGATTTACATTCGTGAAACAAACTTTTAAATTTCTGTATACCCAGAAGTCACAAGAACTGACATCAATATAAGTACGGACCCGAGAACAAATGACGTACTGTAGAGAAGACTTTTTCATATTCAAAAGCATAAAATTTATAATGCAGTTCAAAACATATGGCGTTGATACAAAAACTTCCTTAAATTTAAACTGCGTCGTACATTTTGGTGTCATTCAGAAATAAAAATTTTCTGGACTAATCAAAATCCATGTTAATCATAAAACAATAATATGTTTTAGTCATTTTTGCAGATTTGGCAATTTTAGCAGTTTTGTTACGTTAATGCTACTATTAAAATTGTTGAATAAAATGAAGTTGTAAAACATTTTTTTTTTTTTTTTTTTGGCCTTTTCAGGTGCGTTCGTAATTATACGTAGCACCTATTGCTGTCGTTCAGTCCGTCCGTCTGTCCGTCCGCATATAACAACGCAAAAACTATCCAACTGAATCGTTTGAAATTTAAAATACATAATTATTACATAATTTTGTCGAGTCATTTCAAATTTTATGAAAATCGGATGCATAGATCAATTAGAGGGACAATCAAAAGGATTCCGTTACATTACGGTCAATGGAGAAAAAAGTTTCAAATGCATTTTAATCGTTTGAAAATTTAAATACATAATTATTACATAATTTTGTCGAGTTATTTCAAATTTTATCAAAATCGGATGCATAGTTCAATTACAGGGACAATCAAAAGTATTCCGTTACATTACGGTTAATGGGGGAAAACGTTTCAAATGCATTTTAATGGTGTTACACTCATTCGAACGTAATAAAATTGATATGCATCTATAAAGTACATATTATAATATACATTTTGCATAATCTGTGGTGCAAAGAATATTTGTTATTGATTTACAAGGCCACCCAAAAGTATTCCATTGCCTAATGGTATAGGGAGAACATTGTTTGGTGGGCATTTTAATTGTAATTATTTACAGTTTTATGAGATTGATATATGCGAGTGATATTTTTAAAACTTCGCTATCGTACGATCGCACCTCATTTGCTACGCTTCACGTGCAATTTCCAACTTGTTTCATTTGAACAAGCAAATTGATGTTAAAATCTGTTTAAATTAGATACCGCTGATTCAGAAACGAGCATAATTTAAATTTTGACGTATATAGCTGTTATTTTTAGGTGCCTTCGTAATTATGTAAATACGTAGCACCTATTGTTGTTGTTCAGTCCGTCCGCATATAACGCAAAAACTATCCAACCGAATCGTTTGAAATTTAAAATATATAATTATTACATAATTTTGTCGAGTCATTTCAAATTTTATGAAAATCGGATGGATAGATCAATTACAGGGACAATCAAAAGTATTCCGTTACATTACGATCAATGGGAAAAAAGTTTCAAATGCATTTTAATAACTTGAAATTTAAAACGTATAATTATTACATAATTTTTTCGAGTCATTTCAAATGTTATGAAAATCGGATGCATAGATCAGTTACAGGGACAATCAAAAGTATTCCGTTACATTACGATCAATGGGGAAAAAGTTTCAAATGCATTTTAATCATTTGAAATTTAAAATGTATAATTATTACATAATTTTTTCGAGTCATTCCAAATGTTATGAAAATCGGATGCATAGATCAATTACAGAGACAATCAAAAGTATTCCGTTACATTACGATCAATGGG
This sequence comes from Maratus speculifer, assembly GCA_964019185.1. Classification (NCBI taxonomy): domain Eukaryota; kingdom Metazoa; phylum Arthropoda; class Arachnida; order Araneae; family Salticidae; genus Maratus; species Maratus speculifer. The sequence continues at coordinate 129,710,837 of OZ025303.1, forward strand.
AAAAAATGTTCCAAATGCATTTTAATGGTGTCACACTCATTTGAACATAATATAATTGACATGAATCTACGAAGTATGTACTAAAATATACATTCTGTACAATCTGGGATGCAAAGAATATTTATTATTAAATTACAGGGCCACACAAAAGTATTGTACTAAATAATGTTATACGGGGAAACATTGTTTGGGGCGTGTTTTAATTATATTAAACTACTTCACATTTTATGAATAAGATATACGTTAATGAAGTATAATAAAAATTACTCCCTGCATATTTACAGGAACACAAAGATTTCGACCACTATACTGTATCCAAAGTATGCTCTACTACACCAGCAAGATCTGAATATTTTAAAACTTATAGTACGAACGCACCTCATTTGCTACGCTTCACGTGCAATTTCCAACTTGTTTTAATTGTAGATATTTCCTCAACAAATCAGAATCACTGAAATATTTTAACAAAACCATACTAATTAATAAGAAAATATTAATTTTTTTAATAAATTTATATAACTTACTAGGGAAAGTCCGCAACTGCCAGATCCAGATTTTGTCGAGAGTTGTCGTTGGCTCTTACCGTGTGGATCTAGGAAATGTATATTACTACCCATCCTAATATAACTGGTGAAGAGTTATAATTTAGACAGAGATATATTTCTGTCATTTATTGATTTCTTCAGGTCGCTAGCTATGCAGGAAAGACGCTCTGTGTGGTAGAAAAGAGAACTGACAGATTACAAAGAAGACAATTTATGCTTGGTGGAAAAAGTAACTTAAAGGGTGGTAGTGCATTTCTGAATAGAAATGGATGAAGCACGGGTGTTTCCTACCAGTGTTGGGTATGAACGCGCTCACTGAACGAAAACTCACGAGTTTCGCTCACTATTTGTGAACTTTGAACTGAACTTCGCTCACTATTTTATAAACGAGTTTGAACTGAACGGAAACTCAAAAAATAGACGAGTTTGAACGAAATTTACGTTCAAATTTACGTTCAATTTTTCCATAATTTATTTAAAATTTTTCCAGACCTTAGTACACTTTTTCGAATCTAGGAAAAAAAGTGACCGGAAAAAAAGTTATCGGAAAAAAAGTGACATAAACTACAAAAGCGGAAAAAAGTTACACGGAAAAAAGTGACGTGGAAAAAAAGTGACAAGGTAAAAAAGTTACCGTAAAAAAAGTGACAAAGAATTGATTTTGGGGATTTATTATTGATTTTGGGGATTGCTTAAGTATGAAAGGGGGATCGGGGAGGGGGGCTCATAGTTTAGGTAAATGGGTTTTTCATGCTGAATTAACTGTTTTGGTTCAATTTTTGGATATACGTTCATCCTGAAAAGACGCTTGCCTGATTAGTTTTGGGAAGGTACGATTACTCCCCCTCCCCATCCGTCCTCAATTAGATGAATGGGTTTTTATGCAGAATTGTCCAACGTGTGTCAAATTTGCATAAAAGTTCTTTTCGATAAGGCTTATATATAGTATATAATGCCTGAAGAGATTTAGGAGTTCTAATGGTTTAGTATAGAGAGGGAACGGGGGATAACCTTTCTAAAATTAAATTAATAACTTTTTACGCATAATTATCCGATTTGCTTAGAATTTTGGACATAGGTTCATTATGATAAGACGTATCTCTGATTAGTTATGGGGTTCTTCTGCTTATTATAAAGGGGGGCGAGCAATTATATCCCCCTTAAACTAGAAAAATAGGTTTTTATGCAGAATTATCCCACGTATTTCAAATTTTAAATATACGTTCTTTTTGATAAGGTGGATCTCTGAATAGTTTTAAAGATTTAATATCTAAGTGTAGAAGGGGAATAGAATATAATCTACCTTAAATTAAATTACTTTTTACGCAGAATTATCAGATTTGCTTCAAATTTTGGATTATAGAACCATTATGATAAGGCGTATCCCTGATTACATATGGGGTTATTTTGCCAATTAAAAATTGGGGCGGGTGATTATTCCCCCCCCTTAAATTAGATAAATTGTTTTTTATGCTCACTTATCCGATATATTTCATATTTTGGATATATGTTCTTTCTCATAAAGTGAATCCCGGAATAATTTTAAAGGTTTAATGGCTAAGTAAACACTGGGGGAACGGATGATACCCCCCCCTTAAATTAATAAATGGCTTTTTACGCAGAATTATCTGATTTGATTCAAATTTTGATTGAGCGTTCATTATGATAAGGCGAAGTCCTGATTAATTGTGGGTTATCCCCCGTTCATCGCTCTATACTTAGCCGTTAAACCCTTAAAACTATTCAGGGATTCACTTTATCATGAAGAACCTATATCCAAAATTTGAAATATGTTGAATAATTGCGAAAAAACAATTTATAAAAAAACAATTTATTTTACAAAACAGAAAAAAACAATTTATTTTATTTAAAGAGTGGAGGATTAATCTCCCGCTTCCCCTATTTAATTATCAAAAGATCCCCATAATTAATCAGAGATTCGCCTTCTTATAATGAATATACATCCAAAATTTGAAGCAAATCGGATGATTCTGCTTAAAAAGCCATTTATTTAATTTAAGGGGATTTATCCCCCGTTCCCCCTCTATACATAGCCATTAAACCCATAAAACTATTCAGGAATTCACTTTATGAGAAAGATCCTATATCCAAAATTTGAAGTACATCGGATAAGTGTGCATAATTGTTTTTAATCTAATTTATGGTGGGTATAGTAATCACCCGCCCTCCTTTTTAATTACCAATAGAACCCCATAAATAATCAGAAATACTTCTTATCATAATGAACCCATGTCCAAAATTCGAAGCAAATCGGATAATTCTGCATAAAAAGTCATTTATTTAATTTAAGAGGGGTTTCCTCCATCTCCCCTTTATACTTAGCCATTAAATCCTTAAACTATTCCGGAATTCACATTACCAGAAAGAACCTACATTTAAAATTGAAATACATGGCATAATTCTGCATAAAAACATATTTATCTAGTTTGAGGGGGAGAATTGCTCGTCCCCCCCCCTTTTATAATAAGCAGAAGAACCCATAACTAATCTAAGATACGTCTTATCATAATGAACTTATGTCCAAAATTTTAAGCAAAACGGATAATTATGCGTAAAAAGCCATTAATTTAATTTAAGAAAGGTTATATCCCCCGTTCCCCCTCTATACTTAACCCTTAAACTCCAAGAATCTCTTCAGGCATTTTATACTATACATAAGCCTTATCGAAAAGATCCTATATGCAAATCTGACACACGTTGGATAAATCTGCGTAAAAACCCATTCATCTAATTGAGGACGGATGGGGGGGGGGGTAATCGTCCCTTCCCAAAACTAATCAGGCAAGCGTCTTTTCAGGATGAACGTATATCCAAAAATTGAAGCAAAACAGTTAATTCAGCATGAAAAACCCATTTACCTAAACTCCCGTAAGACATGGTGACGTCACTGCAACGTCGTTGTGAAGTCACATTGTGACTTTGTGACCAGCGATTGTCGATGTGACGTCACGTGACGTCGATGTGAAGTCACAGTGACTAAAATGTGAAGTCGTTATGGCCGTTTTAGAGCTTTTTTGTGACGTCACATTGTGACCACTTTGTGACGTCACAATGTGACCAATTTGTGAAAAGTGTGTCATTTGTGACTACTTTGACACTAACATTGTGACGAACTGTGGAAATTTTTTTAGAAAGTCACATCTTAGTCACAATGTGACGTCACTGAGTGGTGGCATTTTCGTCACAGATGTGATGTGACCAAGGTGACTCACAGTGACGTCAGTGTGACGTCACTGTGAACATGCATGCTATGAGGGCTATGAGCCCTCCCCCGATCCCCCTTTCATAACTTAACCAATGAATCCCCAAAATCAATAATAAATCCCCAAAATCAATTCCTTGTCACTTTTTTTCCGCTTTTGTAGTTTATGTCACTTTTTTTCCGATAACTTTTTTTCCGGTCACTTTTTTTCCGTTTACCCACTTTTTCCCTCTTTCAAATGCCATTTAGAGGCCTACACGAGCCTCAGGACGGGTTAAGTCTGGATATCACTTCTCTGGGTAGTATCCTAGTCTTACTTCTTCTGCAGACTCGGGTCGCGCCGAACCGGACCTGGTCTGTATACAATTTCGCCGAAAATAGATATATACAGTAAACTCTCTGCACAAGGTGGACTGTGTAAGGCGGAAATAAATCTAAATCGGAAAGATTTTCAAGTTCCTGCGAATCCGCAGACAGAGTAGAATTTATCTAAGACGGAATATTGTCTACTACGGAAAATTTTCACGATGCCAATCGATTCCGCCTTAGCCAGAGTTTATTGTAATTATTAATTACCATAATACAACAATTAAAATTTTCTTTAAAGAATAGTACATATGCAATACTAGGGGAGGGGGATACAGTATTATAAAAGGTGCTACAAAAATCTGTATATGACGAAATCCTGTCTTAAACGAAACAATTTCTAGATCGGTGCAAAATGGATAGAGTAATCCGTGTAAAAAAAAAAAAAAATCATAACGCATTTGTAAAAGACGGCGAATTTTTTAATAAAGAATCTGTCTACAATGAATTTTTCTAAGAGGTTTTCTTAAAAGGTTCACCAGTATAGAAATTTTCTTATTTTTAAGCCTCCAATGCGTGGAAATGCATATGTTATTAATTTTTGAGATATTTAGATACAGTTAAGGACTCGTTTTAAAATCAATTTAGTTTACAATGGGATATACAGAAAGAAATATGGAAAGACCAATACTTTGAAATAAATGTGCCTATTTACGCAGCCCATGACCCATTTTAAAAAGAAAAAAAATTAATATTTTATTACTATTTTTTCATGTAGTGATTTTAAACAGTAATCTCTAAAAAAAACTGTTATTTAATCATATTTATCACAAAATATTAGTGCTAATTCTGATCATAATGATGTTTCTGTGAGGTAAGAGGTTGAAAACAATTAAATATTTATGATTTAAACGATGATGTTGTCAATAGGATTGTACAAAGTTAAATAATAATTAGATAATATGCTGTATGTATAAAAATACGTTCTACAGCAAACGCTGTCGAAGGCGAAATCAATCGGGACTGAAAAAAAATTCTGTAGAGGATAATATTTCACCTTAGACAAATTTTAACTGTACGTCTATGGATTCGAATAATTTGAGATTCAACTTTTTCCCTCGCCTTTCTTTCCTTTTTTTTTTTTTTTTTTTTTTTTTTTTAACCGTGCTGGAATTTATACAGGATGTTCATTCTCAACGGTGGCCAATGGCTAATTTCTAATCCGTTAGCCATAGACATAAAGTTCCAGTTGCAAAAATGCTTTTTTTAAAGGCAAAGAATTGCTTTTTAAGGTATATGGGTCAAAAAAAAGTTTTTCTTTTTTAATTTACGAAAATTAAATTTTTATACAGTCATCCGGTACCATAAGTGATATTTAGTACTATAAGTGATATTTACTACTGTAACAAGTAAGGCAAAAAAAGTTCCATTCCTCTGCCAATAAAACTGACCGAATAACAGCTGTTTAAAGTTGAAGCAGCTTTTTCGCTGGAAAATAGGGGTCAGTCACAAATTTACTGGAAATAAAAGTAAATGTCAGACATAAAATTTAACATTAAACATTGAGAGTAAAATAATTTTTGCAATATTTTTTTTTTAATTTATGTTGATGTTTACTCATTAAAGCAAAATATACAACATATATATATATATAAACCATTTAGTTAAATTAAATTATGAAAAGCAACAATCACAGTTCGTTACAAAATGATACATTAAAAAAAAAAAAAAAAAAAAAAAAAAAAAAAAAAAAAAAACTTTATTAGATTACTTAACATAATAGAATTTGGTGTAGTCCTATGAAATAAATAAATAGTGGCAGTGGCGCAGCCAAGGGAGTAGTTTTGGGGGTTAAAACCCCTCCCAGAGCTAAGAAAGATTACTATAAATGCCACTTATTTGAATTAAAACCAAATTTGATATTTAAACGTTATGGTGTATTTCGGAATCAGATTTCATTTAATAAAGTGATTCAATTAAATGTCAAAAATTCTGCTTAAAACTGTGAAAGTGCATATTACATCGATTAGGTAAAAATTGGTTATTTGAACTAAATCACTTTTCTGAGACGCATTATGCTAAAAGAATGATTATTTCCTGCCACACAGATGCTCTTTGAGTTTAAGTATTATTCAGTGAATATTCTAATTAGTACCGATTCTATTATCCGGTGATTCAAATAACTGGCAAACATCTTTATCAGGAACTCACCCCCCCCCCCCCTAGAACTGAATTCTGACTGCGGCACTTTGTGGTACGCACCTAAAATCGTATTAATATTACATTTTCATTGAATATAAATAAGTATGCGAATTGAAACACTATCGGATATTTGGAAGTAAGTTAAAATTTTAATACATATTATTTTGAATTAAGAAAACATGCATACAAAAAAAAAAAAAAAAAAAAAAAAAAAACTTATCAAAATAACACGCATTTTTAAAATAATATCGTGAAAAGTAACAGTTCCATTTCTTTACAAAATAAAACATATGTAAAAATATATTTGAGGATGTAAATTTCAAAACTCGCCTTTTAATTTTCGCATTTTTTTACTTTTTTTTTTTTACCTAAATCGCTTAAAAAACAATTCTTCATCTTTTTTAAAGCATTTTTGCAACTATATGTCTATGACTAACTGTTTAGAAATTAGCCATTGTCCATCGTTGAGAGTGAACATACTGTATAACTCAAGCAGTAACAACTCAAGCAGACAGCATGCAAGTCTCAATGTGCGGTCTCTAATATTTATTCTTTTCTGAGAAAAAGATAAAATGCATCCCCAAAAGAAGAAACAGATAAGCAAGCGTAGAAAGATCTATTCAACACCAGTACAGCAACGAGGACGGCAGAATACTAATTAATTTAGACTTGGCAGTTTTACAACTTGAAATCTTTCTGGGACCTCCTCGAACATACAGTGAGAGGTCAGTGTGTCCAGGATCACGACTGACCCTTTGATGCAACAGACTGATAAAGCTATTGGTCCTTTGACGCATAACATTTTTATTGCAGGGATCAGAGAATCGCTCAAATTGTTTATTTTTCTAAAGCAGGGTTGTCTAACGCGGCGCCCGCGGGCGCCATGGCATCCTTTCAATGTTTTCTTGGTGCTTTTTCTACGACTGGTTTTTTTAGAAGTAAAATTTCATTATAAAGGATACTTTCTTTAAAGTCATTTATATTTGTATGAGAGATATTTTCAAAATCTATGAAAACACATTAAATCCAGAAACACAGGTGAAAAATTTTAGAATGCATATATTCACGATTTGTAGCTATTGTTTATAAAATTTTGCAATGTGCAATTATGATGATTGAATAATTCAATTTATTGACTATAATTTTCTGAATATGTTAAGAAATAACATTTAGATATACAAACATTTTTCATCATCCTCCTTTTAAGAAACGTGCATAAAAACTCAATTTTTTTCTTTTTTTTTCCTTTTTTTTTTTTTTTTGTTATTGTTGTTGCAGTGCTCTATTGGCTTTTTTTATAATAGAGATAAAAGTGGTTAATTTTTACTTCCCAACTCTTGAAATTTTAGTTAAGTTTTTATTATTACTATTATTATTATTATTATTATTTTCGAAAAATCCATAAGACAGAGCAGAATGATTTTCAGCTGTGAAAGTACTTCCAAGGTTTCTCTGAAACCACTCATGTATTACTCATTAGTATGTCTTTATATATATATATATATATATATATATATATATATATATATATAAAGCAAAATTCATCTCTTTAAAATAAGCCAAAGTTTGTTTTTACATGCTAAAAAAACCCTAGAAGTATATATATATATATATATATATATATAGTCCAAAAATTTTAAAGTTTTAAGTGAACTTAAGTTCACTAATGATGTTCATATGGCACGGCTTTATTACTTTATTATATGTTCATATAATAAAGTTCATTATGGTAGAGTTCGGAGTGTGACGTCATGTGACGTTACGACGCGCGCCGAAGGGGAGTCCAATGAGAGCTCCTGGAACGTTTGTTCTCAACCAATGAGAATTTCTCTTATATGCTGTAAATATATTTTCTGAAAATAAAGTTTATTCTGGTTCTGTCATTCTCCAGTGTCGGATGTAAGTTATTTCACTCCTCGGCAAAGCGCCGATCGCCGGTAAAACCGAAACGAAATGACAGCGCGATGAAGATCCGCAGCCGCTACATATGGTAGCAGAGCGTGGTTACGCGCTGTTTTTGTTTTATTTGTGTGAATTCTTTCGTAAAGAAAAATGAATTCAGCAGAAGAAAGTTCAGTTTTTCGAATACAAAAATTAGACAGAGATAATTACTGGCAATGGAAATTTAATATTAAAATGCTTTTAATGCACCAAGGACTGTATGGACTTATAGAAGGTACCGAAAAGAAGCCAGAAACAGGTGATACCGAAATCGCCGAATGGATTAAAAAGGATGCCCGAGCTTTATCAACTATTTGTCTAAGCATCGAAGATGACTTCAAAAACCTCGTAATGGCTTGTGAATCGGCGAAAGCTGCATGGAATATTCTAAAACAAAACTTCGAGCCGACCACCCGCGCTCGAATTGCACCATTGCGTGCTGATTTTATGAACATTTGAAGAAAAATGAATCGATGTTGGTATTTATGAGCCGTCTTTTAAGATCTACAAAAGATTTAGAACTTGCGGGAAAAACAGTTCTTAAATGATGAAATCGCGTACCAGATGTTGTACCAATTGCCATCCCATTATGATAATGTGGTTATTCAACTTTATCAGTTAGATGACGACAATTTTACTTCAGAAAATGTGCGTAAAGCACTTATTGCTGAATATGATCGTCTCAGCCATCGTATAGACTGTTTCCGGATCGCATGACGGTAGTTCTACGGCTCTAGCTTCCGAAACTGAAAGAAAGAATAAAACGAAATTCGGTAACAAAACCGAGAACAAGTGCTTCAAGGAACGAAACTGCTATAAATGTGGCTTACCTGGACATGTTATGAAGTATTGCAAGAGTAATACTAAGAATTTTCCACCGAAAGTACTTCCAGCCAAATCCGAAAGTAATCCCCAAAAGGGTCCCGATGTTTTCTTAGCGGCGACGACATCGGCGGTGTTGACGGACTCGAAACCAAAAGTGACTGAATTCGTGATTGATTCTGCGGCTACAGAACATTTTTGTAACGATGTGAACTTATTTAGTACTTTTAGTGAATTAAAGAACACTGAATCTGCGAGCATTGCTGAAGGATCTACACCTATATGTGGATATGGTCATTCCGTTATTACTACTCTTCAATAAAATAAAGGTTTTTTTCTTGTACTCGATAACATAGGTTTTTTGTGTTGTCGGCTCTTGGGCTATAACTAATACATTCATTTAGGCCCTTATTACCGCATGGGCAAATCTGGACTTTACCCATGGACTCCGGAGCTGAAAGAGCCCCAAAATCCCTACATTAAATTATAAAACATTTACTTTTTTTCCAATTCCAGCTCTTCCATATGTTGAAGTTATTTAAATCATCTTAAAGTAATATAACAATTTGCTAAAGTTATATAAAAGAGTTTTGTTCTGTACAAAGATACAAAAAGGTGTATTTTTATTAATTAAAGTATTTGATTTAGAATTGACGAAGCTAAGAATTTTCTTCTATTTATATTCAAAGTGCGAAAATATGTTTATGCACTTCACATACACATATTAGTGACCATCAGTTCTATTTGAATAACGTTACAATGATTCGAAAGAGGCCCCCTATTTTCTCTTTGCCCAGGGCCCAAATTAGTCATGATTGGGCCCTACATTCATTAGCAGTGTTTCTTTTCAACTCTTTCCAACAAAGTTGAAAAGTGTTTTGTTTTTGATTTCGGTTTGTTTATCCGCAGGGTTGTAGTGGAGGGTATACGGGGTTATACGCCGTATACCTTCTGGATTTTTTAAGGAATACCGTATACCCTCTGTTTCTCAAGAGAACTATAATATGTACACTCTAGGGTATACCCTGCGCCTTGAGCATATACCCTCTGCTTAGAGCGTATACTCTGTTTCTCTTACCACTACACCACTGTCTATCGGTCTGTCTGCTCTCTAACTCTCGTAAATATCCTCAGATGGTCTGAAATTTTTGGAGGTTATTGATGTTTATCCTAACACGAACCCTATACCAAATGCAGTTTCTAGCATGATTAGTTTATTTATTGGGACAGTCAGAATTTTCTGTTACTTTACGGCCTATAGAAAAAAGTCGTTCCAAATGAATTTTAAAGATGTTACACCCTGTCAAACATATTAAAATCTAGATGCATTTAAAAAACGCACAAAAATAAGAATTCTGTAAAATATACGATGGAAATATTAGTTATTGGGAATTAAACGGCCTATAGAGGCGCTGCTCACAGCCGTCGGTACAGAAAAAATGTCCCTTTAACTAATGCTAAAGTGCCATTAAAATAATTCTTTATTGTAAATGCGTTTGAAAGCATTAAATATTCAAGTTATGATAATTTGTCATTAACACAGAAAACAAATATCACCAGAAATCTGAAATTTTACAAAAAAATAATCATTGGAATTGCATTTTTTCTTCACCAGATGTGATATTCAAGCGCTTGAATCTCCAATTATTTATTTACAGGGGCAGTCAAAAGTTTTTCTTTACAACACGGTCCATGGGAAGAATTCATTTCAAATGAATATTAAAGAAATTTTCTCACTCGTAGTTTTATCAGTATGTTATAGAAATAAGGGAATCTAATGATCCATATCTGCCGGAAGTGAAGTGGTGCGTAAGCTAAAAATTAATACCACTAGTGTTTGCTTGTTGCTTTGTTATTATGTTTCCCGTATAATCAAAGGTATGAAATGATTGTAAATTGATTGTACGCACGGCAAACACGATTATAAACCTACGAGTTAACCACTAGTGGTATTAATTTTTGGCTTATGCACCACTTCACTTCCGGTAGACAGGGATCATTAGATTCCCCTATTACTACTCTTCCATAAAAAAAGTTTTTTTTCTTGAGCTCGATAGCCTAGGCTTTTGTTCTGTCGGCTTTGGGCAATAAGGACATTTTTTTAAGCTCGTGAAATGTTACAAAGTGAACGATTTAAATATTAAATTTTCTAATCTGAAATGGTGGAGGCTTACAAATTCTACGGAATATCCGTACTTTTTTGTTTCCAGAAGAAAGTTTCTTTGTGTAGGTTTTCAATCGTTTCATTCTTCAGTGTTTAGTTCAAACATGCATAATTATGTATTTTATATGTTTCAAACATCTATTTCACAAATATTAAACTATTAAGCAAAATTTGTGATTTTTTGATCTTCTTCCATTTAAAAAAAAAAAAAAAAAAAAAAAAAAAATCTTCTAAAATAGGCAAATTAGAGTTTAATTCCAAGGGTGGCCCCAGAAATAAATATCCCACTGATATCGCTCTGTGATCGGCTTTTCGAATGAAGGATATTTCATCTACGTCATGATCACGTGTTTAAGGACTAGACAAACATAACTACTCTGAAGTTAAACTTTTTTTCTGGAACTCCCTTTTGTTACTCCCCACTTGCGGTTTACTGACAATACAAAACGAGGGAGATACAATGGTCAGGGAGATCACTATCTTAAACCCTACTGAAAGGAAAGTTTCCCGTCCTACACTTGGACTGAAGTTCAACTGGAAAGCTCGTTAACATCAGACGCGCCGCCTGCGGACTTGAAAGGCGCCGCCTGCAAACCGCAAAAAAACTTTGTGTGTGCCCACAGCCTTAATGTAAAAACTTCTAGCGTAAAGAAGAAAAAGCTTCCTAGACGTAATGTAAATCCGGGAAAGCAGTAGCTGTCTTCCTTCTTACCATGGAAGAAGGAATATAAACGGGAAGGAAAACGAAGCCTCTTTCCCATTAGGAGCAGGGTGATCGCATAGATATAAGAATAAGGTTATTCCTATATCTATGGGTGATCGTCGATGCCACCGGAATTCTGTGAGGTTCACCCATATCCCAGCATTCCCTGAGGAATGGCAACTGTTTGGCGCATTTATCGCTTATTTGGCCTTTCTTACACTCGACGTCTTATGTGCTGATTTCTACGGCGAGAGGTAAAACACATGCCAAGTTATCGCCAATCGAAAAAAATCGCCAAGGTTGCCGGCAGTTCAGGGTCACCTCTTGTCCCAGAATTCTCGGCTTGCCTCGGCTCGCCTTCGTTGACTGATTTTCCTTCCCGTTTATATTCTTTGTTTCATGCTTCTTACCAGTCAGAAAAGTTCTTTGGATAAATTACCGATACACGTGACTTTTTACAGTCTCGAACGCAGATTTGGAATATCCTCTCACAAATTGCGAAAGGTTATTTCTCGATTCAAACTATTCGTTAGAATTAATGTGTGCCTGTAACCGGAAGAGTTATTTGTTTATATTTTTGGAGCTTTGTATGATTTTGTTGTTGTGCACGCTATTTCACTTTTTCTGCACAGAATAATAAGATAAAATTCTAGATTTTTTAAATTTTATAATAAGTTTGATAATTTAAAATAAGTAAAGTATGCATGTTCTTGAAATATGTGTGGATAATTATGAATCTGCTCTAATAGCTGCAAAATCAGGTAATATTTCCAGGGGCGTGTGAAGAGAAAACTGCGCCCCGCGGCAAAGCTACAATTTAGCGCCCCCCAGAGTTTCCGCGCCCGGGGCGACCGCCTCCTTTGCCTCTCCCCCCCCCCCCTTTCGCACGGCGCTGAATATTTCTAATAAAAAATACATTTTAAAATGTAAAAGATATCAAGATACGCATAGCAATCGCTGTTATAGAATACTACTTAAAATGTATTGAGGAATATACTTATTCTGTGTGTGTGTGTGTTTTAATGAAAGCATACAATCTAATGTATGCTTCTCTTAATTACATTATATGTTTTTATGAAAGTAAAAATGAATAAATAGATACTAATCAGTAGACATGTAATATCTATCTTAAATTTTTTGGTCATTGTACAGGATATTTAAGACAGTTATAGAACTATATGATAGTTCGTATTGAAATTCAAAATGATTGAAACATCTGAAACGGTTTTTGCATTAATTATATTAGGGGAAGAGCAAGAATTCCATATCCGGCTCTGTTTTTTTTTCTTTTTTTTGCATTTTTAATTTTTTCTGAAAAATGTTTATCTTGTTTTAATTTGAATCATATAATAAATATACATAAATATATAATATATATTTATGTATGTATATATATATGTAATTAGATATATTTAGAGAGATATAGCTAAAATGAATATACATATAAAATAAAAATATTTATGTATACATCCTATTTATTTTTTTTTTAACATGTAACATATATGCTATACGGCCAAAGGTGACTGACCATTTGCAATTTTTAGATATTTTGTTAAGAGTCATTCCATGTGAAATCAACCAAAAACATTCAATATTCAATTTGACCATTTCAGATTTCTATGAAACTGCCAGGGATAATTTTCTATGATATAAATTAAAACATATTTTTATTTTTTATTTATTGCTTTAAATTTTCATTCAATTAATTATTCAAATTTTGAAAAATCATCATTTTTTGACTTGCATAAGTATTTTTAATTTCTCAAGTTATATAGTTTGGTGAAATTGGTTGACAGAATAACCAAGTTGTACATAATTTTCTAATTAAGGAAATTGTAAGTTTCAAAATGTGTCCTATATCTCCCCACTAACAGTGAGGAATGGGACAGCTATAAAATAGAGTATGATAGCAGTACAAATAGTTTGGTATTAAGTATCAATCATTTGTAGAGCTGAAAAATTTAACAGAATATCTGTCTTTTCACATAAGTCAAGTTTTCAAGGAAAATGTTATCTCCAATTTACATTCTACAAATTTTACACTGCAAATTATTTTAGATTTTGCAGATTAATCTAATAGGTTAATATTAAAAAAATGCTTGGTTAAAAAAAATTGTTTGCATTTTAAGTCTCTAGATTTATTGTATTTGCTTTGTAAATGCAAATTTTGCTTATTTTACCTATTGTTTACTATTATTTCTTATGGCAATAGCCTTGATCCAGAATTATTGAGTCACAGTCACTGACAAATATTGGTTTGTTGTGAATCCTTTATCTCAATCAGAGAAAATTCTTTTATTAAGTATATAAATATTGATATCTTTTATTTTTTTTAACAATAATTTTTTTAAGGGGGGGGGGGAGGAAAGAAGGAAGAAAACTAACTATTTTAATTCATTTGGTGAGATTAATGCTCATATTCCTGTCTACCTCAACCTTAGGTGGGCCACATGGGACATGGGAGACATGCGTCAAAAATTGTAAGACAGGCGGCAAATTCTGCTGGTCAAACTGTTTTTTTCTTTGTTATCAAGTTAAATTGTATAGTGCCTCGCTGATATGGTATGTGATACGCCTTAGAAAACCTTGGTCGAATGTTTAAATGATGTTCAATCAATAATAATCTGATTAGACTTGAGCTTTGATTGGTACAATGAGGTTCATCATGAATCCTATTTGAGCAACCAACTGAGATTTTTTAGGTACATATAAAGGATAAATATGCGCATTAGTCTTCAGGATTGTATTGGAAAACCTTTAGATACTCACAACCTCTGCTATGTTATTAGTTTTTTTAATTTACATATGACCTTGTAACCTTATACATGATTAATTTTGAAATTAATAATTGATTTTGCATTTTAAATCCTAAGCGATTGTTTGTTTAAATAAAGTTAATTATTGTTTTTATCAATATTTTTCAGGCGCAGACAGACTTGAATTATGTCAGGATCTCTCTGTTGGTGGTTTGACTCCTACTGCTGGTAATTTCTCTATTAATGTTGCATCTCAATGAATGCACCCTTGTTTTCAAGTATGGCTTTAAAATTTTGTTTTATTTGTACTTTTTTAATGCCTTATTGAGGCATTGAGGCTATAGAAAGGTTCCTTGTAGGTCTAAAGAGTTTGAGAAGTTTTTGTTGCAGCCAGTTACATAGGAAAGCGAAAGACTCAAGAGGCTTAATCCTTCTTTATTCAAAACAAATAAATTTTTTAAAATTAAAAGTCACATTGGTTGTTTCAAAGACTACTATAATGTGCTTAGTATGTTATCAGCTGTAAATTAATTTTTATAAAGTGTAACATCCGTTAGAATTGTCTGCATTAATTATCTTACTGCTTTAAGTTCAGATTCCTTTTGAAGGAAATGTTTTTTTAATTATTTGTCAAGCTAAAATATCTGATAAAATATTTTTATTTAGAAGTTTTAATATTTATCTATTTTTAAAAGATTTCTGTTTTATGTTGCTCTCACTTTGTAACTTTTGTTTTTATCTATGTTTTTAAAGTGCATGCTAACCCGGAAAAGCATCTAAAAGAATTTCTTTTATTTTTCCTCATCACAGTTGGCAATTAGACTTCTGTAATTTTTTTTAATAAATTATTGTATATTTGTAGATATCTGTGTTTAATCAAATTAGCCAAAAATTGTTTATAAATTTTTTCTGAGTCAGAAAATAGTTTTATTTAAAATTTTTGCTATTTTCAGGTTTACTTTGAATTGTATGTTGACACATTGTCACTGGCTGATGTGAATTTGCATAGCTTATGCATATTTTTCCTTCTAGATGGTACTTATTGCATTTTAAATGTTGCGTTATTCCTCAAACATATGTACAATGTTCTTATGCAATTAATGTATTAGGGTTTCAAGTCCTGCACATGTCTGCTTCAAAATAGTGTTTTTCCTTAAATTTGCACCAAATTGTACTTAGTACCAAAATGATATTTAGCACGATTTTGTTGATGAAGAAACAAAAAAAAATTCCACTTTTAACTTTATCCAAATCAGTAATTTCGTCAAAAGAAAAAAAATAGTTGAAAAACTGCAAAAAAACACAAATATTTCATAAAAAGATTGTGAGACATTCTTCAATTTTGTCGAAATCAGAAAAAACAAGCAAATTTTATCAAAAGATCATGATAAAAACGCCATGTTCCTCTAAAGGTTTTAAAAAAATGTAAATTTTGCCAAAATTGAACAAAATGTTGTCAAATAATCGTTAATTTCATCAAAATATCACAAAAGAAACCTGCAAATTTTGTCAAAATATTGCTAAAAACAGCAAGTTCCATTGAAAGATAACAAAAAAAAAAAAGTTAATTTTGTCAAAGAAGTGTGTGAAAAAATAAACAAAATGTGGTCCAAAAAAACAGTAAATTTTGTTAAAAAGTATAAATGTTGTCAGAGACTTCAGAAAAACGCAAATTTCACTGAGGGATCACGGAAAACACACAAATTTTGTTAAAATTGCAATAAACATGCAAATTTTATCAAAAGACCATGAAAAACATACCATGTTCGTGAAAAGATTGCTGAAAAAAACAGAATTTTGCCAAAATGAAAAGAAAAAGTTTGCAAAAAAATGAGAATTTCACAAAAATACCACACATATCATCAAAATACCACACATTTTATCAAAATACTGGAAAAAACTCGCAAAAGAGCCCATGTTATGGAACATATATGCAAATTATTTTTTCTCGGAGATCTTTTACGTTTAATATATATATATTTTGGTATCCTAGTGGTCATAACACCAAATTCCAGACTGAAAGGTCCTGGGTTTGATGCTCGACATCACCAAAGACCCATGGAGTGTATACAGTGTATGATCTCGTTAAATAAAAGGGTTCTGAAAGTTCTGTGGTCGGTCTTAGCAGTTGCCATGGATATTAATCTCTGGAGAAACTTTCCCTCTCCTTCAGAGACATATCATAATTGAGGATGTTTGGTGCTACCATGTATTGGGGTTTTGCCGAACATGCTCTGCTGCAGAAGTCTGTCTTCTAACCCATCCCCTCAGGTTACAGTCCAATGGAAGTTACAGCACCCCTCTTGCTCTCCTGGCATGTGTCATCAATAATTACTCACTAGCAGGGGTGACCGAGCTCAGCTCGGTCAAAATTAACTTTGTGTTCAACTCGATATAGTATTATTACTTTAAAACATGTTATTAATAATAGTATTATTTACAAAAACAATCAATAAGAAAACTATGTTTGGATGCACATGTTCATAAATTTTACTGTATTTTAAAATTTACTACGAAAGGACATCAATCCAAATCACTTTTTTAGCTCGACTCTGATTAGTTTAACTATGCATCTCAAAGACTATTAAGAATGTATAAGAAATTTCTTCACATTCTGAAAGACAATATTTTTTGCCAGATATAACCAAATTTGGACACATTCTTTCATTTGGCGCCAAATATGTGTTTTGGTTTCGTAACCTTAATAGTCGATTTTTCGGCCAAATTTCGCCAGTATTTTGTTAAATATCGCCAACTTATTGGCTTTTGCCATAGTCTCGTGATCCTGACCCTTATTACCCAAATGATCCACTAATCACATGTGATCAAACATGTGACTTAGGTCAATGGTCTTCAGGTAATCAAAAACAGTAGAGTATAAAATGAATCAAAATCGTTTAAGCCATTTCTTAAGTAAAATTAGCTTGACAGCATTCAGCAATGAAGCGATATGACCCACTAATATAATTTTGTTTAATATGCTCAATAGTCTTCATGTGACAAAAGATGTTCCGTTGCAAAATTTAGGTAAAATTGACTGAGTCGTTGTTATATATAATTAGAATGACCCGAACCCATTAAGACCTAAAACAACCCACTAATTGAATTGTTATGTGCATGTGTCCTATCTCAATGGTTTTCTTTTGCCCGAAAACGATATAATAAAAAATATACTCAAAATGGTGAGAACAATTTTCTAGATAAAATTAGCATGACCCACAAATGACCCTTATATCGAAATCTCTCGAAAATGTGACTTAGTTCATTAATTTTTGCGTGACGAAAAACGTTAAATACAAAATTTAGATAAAATCGATTGAGCCAATTTTTAGGTATAAATAGTTTGACCTTGACCCATTATGACCCCAAATGACTCATTAATCAAGTTTTATCAAACATCTGACCTAACCCAATGATTTTCTTGTGTCCAAAAACGATAGAATATAAAATTTAGTCAAATTTGCGCAAGACATTGTCTAGATAAAATTAGAATAACCCAAAAGTGACCCACTGATCGAAATTTCTCGAACATGTGACATAGCCCAATGATTTTCTCGTGCCAAAAATATGCTGTGTACAAAATTTCATTAAAATCGATTCATCCATTCTTTAGATATAGCTTGACCATGACCCATTATGACCCACAAATGACCCTTATAATCGAAATCTCTCGAACATGTGACTTAGCCCATTAGTTTTCTCGTGTATAAATATTGTTACACTCAAAATTTCGTTAAACTCGATCGTGCCGTTCTTTAAATATAAATAACTTGACCCAGACCCTTTGTGACCCAAAATGACCCATTAATCGAAATTTCTCGATCATGTGACCTTGCCCAATGATTTTCTCGTGCCAAAAAGTGTTGTATACAAAATTTCGTTAAAACTGATCCACATGTTCTTTAGATATAGCTTGACATGACCTGTTATGACCCATAAATGACTCTTATAATCGAAATCTCTCAAACATGTGAGATAGCCCATTAATTTTCTCGTGTGAAAAAACTTACATACAAAATTTCATTAAATTTGATACTGTCGTACTTTATATATAAATAGCTTGGCCCAGACCTTTTATGACCCAAAATGACCTAGTAATCGAAATTTCTCGAACTGAGACCTAGCCCAATAGTTTTCTCGTGCCAAAAAAATGTTGTATACAAAATTTCGTTAAAATCGATCCACCTGTTCTTTAGCTATAGCTTGACCATGACCCATCATGACCCACAAATGACTCTTATAATCGAAATCTCTCGATCGTGTGACTTAGCCCATTAGCTTTCTCGTGTCAAAAAACTATTACAGGCAAAATTTCGATGAAATTGATTCTGCGGTTCTTTAAATATAAATAGCTTGACCCAGACCCTTAATGACCCAATATAACCCATTAAAATTTTTTTTCGAACATGTAACCTACCCCAATGTTTTTCTCGTGCTCGAAAACCATAGAATACAATTTTTAGACAAAATTGCGTGAGAAAATCTCTAGATAAAAATAGCATGACCCACAATGACCCCAAAAATGACCCACTAACCGAATTTTCTCGAACATGTTACCTAACCCAATGGTCTTCTTGTAATCCAAAACTATAAAATATAAAATTTGGTCGAAATCGTTAGAGCCGTTTTTTAAATAAAAATGGCTTGACCCACAATGACCCAAAAATGACCCACTAATCAAAAATTTTTGAACATGTGACCCAGTTCAATTGTTTTCTCGTGCCAAAAAACGATTGGATACAAAATTTCCTTAAAATCGATCCAGCCGTTCTCTAGATATAAATAGCTTGATCCTGACCCATTATGACCCAAAATGACCCAATAATCGAATTTTCTCGAACATGTGACCTAGCCCAATGGTCTTCTCGTGCCCGAAAATGGTAAAATCCAAATTTTTGCGAAAATCGTTAGAGCCGTTTTTGAGATAAAATTTACCCACACAGACACACACACACACAATTTTTGCTCGCATTATAGTATAAGATAATAACAACAAAAAGCAATTATATATAAAAAATATCAATGTATTCAACTAAATTTTCTAATTTTATTAAAAACAGTACAGTACTCCAATTTATGTCCCCTTGACTTACGTCAACCTTTATTTACATCATCTGGCCTGGAAAAAAAAAATTCTTAATCAAGACATACCAAATTAAGGTGTCTTAATCAAGATGTGACCAAAAGTCTTCAAACTTTTTTGAAGACTTTTGGTTTTATGAAAGGAAATTTTCCAGAGACAGTCAAATGATAATAACAAACAAATAAGAAAACTAACTTGAGAAAGCTTAGAAAACTCACTCTGCTGTTACAAAAAGTTGTACTTTTCAGTTAGCCATGCGCCATTGTTATCTTTATATATATACACGTGTGTGTGTGTATAAAACACTGGCACCCGGCTAACGAAAAGTTTCTAAAAGTAAAAAAGAAAGAAAGAAAATTTTGTCAATTCTTGCATCCTCCAGGACTTGAATGGGACAGCTAGAAGAATAATAAATTGTAGGTTAACAATTTATTGATTTATCCAAAATGCTTGTATTGCAAATGCATTTTTTTGCTAATGTTAAATACACAATTCCTAAATACAATAGAATATGTTCATTTGATTTTGGAAACTTTTTATCACTCTTCCTTTTTTGCTTATCTAAATGTACCTTGGCTTACATTGTTTTTGAGTTATGTCGCTAGTCTTGTAACAAATTGCTGATTTAAGTCAAGGTATCACTATACTTTCATATTATCCACATGCTAAGAGTTAACAGCTGAATAAATCACCAAAGATTTTGCTATTTACTGTAACCTTTTTGATTCTGATAATTTTAGCTATTTAAGTGTTTGATTACATATCTGTTAAACTTATGTTTATTACATTATTTTTATTTATTGATGAAATTTTAAGTTCTTTCTGGAATATTAATTGGAAACGAATTCTGACTTATCTATATTGTTTTAAATGCAAATGGATTAATTCTTCTTAATTAGTCTGCATGTGATAAATCTAAAAATAACTTGTGCTTGATAATTATTTTAAAAATCTCAAACAGCCAGTAAACTGAGATATTGTTTTATATACAAATTATATTTGAAAATATACTTTTTTCTCTATTTGGCAGTATAAAAATTGAAATTGTTCAATTTCATATGATGTTAAAATTGTTTTAATTTATTGTATTTTAAATTTATTTATTTTCAAAATTTATTTTATTATAGAAAATTAGTCAGGGAGAAATATTGAACCATTTATATTATTTTAAATGCTAGTGGGTTTTTATTCTGCTGTAATCAAACCTGCACACAAAGGAGATAGATTAAAAAAAAATTGTTTGAAAATTACTTTAAAAACTGCAGTAAACTGCATTGTAATACAGATTTCACGCAAATTGCATTTGAAAGTGCATTTTCTTCCATATGCAGTAGTGTACAAAGTAAAAATGTCAGATTTTTAAATGTGTAAAAATTTCAGTTTAATTAAATTTCAGTAAAAATTGTTAAACGGTATTTAATCATCAATTGTTACCAACCTCAAAATGATATCAGCATTAAACATAGTCTTGTATAATATAGATTCATTTGTATTATCACAAACAACAAACACAGAAATCTTTTTTCTTAAATAATACAACATGCAAAAGTAATGTTGCTAGGTGGGGCTTCCTGCTTAAAAGATGAAAATTGGCTGTCACACATGTTTTATTAATTTATAAATATAATTTAAATCTTCTTATTTCTATATATTTTTGCATCAGAGGGAACATTTTTACTTAAACTTTTTGTGTGCTCAAATTTAGGATTTATCAGTGTTGTGAAAAAGCTGGTTTCTGTGCCTGTTTATGTATTAATTAGACCACGCCCTGGCAATTTTAATTACAACTCATACGAGGTGGATCAGATGTTAGAAGACATTAAAATTTCAAAAGAAATTGGTGCTGATGGACTTGTTTTTGGAGCATTAAATAAGTAATAATTTAATGTAATTTGTTTCAAATTGATACAAAAATAATATAAATGGTTATAATGTGTCAATGTTTGTTAATCAGTATAATACTTAATCAATATAATAATAATATTTAAGTCAGTTAATTCTTTGAGCATTTGACTTGTCTTTTGCCATTGTGTACAATAATCAATTGAATATAAAGAGAAACTTATTTTTTGAAATATGTTGACATAAAATAGAAAATTTTTGGTGCAATTTTATATATATATTTTTTTTCTGTAATCTTATATCAAAACTCATTTTTTCTCAGTGGAAAGATAAAATTTTCATTAGATTATCATAAAACATTAGGGATGAATTTCTAGCTAATTGTATAGTACAAGCTTGTCAATGCAGGATGGGGGGAAGGATGTAGGTTTTTTTTCTTGGAGTCCATTTTGTGAAAAGTAAGTTGTTTTTAAGTGACAAATAACTTTTTATAATGAAAGTTGAAACTCAGTTATTCAATTTTGAAAAAGCATTTATTAACAAAAACTTCTTTAAATCCTTTTGCTAAAGTTTTCAATCCTAGTTAGCTGGTTTTATTTAGAAACCACACATTTTAAAACCTAACAGATTTTAAAATAATAAATTGTTGTAAGTTTTACATGGAAAGGAATTTTGTGAAAGAGTCTGTTTTATTAAAAAGAATTTTGTAAAGGGACCCATTTTATTAAATTCATTTTTTTTTTTCCTTTGAAGGGGCTTATTTTGTTAAAGTTATTTTTGTGAAGGGGCTTTTATTAAATAAATTTTTATGAAGGTGCCCTGAATAGGCCCCAAGTTTTTCCCTAGATTGACCTCTGCAATAAGTTACTTTTTGTCAAAGAACATGAGGCAATATTTTTTTGGGAAATTACCACTATTTATATAGATTGTTGGAATGATGTTTGCAATGAACCAATTGTTTTTTGCTCAATCATGATATATTCTGATAAGCTTACCGTACTTTAGTTATTGATATGTCAGATCATTTTGACATAGCAAATTATTTATGTACTATAGTAAAATTGAAAATAAGGAATTTTACTTAGGGTAGCCTCTAGCCAGTAGGTTAATTTTATTTAATAGCCAGTTATTGGCCACTGGGAATAATTTCTTTACTAGTCAGTAAGTACATTTGTATTACTGAATTATTAATTAAAAAATATGAGCTCACAGTAAAGAGCTAATTTATGTATTAAATAAAAATACTTTAATTTATATTGTTTTGAATAAATTTGAGATACAAGTGACTCCCTGAAATCTGCACAGCTTGGAATCAGAAGCTGTGCGGATTATAGAATTTTGTAGTTTTTTCGTCATTGCTTTGTTTGCATTTTTAAAACGGTAATTTAAACGTAATCATGCAATCAAAATTATAATGAATGAATACAATATGGAACCATTTATCCGGAAACCAGTTAACCGGAAAACCAGTTATCCGCAATGATATTTCTAATAGACTGATGTTAGAATCTTTTTAGAAAAAAAAAAAGTGTCCTACACAATCAGTTTGACATATACATTGCTTGAAACAATTCTATAGTTTGATAATAGCATCTAGTATTTGAAATAAACATATAGATTAATAAATATTATAATATTATAGATTTTTTCATTTTTATGCCAAGAAAACAGAATTTTTGTTCAAGGAGTTCACATAAATTATCTTCTTTCAAACTCTAACAATTGATCTTACTTGCATCAGATTCTTGGTTCAAGTAATCTAATAATCAATTTAAAATTAGAAGTAATACCACAACTACATATGTTTCACAAAACTTATCAAATGGATGCTGCTTTAATGACCAACCAATTAACTGGAAAAACCAGTTATCTGGAATACATCTGACCCCAATCATTCCGGAAAAATGGTTCTGTACTGTATTAAAATAATTAAGTAAAGAAATAAACTAAAATGGTAAAAAGTAAAAAATTTTAAAAATCTTTAAATTATTAAATGTAAACTTAAAATAAATAATTAATATGTCATTAAATATGCACAATAAAGATGCAAAACATTTTCCTTGAATTGTTAAATCAACCTTGCCTCATAAAGGTATTTTGTTAATTTACATCAAAATCATAAAGTAAGGAAGTTTTATTTTAGGTTTAACCAGTCTTAATAACCAAAAAAAGCTTGATTAATGCATAAATATATTTGGTATAAATATTGTGATTACCAGTAATATCAACAATATCTTGATTTTTTTTTTTTTTTTTTTTTTTTTTAGTCATATTATTGCGAATTTCATATTCAATTACATATAGATTGGCATAAACCTAAAGAAATTCTGTAATTTTGCTGCTATATCTGAATTGAAAGTGTCATTGTTTACATCTACAATGATGTGCAGATTTTAGGGGGTCTACTGTACTAATTTCCAATATGTTTTAAAATGTAGAAGAAGTTAACAGCAAAGTTATACACATATATAACATGCTTATGTAATTAAATCCCATAAAGCTTGTACTACTTGTATCGCTAACTACATAAGTACCTTTTAAAAACGATATTTGTCTAGAATTAAGATCTGACAGTAATAAAATAGTTATGTTTATTATCCACTGATTAGCAATTGTGGACATAACAAGATCAGCAAATTGCCAGTGAAATATGATTGGGAAATGTCTGAGATGTAAGGAAGAAAGGAATGGGAAAAGATTAAATCAAAAAATCCTGCATTTGGCCAATTCTTTTTATATTTTTAATAGCCAGTTTTTCAAGTTTAATCATCGAATGGCGACTGGTGAATGCTTATTTTCATCTTTACTTGAACATAAAATAAAACGACATTAAAACTCATTAAAAAAATATATATATATATATATATATATGTAATAATAAGTCGATTTACTTGAAATAATAAACAGGCTTGCTTGAAATAATATATCGATTATCGTGGAATAACATCTTTGCTGTAATAATATATCAATTAAAATGGAATAACACCTGTCTTTTTATCAATGTTGATATAGCGGCCGTAGTCAGAAGGAATGGAGTTGTGATTGATGGGAGTTTCTCCAGAAAAACTTCAAGAAATCAGTTTTTAATCCTTTATTATTTTTGAGCACTTCCAGCAGTTATTCCACAATCCTCCAGTCTGCACAAATTCATAATAGACAACTTGTTCTAAGCCTGCATCATCTCAAACATTCTAAATTATTCCAAAGAGGAGATGGGAATCCTGGTACTTGAAAGGTCAAAAGCATTCTAACGCTCTTCCAAGCCAAACTGACTCTCTCAAAATTCCAAGCCAATCTAGCCCCTCCCTTTTTTACGTAAGGCTTTTAAAGATCCATTAGGATCGTTTTCAACATAAAGATAATCCAACCCGCTCTCTCCCATTGGCCGGTAGGCGTGACTAGATGCACATAATCTTTACCAAATCGCGTAATAGCGTAATTTGTCCACACGAAAAGCATATGAATCCCTAGCAGACAATTAATTAAATAATAAAACAAAATTAAAGTTTCGATAAATGTTTTTTTTATTCTAAAAAGGAAAATGGATTTGTGTAATGAATGTAAGATTTCGCAATAAGATATTGGCATTCAAGAAACATTCTAGCTCTTTTTAAGAAAATAATCAATAGATTATGCTAAGTTAAATAAAATAAAAGAACTTTAGCCGTTAAAAATATTAATACATTCCGGAAACTGAGAATAAAAATATGTTCCATAAAACGTTAGAATAAACTCAGGGCAGGCAAACTGGTGAAATTTTTTTTAATGTATTACATATATACATGTTTGATACATATGAGGTCATATCAAATGCTTTAAAATGACACCAGACCCATCCCTATATGTTAATTAAAACAGGAGATTTAAATGTTACCATGTAGTAACCAATTTGTTATAGTTAATCATTTTCAAAATCCCTGTAATTTTAAAACTGATAGTCTGAGATTTTTAAATGCAGATTTTTTACTTTCTCAACAAGTCTAACTAGTTCACCAAACTGTATAAAACTTAGAGAAGGTAAGAGGGAAAAAAATGGCACCTTACTTTATTGATTTGACATAAAATGTCTTATGTAAGTATTGATATATTCTCTCTCTTAAAATCGTTCACTTTTTTTCAATGATCACATATATTCATATCAGTGAAGTAAATAAAAAAAAAAAATAAATAAAACCCAATCGACCCAAATAATTAATCCAAATGAATAGCATCTCTTTCAGTTAATCAAATGTTTATTTTTCATACAATAGATTTTTTTTTCCTGCTATAATTCACATCTCTGAGAACAATTGTTTTTCATTTAAAATTTTTGAGTTTTGATAAATATTAAGATTGATATGATGTTTTGTTTTTTGTATATTTTTAAATGGTGAAAATTTCTGTTGAAATTTAAATGGTGAATTTTATTTTATATTAAGGAGTTAAGGTATTTTAAATTATGTACAACATAATTTTATTTATTCCATTCAATGTTTTATAATAGGTAAATAAATAAATGATTGTCTCCAAAACGATGTTGATCCTCAGACACTGCAGTAAAATTATCTGCTTAGAGATAAGTTAGGAAATATACTGTTTGTAGCGTAGTTACTGTTAATATTGGGGAGGAGGAGGGAAATGTCAGAGGAGAAATGCTACAATTGAAGAGTTATATTTCATTTATTATGACAGTTCTTTTCTTATTTTAAATATTTCAGACAAAGATATATGATTGATTCTTTAATATATTTTTTAATGTGGCTAAAATTTATTAAATATTTTAATTGGTATATTACAAATGCTTGGCACAGAAAATGGTATGAAACATTGCTAATGATTTATATTTTAAAATTTTGTTTTTAAATAGCTTTGTTATTTAAAATTGAATTTAATATTTTGTTAAAGAGTACGAAGTGCAAATTATTATTATTTTTAAAGATTTTTGTTTGTGTTGTTTGTTAGTTTTCTTATTAAATGTAAAAATAAGTTTAAAATATTTATTAACAAAATTTAAAATTTTTAAATGTTCAAAATTAAATTTATATCTAATTGAAAATACCGGATAAATGATATCTACAAATCTGAATTTCATAATTTGTGAGTTTTCATTATTTTTTTCCTCTCCAAATGCATTACAATATCAATTTTTAATTGATTTTTCTCTCAACCCTTTTACTTTCCTTTCAGGAACAATGAGGTTGATTTAAATGTTTGCCAGAAACTTATAGGTAAATTATAGTTACATTTTAAAACTTGATCTTTTTATTTGTGATATTTGACTTGATATAAAACTTGATCTTTTTATTTGTGATATTTGATATTTTTTCAATCATTTTCTAAAAATGTGTTTATGCATATCGGCCAAGTTTTGTGATTTTTTTTCAGAATTCTTCTGAATTTTAATTCTGTGTTCGTCTTTTCAGCTTAGGGAGAAATCTTCTGTCCGTTTTCTTTTCTTCTTTTTTAAATGACAAAAATTGTCTTCAGAAGTATTTGGAAACCAAAAAAAGGCACTTTTCTTTTTCTAAGGAAAATTTATAAGCATGCATTACCTCTAGCTGACTCTTGGATGGTGCATGCAGAGAATTCAATGTTAATAACTATTAATAAGCTTTTTTTGCAGTTACATGAGAAAAAATTTCATTTTTGAATTTCAAATAGTTTTCATTTTCAAAATGAATTGATCATCCCTCTGATAACAAATCCAGTTATAATCTAAATAATGAAAAATAAGGTTTATATTCATCAGGCAATTGTGAGATTCAAGGTGAAATCAAAGATAAATTTTGGTCACAAAAACAGAAGAATTTCAGTGGAGAATGCGAAAAAATGCCCATACTTGAAAAAACCAGCAAAACAATTGGCTACTTTAGGAAATTGAATGTCATGTCTTATGATGTCATGAAGACAAACTAAGACACAGCTTCTAACATCATAAAATATACAATTAAAGCTATCCACACTTTCTTATATATTAAATATAGCATATTAGACCAGGAGGTGGCAACACATAAAATTACTTTCATTCAGTTCATGGCTGAAATTTTAGAATTACAGTCGAACCTCGTTAATATGCGAATCAGGGGTCCGATCAGAATTCGCGTATTAAACGGGTTCGCGTATTAACCAAAGGTCGCGAATTTTCGTCCAGTGGTCTATGTAATAACAATTTATGCGGAAAAACACACATTTTTTTGTCAATTTTTAGCGCTTTTAAGACATAAAATGACATTTTATTTTTTTTAATCATTATGCGCTTATTAAACAGGAACGTTTGAAAGCTGTACATTCAAATAATCATTATTTTCTGAAGTAAATCCTATGTTTTTACAAATTTAGATTTATAATGTATGACACATAAAACTGAATAAGACGAGCACAAAAATTTCTGCTAACCATATTTATTAAAACTAATGTTAACAAAATTGAAATATTTGTTAGTCATACAGAACAGATAGGTGCGATAATAAGTAGTGTTGATAATAATAAAAAGTCAATTAACAGGATTCGCACAGTTTTACCACTAAAATTTAAGAATATTTTCGAAGTGTTTCACTGCAGAAAACTATCGTAGAATCTGTGAATGAAGGTGGGGGTTACGAATGTTGTGGTTTTAAAATTAAATGTAAATTTTCTTATTTTTAATAGTGGTGCCAGAGTCCTTGGAAATTCCAAGGAGTGTGCGAACCTTGATTAAAAAATCTTACTGAAGTCAATAATGTCATAAAAATTACTTTTTGGAAAAATAGTTGTCAGTTTTGACCTGTGTGACATGCGGTCGCTCCATCACCAAATGTTTTCCGCCTTATTTAGGTAGTGGTAAAGCTCGCTTGTTGCTCTTTTATCCAGTGACGACGCATATTGTCTTAAGAAATTGAATGCCTCTGTAACTTTGGAGAGTGTGGATGGGGCCGGAAGCGCAGATTCATCATCTTCCTCCTCATCCAGATTGTCAGTTTCAGTTACATCGGCGATAATATCATCCAGACTTCAAAGTTCGGAGGTAACTAGATCTTTATCGATATTAATGAAGTGTCTAAATCGACACAATTTTCTCCTACAGTTTCTTGTGCGGCCAGCCAATCTTCTTCAGCATTAGGGTGCGAGGTTGACTCCGCGTAAATGATGTCCTCGCTACTTCTGAAACCTGCTTTATGAAAACAATTTTTAATTGTTGGTGTAACACTCTCCCATGCTGCAGTAAGCATGTGCATAACGTCGAGGACTGTAATTGGACGACATTCGTAGCAAGAAGGATTGCTCTCGTGTTTCATTTGGTGAAGGTATCACCGTATGAGTCTTGTAATTTACTTTGGCGCTATTAATTATTCATTGGTCCAATGACTTGGTGACACTAGTCAAATTTGGATATAAAAATTCTACTTGGACATTATTCAGATCTTCGCTATCTTTTGGAATCGCAGGACAATTGTCCACAAGCAATAACACATGGCGGGATTCTTTTCTCATACGCCAATAAAAATTACGAAACCATGTTGTAAAAATGTGTTGGCATCCATGCTCTACGCTGGCTTTCGTACAGGCAGGGGAAATTTTTGACATTTTTAAAGCTTGATTTCCCTGTGACCAGGAGCTTTAATTTGTCTGATCCATCAGAGTTGGTACCCAGCAGAACATTAAGACGCTCTTTTTTCAGTTTGCCTCCATGACCTATTTTTCCGTTCATGACCATTTTTTGACTGGGTGTCAGTTTGTAAAAAAGCCCAAATTCATTTACTTTGTAAATATCAAGACTTGAGTAGTTTTATTCAAGCTGCGGAAGAACATTAATTTTCAACAGTGAATATCTTCAATGTTGACGGCAGCTGACTCATCGCACACTTGCTTGAATTTTATGCCGTACCGAGTTATATATCGATCCAGCCATCCATTTGAGGCATTAAAATCTGGCAATCCCATTTTTGCTGCAATTTCAAAAAAAATTTTGCATTCACAATCCGCTTAGTAGGATATTCGTAAAGCGTGCTTTAACAAACCACTTGTGAAGGGCCTCTTCCATGTCCCCAAACTTGGCGGTTTTTATTTTCTTGCTCTTTGTTCCTCCAACCACAGCTTGATTAACGATGGCATTCCTGTTCTTTAACAAAGTTGTTAAAGTTGACTCATGTATGCCTTTTTCTTTGACGAACGCAGACTTATTTGAGACGGTGGCATCGTATTGATTTTTAATTTGTAACTTCTCGGTGATGAAGTTTCGTTTAATATGTTTCCGCCATAGTTTAGACAAGATTATAAAAGTATAGATGGATATCGTAGACTACATAATACTGGGAGAGACAAGCGGCTCTCTTTTAAAAATATGACAGCACTTATGAAACAGCGAATGGAAAGACTCACGTGATTAATCTGCGATAGTAGCGCATACTCCATTTATCAGTTCTGCCGCTCTGATTTAGGGGAGGGGAGGGGGGGGGGTCACATCATTTCTTAATTATGGGGAAAAGTTCTTTTTACTTTTGTTTTTTATAATACTAGCTGACTCGCGCAGCCTGCACCCGCGATGAATAAACCTTACATGAACTTCAAATTTGTAAGATTTTATAAATTTAATTCCCTGTTTTTGCCTACATTTTAATTTTTAAATAACAAAAATCGCAAGAAAGGTATTGAATTGAAGGTACATTCTACTTTGCGTAATTTGATTTTTTTCAGCTTATCCGTACAGAAATCGAGCGAAACCACCACAAAACTCTCAGGTTTTTACTGATTTTAAAAGTTTTGTATCAATTATTTTTTAATTTACATATTCTTAATTTGCGTCTCATCATAGAACGAAATGCATAAATTAAAAATTTCTAAATGCTAAATGTTTTAAAAATTTGAATTTCTATTAAAATTTTACACTTTGGTTTTATATATTTTCCAAATGGAAACACGCGTTTTTCAAAGCAGACATAATGTCTTTAACTTTTGCACAACGCTAGCTTCGTCTTGCCTATGAGATTTCATTGGGATAATTTTGATTGGGCAGTCTTATGCTAGTCTCGGATCAGGATCCAAATTTAGTCATCGTGTGGTTTTGAGGAGGGGAAATGCTCAATTTAATTGTTTTTAAATAATTGCTGTATAAAGAATAAGTTAAATAATTGTTGTATAAAATGCTTGGGAAAATACTTCATCTAAAAACTCGTATGTATAGAGCTAAATCCATTCGCGTATTAAACGTAGGTTTTTCTTTCTAGGGACTGATAAAATTTCGCATATTAAACGGGTTCGCGTATTAAACGGGGTTTTTTCTATGCGTAAGATAGGAGTATTTCAAGGGACCAAAGAAAATTTGTGTATTAAGCGGTTTCGCGTATAAAGCGGGGCGCGTATTAACGGGGTTTGACTGTAGTTAAAACTCAATTCACATATTAAAGTACAATCAGTTTGTCAAGTCATATCTTGGTGGAAAACACTTGGAAGCCTGATTTTAGTAGTTGATTCATACAACTGCATACATCTACTACCTCTGGCAAAAAAGTTCGGTGAATGAATTCAGAACGATCGATCTGGCAATACAGGGGAACACCTTCATAGAGTCAAGTGTTGACCATCTTCCCCTACCGTTGTTTGGTTGAGCATCGTTTATGTCCTGTGTAAAACATGCTGTACGAAGTGCTTGTTCAGTGTGTTGGTTCTTAACTGAGAACAGGAAAATGAACGAAGAAAAGATCAGTTTAAAGTTTGGTTTTAAGCTTTGCAAGACACTGAAAAAAATTCATGAGAGGTGGTGCAAATTGAACATCCACCGTACTCGCCAGATCTCAATCCTCCAGACTTCTTCCTATTTTCACCACTAAAATTCTCTTTGAAAGAGATTTGACCATGTTGCTAACATCCAACAAAACCTGACAAAGCTTTTGAACTCCATCCCAAAAGAAGACTCCTTACGAATTTTCCAGGATATGTATAACAGATCTCAGTGATGCATAGTTATGGGAGATGAGTATTTCGAAGGATGGTATGGTAACTTTCGTTAATATTTCATCTACATTAATGTTACAGGGTTATTCACCGAACTTTATTGTCAGAGGTAGTATGTTTTCCTGCACGCAAAGGTATGAAAATTTGGAAGACTGGGAGTAGGATAACACAATGGTAAACCTACGAGTCAGCTGCTAAAATTGGGTTTTCTGATTTTTCTGATTAGTTGATTAACCTTTATGTTGTTTTACTCATAGGCAAAATACATGTTTTGTTAAACATTTTCAGCATACTTTATTGTTTTATATCAAAATAGTTTTTAGCTTTCATATGTTTTACTCTAGTTTTACTTTAATCATATTATTATAAAATGAAGTTATTTTTATTATAATCTGTGTTATAACCTTAAATTATTTTCTTGTCATCGTTTTCTGTTTTATTACTTTCATATCAGTTATCATTTCAAAAAGAAATAATGTTTTCATATTTTTATAAAATTAAGATGTTTTAGTGGTGCTCATGAATTGAAAAGTGGCTGAGACTATATCATGTAAAGTCACACACATTTATTACAATCTTTCTACCAATATTACAAACAATAAAAAAAATTTAGTTCAAAATCATTTATCCAAATTGAATTAAAGTAACTTTGCAGATGTGCATTGATATTATTTGATTTCAATAAAAAAAAGTTAGTGTGCATTTCACTTAAAAATTTTATGTTAAAAATATGTTCAGTGTAAACATTAAAATTGTGATTTATATTTTATGTAATAGATGAATCATACATAAATTTTTAAAATTTTATTTAAATTTTGTTTTTGTAGCTGAGTCTTCGGGTCTTCCTACTACGTTTCATAGAGGTGATGTATTATATTTCTCTTATTTTAAATTTACATTGTGTTACATATGTATTCTATAATTTAAAGTAAAAGAAAAAAGAAAGTTAACTGTTTTTCAGCAAAAATGATCTGACCATACAATCATTGACAAAACACAGGGCCTGAAAAAATTGGTCGCCTGATATGCCCAGGGCATGTAAAATTGCCAAACAGGCATGTATTATTTTTATCATATGCCTGAACAGGCATGTATTTTTGATGGCATTTGAGATTTTAATTGAGATCAGTAAAAATTAGAAAAAACATCTAATATGGTCTATCTCATCTAATATGGTATAAACATCTATAATTGGAACAAGGTGTCATTAATACAGTAGACTCCCTCAAATCTGCAAACCAGAAATCTGCAACTCTCTAAAATCCGCACATATTTTATAGATGTAAACAATGAAACTTTCAGTTCGATATTGGGACAAAATTTGATTCGTTTAGTTTTGTATCAATTCCATATATTTTTTTATTTGTAATTTGTTAATAGTACTCCATTCATGTTTTTTTCATGAAGGAAGAATAAAGTTTTTTGGAAAAAATTCAAGATTTTGCTGATATCACTGGTAATCACAATCTTCTTATCAAATATATTTATGTATTAATCAAGATTCTTTGGTTATTAAGCCTGGCTAAACTTGAAAAAAAAATTCCTTTATTTTATGATTTTGATGTGAATTAGTGATGTATTTTTGTAGGAAAGTTTTGTTGAATAATTTTGGAAAAATATACTTAATCTTTATAATGAATATTTAATCATACAGTATTGATTATTAACTTGACCTTTGCTATTATTACTTTAATCATTTTAAAAATTATCTAAATTTTTATTATTTTAGTTTATTACTTATTTTAATATTTTATTATATTGTAAGCATTTATTATAGTTCTGATTGCACTAAGTGCACTCAAATTACTGTTTAAAAATGTAAACAAAGCAATGACCAGAAATCCGCAAAATTCTAAAATCCGCACAATCTCTGGTCCCAAGCTGTGCGGATTTGAGGGAGTCTACTGTACTATACTTTTATTGGTTGAAGTTGCATAAAATGTTTTCATTTTCGCTTAGTGCATATGCATGTGAAAGGGGCCTCTTCATAAAAACTGTGAATGACTAAGTCAAACAATGACTTAATATTGATGATGGTGACTTGTATTTATAACCCATCACTGGTTATCAAACACTGGTAATAGACTGCCAAAAGTACACAACACATTAGTAGACATTCTCTACACTAGCAATTGAATGTAGAGAATGTAATTTATAACAAAACAATATTTAGTTATTTTTGTGATGTAATTTTTATTTATTAAATAGGAATAATTTATTTAAAAAAATCAGAATCACAAGAGTTTCATGTATCTCTAAATAAAAAATATTCTGTGTATCCTTTATTGTTTGACAGATTTTATTATAATTACTAGTATATAACCCCGTCAAAAATGATGGAATTTTCATTTTCATTTCATTTTCATAATAATACAAACAGAATGAAGATTTTAGTATTGAAGAGTTTGTATTGTAGAAAAGCACATATTAAAAATAACAATAGATTTCTACAAATATAAATGATGAAGTTTTTTTTTTTTTTTTTTTACTTGATATTTAGTTTTTCAACAAATTTTAATTTCAAAACAAAGAGCAGTATTTATTACAATAACAATAATAATAATTAGCAAAATAAAACTCAATTTCTGAAGATTTCACAAAGCATTAAAATTAAATATTGAAGTTTTTTAAATTTTAAAATACATTATTTTTATTAAAAGTATGATTCGGCAGTGGCTTTCATCATGGGCATATGATAGACTTTTAGTTTGATGCTTTTAGGCATGAATTAAGAAGCTTTGTGTTTTGTTTTTTAAATTTGGATTTGATGCCATCTATACGCAGTTAATATAAAACAACTTTAAAAAAAAAAAAAATTTCTTATAGAAACTAGCACTGTTTTTCAAGAAAATGCATGTATTTTCGACTATCTTTCGAGAAAATTCTTTTATTTCCCTTGATTTTTCGAGAAAATTCGCATATTTTCCATGATTTTTTGACAAAATGTGCATATTTTTTGCGATTTTTCGACAAATTTCGCATATTTTGCCCGGTTTTTCAACAAAATTCTCTTATTTTCTGCGATCTTTCGACAAAAGTCACATATTTACCGTGATCTTTTGACAGAATTCGCATATTTTCCTTGATCTTTCATCAAAATTCTCGTATTTTTCTCGATCTTTCGTTAAGATTCGCCTATTTTTTGACAAAACGTGCGTATTTTCCCCGATTTTTCTACAAAATTTTGATATTTTCCTGGATTTTTTTTCAAATTTTGCGTATTTTCGGACGATTTTTCTGCAAAATTTGAATATTTTACACGATTTTTTCATAAAATGCGAGTATTTTTCATGATCTTTTGATGAAAATTGAGTATTTTTCCGCAGCCTGTTCACGGAAATTGCATTTTCCCTGCAATCTTTTAACGAAAATCGCACCTTGTTCGTGATTCTTTAACAATAATCCTGTCTTTTCTCGCTATCCTTTAACTGAAATCTTTTTTTTTTTCTGCAATCCTTTGATGGAAATCGCATTATCTCCCGCGATTCTCTGAAGAAAATAATATTTGTTTCAACATTTGTTTTTTTTTTTTTTTTTGTGATTATTTGCAGAAATTTAGTTAATTTGGTGCGGTTCATACTGGCTTTTTTGTTCTATTTCATCCGTTATGTCCCCCCCCCCCTTAAAAATATCAATATAGTTTAATGTATCTTTGCATCGATCTCAGGGGTAGTAAAATTCGTCGCCGAAAAAGCAGAGTTTCGCGTTTCTGCAGAAAAGCAGAAGGTCTCTTTAAAAACTGGTTTGCGAGTTCTTTGTTAGTTCATAGATGGCAGCACTGAAAAGTATAGAGCAAGACGTCGCCTTCACTCCATAAAATAAAGTCGTATTAACGATAAAAAACTTATCAGTCCAAATTTCCGCTGATATCTTTATGTATTATAATTGGGTATCATAAACATGTTTTATATGAAAATATGCTGAACAAACATTATTTCAAGCAGAAGAAATTTTAAAAGCATCATTTTTGCATCAATTTTCAGCTAAGCCTAACATGGCGTTGATCTATAGTGGATTCACAAGCGGTACGACCTGGAACCGTTCTTACACTTCCTAAAGTTGCAAATTATTATAAGTAGATAGCCAGAAAATTTAGAAGTGCAAAAAGTTGGGCTTGTAAATTTTTTTATTCAAGTATGAAATAATGAATTCAAATGAAATAATGTATTCAAAATGAAATAAACTAAAATGACATTGACAAAACAAGATAATGTAAAATAAGCTAAATAAAAAAATTACGTCCATTATGTGTTTTATGGGACCACTTTTTGAAATTATTTGACTTGGCTTATTCATGAATGTGAGCATCAGAATAGAATTCAAGGGATGGTATATTAGGGAATGAATTTCTTTGCTTATTTGACTCTCTATACAATTATCACAGATTTATTATATACTTTTGTTATTGACTTGCAAGGAAAACATTGTGATATTTCTTAATATCTTTTTCGTTCCTTTATCACAGTAAAACCATGGCTTTTATAAAGATACTGGTGTATGCCATATCATTATAAGTAGGGATAAAATGAATTCCACCTCACAACATAAAGTAAAATATTAAAAGTTTGAAGTTGCAGGAGAGATTTCACCCAGTTATAGGTGAAATCCATAGGTATATCTGTCTTTGAGAATGCACGTTTCACCTTTTTAAAGGTGCCAAACTGCAGTTTATGGTTTCAGTTTTAGGTTATATCATGTTTTCTCATTTCTCTTTACAATTATGTTAACAATAATGTCGTTTCTATATTTATTTGATAAAGGCAGGTGTGGGCTGTACATATTAAGAAACACTTTATCTCTGTGTTAATCACTAAAACAAAATAAAAGTTAACTTTCTGTAAAAGTATGGTTAAACTACAATATTCAGATTATAGAAAAATGTTTAGCTTATTATTTTTGTAAAGCTAATATGCATACAAAGCAGATTATCAAGCAATTATGTCCATTGAAAGAAAATTTGAACTTTTAGATATAATGAGATATAACTTTTAGAACAATGATAATTTTTAGATCAACAATATGTATTTTCAAAACTTGCATTATCCAAAATTTAAAAAATGACATTTTCTCTATCAATCTATTCTATTTGTAAACCTGCATCTAAAACATAATATATTCTGAAAAAAAAAAAAAAAAAAAAAAAAAAAATCTTGTATTTCTGGCATTAAAAAATCTTGATTTACAATGAAAACAAACAGATGCAGCTGGGTAATTCTTCAAAAAGTGTAACACTTCCATCACATGTTACACTTGTTACAATAAACTTGTTACAGTAAAAAAAATTAAAGAATAATTCATTTAACTATATTTTTTAGTTGCAATAAAATTATGTCCATTAATATCAGTACTCAATTTGTTTAAATATTTATTTATTAGTTTTTATGTTCATAGTATGTGAATTCTCACCTTTGTGGCATGTCACATGTCTAGTGTGGCTGTTAATGTTGTTTGATAACTTGTTTAATTTTAAAAACATATATTTATTCTTTCCACAAGTATCAACATATTTAAAATTTTTACATAAAATAAATATAAAAAATAAATAAAACATATTTAAAGTTTTTGCATTGTGATTTAATTTGTTTTTTGTAGATCAATTAATTCTGTCACACAATAAATTTTCACCTACATTACTGAAACATAAATTGGCATTTTTTACTCATAGATGACAATACTGGTACAACTTTTTATCAGGGGTGCAGAAAATGTTTTTACTCCCAACTTTTCCCCCAATCCAGATAAAAAATTCCTCAAACTTTTACGATATGTTATTGTTATAGACTTACATAAATTCTGCATTATCATACAGATTCACCCCCCCCCCCCTCCAAACTTTCTCAATATTCTCAATTTTTAAAGGTCACCATATGGATCTTTCTAATTGTAGTGGGAATTTGTCTGCCTTGAGTAACTATGCAATTCATTGCTAAAATCAATTGTATGTTTTTGTGCAAGATTTCCCCAGATGACCGAAATTTCCCCCGATACTAGATCGCCAGATCAGACATATTCTGCATCCCTGCATTTTATTTCCCTTGATGCAATCATCCATTTTGTTAACTTACAGCTATAATAAAGTTCTAAGATTTAAATTGAGAAACAAGGTTTCGTTCTTAAGAATCAAATGTGTTTATTGAGAACTCTTACCTCCATGAACTTAAAATTCAAGTAGATAAAATAATGTAAAAATACAAGTTTGCATGTTTTAATATGCTTAACTTGCAGGAATTGTAATGCCAAATGATAACTTTCTTTTCTTGAAAAAAGTATTCATTAAGCCTATTTTTATAGAAATTTTCTCAACCAATAAAAATTTTATATATATATATATATAATACCATTAAAAGTAGACAAGATTCACCAATGGATTTTATCAATAAAACAATAAACCAAAACGAAGAATTAGAATTGAATTGAATTATATTAAAATAAAAAAATAGTGTAACGAGTAAATCTGAAAAAATAAATAAATAAAATGAATGCAAATAGAATTTGTAGCTCCAAAAGCAGAATCATCAGGCCCCAAATGCTCTGGAACTACAAATGAAGTGTGCAGTTTCATCCACGTATTAGCCATGAAATAGCAAAATAATACGTATTTGGGGCTACCAGCACACAAAAACGAAATTATTAAACAAGGAACAAAGATATTTTACAAAAAGGAGTTGAAAGTAAGTAAAAATAATAGTTATCCATAACAAACAAAAAAGATAAAGCTGAATGGAAATATAATTGAACTGGAGAAAATAATTAATAATCGATATTAACATAAAATTAAATTAATAAAATAATTAAAATTAGAATTAAGAGATAACATTCATATTAAAATATAACTTAAAATACCATTTTGTTACTTTAATCAGTAACATTTATTGTGACTTTACATGGTAAAAACTCATTATCTTAATATAGGATAATAAAAATTAAAAAATAAAATAAAATAAAATAAAATAAAAATTAAAAAAATAAAATTAAATAAAAATTAAAAATAAGTAAAAATTTAAAATAATAATAATAATAATAATAGTAATGATATTATTAATAATATTACCAAAAATTATACCAATAACATCAAAATTAATTTGATAATTAAAATATACATATATATATATATATATATATATACACGGTGGTTAGTTATTAACGCCAGGTGTTCAGAGCCCTCTAGCAAGTAAAGTTTTGGTCAAAACATAACCAAATTTGATCAGCATACATAATAGACCATGGGATTTCAAATTCTTAAAAAAAATTTAAAATGAAAAGTTTAAAAAATCGCCACTAGGGGCAATTTTAGCGTTGTTTACCGACTAAAATGCATTAATTTGCATAAAATCAGTTGTGTATAGTAATCATGAGTATAAAAGGAAAGGCTGGGAGAGTTCTCATCATTATCAATTCTCACCATACTTTGTTAGTCAAGCTGTGTTATCAGCAGAACGAGAATTGCAATGATGCTCGTCCTGAATTTCACCGATTACAGAATTTGCCAAAAGAACCGATGAGCATAACAAATTTACAAAAGATGATTCATCGATTTGAAACTAAGCGGCAACAAGGCCTAGGACGCAAAGTGACTAGTCAATAACAAGTTGACGAAGTTGTAACTGCTATTGTCAAACAAGAGATGAAAAATGTGCAGGTACCATCAGCACTCGGGCAGTATTCCAGCAGTATAAAATTGATCTGTACTGTATTTTTTGCCATTTAATCATTCAACATTTACACTAATACACTTTTGGTGCGCCAAAATTGCTGATTTTATACAAATTAAATGCATTTTAGTCGCATTTTAGCTAAAATTGCCCCTAGCGGCAATTTTTTTAACTTTTTACTTTCTTTATTTTTTTTAAGAATTTGAAATCCCATGGTCTACTATGTATGCTGATCAAATTTAGTTATGTTTCACCCAAAACTTTATTCGCTAGAGGGTTCTGAACACCTGACGTTAATAACTAACCACCCTGTATATATAAAGAAAATGTAAAATTTTGAAAAATGTAATGTTCATTAATTTTTTTGAGAATGACCCAGTTATAGATTTTTCATGATTTTCCTAATTTCATTTTCTGGATAAGGTGAATTTTGAAACATGCCTTCATATTATTTATATTTTTTATCAACATTATTTTCATAATTCTTTTGCTGCCGATGAAATTAATTAGATGTTTTTGAAAACCTGACATATTTTCTAATCCATCAAAATACTCTCAACCCACAAATCAATCACAATCCATTGCATGAAAACTACTGCTGTAGAAGATAAAATGAGATAGATGATGTAGATGATAGATCTTTATAAAATTTATATTAAGATTAGTGTGAATTGTAAAATTTTTATTTCCAGAAGAGATCTTATTTGAGAGATATCCAAAAGAATGGTTGGACTGATATCTTTTCTGTGGGATTTTCTAACAATTGTAAGTAATTTTCTGTAAATTATCCAGTCTCTGTGCATGCTAATCCTGCAAAAGAGTATATTTTTTATATGTAAAACTAAAATATTGTGTAAAAAGAAATTTTTAATTAATTTTACCTGAGGATTATTTTCTTAAAGCATGAATAAGAAGAGATATATTTGTTTAATATGTTAAGCGATTATATTTCAATATTTGGTACTACTTGATTATCCTGTTGAGCAAAAATCTATTGACAAACTAAAAGATTAAATGCCAATAATCAAAGATCATAAATGCTACATTCACTTGATATTAAACACATTACAAATGTTTGTTACATCACGTCTTCAACTGATTTTTATTTGACGTTTTACAGGGTGGCTACAGATTCTGGAAATCATGGAATCAGGGAAAATCAGGGAAGTTTAGCAATCTGGAAAAATCAGGAAAATTTTTCTCTATCCGAAAATATTTCTATTTTCACCTTACCAACAACGATTCGTTGTCAAACAGGCTACGTTAAATCAATAATAACAAGGGATTGTGCCATAAACCCAAATTTTAAACGTTGGTTCATTCACGATCTTTTGACAAAATTTATCAATTTTAGCAATCTTTTGAAAAAATTTTCACTTTTTTGCGATTTTTTGACAAAATGTATACTTTTTCGCTAGTTTTTGACAAAATTTGCATGACTTTTTTACGAAATCTGTACATTTTTCGAGTTTTACGCATTTTTAGACGAGATTCATGCTTTAAGGCAAAATTCTTGTTTTTATGCAGAACCTTTCATAAAATTCACATTTATTTACGCAAAACTTGGATGAAATTTGTATTTTTTACACGATCTTTAGGTCTAATTTCGTACTTTTCTGCAATCTTTTGACTAAATTTATGCCCTTTTTTGTGTGTGTGCAAAACTTTGAAGAAATGAGTGTTTTATGTTGTTTTTTGAAAAAATTTTGTGTTTTTTTTTTCCGCTATCCTATATCGAAATTTGTGTTATTTCAAACAATCCTTTGACAAAATTAGCAATTTTTTTTATCCGATGCCCGTAATGTTAGGGGTGCAGAAAATGTTTTTACATAAAATTTCTCTTAATCCATATACAAATTTCCCCAATCTTTTACGATATGATTCTTTATTACATTAGGTATGGATATATTTTTTTTTTTTTTTTTTCAAAACTTCTCAACATATGCGCAAATATATATGGTACATATTATTCTGAGATCAGTTTTGTACAGGTCACCATATGGACCTATTTGTAATGAAAATTTTTCTGTCTTGAGTAATTATGTAAATTCATGATTAAAATCGAAATCAATTGTATATTTCTGTGCAAAATTTCCCCAAATGGCTAACATTTCCCTCAATACTAGATCGCCAGATCGGACATATTCTGGATCCCTACGTAACGCCTTAACTTTTGTTGTGTATCAGTAATAACTATGCATAAATTGTAATACTTGGCACCTCTGATAATTAAATACTGTGCGATTTTTGTTTATTCCTCCCAAAAGAGATATTTGCAAGCTGGATAAGGATGTTATACAAGAAAGCAGCATATGTTAAAAAAATACCATGTATTTTCTTTAATTTGCACATTTTTTATATGGTTTTATTTTTTTCAGCATTTTGTACGTTTTTCGCGATCTTTAGACGACATTTGCATGCTTTTCGCGATCTTTAGATGAAATTTGCACTTTTTTCACGATAATTAGGCTAAATTCTTGTTTTTACACGAATCTTTTATGAAATTTGTATTTTTTAAAAAATTTTTAGGTCTAATTTCATACTTTCCCGCAATTTTTAGGCTAAATTTGCACACTTTTTTTCATAACTTTGAAGAAATGGGTGTGTTTTGTGATCTTTTGACAAAATTTTGTGTTTTTTCCACGATTCTATGTTGAAATTTGTGTTATTTCAAGCGATCTTTTGATGAAATCAGCAATTTTTTTTATCTGATGCCCGTAATGCCTTAACTTTTATTATGTATCAGTAATAATTATGGATAAAATGTAATACTTGGCACCTCTGCTAATTATATACTGAGCAATTTTTGCTTTTTTCTCCTAAAAGAGATATTTGCAAGCTGGATAAATGTATTATACGGGCAAGCAGCATGAGTTAAAAAAAATACCGTATATGCTCTTTAATAATAAAAATCAGGGAAATCTGATACAAATAATCAGGGAAAAATCAGGGAACTTTTTTTCATCATTTCTGTAGCCACCCTGTTTTATTTTTACTAACTTTTACAAATTTATTTATTCTTTCGCTATTTAAATTAAAAATCATGTCAATAAACAATTACATTATTATTATTTTAAAAGAGAAA
This sequence comes from Maratus speculifer, assembly GCA_964019185.1. Taxonomy (NCBI): domain Eukaryota; kingdom Metazoa; phylum Arthropoda; class Arachnida; order Araneae; family Salticidae; genus Maratus; species Maratus speculifer. The sequence continues at coordinate 129,753,070 of OZ025303.1, forward strand.
AATAATAATATATTAGTTTAATTTGATCTTATATATATTTATATTTTGTTTGAAGCCCATATCTAATGTTTACATACATTTTAAATACATTTACATTTATATTACACATACATTTTAATACATTTACATTTTTCTATCTACATTTTTTAATTAAATTAAAAGAATCAAGTTCCTTACAATCTTCTGTATCATTGATATTTATTATGTCCCTTAATGAATTCCATTATTGCATTAAAATACTTTAGTCACAAATGCAATATCTTAAAAATATCTGTTTGTTAATGGGTTATCTTAATAATTAGGCATTTAAATGTGTAAAATATTGGTGTTCTTTCATCCAAAATTACCTAATAAATCAAATTTTATATTCGGTTTGTCGCTATGTCATCCAGAATGTAATCTTATTTTTTAGTGATTTTTTTTTAATTCATTTTTTTAAATTCCAAATTAAAAAAATTTCGAATGGCAACTTTCTATTATATGTATAATTTTATAAATAATTAGTGGATTTGTATAATTTGGCGAAATCGGTTGGCAGGATAATCATGTACCCAAAATATAATTATGCATTTTATATATAATATCAAACTTTAAATTATTATCTGCAGCTCTTTAAAAATTTCCAGTATTAATTACTTTAAACAGAAGTTTCGCATATTAAAAAAATTTAAATGTAATTTTTGACTAATGTTTTTTATATTTGACTAACGTGCTGGCTAATAGCAAAAGTCCTAAATTTATTTACTGAACAACTTAAAAAAACTTCTAAAATATATTACTAACATCCTACATTTTAAAATTATTGAACAGTTTATAAATAGAACAAGATATCTTTATGATTCATATATATTTGACTCTCGCAGCAAAAAGATAATTTACAGAAAATTATTATTATAATTTTTTTTTTATTATTGAAATTTCATTGTAATATTACACTTTTCACACTATGTCACTTTTCTTTTAAAAATCCTTCAACAGGGTTGCCACGCCACCTGGAGAACCTGGAAAACCGGGAGAACACAGGGAATTTTAATTCTCCTCCCAAAACAGGGAAAATCCAGGGAATTTCTTTAAAAATCCTAAAAAATCTGGAAAACACAGGGAATTTGGTAATGGCAAATTATAACATTTCTAATTAGCCTTCATACACGCATATATTTTTTCGCACTCAACATGGAATAAATGCATTGCAGTACAGGGAAAATACAGGGAATTTTTTTTCAAGAATAGAGTGGCAACCCTGTTCAAAAATATTTTGTTACTGTAATATTATGTCAAGTAGTAGGCAGTACATAATAAAAACTTTTTCTGTTCATTCTGAAGTTATAATTCTTATAGCAATAAAATCATTTACTGAAAATTGCATTGTTTTGGGATTGTAAATTCTTTTATAACTATATATATAACAAATCTGTTTGTTCAACAAAATGGCCATGAGTACCATGAAATGAATAAATGCCTTTTTAATCTTATTGATAATTCCATAAACAAAAAGCTCTAGATCATATTAAAAATGACAAAATATTTTGTTTTAATTAATATAAGATTGAGTTTTTAATAACATTTGCTAGATGAGATTGAATTTTTGTATAAATTTACATAAAATCCTCTTTTGCAAGTTTTCCCAAGATTTAATTTTATTTTTAACATAATTTGCTAGAGGAAATCATGCTTTTCATAAATGTAATTTTTGAGAGATTAATACATATGTATTGTAAAATTGAAAATTAAAAAATAATTCAATAAAATGTAATATCTATATTTATTTTGGTACTTTTTGGTTAGCTGGATGCCTGTGGTACACACACACGTGTATATTTACACATGTATGTATTTATATATAATATGTATGTATGTATATATATATATATGGATGTATTATAGAACTCCCACCTAACTCACTGAAATGTACCTTTATTTTTACTATTGCAATTGTGTACAATTTTTCAATTTTCATACCTTAAATTTAAAGTTTGTTAAAGAATTTTAACCATTTTAATGTTTACTCTGAGATAAGTTGAGGATAAAATAACTCTTTTTTTTTTTTTTTTTTTTTTTTTTTTTTTTAAACAGTAGACTTCCACAAATCCACACAGCCTAGGACCAGAGATTGTGTGGATTTTAGTATTTTGCAGATTTCTGGTCATTGCTTTGTTTACATTTTTAAAAATATAATTTGAATGCAATAATGCAATCAAAATTGTAATGAATGCTTACAATATAGTAAAATTTTCAGATAATTAAATAAAGTAATAAACTAAAATTATTAAAAGTAAGATAATTATAAAATTGATTAAATTATTAAAAGTCTAAGAGTTAAAAATTAATAAGGCATAATTAAATTAAATTCAATGAAATTATCCTTGTAAAGATACCTTATTAATTCACATAAAAATCATGAAGTAAGGAAATTTTATTTCAGGTTTAGTCAGTCTTAATAACAAAAAAATTTATTAATACATAAATATATGGTAAAAAAAAAAAAAAAAAAGATTGTGAATACCAGTAATATGAACAATATTTTGATTTTTACTAATAAATTTATATTTTATTTCTAGAAAACCACAAATTCAGTCATATTATCAAGATTTACATATTAAAATACATATGAAATGATGTAAAACAAAAAAAATATGTAATTTTGCTCCTTTATTTGAAATAAAATTTTCATTGTTTGCATTTGCGATGATGTGCGAATTTTAGGTATTTGTAGATTTTAGGATTGTGGATTTGAGGAAGTCTTCTGTACTTGTTGCTGGTGCAATGGTTAATAAAACTTTTGTCTAAAATATTTTGTCTTGTTTAAACATTTTTATCCCTAGTTCAAACATTTCAACTCATTGTCTATTGTAGTTCCTTTTCTTCAGAAGGTAGTATCTTGTTTTCTCAGAGATTATTAATCTTATCTGAATATGTGAGTTTATTTTCATGACTTTCTCACATATACTTATAGAGTGTGTTTTTCATGAAATTATTGTTTGACTCATTCAAAAATTAATTACAGAATAAAAGAAATAGAAGTAAAAAAAAAAATCTTTTATAAGCATTTTATGTTTATCTTTAAAACCATGTCTAATTTTATGACTGAAATTCATGTAGTTCCAGAAAGTTTCTGTTTCAATATTTAATTTCCTATGTGCTTAGGCTGTGCATACGTAACATTATTACTTTAGGAGGAAGGGAAGGGTTTGACACTTGAACCAGAAGGAAGGGGGCTTTGCTTTAGATATATCATTATCATTTTTGATTCAACCAAAATTGATTTTTTTCCCAGAAACTTTTTCTTTACATCCAAATACAGTCAAACCTCGTTAATACGCGAATCAGGGGTCCGATCAAAATTCGCGTATTAAACGGGTTCGCATATTAAACATAGGTCGCGAATTTTTGTTGAGTGGTCTGTCTAATAACAATCTATGTGAAAAAAACTCATTTTTTTCAATTTTTAGCGTTTTTAAGACATAAAATGACAATTTTTTTATTTTAATCGTTATGTGCTTATTAAACAGGAAAGTTTAAAAGCTGAAAATTCAAATATTCGTTATTTTCTCAAGTAAAAATTCTGTGTCTTTTCAAATTTAGATTTATTATTTATGACACATAGAATAAGACAAACACAAAAATTTCTACTAACCATATGCTAATAAAATTGAAATCTTTATCAGCTATTAATCGCATTCTATCTATTTAACAGATAGATGCAATAATAAATAGTGTTGATAATAATAAAAAGTTAATTAAAAAAGCTTACTGAAGTCAATAATGTGATAAAAATTACTTTTTGGAAAAGTAGCTGTCAATTTTGGCCTTTCGACATGCGGTCGTGGCATCACTATGATGTTTTCCGCCTTATTTAGGTAGTGGTAAAGTTCACTTGTTGAGGGCCCTTCGTCCAGTGACGAGGCATATTGTCTTAGAAAATTGAATTTTGGTATCTGTATCTTTGGAGAATGGAGATGGGGGCGGAAGCGTAGGTTCACCATCTTCTTCCTCCCCATTTGGTTTGTCAGTCGCAGTTACATCGGCGATAATATCATCCAGACTGCTAAGTTTAAAGGTAACTAGATCTTTGTTTATATGAATGAACGCTTCAAAATCGACATTTCCCCCCTAGAGTTTCTTGTATGGCCAGCCAGTTTTCTTCAACATTAGAGTGCGAGGTTGACTCTCCGTAAATGATGTCCTCGCTACTTCCAAAACCCGATTGTGAAAGCAATTTGTAATTGTTGTTGCTGTGATACTCTCCTATGCTGTTGTAAGCATGTGCATAGTGTCGAGGACTGTAATTGGACGACACTCGTAGCAAGAAAGAAGGCTGCTGTGTTCCATTTGGTTAAGATATCGCCGTACGACGCGAGTCTTGTAACTTACTTTGGCACTGTTAATTATTCCTTGATCCATTGGCTTGGTGACACCAGTCGAATTTGGAGGTAGAAATTCTACTTGGACATTATTCAGCTCTTCGTTATCTTTTGGATGCGCAGGGCAGTTGTCCATAAGCAATAACACATAGCGTGATTCTTTTCTCATACGCCGATCAAAATTACGAAGCCTTGTTGTAAGAATGCTGCCCGTCATCCATGCTCTACGCTGGCTTTCGTACAGGCTTGGAAAATTCTTGACATTTTTAAAGCATCACGAGTTGCGTGATTTCTCTATGACCAGCAGCTTCAATTTATCTGATCCATCAGAGTTGGCACCGAACAGAATAGTAAGACGCTCTTTGTTCAGTTTGCCTCCATGACATGTTTCTCCTTTCATGGCCATTGTTTTATTGAGTGTCAGTTTGTTAAAAAGCTCAAATTCGTCTATGTTGTAAATATCCCGACTTGAATAGTTTTTTACAAGCTGCGGAAGCACATTAATTTTCCAGCAGTAAACACCTTCAATGTTGACTGCAGCTGACGCACTGCACACTTGCTTAAATTTTATGCCGTAACGAGTTTTAAATCGATCCAGCCATCCATTTGAGGCATTGAAATCTAGCAATCCCATTTTTGCTGCGATTTCAGAAGCTTTTTCTTGTATTAACAAGCTGCTTATAGGGATATTCGTAGAGCACACTTGAACAAACCACTCGCGAAGGTCCTTTTCCATGTCTCAAACTTGGCGGTTTCTTATTCTTTGTTCCTCCAACCACAGCATGGTTAACGATAACATTCCTATTCTTTAACAAAGTCCTTAAAGTTGACTCAGGTATGCCTTATTCTTTGGCGAACGCAGGCTTTTTTGAGACAGCTTGGGCATCATAGGCTAGATTATAAAAGCATAGATGGATATTGTAGGCTATATAATACTAGATAATACAACCGACTCTCTTCTTTTAAAAATAACACAGCACTGATGAAACAGCGATTGGAAAGACTCACGTTATTAATCTGCGATTGTAGTGCATGTTCCATCTCTGGGTTCTACCGCTCTAATTAGGGGAGGGAGGTTACATCGTTTTTTAATTATGGTGAAAAGTTCTTTTCATTTTTTGCTTTTTATAAAAAATAGCTGACTCGCGCAGCCGGCGCCCGCGATGAATGAACCTTACATTAACTTCAAATTTGTCTGATTTTATAAATTTAATTCCCTTTTTGTCTACATTTATATTTTTAAATGTCAAAAATCGCAAGAAAAGTATTGAATTGAAGGTACATTCTGCGTTTCGTAATTTGATTTTTTTGAGCAGATGCGTCTAGAAAGCGAGCGAAACCACAACAAAACACTCAGGTTTTTACTGATTTCATTTAAAGTTTTGTATCAATTATTTTACAATTTACATATTCTTAATTAGCGTCTCATGGTTTCCGAAATGCATGAGTTAAAAATCTCTAAATGCTGTATTTTTTAAAAATTTGAATTTCCATTAAAATTTTACATTGTGGTTTTATATACTCCCCAGATGAAAACAGGTGTTTTTTAAAGCAGACATAAAGTTTCAACTTTTGCACAATGCCTTGCTTATGAGATTGGGAGAGTTTTGATTGAGCTGTCTTGTGCCTCGGATCGGGGTGCAAATCTAGTCAGCGTGTGGTTTTGAGGGAAAAAATGCTCAATTTAATTGTGTTTAAATAATTGTTGCATAAAAAATAAGTTAAATAATTGTTGTATAAAATGTTTGAGAAAATACTTCATCTAAAAATTCATACGTTTAGAACTAAGGTCATTCGCGTATTAAACGTAGGTTTTTCTTTCTAGGGACTGATAAAATTTCGCATATTAAACGGGTCCGCATATTAACCACTCGCGTATTAAAAGGGGGTTTTTATATGCGTAAGATTATTTCAAGGGACCTAAGAAAATTCGCGTATTAACGGGGTTTGACTGTAGTTTGTTACCTTTATTATTATTATTATTATGTATTTTTATGAAAATACAATTTTATTATTAAACCCATTAAATGTTTATAGAATTATTTCATTTCAAAATTTGGAATACCTCAAAGCTTGGCATTCCTGTTTTTTTGCCATATGCACATATAATTCATTGTTAGAGAAATCAGGAGCATATTAGGTAGGAAATAATACTGGTGTTTACCAATAAAGAAAGCTAAACCATACTGTCACTGTTTTGATAAGTTGGGCTTTTAACCTTTCTGGTCAGGGAGCAAGTGCAAAAATACAATATTGCTTTTAAATGCATTATGTAATAATAAACTTAAACAATTACTAAATACTTTTAAATAGTAACTGACACTTTTAGATGTTATTTGATGTAATTTTATTTCATCCATTGATATTTTATTGACTTCTTGAATCTATAAAAGTATGCAATTAATAAATGTAAAATCTTATGTGCATATCACTACAATGTATAAAAAGAAAGACAAAAAATCTACAAATATTTTTTAGACATTAATAATGATATCATCAGATGTGATGTAGGGTTCAACCAATGATAATAAGTGATATCATAAATGTTGATAATGTTATATATGTATAGTTCAATATTGAAAATTTACTACTTTGATTCATATTGGATAGGAAATGCAGACTTTATTTGAAGCCAATAGTAAAGAAATGAAAGCATCATTTAACCCCTTAACTCGCAGTGTTGTCGTGTCAGCAACATCTAAAGTTCCCCCTGTTTAGAGTCACAAAAACTCCGTGAATACTTTAAAAACTACTCTAATGGCTACTTTAAATCTTTCTTATGAGTTCTAGATGGCAGCACCACAGAGATCAAACTCTACTGTTTTTAAATAATGGGTAAAATGTTTTACTGTAATACACGCTTCACAGCAATGCTCTTCTCACTGCGCTTATCAATGCTTTACTTATGGGAGGTTACCATTTCGGCAACAGCTGTATAACTAAAATGGTTAGTGCAATCTTTACAAAACAATACCTGTGTACTCCTCTAGGCCTAAATAGGTTGCCTAATTTTTTTTATCTTTAAATTCCAACTTTAAAGAGTAGCACACCGGAAAGGGTTAAACTATCTATTCAGGGTTTCATTATTGCTTTCTTAACTTATAATAAAAATTTAATTAATCTGTTTAATCAGACATGTCAAAATCATTTATCACCACAAATTAAACATTGATACAAAAGCTAAAAACCACATTAAAAATAGCACTGTTATTATTGTGCAGAATAAAATTTGTACATATGGTAAAACAGACATGATAAAGAAATATACATCCAAAGTTCAAAAGTTATTATTAGTCAGTTTATTTTATCTTATGTTTCAAAATATACTTGGCATTACTTTTCAACAGCCTAATTTACAAAATTTAATTAGATTTTCTAAATTGGATTTATTTTAAAAATTGATTCTACAGGCTGGTTTGTTAATCTATATTTAGCAAAGTTATATATGTCCATCCTCTGGATTTTTTGTTACATAAAAGCTTATTTGTTACTTATTTGATTTTGTTTATTAAATACATTTTCTCATCAAATTATATTTAGTTGATTTGAAAAAGAAAGAGTTGGCCACACAGAGATGTTCTACAAAAGTGTACCACTGAACATTACTAATTGCCTAATTGAAGACTTTAATTTAAAAAAATAGGTTGATTGATACAAAAATTCTTACTTATTCGATGATTCTTATTGATACGGTTAGCAAATAATTTCCCCCTTAATGCCTGAAACATTTTTTAAAAATACATTTTACTTTTGAAAATTATCTTATCAAAATAATAAGTTTTATTAAAAATGTTAATACTAACAAATAGCATGGCAGCATTATGAAATTTACCTTGAAGTTGAATTTTACCTGTGTGTTTTGTAATTTTGAATGAAAACTCCAAGTACTTTGCCTGTTAGTGGTATTTTAATAATCTATATTCATAATTTGTTTATTTTAAATGAAAATGGCAACCTTTTTAGCAGTTAAAAATTAATAGTTAAAACTTTATATTGGAAAGCACTGAATTTCTGTATAAGAAATAGATATGTTTTCCTCACTATTCGAATTCTCACAATATTTTCTTGATTGAAGCTGATTAAACAAGTATATGTGAAAATAATATAAGGTTTATATTCACACCTTCTCTGCTTATTCATCTGCTCCTTCATCTGTGCTTATTAAGTCAGATATGTGCTTAATAAGCATCATAGATTTTTAAGCACATATCTGACTTTTATAAATAATCTATCCAGCTATACACAATACTTTCTAGATACAGTACTTTTTTTTGTAAGTTTTTTCAAATTTCTTTAACTGTTCTAGACATTTGTTTCATTTGTTAGTGAATGACTTCAATGCATGCAATATTTAAAGTAATAAAAACAGTAATTAGTTTTATAAAACTAGTATATTTTGTCTAATAGGCTTGTTATAGCCACTTTAATTTTCTTAAGAAGTATCACTTTTAATTCTGACATTTTATCTATCTCATGTTTAACCAAATTTATTTTAACCTGTAGCATCTCATTCTTTCCAAACTCTGACAGTGCTTACATATCAACATAAAATTTCAGTTTTTCTTCTAATATAATAGTATTGTAAATCACATTATTGAAAAGACTGTGATGTTCATCTTAAGTTAATAATATTTATATTCATTCTCAAAAATAGTTTTAGCCTTTTTTTAATTCAATATAAATACTGGTATATAAGGGAATATGTCAATAAATTGTGTGTATACCAATAAATAAGTGAAAACAAGATAATAATAATAAAAAAAATATGAACAGTGATACATTTACTAAACTAAGCAATATATATATACAGGGTGTCCGAAAAGTCTGGAAACGGTCGAATAACTCGAGAAATACATATGAGATTGAAAAACGTAAATATATGTGTTAAATATTTTTAAATAAGCTACTCAGTGATACCAAATTTGACCTTCGCAACCGACCCCCTGGGGGTCAGAGGGGGTCCAACTTTGAAATCTTAAATTATAACCCCCTTTTTTTATTGCAGATTCGGATTCTACGGACAAAAATACGTAACTTTTGTATTTGATGTTTATTTCGAATCCTCGTTTATCAGGGTGTATTCGGGCATATTAAATCGATACATTTTTCGGCTTTTCCAACGGGATTTTCCCTAATCGAAACTCATTGGGGAGAATTTATGACATCAAATTCCTCGTCTTTTGCAAGAATAGCGTTTCCTGAAAATCACTGGTGCCGATTATTTCGATAGTACTGCACACAGTTAAAAATTTGACCCATTTGCTGTAGCGTCACTCCACAGCTTTTATAGAATATCTGTTTCATGACCAATGAGAATGTTCCATAACATAGTAAAGTACACTGTAAAAAATTGACACTTTTGCTGCATCGTCACTCCACCATTTTTATAGAAAACGATTACTTTACTGTGTTATGGAGCACTCTCATTGGTCACAAAAGAGATATTCTATAATAGCTGTGGAGTGACGCTGCAGCAAATGGGTCAGATTTTTAACAGTGTAGCACTATTGAAATAATCGCCACGGGTGATTTTCAGGAAACGCTATTTCTGCAAAAAACAGGGAATTTGACGTCAAAAATTCTGCCCAATCAGTTTCGATTAGGGAAAATCCCGTTGGAAAAGCCGAAATATGTATCGATTTAATATGCTCGAATACACCATGATAAACGAGGATTCGAAATAAACATCAAATACAAAAGTTACGTATTTTTGTCCGTAGAATCCGAATCTGCAATAAAAAAAGGGGGTTATAATTTAAGATTTCAAAGTTGGACCCCCTCTGACCCCCAGGGGGTCGGTTGCGAAGGTCAAATTTGGTATCACTGAGTAGCTTATTTAAAAATATTTAACACGTATATTTACATTTTTCAATCTCATATGTATTTCTCGAATTATTCGGCCATTTCCAGACTTTTCGGACACCCTGTATATATATATTAAAAAAAAAAAAAAGAGCTTGAATTCAAAATACATATGTTCAACTAAAATCCAAGTGAAATACATAGATAACATATTCGGGGGTTTCTTTGTCTTGCACAAAAATAAAAATTAGTGTCACTTCCAAAGTAACATAATTAAAAGCAACAAAATAACACATTTAAAGTACCACATTTAAATTTGTATTTTTTTACACTGTTCTTAATTAACCCCACATTTTATTACTTTTAGAATACATTTCCTAGTGTTTAATAAATACAGTTATATTATTTTATAATGTAATGTAAAATTGAAGAGATTAAAAGATCAATTTCAACTTGTAAGTGAAATATTGTAAAAAAAAAGTTCTGGATGATCATCTTTGTATTTGTAATTTCTTTGAATTAAAATTTGCACATTCAAACTCAGTTTCTTGGATTGTTAAACTAGAAGCTCTATAGAATCTTCTTCATTAGCATCAAGTTAAACATAGTTTAAAATTTTTGACCAGCATTTGGAAGTGATTTCAGACCTAACAGCAGACCATACTTTTCCAGAGATGTACAAGGCATGTATTAAGCTTACATTTTTCAGTTCCTCAGTCAGTGGTTATTCTTCTATGAAAAAAAGGTTGCTCAGTAACTCCTGTTGATTTTTTTTTCTTTTATTTGTCCATTGCGATTATTTTTTGGTCCATTGGTTGAAGAAGATTTGTGTTTTATAGCAAGAACATAGTTTTAATATTTTTATCTGATAACATAAGTTTTTTTTTTCATGGAATGAGCTCTGCATTGAACTTTTTGGGACACAGCCTACTTCCAAACTATTATCTCCGAGCAAAAGGTGAACTAATGGGATAAAATTATCAAAAAACTATTTTTTAAATAAGGTTTGTATCATCCAAGCATTTTTAGAATTTTCATATGTAAGTGGCTGATTTTTCTGATTTACATTCTTCAAAACTGGGATTTTTGCTGTTATTTACCAGGAACGATTTTAATTTATGGCTTCTGGCTTTATTTGTTGCAAAAAAGAGTGTCATCTTATCTTTTTTTGATTTTTAAATCCTCCTCAATTTATTTAACTGCTCTTATAATCCTGTGTTCTATTTGATAACAACTTCCAGTAAAGTTAAGATTTATCAGCATTTTATATCTGCCCAACCCTAATCATCCAGTTTTTTCCTTCAATTCAGCAGGAAATTTTAAAGCAGTTTCTTGTTCAGCTGATCAATTTTCTCCTTAAATTATGCTCTGTCTAATGCCATGCCTCTTTTACCACCACCAATATGTCAAAATTTTACCTTTTCTTTTATGATGTGACCTGATAAAGTAGCTTTAAGTGCACTGTTGTTGTTTGAATCATAAAGCCTTGTTCAGTTCATCATCACTTGCCTATTGAGCTCATTTATTTAATCCTTCTGTTGGATTTACATTTTACACAAATTATCTTAATTTAAATTCTCTTTCTAGCCACTTTTTTATTGTAGAAGCTGTAATGACTAATTTGTTTGCAATCAAAATTTGCATTGCTTCTTTTTAAAATTTTTCAATTGCATCCAATTTTTACTTTTACAGACTGGCCAATTTGCTTAGAAGAGATGATAACATGAGAAGGGTTCCAAATAAACAAATTAATTCCTTATCCAGGTTTCTAACATTTAAGTGATAACCACAGCAACAGAAAATTCTAACATGGATCAGCCAATGAAATTTGATTTATTCACCATCTTTCTTTTTACACTCATTCCTCATTCATTTCCACCGCACATGTGTTGCTGATTATTTCATTTTAGGCCTTTTCGGCACTTTTTGCAATTCTTTATTTAGCATGTTGAATTATTTTTTGTAACAGAATTTTCAAAGCAAAGCGGAAAAACAGGGGGGGGGGGGAAGAAAACCTGAATAATAGAAAATGTGATGAATACATGATATAATGATAGGCTATTATAGTACTATGATTAGATCTTTTTTTTTTTCATGATTCCAAAAAATATTAATTGTAATTCAGTTGAAGAATGAGGTATGATTTTTAAAGTAAACATTGAATGTGTTTAAATATGTGTTTTCTATAAAGCTACTTTTACATTTATTTAATTTATTAATGCTAGAATTTGTGAGAATAATTTTGTGGAAAATTAAATGAATTATATCACACCCTGCATGTTTTCTAAATTTATGAGATTCTTGCTGTTTTATAGCTTTTGATCAAATTGAAGATAAAATGAAAGCTTTAGAAGATATCATTCAACTTGGTTTTAAAAGAATTCTCACTTCTGGAGGACCTGATGCAGCAGAAACCAATGTTGAAACATTGAAGAATTTAGTTTCGAAGGTAATTTTATGTATAGATTTTGCTAATATTTACTATCTCTTAAATTATATCATTTAAAACCATTTTTTTTTTCTTTTTTAGGCTGGTGAAAGAATAATTATTATGCCAGGTAATTTTAAGCTATTTTTCATTCTTTAGATTTTTGAGTTTCTATTGATTTTCATTAAATATCTTGATTATTGTATTAATGCTATATTAGCATTCATTAATGCCACAGAATCTTTATTTAGTGTCTTGGTCTGAAAAAATGTGTTTGTTTTTCTACCATTTATTTATATACTGTTAGTAATAACTGCAAAAAACTAGTGAAGTGTGTTTATAGCCTAGTTAGAACCTGCTCACATTAACTTTTGTTGCAGCTCTGCTGTACATTAATTTTTTTAATATTTTTTTTTTTTTTTTTTTTTTTTTTTTGGTAATTTTCTTTAAAAAATATGTAAAGAAGCAGATTCTAGATCTCATCTGTATACCATAGTGTTATATAACAGCCAGTTTTACTATTTATTATACTTCTCACATGCAGGGCTTGAAGTGTGAAAATCCATGAACCAGAACAATCTTTCAAAATTATTGACAAGAATTTTTTGAAAGTAAATACAAATTTGTATCTAACCATACAAAAACAGCTGTAAAAATGTGCACAATATTCTAAACTAGTAAATCTGCAGATCAAGAGCCTCAACGTCAGCTTTTCACTTCTTTTTTTTTTTAAAGACACTTAGCGTAATATTCAACTTCCTGGAAACTGTAATTTAAAATTTTCGAATTACGTAATTATTTATAAGAATAAAATAAGATTAAGAAATTTGAAGCCATCAAAAGCCGTTAAATTAAAGATTTAGTTATGTTAGGATATTCTGAAAAATTCATGATCTATTATTTTTGTTTTTTTATTATACCACAGTAGATTTCTTCAGGGGGGCTCTGCCTCCCTGAACCCCCCGTAGTCTCATTAAATTTAAATTTCTAACTTTCTGTTTCTATCAATCTGCTAATGGTTATTGTATATCTTGTATTTTTTTCTACATTTTGATTTATAAGGATAAGTGACAGTTTTAATAAGCATTTTTCATTATCCTCATACTTCTAGATACCTGCCCACCAAAAACACCTAAATCTGATGTATCAGGAACTTTTGAAAGTGTAAACTCAGTAATCTAGGGTTTTACAATTTTGTTTACGAAAAAAAAGAAGTTTTGATTGCATTTTGTGCCAGTTATCGGGGACTGACAGATAGCAGAAGAACAGACTGAGAGATGGAAAACAAAAAATTTTGCGTCGCCAAAATAAGCCTTCGCCGAAGTTTCAGCAATGACGTCATTATTCATGAGTTATTGCTGTCCATGTTTCTTGTATTTTTAATGACAACTATAAAATACCTGTTTTATTTCAATTATGACGTCAAATTTTATCAATTGAAATATTTGTTAAAAATATAATTATTTTTTATTTCTTTTACTTCTAATTATGCCCCCATTTTTGTCAGAAAAATTCTTATTAACAAAACAAATTTCCGTGTTTAATATTTAACAAAATACTATTTTTATTAACCATTTGAAAAATGGTTGTTGTTTTCGGGAGAATGGACCCGATGATGTTACCACTTTTGAATGATGTTACCACTTTTGAATGATGTGGTCACTTTTGAATTTAAATTAATTTCTTTACTTTTAGAAGAGTTTTTATTTGAATTTAAATTAAATTCTTTACTTTTAGAAGAATTTTTATTTGAATAGTAAATTAAAATGGTTAAAATCATTGTAATAAAGGAGAAAACTAATAAATTTAAAAATGGGTAGACGGAAATTAACAGATACGGAAAAAGCCGAAGCCAAAGAAATGAATGAACGTGAATATCGCATTCAATGATATTAAACACAATACGCGTACTTAAACAATCATAAAGTGATTTTTATTTCTTCTTTTGCTATTTAAAATAAAAATTTAGTCAACATGTATAAGTTGCTTATTAGTTTGGCGATTCGTATCATTTGGCGAAATTGGTCGACGGGATAACTGAGTAATACTGTATTTGGTTTGGCGCAAAAACGTCTTTCAATGCAGAAAATGATAAAATCAAAAGATTATTGAGCCGCTGAAAACCAATTACGTGTTGAAAGGCGATCACGAAAAAGGAAGCAATTTAATGCCGAACCGATTAATTGTAAAACATCATGTCGCCAGGGCGACCAATCCACTAGCCATGGCGTTTTACTATCGGTCGGTTCTAACCAGGAAAATTTGAGTGCCAATAGTGATTCTAACAAGCCGGAAAATGTTATAGCTATTACTCTTGATTTTCCACCACCTAAAAAGAAAACTAAAAAGCAATCGGCTTGGGAAAAACTGGGAAAAAACTTTTTTGATTCGATGTCTGATGGACCCATTCACAGATGCATGTGCTGCGATCGATTTTGGTTTAAAACCTCCATCACCAAAATTCTGCTCTGTAAAATCAAACAATATATGCCAAAGTCTTACAAGTATAACAGTATATGCCAAAGCTGTATTTTAATAATGATTACTTTTGCACCAACAATGTTAAATAGTTTGAAATGTTTCTTTCGTCGCCAACTTTTATGCTTGGCGACAATAGAGTGATATAACTTAAACGAACCGTACCTTCAAATTGCAGCATGTATAAAGTCATTTATAGCAGTGGCACGGATAATACACAATAAAACAACTGGTATTTAGCTTAAAATGATAGATGAATGTATCGAGTGAAACATTTTTCAAATGGTTGGGGTAATTTCTTAAATTACAATTTTTTTTTTTTTTTTTTTTTAATTCTGACGTCATATTTATTTTTTCTTAGTTTAATTTTTCGAATGGAAATTGCTCAATTGAAACTTATTGCCGTTGAAAAATTATTCCAGATTTTTTTTTTTTTTTGGCAACGATAAAGAAATTGGTTAAATTTTATCTAAAAAATCGCTCTTGATTCTGTATGAAAAAGAAGGAAATTTTGAATTATTAAGGAAAATATTTGAATAAAATTAATAAAACATAGCCTATATTCTTTTCTGGGCTATGTTATATTTATCCGCAAAGATACAAAGACATTAATTCATCAGTTTTGACATTGACTTCATTTAAATTTTCGTATTTGCTTTCAAATTTATAGCATTAAAATACAATAAGAATTAGAATGAATGGTTGCTTAGCAACCATTAAGAGAAAATAAAGAAAATGAAATAAATACATTTGAAATAAGTAAATCTCTAAAACAAATTAGTTTTTATTATTGGAACACATTTATAAAAAATCTCCAAAATTTACAGTAATAACTTTAAAAATCTGACAAATGCATAGACAAAATTTCAAAACAATATGAATAATTTAACTGGTAAATTTCAGTGTCCATTTATCATTGAATTCCATTAATGAAATGTGTCATTTTCTCCCAAGGAAAAAAAAAATGAAAATCATTGGATTTGTCATAGAAAAGCATTATTCCGCAAAATAAAATATTCTATATTTTACGAACGAATGAATCAAATCTAACAAAAAACTATACAGCTTAATCCCAGTGCCTCACTAACATACCCACTTAATTTCAAGTCAATCGGATGTTTTTTGCGTTAGTTATCGCGGAACAGACAGACAGACAGAAACCAAAAAATTTCGTGTCTCCAAAGCAAGCCTTCACTGACGTTTCGGCAATAATATTTAAATGTTACAGAGAGCCCAATAAGTCATATATATAACTGTAATAATATGTTTTTATAATTATATGGACCAGAACGATATTTACCATAATTTCATGAATGGATATTAGTTATAATTTCATGAAATATAACATTGTTCCAGATTGCTCGGGTACATTTCGTGCAGTGCTCATACTTACAAATATATCAAGAAAACACATGATTCTCTTCCACATGACGTAGCATACAGTAAAGAATCTTTAATAACTTGTCTTTTATGCATTGTTGTTTGATAAAATTAATGTTTTTCAAAAAGTGCATTTAAAATTTTTATTTTTTAAAATCTTTTTGAAATATTAATCTCTTAAAACTGTCTTGATTTATATGTTGTATTTTCTTTAATATTATTATTAGAAGTTCTCTACTTTACTGTAGCCCTTAAACAGCAACTTGCAATTACTTAAATACACACATCCAGACTTGCCAAGTCTCCTGATTTCGGTTGGAGACTCCTGATTTTTAGATGTTTCTTCATACTCCTGATTTTTGACATATTTCTCCAGATTTTTCATTTTTTTAAAAAATATTCCTTTATTTTACAATCAAATGTGCTGCGATTCAGTGATTAAAACTAATGCATGTGTAATTGTTTTTTAGTATGATTGATCAGTAATATTTTATGTAATAAACTACATTCAGATTCATTATAAACAACAAATCTTTAAGACTTGATACTGTTATTATTTTCATGTATTGAATTATTAATAATCTGTCTTGATTAAGACTTACTTATGATCTTTACTACAGTTTTATATAAGTTCATAAGTAGCAAAACATCCCCTTTTTTATAATATTTACTCAAATCAAAAATATGTTGAAACATCCTAAATATCATATGCTTAAATCTGTTCTACGTGAAATGTGTATATGTTTTCTTTATTTTAGTAAGTGTGACATATTTCTTTTTAATTTTCAATAATAACCAAGCCTAGTTGAAATTTTAACTTTCACTTAAGCTGTTTACATTTAAAAATTAATACGTTTTCATTGACAAAAATATCTCCTGATTTCTGAGATAAAATCTCCTGATTTTTAGGTTTCAGAACTTGGCAAGTCTGCACATCTGTTTTGAGAGCTGAAACAAAAACAGCCATAATTACATTTCAAATGTTTGTGAAAAGAAAATAAAAACTGTTTGTATACCTAATTATATAATTTTATAAGTGGACATTTTGAACAGAATTTCCCTTAAAATGATTCTGATAAAACCAGTTCTTACTGAAAAATGAAATTAAAATCTCTTCAAAAGCAGCCAAATAAAGTTATTAAACTGGGTCTTTAATCATATTTTACTTTTTCTTTATGAAATTAGCACTTAACTTCGAAATCTACCTGTGCCTGTAGGCCGAGCAAATAGGGATTTTTTTCTTTTTACATTTTATGACATAAATATAGATAAACAAACAATCCACCATTTTTTACAAATTATTTTCCTATTATTATTATTATCCTAGATCATCTAAATCTGGCCCTCATGCTTATTAAATATATTGTGCTGTTTAAATCTATTTTATCAGTCAAATTCCACTGTAAAATCAACATAGTATATTAGACTCCCTTAAATCCGCAAACGTCAGATATCCGCACATTTTTTTCAGATGTAAACAATGAAATTAAAGATGGTGCTGAAGTCAGTGGCTAACGCAATACAAATAATTCTGTAACAATACCTATTTTAAATCATTTTCAACTTCTTCCTTTTTTATTAATGTTTTTTAATTTAAATTCTGCAGTGTTAAATAAAATGTCTCTTAGACGTATGATGATCGATATTTAATTGAAATAATCATTATCGTATTGTAGTTTCAGCATAATATAATTTTCAATGGTCGTTTGGCAGTGCTTATAATTTGCATGGCAAGATAATTTTTGCTATATAAAATTATTATTTTATTGTTCTATTACTATTTTTTTATCCCTGCTAGTTACGAAACAAATTTAGGATCTACATCCGGTTTACTAATTATAATGATCAATATTTAATCAAAATAATCATTATCGTATCGTAGTCCCAGCCTAATGTAACTTTCAATGACCATTTCCTAGTATTTGTGTTTCAAGGGGCAAGATAATTTTTGCTGTATAAAATGAATATTTTAAAATTAATCAAGTTTTTTTTGTTTATTATCAAATGCAAATATTTTTCTTTATAAAAAAAGATAGATTTTTTCTCATCATTATTTATATTTAGTGTTGTATGTTATCTACTTTATTTTAATATTTTTTTACTAGAAGACAGCCTGTCAAAATGACGTGTTTGCATTTTTAAAAGTATGATAAAAAATTACAACTGTGGTCAATCAGCCACTTTAGGCTTAAACAATTTTTAAAAATACAACGATTAAACATGGAGTAAAAAATCTATTTAAAAAAAAAAAGAACATTTTAACAGAAATTTGCATTTAAAACTATAACAAAACTGTCTGGTGGATGATGGGGTTTGTAATGAACAAATCGTAAATGCATAAATTTTAAAAGAATAAAGTAAGGCAAAAAAATCAATTATAAAAGATTATATTCTGAAACTGCAGCCAAAAAATATCGAGAAATACTGAGAGAAAATAATAAAAATATCTAAAATGTATAAAATAATTTCCTATTGTGGCCCATTTTTTAGCTAATACTTAAAATAAAACACTCTATAAGATCGAAAGCAAATGTCAACAATAAAGAGTAAATAATGAACGTGTTCGGGAGATACACGCGCTTCGCGCAAGCTTAGGAGTTTTTACCGAGTACTATTCCGCTGTAAGGTCCACTCCACGTACCTGACTCCTGAGCGTGCGCGCTCAGCGCGCATAGATCCCGGACGCGCCCGATCATTCCTGAGTGGTGATGTTACAAAGGAGTCATTCTAAAGATTCAATCACGGAATTTGTCATTTTTGAATGGCAACAGTATTGATTTGCTTACATTGTTTGTTTGGTTTGTTTTTTCCGTAATTGCTGGTTGTTTTATTTAGAACTTAAACATTATAATTAAAAAGTTTTTGTAGGTTTTAAAGAAAGTGAGTAATGAATAAATCTTTCACATGTATGTTTTCATAAGTTGAACAATTAAAATATTTGTGAACAGCTCGGAATAGTTAAGCCTAACGTGGACGCAGTTGCAATAAGTTTCTTTTTCTCGTGGATCGGTTGCCCCCGCAATCGTCATACACGGAGGGGTTTTATATATATAATAATTTTATTTTACTTAACTTTTTTGTAATAATTACTTGCTTTTTAACTATTTATTTATTTAAATGTTTTACTTAATTATTTTAATGTTTGAATTTATTATATGCATTCATTATAAGGCTTAACTACCAATGAAATTAATGTTTCAAAAATGTAAACAAATCAATGACCAGAAATCTGCAAAATTCTAAAATTCGCACAATCCCTGCTCCCAAGCTTTGCAGATTTGAGGGAGTCTACTGTATAATCGAATTGGAAAATGTAGATGCTGTAAGCTATTCAGGCATCAATCCAGACAAAATTTGGGACCTATTGAGGGCTTCTTCACAAAATTCTAAAAAAAAAAAAAAAATAAAAAATAAAAAATAAATAAAAAAGGCCCCTTTACAAAATCCCTTTTTATAAAATAAATTTTTTCACAAAATTTCTTTTCATTAAAACCTACTACTATTTATTATTTTTATTTTGTTAGGTTTTAAAATGTGAGATTTTTAAATAAAGCCAGTTCATCAGAAACAAAAACTTTAACAAAAAGGTTTAAAGAAGATTTTCCTAATAAATGCTTGTTTCAGTTTGAGTAACTGGATTTCAGCTTTCACTACAAAATGTTATTTTTCACAAAATATAATAAAATTCACAAAATAAATAACTTTTACTTTTTATAAATAGACCTGAAGGAAAAAAAAGAAAAAGAAAAAACCTTGCATCAATCCCTTCTATTGTCAAATACTATCACTTGATATGTATTTCATCATTTGTGCATGTTCTCTTTTATAATCCTATTTTGTGCCTTCAGCAATGTATCAGATGTACTTTATTGTATTTAATATAGTTAAAATCAATGGCTTTTATCTGAATATTTCAGATGCTGTTTCGGATTTTTTTAAATCCATTTTTTAATATTGTGTAAAAACTATTCCTAAATCTCTCTAGAAAAATTTAGAAAAGACTTGATTTTGAAGTGATCTGAAAATTTAAAAAAATTAACTATTGCTGAAATAAATATCTGTACACACACACACACACACATATATATATATATATAAACTGCTAAAATTATAAACTAAATGGAAAAAAATTACAAGTTTTGGAAAAATATTTTAAACATTAATAATACAATAAGAAAATACTACATAGAGATACTTATTTATCTTTTCTCTGAACCATCTTTTCAAAATGAAAAGGTTCAAATACTAATCACCATTTATCCATATAGAGAGTCAGTTGCACTTCATGCAAACTATTTTCTCTATTAGTTTAAGTGGATAAATTATGTATGTCTTAACACTTTGACTCTATTGATACCCCTGAATCTTATAGTTTTAGGCTTAAAATTCCCATGATAATATTTTTTCTAATAACAGTCAAAATTTTTTATTCTATTCTTCTTGTTCAAGAAGAATAGTATCTTTGTTTTCAAGTTTTTTCGGTGTTCATGAATGGCATTTCCCTTATTCTCCCTGTAACAAACATCTAGCTAATCAATATTAAATGGAGATTTGTGGCACCACTGGATGAAACATGTTTTCACTCAAAGTAGCTATAATAAAAAACATGCACTTTTTAAAATTATTATTTTACTTATATTTACTATTATATTATCTACTTGTTATATTCTTATTTATGAATGGAAGAAAAAAATCTTGAAAAAATGTGTTTATAAATGTAAAAAAAAAAAAAAAAAAAAAAAAAAAAAAGTTTTTGGAGAAGTAATTTGACAGGTAATTGCTTTGAGGCCTATAGCAGCTGTGGCTTTTGCCTCGAATGATCCATTAACCTCTTCAGACCTGAGGTACACAAATGTGTACCTCCATTCTTTTCCTCATAAAAACTGAACTGTTCGAATTTTTTGCATTTTTATTTTACTAATATACAGATGAATGTTTTTTGATGTAAAAGAAAATCAATAAATGTCAGCACCGATGAATATTACCTCATAAAATAAATTTTATTTTCATTCGAGTTTC
The DNA here is from genome assembly GCA_964019185.1 of Maratus speculifer. Lineage (NCBI taxonomy): Eukaryota > Metazoa > Arthropoda > Arachnida > Araneae > Salticidae > Maratus > Maratus speculifer. Next base: position 129,774,538 of record OZ025303.1, read on the forward strand.
GAAAATACCATCAAGACATTGTGGCCAAGAAAGTAAAAAATATTCATGATTATTTAACTTAAATGCTATTCAATAAAAAAGTTTGAGAATCTGCTGATCATTTACTTGTATAAAGGCCTTAATTTTGTTATTGCGTAAATTTATATTACTGATAGTTAAGCTGGTGTTTTAAGGGGATTCGTATTTATAGATCCATATTTGTAAACCTAAATTATCAGTCCCCTAAAGTACAGATTTCATAAAAATGACTCTTTCTGTCATCTATGGTGTCATTTTGATTATGCAAAAGCAATAAACATATATTTGTAGAGTTATATTATGCTCAGGTCTGAAGAGGTTAATAATACACACATAAACAACCACAAATCAGTACAATTTTTATTTTTTGTATCCATTACATATATATATATCACTATAAAGGGACAGCACAACATCCATCTCTTACCCAGATTCAAACCAGGACCCCTTGACAGGCAGTAGTTGCTGCTACTATGATCATGCCACTTGGGGAACTTTTGGAGAGGTTCAAGATTTTCTTATGAAAATAAATTAAAGCTAAAAAAAAGTATTAAACTAAAGAAAATTCACAGTTTTCAAATACATTTTCAAAAAAAGAAATTTCACTTTTTTTCTTTGATAAAAAGAAGTAAAGAAGCCTTGTAATAGATAGCAATAAATTTGAGATCCATGGTCAAAGTCTCCAGTCCTATTACTAAATCAATTTCTGCATAGTTAATGAAAACATAATCACAAACAGGAATAAATTGTTCCCTAATTGATGAAAATTTTTTTAATTCACTTGACACTTTCTCCCATGGACTTTTCTGCATTGCTTCTTAAAGCATGTACTAATAAGACAGCATTCATGAATATGGCAGATCTCCATCCAAAAGTTATCCAAGGTATGTGAGATAAAATTTACTCAATTGTATTAAGGGGTCATACGACTGTTAAAAGTCGAAAAATCACAAAAATTGTATCTTTTTCAACACTCTATATCCTGAAAAGTATAAGCCTTAACATCATAATTTTTTTAATGTTAATAAATCAATGTTTTATGTATACACATACCTCATTCTTGTTTGAAAGTTAAAAATAATTTGTTTTAGAGAATCATAAATAATAAGCAGTTTGCTGTGGAAAAAATGTGATATAAAAAATAACAAACTTGAATACTCAAATTATATTGAATGTAAAACAAAATTTCTGCTTTTTACACTTACTACAAAAACTAAAGGTTCATTTAAATCTAAATTTGTATATACAGTAGACTCCCTCAAATCCGCAACTCTCTAAAATCCGCACATATTTTACAGATGTAAACAATGAAACATTCAGTTCAGATGTAGGTGCAAAATTTGACTTTTTTAGTTTTACATCAATTCCATATATATTTTAATTTGTAATTTTTTTTAAGATTATTGAATTCATGATTTTTCATAGAGAAAGAATAATTTATTTCTGAAAAAATCAAGATAATGCTGATGTCATTGGTAATCACAATCTTACCAAATATATTTATGTATTAATCAAGCTAAGTCTGGCTAAACCTGAAATAAAGTTTCACTATTTTATGATACTGATGTGAATTAGTAATGCACCTTTATGAGGCAAGTTTCATTGAATAATTTAGGAAAAACACATTTCATCATGATGATAATGAATATTTAATTGTACATTATTGATTATTAATTTGACCTTTGCTTTTAGTATTTTTATCATTTTAAAAACTTATCTAAATTTTATTATTTTAGTTTATTACTTATTTTAATATTTCAGTATATTGTAAACATTCATTATACTTTTGATTGCATTGTTAATTACATTCAAATTTCCTTTTAAAAAATGTAAACAAAGCAATGACCAGAAATGTGCAAAATTCTAAAATCCGCAAAACCTCTGGTCCCAAGCTGTGCGGATTTGAGGGAGTCTACTGTATTTAAACCATATTTCTATTTTTAAAATTAAACTGAAAATAGTGTATTTTTTCCCTTAAAAAATTAAATTTTATCTATGCATAGAAAACATATCCTTTAGCAATCTGAAAGCGAATCTAGGCTCAGTTTCAAGAAAATGGCATTATGTATCATCTGTAAAAATTTCAAGCAAAAATATTAAATAGTTTTAGCAATAACATGTGCGTTATGTAAAAAAAAAAAAAAAAAAAAAAAAAAACACTTTTAAATTTGCTCGGCGAAATACTGGGCGAACCCTTTAAATCTGTTTACAGTAAACAGCTGACACATTTTCGATCATAACTTCGGTAATTATAGGTAATTTTTTCAAGCAAATTTTCTTAAAATACACAGAAAAGACTAATCTTTCATATAACTGTTTTTCAAAAATTCAAATTTTTTGACGATTTAACAGTCGTATGACCCTTTAAGAAAACTTCTGTTATCATAGAAATTTCAGACAGCTATAGCGAAGGTTTAAGGCAATTTAGTACATTAAAAAAGTTTTTTTTAAATTGTTTAAGCATTGAAATTAACTGTATTAATAATTTTCATTATCCTCTTCAGACCGTTAGGTTTATTTACACATATTTTTTAACTTCTGTTATGGATTTATATTAACAAACTGATAACTAAGAAAGTTTAAAAAGCAAAAATAATTTTAATTCATTTTTTGCACATAAAATTTGATGATACGTGGGAACTAAAAAAAAAAACACATTTTTTGACAATTTCTTGGAATTTTTATTTTATTTTATTCATTTTGCACTGCAAAGACAATTAAAAAGAAAAGAAAAGTAAATAAATATATATTTAATAATATTTTATTACTGATGGACACTACAAATGATATCTTAACACAGAAAAATTGTCTATGTTTTCATTTTCATAAATTTCATGCATTTTTTGCTGCAACTCATTTTTATTTTTGTATAACATGTATTTCGCTAAAAAAGTGCTATGAGAAACAAATTGCTATTTTGTTTAGTTCTGCTATCTGTTAGGCTCCATTTACACCATTTTTTTTTTTACATTATTTTTTTTTTTACACATATAAATAAAGATGTGTATCTTATAGGAGACATGGGGACTGAAGAGGTTAAACACAAATGACTTTCTGTAAATAAAACAATTTTTTATATATTTTTTAAATGCTAGATTCTCAAATTTTTATTTTTCTTTTTATAGGTGGAAATGTTAATGATGGCAATATTTCAAACATTTTACAAATAACAAAAGCACAAGAGTACCATTCATCAGGTAGAGGAAGAAACCCCAATTCGCCTTCTATGAAAACAGACGTCTGCTCAGAGGAAATTATTAAGAACATGAGAAAAATTTTAGATTCTGCAGTAGTTTAATCCTTTTTATATCACTATAATTTTAGTTTGAAAAATAAATGCATATCATATGATAATTATTTTAAGAAGGTACTTTTATGAAATAAGTTTTAATGAATAATTTAAGAAGAATGTATCTAATCTTTATTATAAATATTTAATTGTTAAGCACACATAAATTAATGCCTGAATTTAATTATTAAAAGTACATATTTAGACAGACTTGAACATATTAATAAGAATAACCCAACAAGAGTGAAAAATTAGCCAGGGCCAAGACTCGAACCTGGGACCACAGTGTATGTTGTTTTTAGGGTTTCATTCTTCTGGTGAAACCCTGTTCGTCTCTGTCCTCTGTCTGCCTGTCACAGAATCCATACACAAAAACTATATAAGTCAGAGTTTAAATTTTGTGTACTTACAGCTGAATACCTGTTGTCACACAACAAATCATAAAATTTTGGAAAATACTATTATTTTAATTAAAAATTTTTTTTTATATCACCAGTTCATTTTTTTTGTTGTTTTTCTCCCTTTCTAATTGTTGCCAAAGTTTAAATAGGTATAAAAATCACTATGTATTTAACATAAATTAATAAATTAAATTAATCACATGAAAAACGTACTTATTTGTTTTTATTTTGGTGATTAATTCCAGAATTGTATTTTTTCCACAGCAAACTACATGTCAGGGAAAGAAAAATAGATAAATTTTTATACTAGGGTTAGATAATCGCAGTACAAATATTTTTAACTATTGATTTTACAAATTTGATTGTTTCGCATTTGAATGTTATTTCATGCACTGATTCATCTGGGTTTGATTCAAAAATCAGTCCCAACATTCCCATTTATGAAAAAAATAAATTCTTAAACTTATAAAAAAGATGCTTTTTCGCACAGACAATTGATGGGAATTTGTTAAAATTAGGAAAACTAAACGATCGCTTTTACACTTTGATATAGTTTATAATAGCATAATGCAAATTTTATAAATTTAACATAAATTGAATTTTAGTTGGGGAGGAGCAATGTTATCTTTTTTCTTCGGATAAACTGCGTATTGCATATTAAATGAGTTTTTTTTTACTGAGCACTGATGTAAATATTATTTCTTAACATTAAATATTTGAAAGAGTGAAAAATTCTGGGAAAGGAAAGGGTCGTCCGAGGAGGTACTATTTTCTAAATTTTGTTAAGTTTAAGAAAACTAAGAATCGATTGCTTTAAACTTTGACACAGTTTATAACACAGAGGAAAAAGAAGGATAAAGTTTTTTGAAAGAGATAGTAAACAAAATCCTTTGTGCAATCTGTGATCACACTCACCTATTTGTTTCTCTTTTGCTAGGTCATTTGTATTAATTGTGTTCAAGTTTGTCTATATATATATGTATCTTTAATAATTGATTATACATTATTATACAGTAAAAACCTCTGAATAACGGACACCTCGGGAACACAGAAATTGTCCGCTATTCTTAGGTGTCCGGGAAAACGTCAGAGATTGGAAAATCGCTAGGAAATGCTTAATGTTTCATTAATTGACTTTTATATGTGCTAAAACCTCTATTATATCATTAATCGGAAATGAAAGTTATTTTTTAAGCAATGAAAATGAAATAAAATTGTGCACACCTCTATCCACTGTTTATTACATTCTTATAAAAAAAAAAAAGTTACAAAACTTTACTTTTGCTTGCGATAGCATGCAATTTGTTTTTCAATGTGACGTTATCTGACACAATAGAGTTCCAGGCGGGGAGCGGGGGTTACACTTTTTAACCATTCAAAGCATAAGATCTCAAAATCTTCTGGGGTGACATTTTGATGCATTCGGTGATGTCCTTCCCGTGAAACATCCTGAATTGAGCACTGAACGTAGGGGGGGGGGGATAGTATTTTTCCAGCCCACCCTCTACATTTATCTGTGATCACAAAATTTGTGACACACTACTTTGATAAATTTAGAGCCTTTTTAACCCTTTTTTTTTCATTTTTTCTCGTTATAAAAATACTTTTTCATCCTTTATCGCCGAAAGCAGTGTTCGCTATTCAGAATGCCCGTTATTCAGAGGTCAAACATGCAAAAATTTAGGTTTTGAGAGTGGGGATTGGAAAACTGTCTGTTAAATAGAGGTGTCCGCTATTCGGGAGTGTCCGTTATGGAGGTTTTACTGTAATTGTTTACTTGATCTTTACTTTTAATAATATAAATTATTTTTTATCTTAATTTTTATTATTGTAATATTTTATTATGTTATAAGCATTATTATAATTTTGATTCATTATTACACACAAATTACTGTTCAAAAAGTGTAAACAAAGCAATGACCAGAAATCCATGAAATTCTGAAATCTTCACAAGATGCCCATTTCTAAAAATTATTGTGATTGAAAATTCTATTAAAAATGTATGCAAGTCACTATGTAATTGAAGGGGAACAATAAATGAGATAAATTACAAAATTAACTGAATGTGAACAATTGCATACCTTCAAAATACTCATATAAATGTTTATATATTGCAATTTTATTCAAAAGATTGTTGTGAATTTGTGTATGAAACTTGTAAATTACAAGAAAATATGTTATATGTATATTTTGAGAAATGTGTATTGGATAAATAAATATTTTGAGATAACACTGATAAACAAATTTTATCGAATTTTCGATTTCTCTATGTACGGTGGGTGTTTCTTATAGATTTCAAGCTGCTGAAAAAGAATATGTTTGTAAAAATTTTCTATCACCCTCCAATTTTGAGAAATTTCATTAATACGTTTTGGAGTATGTAGGCATCGTATAGGCATTATAATTATATTATATTATTCTCTTTCATGTATTTGATTCACACAAACATTCCTTTTTCTTATTACAACGATAGAAGATACAGCAAGAGAGTAGAAACAGATGTCCCCCTAATAAATTTTATGTTAGCGACCTTGAACAGACAGCTCTAGCCACCCCCACAGTATTTGACTTTAACGGAAATCCCTGACAGTGGGAACTTATCTTTCGGGGCAAATATGCTACTTTTTCTTTGTTCTGTAAGACTTTTTAATTAAATTTTTTTATAACTATCACATCTTCCTCTACAATATGTAAAACATGTCTAGAGGATGCATTAATGAACCCGGTTCTTTTTTTCTGTGTGTGCGGGGAGCTAACTTTGAAAAAGCATCGATACGCCTATCATATGTACTTTGGATATAAAGTAGTTGAACGAGATAAGAAATAAGCACCTCGTTCTTGTTATACGCAACGTGCTACAAACTTCCGGAAGTGGATGAATGGTACAAAAAAGTGTATGTCCTTTGCTATACCCATGATATGACAGATGCCGAAGGATCAAATAACTGACTGCTACTATTGTATTACAAAAATTAAAGGATTCTTTGCAAGAAGTAAACATAAAATTCAGTACACGAACTTAGATTCAGCAATGTGACCAGCATTACATAATGATGATTTAAAAATACCGAAACCTCCAGAGAATTTTACATATGATGATGCAGCAGTAGAAAGGAAATCGATGAAACTGAAACTTCCTCTACATCTGATATGAACTATTCTCCTGAAGAACCACACCTAATAACTCAAAAAAAAAAAAAAAATTATTTTGTGAGAGACTTAAATTTATCAAAGAAAAACTCAGAATTACTTGATCATGATTGCAAGGTTGGAATCTCCTGAAAAACAATACAAAGATATCTATTTATCGAGATTGATATAAGAAATATTCAACATTTTTTTAAAAAAAGGATGATTTACGCTACTGTAATGATATAAGTGGCTTAATGTCTGCTTAATGTCCAATATAACTCGGAACAATGACCTATAAGAGAGCACCCACAGCTAAGACATTTACAGCTACATAAAGTATGAAATTTCTTATTAATATCATTTCTTTTTACAAAAAAATCTATATTTTTCTGCAACTTTATAAACAATGCATACTTTCAGTGTTTTAAATATTAATTTTAAGCTTTATAAATGTTTATTTAAAATTTTGTCATTACTAAAATACCAAATGATAAATTTCATAAGGTGTATGTGTTGAATAAATACTACAAAATTGAGATTTTCAGGATTTTGATTTTTTTAAAAATCTGTGGGTGATGGAAACTTTTTAATGGCATATTCTTTCACTGCACCACCTAAAATATAAAAGTCACCACATACTTAGTTAGAAACAGAAACCTTGTTTATCAGTGAGAAATGAATAATTTATTAATTTTCTTTCCATTTGAATCATTTCATGCAAAAAAGGGCTTCAGTTAGCTAAATCTAATTTTGAGAAAACTTGGGGGGGGGGGGGAGAAGGCTTTTTAAAGTTTTTTTTTTTGTTTTTTTTTAATAGTAAAATTGAGTTGTTTAGATAGTGTATGGCAGTGAAACAGAAGCCCTCTTTTGCATGGAAACATGGGTCTATTCCAGCCATACTCAACTTTTCTTTCTTGCGGGCTGCAAACAAAAGTTTCAGATCTTAAGCAGGCCACAAATATAAGTTTCCGACTTTATGCAGGCCGCAACACAGTTATAAAAAGGATTAAAAATAAGAATTAAAATGATATTTCAGTATAACAAAGATACAGACCTACCACCGTCAGGAGAAAAACTCTGAGAGGGGTTGCTTCTTCGGAAGATACCAATTGACAGAGGTGGTTTGAAATCCGAAGACTGTGATAATCTCTCCTTTTTTTTCGCTCCTAGTACATACAAAAGAAGTCAACAGTACTGTGGTCACCCTAAAATAAAGTGGACGTGTCCGTTTCTATAGTGACCACGGGGAGAAAGATATTTTTCACGGTCTTTCTCGTTATGGGTGGACTGTAATAACATCACTAGGATTGAATGTTTCTCGTGACAGAAATTAACCCATCTCTTTCCAAATAATTAACTTTGTAGTAGATTTCTATTGCAAATGCTGTTGAAATTTGCCGTAAAGTTTGCTGGTTGGAATTGTGTTGCATGCAGAATGTTTTCAATGTCAATTTTTTCTACAACAAATGTTCAACCCAAAACAGTAATATTATCGATATTATTATCATAGCAAACACGGTAGTGTTTGGTATAATATGTTTAAGAAATGGAAAATGCAAATGTCTTTTTGAAATTTCTGGTGAACCAGTTGACTTACGACAGTGATTTTTTTCCCAAAAGATAGAACTCAACGAGAGGAATAAAATGATAACATTAAAAAAATTATCGTAGTTTACTGTAATTTTTTATTTAACTTTTAACGAAAAAATGAAGACATAAAATTCAACAAGCGATAGCTAACATTCCTGTGTATGGATTAACTCCATTTTTGGTTCATATTAATCCTTTTGGTAAAACTTAAAATAGATTTTTTTTTCATCTTGGTATGTTTGACGATCGCTGAGAAAATCGAATTTGTGTCCTAAAGCTCTCGTTGAACATGGCATCTCGTTTTGTATGGCAATGCAATAACTTTCTTAGCTATTCTAATACAAGAATAAAATTTTGACAGTAGCAAATATTTTGCTTTTCAAGATTAAAAAAAAAAAAATCTTGAGTTTTTATTAAAAAATTTAAATGACAAGTATTAAAAAATGCTCTGGTGAGCAACAAAAAAGGTTAATATGTTTTTAAGTATTAAAAAGTGTTTGACAAGTGCTTCTAACTGAGCATGAGAAAGGACAAGGGGACCCTTCTTGGCTGCAGTTCACTGTCAATGCCAAATTTGAAAAAATCATATTTGCTCTTTTTCCATATAAAAGAAATTTGCATAAAACTTCCCGTCTTTCTTTTTAGTAAAATTTTCAATCCTGCTTTACATGTGAACTGCACTGTTGACTATGCAGTGCAACTGCACTACAAATCATTTTTCTGTGCGATTTTACGCTGTGGGCATGCTTGGTGGCACTGCAATGAGTATGATACGTTGCATGAACTAAGGTTTCTAGTACTATTTCGCCTTGCATTCATGTTTAATTACGTTGCGTTTTTTCTGGTTATGTCTTGGCACTACACATTTTTATTGCAATTGTGACTAATTTCTTTTAAATGGGAAAAGCGCAAATATGATTTTTTTTAAATTTGGTGACAATGAACTGCAGCCAAGAAGGGGTCCCCTTGTCCTTTCTCATGCTCAGTTAGAAGCACTTGTCAAATACGTTTTTATACTTAAAAACATATTAACCTTTTTTGTTGCTCACCAGAGCATTTTTTTAATACTTGTTATATAATAAGTATGAAAGGTAGTTATAACAATGTAGAATTTCCAAGATTTTTTGTAATAAATCCATCTTTTCCCAATGTAACAAAATTCAGCTCTAGAAATACATTATGCAAACATAATTTGGAATGATGTTTGATTATTGATAAAGATTAAGAACTGTTATACAACATTATAGGACAAATAGAAGTACATGCAAAAAGTTTTTGACTAAGGAAATGAATTATGGTATAATTTTAAATTAATTATGAATGATAGGAGATTTTATCTTCCCATAAAAGTGTATAAAACAGAGACGAAAATCTTAAATATTTTTTTTATGCACATCTCAATTATATAAATATGGATTAATAATTATGTATCTCAGGATATACATAAACGTCACTGGGCCACATTCAGCCCTCAGGTTGAGTATTGCTAGTCAACCCTATAAGCAACCAAAATCCGTGGTTAACTCAATTTTGCTAATATGGCAACTGAAACCCTTTTTGCATGAAGCGATTCATTTGTTTTGTCTATTTATATTCTTGTTTCATAATCTAAAAATAAATTTATGATTGAATGGGGTTCATTAATTATTTATTTTCTAATTATTTATTTTCATAGTGTTTGATATTTTAATATGTCTGATACAATGTAATCTCACAAACACATTTAACACGAGTTATTTTTTAACAGGAACCATCATCGGTTGTCCTGTCAAGTTGTATAGGCATTTATTGTGATTTTAGTCTTTTTGACGTGGACACATTTAACATGAGATTATTTATCCCAAATTGAAAACATCGATGGATGAAATATTTCCTACTCATAGCACGAACCAGTTTGGAAATTTTTTTTTACATTTTTCAATGCAATTGTATTAAGAATTTCAATAAAAAGTACAATGCAATTGTACTTCTTTTTGAAATTCTAAATTTTTGAAAGAATGCTAGTCTCAGAAGGGAAAATTTCTTTAATTTTTCTAGCTGTAGACTGGTGATTGTAAAATTGTCTGACAATTCCTTCTTTTACTTGCTCAAAAGATAAAATTATATTGTAAGAATTCCATTGAGGGATCAAAGAAAAAAAGTATGTAACACTAATTAAAGTTGTCTTCAGATGTTTCATAAATAACAATCAGTATTTTTTATACTTTTTCAAAATGTTGATTACTTTCAAAGTCCTCTTAAACCTGCATAACATGGAGAAAATAATCAAGAAATAGACTAAACTGTGTGGGGTAGTGTTTGTGATACTTCCTGCCCCCCCCCCCCTGCCCCAACTTTCTTTCATAAAAAACAATTTTTAGTTATTTTTTTTTTACATTTGTTTAAAAAATAACTACAACAGCAGGTTTACGGTGGAAGGTAGGTAAGTGACAGAACCCTCACAGGCAGCAATATGATAAAGCTGTTTCAATTCTGCATTAAAAAGACTGTAAAACTTATTTGTGGATTTTTAATCTTTCACATTTGTTACATTTCTTATAGCTTTTATGTTGAGATATTAAAAAAAAATATTTTACACAAAGGCTGACAAATATTTTTAATTAAATTTTAGCTTATTTCATGTTTATCTTTTTTATTTTAAAAATAGATTTTTGAAAATGATTGTTATTTCACTCATCTGGGTTTTTCAGGCCTTTATTTTGGTGATTAATTTCTCACATACATCATATTGGCATGCTTTTTAAACAAGTTTGATGTGCCAATCCCAAAACTTTCTTCTATCTCTTACATCTTAATGGTTCAAAAAGTAGTTACAAATGTTAATATTTCAATATAATTTTTTCAATACTGTACCAACTTTGATTTTCATCTTAAATATCTGGTTTAGTTAATTAATTGGAATAAAAATGAGTTAGTTTCTTGATCATAATATTTATTAAAATCAATAATTTTTGTTATTACGTCATACATCAGCTGCTTGCCAATAGCTGTCTTAGCAGGATGCAAATTTCAGGCAGTGCACGATCCACCAGTGTACATTAGGACTACGAAAAATCAAGAAAATTATGCAAAAATCACTATCAATCATTGTTATCACAGGCACCTACTTCAAGTGCAATGTTTCTAACTTGTAGGAGGACCTGCTAGCCATAGCCAAAAAATTTGGTTCAAATTTATAACTTCATATGTTTTTCAGTGGTGCAATGGTGAAAGAAGACAACCAGACATTTTGTATAAACATATTTTGGGAAATTTTCAACTCCTAAACCGGGTAAATCCATTGAAAACCAGAATTAAAATTTTTTTCTATTACAGTACGTTTTTCTATTAAAAATAGGAGATTAGCTTTTTTTTACCAAAAATAAAACTGGTTTCAAAAATTGCTGCAAAGTAAAAAACAATTTGTTTTACATAAAATAATTAAATTAAGAGCATTGTATTTACCATGCATATTATTATATTTTATGCATTAACTTGATTTTTTAGAGTCACTGCCAACATATCGTTCGATAGCATGTCTCATTATGCAGGGTTAATACTCATCAGGGGATAAAATTTGGGTTGTAAAAATCAAAAGAAAAGTAGAATAATTCAAAAAATTCCCCAGACCTAGGAAAACCTGACAAAACGTTTGGCTGCTCAGGGAAATTGAAAACAATTGTTCACATGATATTGCATCTGTCACCATTCATTCAGTCATCAGACATACTTTCTAACACTGTGGGGTTTGAAATCAGTTCAAGAAGAACTTAAAACAATTAAAGGACATTTTAAAATATATACTGACACTTGTAGTCTTTATATTATTAATAATGCTTCTCGAAGGGGTACTAAAATCATAAAGTGGAAATTACATTCTTGCAGCAATTTTTTAAGGTTAGCTCCACAAGGTATACAGACTTCACCTCTGTTTTACGCAAATTGTTTTTCCTTTAAAGTTCTGATCATATTGTTTATATAGGTGATGTATAAACTTTATTTTTGATGTTGTTATATTTTAATTTTATTTTGAAGAGTTATGATTTTCATAAAAAATATCAATTGTTGACATAGAAAAATTACATCAGGAGTTTCTCAGAGGATTTTTTTCTTTGAAAATGAGTATGATCCCTGTTATAAGAGTGGCGAGAATATAATATTTTTAAGATATAGTGTTATGGCAACCAACTATTCTACACTGTTAAAAATCTGCAGCTTTTGCTGCATAGATTATAGAATATCTCTATTCTGACCAATGATAATGCTCCATAATTTAGTCTAATAATGGCTTTTTATAAAAGCAGTAGAGTGATTGTTCAGCAAAAGCTTTAGCTTTTTAATAGTGCAGTAATGCTTTATAAAAAGAGCTAAAATTTGAATACCTAAAATTTTCCACTGCATTTACAATGAAGAATTATTTTAATGACACTTTAGCATTAATAAAGTAATTTCCTGTACTGAAGGCTGCAAGCAGCAAATCTATAGGCCATTTTAATTCCTAATAGCCTCAACCCAGGTTGAGTGCATGAATTTTAAACGAAAATTTGAAAATTTAGTGAACATTCTCACATACAGAGAAACAATTTGAATTTATTTTACTACACTGTTAAAAATCTGCTGCATTTTGCTGCAACGCACTCCCCTGCTTGTATAGAAAACGGTTACTTGGCCGTGAAATGGAGCTTTCTCATTGGTTGGAATAGAGATATTATATACAAGCGGTGGAGTGCGTTGCAGCAAAATGCAGCATATTTTTAACAGTATATATAATAAATATCTACTGCTACAACAAAGATATTTTGTGCTATTTTTAATAAACAAGCATTAATAACTCACATCCCAGAGACTGCTGTGCAGGGCCTGATTATCGTATAGGCCAACTAGGCCGTAGCCTTGGGCCCACTGTTGATCGGGGCCCCAAATTGAAGAAAATGACTTGGGAAAATAATTCTTAAAATTGCAGTTCCTGCAATTATTTTCTAAAAAAATAAAATATTTTTTAGTTTGCAACTATATCGTAATATCTAATAATAACGCCGTCCCACCAAATATTATAGCAACTGTTTTGGTGCGAGGGGGTCCTAAAATGTAATGGGCCTTGGATCCTGCACAACCTTAATCGGGCTCTACTGCTATGTTAAGGTTCAACAGTAAATACCGTCAGCAGATGAATTTTAGCCTTGCACCAAAGTCGCGTGGATAAGATCCACTAAAAGTTCAATGAAGCTTAACTAGCTGGTGAGCTCCGTAGCAGAATGTGCGCGACACTGCGACGCAGACTTTTAAGGACACCTGCAGACTCAGCGATGCCACGGACGCGACATAACGCGTAAATTACGCAAAAAGTCGGCGATGGGTTGCAAAAAATAGCTCTTGCGCGTTCCGTGGGACACGTAATTTCCTCAAAATATCACGAAATAAGCCGGAATTTTGTCCAAAGATCGCGAGAAGAAACGCAAATATCATCAAAGCATCGCGAAAAATGGCAATTTCTTTTAAAAATCGCGAAAAAATGACGAATTTCGTCAAAAAATCCCCCTAGAAGTCCGAATTTCTTCAAAGGATCGCGGGAAGAAACGATAATTTCCTTATAACATCGCTAAAAACGGAAAATTTCATTAAAAAAACCCTTAAAAATGACAAATTTCGTCAAAAAAATCCTGAAAAAAGCGACAGATTTCATCAAAAGATTGCGAAAAAACGGCAAATTTTGTCAAAAAAATCCCGAAAAAACGACAGAGTTCGTCAAAAGATCACTATAAACGGCAGATTTCGTCAAAAGATCGCGAAAAAAAAGGTAAATTCCGTCAAAAAATCGCGAAAAAATCCCCATAAATTTCGCCAAAAAATCAGGAAAAAACGCAAATTTCGTCAAAAAAGCACGGAAAAAGTGACGGAAATGGATTTTTCTGTTCCATTTTTTTTTCTTTTGTAAATGATGAAAATAGTTTACACATACACACATATGTTGTCATAATTAATTAGCACTACAATAGCGCAAAGAATATATTTATGTAATACGTTGCCTCTTGCAGACTATTTTTGAAAATATTAGCGTTGCAGACATTTGAAGATAGTTCTGCTACCTGGTAGGTGAGGTAAATGGTGACAAGTGTGAGATAAACTATGAAATTTTAGCTTCCTTAAATTAAAGGCTCTTAAAATACTCGACAATTTAGTTTTGTTCAGAACCGTTTCAACCAATCATGTTTTGGATCCCATATGTTGCCGTTCTCATAAAGAAGCACCCTAAGCATACTGCAATCTACAACATGCAAAGCCAGTTAATGACTTTTACGTCACGTGGCGTGAATCGTCTTTACATGGCGCATCATCCCTGAATACTAGGCCTGAACGCCGATACAAAAATGGCTACTGCCAAAGGCGGATTTTTTTAAACGTATGTGTCATTATTTTATAAAAGATTTCTTTAATCTCAGACAAATAAAACTGAAAAGCTTTTGAAAATTATTGATACCAAAATTAAAGGGACCATAAAAAACACCTGAAAAAAAAAATCAACTTTTGGCAGTTGTCATTTTTCACACTCAGGCTTAGACAAGTATCCTGTCCCTTAAATACTAATTAGTATTCAAGGGACAGCATACTTGTCTAATCGAACTTGCCCAGGTGAATATCGCAAAGTTCTCGAATTGAACTGCCACAGCTATGGCAAAAATTTCAATCTGGGGATGTGCCTTATACCTAGTGTAAATAAATAGACGCTTTCCTTGTGACATCAGTCATGCTGTTTTGCTCAACAGCTGACTCCAAACAAACGGTTGTTATGTTTCATTTCTTATTATATATAAATCGTAGAAAATCTTACCACTGCATTTTAAATATTAAAACATATCTATGAGATATAGCTATAAAATATAATAAAAATTAGAGAAAATGTGTAGTAATGGTTTGTTTGGAGTCAATATCTAAACAAAACGTCATATCTGACGTCACGACTGAAAGCATCTATTGTATAATGGGAACTTTCAAAAGCTTTCATAACTAAAAATTATAACCTTTTAACTTTTACGTAATTTTTGGTCCCCTTTCTTAACCCTTGGGGATGAGTAAAGGTATACGTGCCACTTAAGATGCTCATAATTCTGCGTTATTCTCATTAGTTATTTTTTAGTGTAAAGTTTACCTTATTTAATCGGAGCATTTTCATGATTCAATTGCAGAAAATGCTGTTTCGAAAAACTGGTGACAAAAGATTAAAATGTATGCAAAAGGTTCTCGTCACGAACGGGTTTGAAATCTAAAACAGCGGGAACTGTTTGCACTAATATTTTTCAAATTTGAAGACAGTCTCGAATTTCGAGGACGTTTGGTCACCACAATTATATGCAGACAATTTATGATCGCCTGTTATTCATGTGTAATATTTCTTTCTGTACTACATAATATTGCGCGCACTACTATATTTGGATACAACTCCTTATCTTTTTGCGTCTTTTTGGAAATAACGGATTTTCATCAGATTCCATCCGCGATAATTTTCAGCATTTTTAAGCTGCGATTCTGAGACTTTTACAAAAGTTGCTCCATACCTTTAGCTAACACAATATGCAATCAAAATTTGCATAACTTTTACGCATGCGCAATGAAAATTTATTTAGTAAACCTGTTCATTATTCATACAATTATTATTTTTTTTAAATTCTGGTTGCAGGGTATTATTTATAATATTGTTTGTCATAAGTTCAGGAAAAAACTTTATTTTATATTAAGAACTCTGCAAATAATAAGCAAAAATCTTGAAAAAAATTGGGACTGTTTTTATAAAAACCTTAATTTCTCTACGGGTATACATGCTATCCGCATAAAAATGAACACACATAATTACAATAAGTCACTTAATGATAATCTGCAGTTGGAATGCTTTTGCTACATTAGTTTTGACAGGGTCATCCAAAAGATATTCATTCTTTTTCAATTTTTTGACGGTCCCCTATGGGACTTCGGCAAAAAAATTTCACGAAAATATATGACCTGTGCTATATTGTTTACACACCTGAAGTTTCAGAATAATTCCTCATGTATATTTCTAGATATTCAACAAAACGTCTAAAATCTCAAATGTCAAGATTTTTTTTGCGGTGACTGTAAAGTATTGGACAAATCATTCCCAAATTTAGTAAGCATGCATAGTAGAACATGGGATTTCGAATTAAAAAGTCGCCACTAGGGGCAATTTTGGCTCTGTTTACCGACTATAATGCATTAATTTGCATAAAATCTGTTCTGTGTAGCGATCATGAGTATAAAAGGAAAGGCTGCAAGGCTGCACAGTAAACCACAAAATTTCAAATTGTAAAAATATTCCGAGACTAACTGCTTTGCGATGGCTCTTATCTTACAGAACCATGCTTTACTAGTCAAGCTGTATTATTAATGAAATGAGAATTGCAATGTTGTTCCTCGTTAATTTAGCCGATTAAAGAAGATCCGAAAAGGACTGATTAGTATAACAAATTTACGAAAGATAATTCAACGATTTGAAACTACAGGAACTCTACCACGGCAACCAGGTCAAGGACGCAAAGTGATTAGTCAGCAAAAAGTTGACGGAGTTGCAACTGTTACTGTCCAACAGGAGATTGAAAATGTGTAAGGTACCAGCAGTGCTCGGGTAGTATCTCGGCACACGCAGATCCCATACTCAACGGTGAAAAAGATCCTCCATCAGATGTTATAGTTTTATCCGTACAAAATCTCTTCTATTCAAAAATTGCTCTCAGGCTATGCGGCCACCCGATTGGATTTTTCATTGACATTTTTAGCACGCATGCAAGTTGATGCTACATGGCCGTGGCAGGTTTTATGAAGTGGTGAAGCTCACTTTCATTTGTATGGTGGTATTATATATCCGGAACTGCCACATTTGGGCTGCGAATAATCTGTACGCTTGTGTGCAAGATTCTCTCTACTTGCCCAAATCACAGTATGGTGTGGCTTTACAGTATCCTTTATCATCGGTCCTTACTTTTATAAAGAAAATGCAGCAAGTATAGCAGTGACATGTACCGTTACTGCTGCCAGGTATGCAAATATGCTACAGAACTTCACGATTCTACAACTACAGCAGCGAGGATGTCACGATTCGATTGCAGCAGCTGCCAGATTTTCTAGGTAGCAAACTTTAGCTACTCAATCAACCGATAGATGGCAGCACGCCACACCTTTACATAAGACACTTACCTGGGTGGCACCAGGGACTTACCTGACATTCACTCACCTGCCGACTCTGGGATCGTACGACCGATCTCGATGTGCTGTAAATCATGACCAACTCCTCATGTTATTTTAATTTAATTTTATGTAAATATTTTGTTCAAATATAAGATTATGAAAGGTTATCCATAGCAGTTTATTGTATTATAGAGTACATTCAGGGCTCGAAATGTACCGGAGCAAACCGGAACGATGCTCCGGTTCGTGAAATTATGGAAAATGTCGTTCCGGTTCGTGAAATTATGCTAAATAGCGTTCCGGTTCGTGAAATTATTAAAATACACTGTTACTGTTCCCGAAAAACATTATTTACTTTCTGTTTCAGCTTCATCTGAAAAACCAATCATAAGCTTTAGTTACTAAATAAATATGACAGTCCACACACACACATTTAAACTTTTTTATTTTAATCTTTTGTTACAACGCATATGGAATTGTTTACATACCGGCAAAGTAAAAAAACATCCTTTTAAAACTTAAATCGCGGAATAAATGTGAGTTTTCACATCCAGACTTTTAAAATTTAAGTTTTTGATATAATAGAGATGGAAGCAGGCGAAATTTTGGCCTTACTGATGACACGGACCGTTTACATTCTGCATGTTGCTTACCGGCAAATAAAAAAAGAGAAAAAAAAACGGCGTTTTTCGTCTTGCAAACATATTGTTTTACATGTATTTAGCTTATTCTGTTCAATGTAACTTTTAAAAATTGTTTTTGTCAAGTTAAAAATAAATTTAGTTATACTTTGAAAAAAAAAACAGTCAAAAATGATTTTGAAAAATAGCGTTCCGGTTCGTGAAATTTTCCATTATAATTTTGAAATAGCGTTCCGGTTCGTGAAAATTTCCATTTCGAGCCCTGAGTACATTCACTTATCTCACTGATTAAATGAGATTGAAATCAGATTAATGGAGAGGTCAGCGAACGGCCTTTCCAAGTGGTGACCTTGTGAAAGAATACAACGCATGCTAACATCGCCGGCGCCGTAACTAGAAGACTTGCGTTCATCATCGTCCTGCTTTCATCCAACTTTACAAGTGCTCTGATTATGGACTTTATACTGAATTTTATGCCAGCTGTAGTACAAAGGAGAGCACACGTGTTCGCGATGTGCCGATTCTGAAGGTAAGTGGCTATTTTTCATTTCCGTTCATTGTTTCTGTCAGGGGGGGCTTTGATTATTTTTACATATTCACGATGCCGCCAAACGATCCATTGCAACAGGTTGAGAAAGTCTCTGTTAAATTTCCCCCTTTTTGGGATAAAGAGGCTGACCTTTGGTTTATTAACATCGAAGCACAATTTATTCTAAATAACATTACTCAAGATACTACGAAGTATTACGCAGTAGTATCGGCTCTTAATTCGGAAGTGCTTTCATATGTGAGCGATATCGTGAAAAATCCCCCGAATTCGGATTTGTACTTAAGCCTTAAAAAACGCTTAATCGCTGAGTTCGCGGATTCTGAGCAAAAGCGGGTGAAAGATTTGCTAATGCATACGGTTTTGGGGGATGAAAAGCCATCGCACCTCTTACGTAAAATGCGACAGCTCGCGCAGGAAAAAGTTAATGAGGAATTTCTCAAAACACTATGGATACAACGTTTGCCTAAAGAAACGCAAGCCATTTTATCTGTTTCGGAAGGTAATTTAGATAAACTCGCGCAGATGGCTGATAAAATCATCGAAGTGGCAATTCCACAAGTCGCGGAGACGCAGCGGCGTTACGATCAAAACAAAGAAAACGCGTCGGTTTCCGAATTACAGGCGCAAATCGCGGAGTTAACCGAGCAGGTGAAACATTTATCGCGCTTTAGCCAGCGGCGGGAGCATAGATCGCGGGACCGTTCTACGCATAGAAGACATAGATCGCAGACTCCTAAGCGTATGAAAGAAGGTTTGTGTTGGTATCACGCTACGTTCGCCGATAGGGCACGGCAATGCCGACCCCCATGTAATTTTAAGAAATCGGAAAACTAGAAGGGAAATCGCACGTGGCGCAATGTGATTTCAATGTTAACACATCAAGTCGCCTTTTTATTCACGATCCTACTTCTCGCCGACATTATTTAATTGATAGCGGCAGCGATGTTTGTGTTTTGCCGTATACGGCTAATTTAATTTAATTTTATGTAAATATTTTGTTCAAATATAAGATTATGAAAGGTTATCCATAGCAGTTTATTGTATTATAGAGTACATTCACTTATCTCACTGATTAAATGAGATTGAAATCAGATTAATGGAGAGGTCAGCGAACGGCCTTTCCACGATCATACTCATGCAGAATGGCGCACCACCAGGCCCGTAGCCAGGATTTCCTTTCGGGAGGGGCTGAATTTTGAAATTTTTTCTGATCTTACAAAGGTAATTTGCATAATTTACAGCAAAAAAAATTAAAAACAATCAAGGCTTAACCTAAAATGTGTTCCTGAATAGGATAATAGATAACCATATCAAATATTGTTTTTTTCTTTTTCTTTTTTTTTTTTTTTTCCAATTTTTCTTGCAATTTGTGACATTTTCCAGCTTCCAAATTGGTTCGGAAATCAAAGAATTTTTAGGAAAAAAGTTTCTACCAAACTTAAAAGGCACAAAATAAAACTATTTGAGATGAACCTCAAGTATCCTATGAGAAAAATTTAAAAAATATTGAAATGTAAACAAGTAACATGAATTGATTTAAAACACGGGATTAATATTAGTATGGAAGAGTCAGGCATTTGAAGAGCGAGGTCTTGAAGCTATTGAGCCATAAATGAAATTAATTTCTTTCATATTATTTTTTTCAGAGAAAAAATTAATTGCTACAGTCATATTTAATCATATAAATTATATTTGTATTTCACATTCTCTGATTATAATAATTATAGATGCAGTACTCTTGGTACAGCAAATTTACTAATGCAACAGAAGCAATCATCGTAATTTCTTATTAGCCATTATGCTGATTAACTTAATCTACTGTAATATCCCAATGAATGAAAATCATTGAGAAGCTACTCACTATCTCATCGGCCATAATGATTCCAGGCAAAGATTTAATTATTTTCATTGTCGAAAAAAATCTTTCAGCACTGACTGCTGTTTTTGGGTTTTCAACTGAGATTGTGAACAAGTGATTGATATTATTGTAATGCATCACATTACACTACTAAAACTTTTAGGACCTCTGTGTTAGTGTCAACAATTTGTTTGCACCCTAATTCTCCTTCAGCTTTCACTTGCTACATTGACACTATCGTGGAAATATTGCGATAAAACTCTTTAATTTGCTTGCTTTTCTGAGTGAAACAAATCCTGCAATTATTGCCCTAAAGCTCTTTAATTTGCTTGCTTTTTCGAGTGAAACAAATGAAACAAATCCTGGAAATATTTTGATTAAGTTCTTTAATTTGATTGCTTTTTCCAGTGAAACAAATCCTGGAAGAAGTAATGGGAAATCTCTTATAATGTCTTCATTCGAAATGAATCGATCATTTACATTTTAAATAAGACTTGTTACACGAGGAATAAAGATTATGATATTGTAATACTCTTCAGCGGATGTAATTTGAGGGTTTGTATGTATTGTCTGTCTAAATGTTAGCCTTAGGATCTTTATTTCAGTTTGAAATATGTCTTTCCGAAGTTTTGATGTACAGTAAAATATCTCACAAAAGATTTCTACTTCATTTTTATCTATATATATGTAAAACAATTAAGGGATCTTTAACATAAGTTACAACGGATATCATGACAAGAAATTTTTCTTGAAGAACTCATTATGACTTTGTCAGACTGGAAACCTTCTCGCAATCAGACAGCTTGTGAGAAAATCATTCTTCTCCCGACTTTCAAAAAAGCTCCAGCCACCAAAGAAATCTTCCATGTGTTTTTCAAAAGATTTTCTGTGTTAATGCAAATGTATGTAGCTCAACCGAAGTTAATATGCTTTCATGCCTCTCGATAAATTTTGTATCACAAATGTCGAGAAGTTATTTTCTTTTGTTTAATGGGGTACATGAAGTAATTGCTTCTTGAAGCACTAGTTTGCCTTTAGATGATTTTTAAAATTCTTTGTCACTGCTTTAACAAGTTCAAGATACTTTCGGATTATGGGAATCAGCATGCTGTTGGGCAAGGCAAGATTTAACAGATGGATTTCAAAGTGGACGAACCTAATTTTCGGATACTCTGCATGATACAAAATTAGATTGTTTCAAGTATTGGTCCAAGAGCGGCTTCGATTTCTTCTTTTCTTGAAGCTCTTTGGAAATCCAACAATGAAATATTAATTTTCTATATTCCTGAATAAAACCTTTTTTTTTTTTTTTTTGCTAAAATAACATACGGTTTGTGATAATCTTATTGCATATGTTATAAGAATTGCATGAAAAAACACATTTGGCTTTCTTCCAATGTCTGAAACATGCAGAAACTAGTTTTCCTGGGTTTTTTATGTCCTTTCTGTACCCAATTTTTCGTAAAAAAAAAAAAAGGTTTACAATAAATACATTTTGGAATATGTAAGAAAAGGAAATACTATTTCTGGATTTTTCTATCATATTTTCTTATTTTTGTTTCTTTCCTACACTTATTGGAAAACTATGCGGCTGTTTGGAAAATAAAATGAATCCAAAAATGTTTCTCTCCGTGGCATTATCTATATCATCTCTAGTTACATAGCAATATAGAATCGAGTTGCTTGCCATACTGTAGATTCATATCGAGTACTTGCCGAATCCCCATTAAAGTCAAATTGTTTCGAACGCTAACATTCAAACAATCCTAAATTTTAATTTCTAAACAAAACTTGCTGCCAGAAAAGGTTGATATTATTGAAATTGGTTTTAAGTAAGTCTGTTCAAGATTGCGTGCACCCATGGTGCTGTTTTGTGATTTTGTTATAAAAAAGGGGTACAAGTCTAAAAAAAATATTTTTGCCATTTCATATCATATTTTCTAATTATTTAAAAGATTTCATTAACATTTTTCTTTCCATTTTGTCTAGTCTATTGACAAAATACTGTACTTTACGTCATTAAATTCAGGGACTGATTTACAAATTTGGGGGTTCTGGGCGCAGGTGCCCCCCTTGTACCAATACTTACAAGGAGATTGACTAAATAAAACCGAAAAAAGATATTTATTTTACTAAAGAAACCATTACTGACTTTAAAATATCTATTAAAAAAATTAAATATGATAATCAATAACTTATTTTTAAATACTTATTTCTCAATTATGAAATTTAAATGAGTTTTATAATAAACTCTGTAATGCTAACTATCTTTTCCTATGCAAGTCTATTCATTGGATATTAAAACTACATCAAACTTTGGATACAAAACCTTCAGAATTTGGAGACCCTTGAAAATTAGGGGCCCTGGGCCCTTGCCATGAATGTCCTGTTGTAAACCTGGCACTAATTGAATTCATGGTTCAAGAACGATTTTAGATTTAGCCATTGTATTTAATAAAATTCGCTTTAAAAAAAATACACTCAGAATACACTTCACTTCAATTACAAAATTAAATTTTTGGCTGTAAATTGAACCAGTGTTGCTTAAATATTTACTTCGTCCCTAAACACAACGCAAAATGTCTCTGTGCTGAAATAGCATCCCCTAAACAGTAATTGGGATAAATTTTATCCAAATATGTGTGCTGACAGGCTAGAAAACTCTCTCGTTTGTGCTATGAAAAACTAAAAAAAATCCCCAGATAGGAGTATCCATCCCTGAAGTTGATAGTTCTACAAAATACAAAGCAAATTAACCAGACAAACCAGCTACTTTACGCACATTTTCTTACTATTAAAGATTCCCATGCAAACAATTCGCAAAAAAGTTGTTCAGTGAAGAGCCTGGGGGATGCCGCCGTGGCGTCATTAAAGATTTTTTTGATGCCATATCGTTTTTCTTCGCATCATTACTTTTCAAAAATGCATTCTAATAGTTTATTTTTAATAAAAAGCGTATTACAGTTATAACAGCATCATCAAAGACACTTTCTTTAAAATTAGATTTTTTCACTTGATATTTTCAATTCACATTATAGGCGGCTATTAAAGTGTTTGGGTCCTTTCTCAGCAAAGCATTTTAACATTGGCCGATCTAAGTTTCGTTTATATGCATGAAGATAAAGAAAATTAAGAAAGATCATAACATGCAAGTAAATGTTTTATATCTGTCTCCTAAAGTTAATACACCATATGTTTATTAAACTAATTTTTGTTAGTCAAATTAATGATACGGGATTACATTTGATCGAATTTTACTGTGCATAAAGATAGATATAATTGTGTTTTGGGAAGAATCTTTTTTTTTTTTGGGGGGGGGGGTAAATATCTATTAAAAAGCATATTCAAATAACTGATATAATGAAGGATTACTGTAACTGTAATTGAATAAATTGATATTTTTACAGCTAAAAATTCAACTGATTTTAATGTAATGGAAGATAAAAACAAAACTTATTTTACTATCACAGAGAATTTTGTAAAGTCTTTTCAAACTTTCGGGAGGGGCTTCAGCCCCCTTAGCCCCCTCCCTGGCTACGTGCCTGACCACCCTCACATTGGACTTAGAATACAGCATTGCCTACGACATTGGTCATTGAGGTCGCCCGATCTCAATCCTTGTAATTTTTGGTTGTGGGGATTTCTTAAAGGTGTTGTTTATCAAGGACATGTCTCCTACATCGCTATGTTGAAAGATCGAATAATGTTACAAGTGAGACAAATCAACTCTGATGTGCTGTGAGCGGCAGTAGGAAACGTCGTGCATCCCAAGCAGTTCTTGGAATGTACCTATGGTGCTTATATTGAACCTAATTTGTAGGTAAAAGACATTTATGATAAGTAAGATTGATGTGTACTGTATTGTTTGGTATTTAATCATTCAATATTTATACTAATACACTTTTGAAGTGCCAAAATTGCCTATAGTGGCGATTTTTTTTTTTTTTTTTTTTTTTTTTTTTAGAATTTGAAATTTTATGGTCTATTATGCATGTTCATCAAATTTGATTATGTTTCGTATGCTTCTTCCAATACTTTACTTGCTAGAGGGCTCTGAATACCTCACGATAATTAATAACCACCCTGTACTTTACAGGAAATCGAACTCTCTCCCCCATTTACGGTATCGTACTTTATCTTTCCCTCCGCTCTTAATGACATTGTTATCAGTGTCTAAAAATTATTTTTATTTTTGCGGTCATTTTTTTTTTCTTTTACATGTTTTCAGTGTTATATAGATATGGTTAAACATTTATCATTCACTTATTTTATTGACTTCTTTGGATCAATAAAGTATTACTATTATATAGGAAATAACTTTATAGCACTTAAAATTTAAGAGATAGCTACTTTTGAAAATAATTTAATAATAGTCTTTTCAATATGCATTCAATAATAGTGTTTTCTTGCACTCGCTTCCTACATGGAAAGAATAGGCAAAAAAGGGGCGTATCTTCAAACAACTGCCCATGAAGTCTTCAACAGCAGTACCGCCGAATCGTTCAGCTTTTAATGCTTCTTTCAAAGGCCCAAACATGTGAGAGAACAGAGGGATGTTAGGACTATAGGATGGGGGTTTCAGCGTTGGCAAATGCATTTTCTCCAACTTTTCACGAGTGAGGTTGGCTGCATGAGGACGAGCATTGTCATGAAGCAAAATCACTTTCCTGATCGGAAATTCACATCTTTTTCGCCAATATGCGCGTTTTATTTCGTTCAACAGCTGCCAGTAGTACGTAGCACCCTCGAGTGTGTCCTGAATGGCGCCAATGTTTTCCTCGTCAGGTTTGCTTGAAGACGGCGGGCGTGGAGTATGTTTTCAACTTTTGTACGTCTTAACGTCTTTCCGCAAACTTTTTATGCCAGACTTTTTATGTTTTTTCTAGCATGTCTTCCCAAACTGTGCTTGAAGTCTTCGTAAGATTTAGCCTTATGGCTCTTTTGTGGGAAATTTAACGATTAATACGTTGGGCAATATTGAAGCGAACCTCTCACTTATACTCATCGTGATGCTGAATGAGGAACGGAGAGAGAAGCACATACTGCACATAAATTGTGATGGGACATCCCCACCTGCAATGCGCAGAGGTTTGAGCGCTCTCGCATGATCTTCAGGCCTCTCAGCAGAGAATCCAGTTTATTTTTGATTGACCCTTATAGAATACTGGCTGAGCCGCCCGCTCGTTGCCCTGGCCCCTAATTATATTCTAAAAAAAAAAAAAAAAAAAAACCCTGAAATTATATTGCAAAATGTCATAAAAAGACCCAATCTCGTACCGAATCCCCGCTGCCTACGTTACCGTTTAGCAGAAGTGCTGTGCACGCACGACAAGAAAAAAAAAAAGGTGGGGTGTTCTGGAACTTTTTAGTTTCATATTTCACCACCAGGGGGCAAACTCAACAAAACTGTTTCTGGACTTAAGAAAGATATTTAATGAAATTATTATTCGAAAATAGGGGTAAGTACTTTTAGAATTTGATATTAAATAAGTATTTGTCTCTGGGCTCTGAAAAATCCGCATTTAAAACGGTACGGTTTTAAGTATTTGATCACGTTCTTCCAAAAATAATTATTGCCTCCCCTACACATAATTGGATGTCCCCTACTCTTTAAAATCTATATTAGTGTTATAATCGATCTGAAAGTTTTATATTAAATAAGTAATATTTATCTCTGGGCTTAGTGAAAAGTCCGCATTTAAAATGGTAGAAAACGTTACAATTTTAAATATTTGACCGCCCCCCCCCAAAAAAAAAATTCTCCCGCCCCATATTTGATAGCTCACTACTCTTTAAAATATTTACTATCTATTATAACTTTTTTGAAAACTCCAAAACAATCGTTTTGTGATTTTTTAAAAAAATTTTAGTTAATTTGCGTTTTAGCAATTCTTATTCTTTTTTCATAATTGCTAAATAGTTTAAAAATTAAAACACACGCTTTTGTGTCAGGTCGGACTAAAAAGTTATTTATTTTTATTTTTTTTTTTTTTTTTTTTTGGTTGGTTGCATATTTATGATTTTCATATGTGTTTCAGTGATTGTCATGTGTCTAGAGTGTCAGGTAACTTAATTTCTCAAATTGCTTTTGATCCGTTTATCCGGCGTTTTATTTTGATCCTTTTAAGCGGCGACTATAGCCTATGTTCACCGGAAATAGTGTAGCTTTCCAGCGATGAAAGAATTTTTCAAATCTGTCACGTAATTTCGGAGCCTATTCAATTCAAACAAACAATAAAATCTTTCCTCTTTATAATATTAGTATAGAAAAGATCTAGATAGAGCCTCTAGAATTATGGGCCGGAGCATCACCGCCATATTTAGGTACACTGTGGGTACATCCCTGTTTCTTGGCTACTACAGAGACGACTTTAGCGCCTTATTGGCGATCTCAAGAAATTTGTTTATCATATATTACTTGAACTACAAGTAATGCATCATTTTGTAATGCATCATCTATGTGATAAACGGAAAAAAAGTGACTGGAAGAAAGTGACAGAAAAAACAAATGCTGAAAAAATGTGACGCAGCAAAAAAGTGACAAGGAACTGATAGATATAAATATGCGCTAAAAATAAAATAGTAATGAAGAATGTATTTTTTCTGTTCTAATAAATTATTTAAAAAATAAAAAATTATTATATATTTTATTAACTGATAGTAAATTAATAAAAATAATTGTAAAAATAAATAAAATTAAATATTAAAAATTAGTTTCAATTACAAGAATTGATGTTAAAAGTGATAATATTTTATTAACTAATAGCAAATTAATAAAAATAATTGTTTAAATAAATTAAATTAAAATTAGTTTCACTAACAAGAATTCATAAAAAAATTATATTTGATAGTAATAATTGATAGTAAATTAATGAACATAATTGTATAAATAAATAAAATTACATATTAAAAAATTTATTTCACTGGCAAGAATTAATTTAAAAAATGATAATATTTTATTAACTCATAGTAAATCAATAAAAAATTAAATGTATAACTAATTAAAATCAAATATTAAAAAATATATTCATTAACAAATATATATTTAAAAAATGATATTCTATCAACTCATAGTAAATCAAAAAGATAAATATATAATTAAATAATAAATAATAAACAAATAAATAAATAAATAAATAATGTAATAATTAATACATTAATGTAATGCATAATAATTATACATAATACTTTACATATTATTTAAATATATTTTTACTTACCCATCATACGTAGTATAGGGTAAGTCTTGCAATCGTTTTGAAAATCGAAAAAATTTTTTTTGACGGATTTACACATTTTAGATAGTGGAGATTCCGAAAAACATATTTTTAGAAAAAAAAATTTTGCCGTCCGTCCGTCTGTCTGTCTGTCTGTAAACACTCTATCTCCCTAACAAATTGAGATA
Source organism: Maratus speculifer (assembly GCA_964019185.1). Taxonomy (NCBI): domain Eukaryota; kingdom Metazoa; phylum Arthropoda; class Arachnida; order Araneae; family Salticidae; genus Maratus; species Maratus speculifer. Next base: position 129,802,596 of record OZ025303.1, read on the forward strand.
GAGACTTGAAATTTTGTATGTAGTTAGTATGTAAGAATGGGACGAAGCCTATTTAATATCAGCAACCTCGATTATCCGGAACTATTTTTTTGGACTCTCGAAAAATTCGTTCTGATGAAAGGTATATAAAAATTTTCGAAATTTTTTGTTCTAAGGAATGGACGTAAAAGGCAATAAAATAACACACATTTTGCATATAGAACGAAGTCGATCGGATTATTAGTTGCCGAGATATTTGTAATCTTGTTTTCCACATTCTTCGATTTTTCATGACCCTGTATTTCATTCAAATTTCAATTCAGAGGTATATTTTAATTGGAAATGAGACGTTTAATCCGACACAGTTAATTGTTAGTTAATAGAATTATTATTTTTGGAGTTATAAGGATGTTTCTTTTACGCAGTTCGGTACTACTTGGCGTTTTATATAATTTGTTGAAATTGGTACATCAGCAGTTCTTTAATAAAGCATTACTATGTATATTAACAATATATAAATTTTGTTTATGAATTGCTATGCATTGTATAAATAGTTTTCAAATGTTTCATTTTTATATACATATCCATGATGGGTAAGTATTACGGTGGCCCCCAACGACTAGTTTACATAATGCATTTATTATAATTATAGTTAATATATTTTATTAATTATTAAATTATAAATTAGTCATTTATTAAACTATTATTATTACTATTGTTATTGTTAAATTACAATTATTAAATTAAATATGAATAATTTATTATATTTATATAGTTTTATATTTTATTATATATATATATATATAATCTATTATTTATTATATTGTATAATGCAATATAATTGTACAAAATAACATAATATGTATATATATTGGGATAATATTTATAATATAGTATAATTATATTTACATTATTTATATATTTATATTTTAAAATTATTTATAATTTTAATTATATATAACAATTTATATATTATTATTTTTTTAATTATAAAGTTATGTATTAATATGTTATTACGTTATATATTATATTTATATCTACAAAAAATTATATAATTATAATATAATATAATACATTATAAAATATAATACATTAATATAATAAAATAATTAATTAAAATATCTAATACTATATAATAATAATAAATAAATAATAATAATAATAATTAATTGTGCAATTTTTCTTATTTGTTATTATCTTTTCTCAATCATATAATAAATCGATAAAAATTACATTATCATTTCTAACATTTTTGTGATTTAAAACATTACTTATTTAAGACATGCCCTCAGAAAACCCGTAACGTATCCCCAAGAGCATGCATACCCTTGATTTGGAACCGCTATCATACGAGAATTATATAAATACAGATATAAAAAATTAAATCTAAAAGAATCGTAATCATCATTTATTTTTGACCGACTTTTAAATTTGGCGCTTTCAAAAACCGCGCCAATCATTTCGACGACAGTTGGTTATTTACTTTGTTTGTTTTGTGTTTTCTTCCAGAAATTGGAACGCCTTGTGTCCTTTTCTAAAATGGTTTGAACAATTCATATCAGAGCAACATCTTACCATAAATTTCGTATTTAATTATAATGTGTATTTAATAGAAAATAACTGTCAAAATGCAGCACCGTTGCTCTCTGTTTACATACAAGCGAATGGGCGCTGGGTACATATTGCAAACCCAAAGGCATATCAATGGCGGATGCTTCAGCTCGTAAATCTAGTAGCCCTAGATCTAGACACACGGCAGTGTGTCAGCCAAGTTCACAAAGTAAAAAGCGACACACCGGCCGTGGGTTATATTACCCGAACCATTTCGGGCCACTTTTGACCCCCCAATAACTTAAATTCTATTTCACCTACACACTTGCAATTTTTTGTGTAGTGTAAGACCATCTTCTAATTTCCGAATCCTATAATTTTTTTAAAAAATCTTTTACCGTTCACGAGAAATTGACGTCTGAAAACCGCTATTTTTACCACTGACTCACTCACTCACTCATAGAAATGTTTGACTACTTCCAGGTGACTTAGAAAGTTGAAATTTGGTGTGAAGGTAGGTTATTGGATCTATAAATAGGAAAAAATCAGAAATCATCATTAATTAAACATTAATGGTGGTTAAGAGATAAATTATTGAATTACAATGGGAGTTTATGAGAATTTCTCAAAATACCAGAAATAGTGCCAAGTTGGCGTCACTTTTGGCGACTATCGGGGCTAATCTCTGAAACTACCGAGCCGATTTCAAAAGTAATGCTACCAAAATAATGGTACTCTCCCCGGTTCAAACATAGACTATATCTTATGTCTGTGTCACATACCAAAATGGGTTCAGAAGCAAAAACATTCTAAAAATGAGATTTTTGTTTTACTAAAAGGCATAGAAGCACAAAATTAGGCATGTTAATTATTTATAAGATATAAATGATCACTAATGACATTTGCTAAAAAATACCAACTTTAAAAGGATGGAAGAATGCGCGAAAAGCGTTCTAAAAATGTTCTAAATTGAGATTTTAAAGCAATCTAAGCAAACAACAAACCTATATTAAAAGTAATAATATCAAAATGATGGCTCTTGAAAAAATATCAAAATGATATCTTGCTAATATCAAAATGATATCTTGCTCCAACGTAGGCTATATCTTATGACGATGCCACTAATCCAAAGGGGTAAAAGAGCAAAAAACGTTCTAAAAATGCGATGTCTGTATGTTAAAGGCCTAGAAACATAAAATTTGGCATGTTCATTACTTATAAGATATAAATGATCACTAAGAACATTTGTTAACAAATACAAAATTTAAAAAGGGTAAAAATGCGCTAAAAGCGTTCTAAAAACTTTCTAAATAGCAATATTTAAGCAATCTTGGGAAGATAGCGAACCGTTTCAAAATAAAGATGCCAAAATGATGGCGACAGTACTTGCTCTAACAAAAGTATTGGATAAATTACCAGATTACAATGGGAATCTATGGGAATTTGGCGAAATACCAGAAATCGCTCCAAGTTAGCATCTCTTTTGACGCGTAATTTTTGTCGTCAATTTAATGATATATCGCCAAGTTGGCGACAAACTTTTTTTGGTCGAGGAGGTAATCAAGTAGTACCCAATCACGTAAAAGAAACATCCTTATTAGTGGAATTTAAAGAAACATAAGTACTCATAATGTTAAAATTTTTAAATTTGACTGAAAAAAAAACAGTGAATAAAAGCAGGAAAAACTGTAAGATTGATGAATATTAAATAAAGTTAATTTAATTTTAAGCCTGTTTATTTCATAAAGCAAACAAGTACCTACTTATTTGACAAAAAATAATGATATCGTATCAAAAACATGAATGTGAAAGAATGCCAAGTTCGTTAAAGGTTTCGCTAACAAAAGAAGTGATTTGACAAAAATATGATATCTTATCAAAAACATGAATGTGAAAGAATGCCAAGTTCGTTAAAGGTTTCGCTAATAAAAGAAATGAGATCTAACTGCAAACCAAGTACTTTCGAAGCTCCTTAAAGCATAGCTCCCGTCATGCATAATATTCTTCAATTGCTTAAAATGATATGTTACGTTACTTGTTATTCAATAGAGCGACTTGGCAAGTTTTCAGCCACCAACTTTAATTTTTGAGTCGGATAAAGATCTCGAGTCAATCGAGTGTTCGATTAAGTATCTTGAAGTTAAGGTATTAATAAGTTAAGGAAGTGATCAACTTTAAGTTCTGATCAACTAAATAGAGAAATTTGAATAAGAGAAAACTTGCTAAGTCACTCAATTGAATAACTAGTAACGTAACATATCATTTTAAGCAATTGAAGAATATTATGCATGACGGGAGCTATGCTTTAAGGAGCTTCGAAAGAACTTGGTTTGCAGTTAGATCTCATTTCTTTTATTAGCGAAACCTTTAACGAACTTGGCATTCTTTCACATTCATGTTTTTGATAAGATATCATATTTTTGTCAAATCACTTCTTTTGTTAGCGAAACCTTTAACGAACTTGGCATTCTTTCACATTCATGTTTTTGATACGATACTTTTTACCATTGCATTTTTGCAATTTTTGAGACACAGAACATACAACCGAAGAAAAAATAAAGCGAAATCCCCCACTAACTCTGCAACAAATTGAGGACTAAAAATAAAAAATGCTAAAAGCAACAAAAATTCAAATAATAAAAATTTCGTTTATTTGGCGATTTATCTCCGGTTGGCGAAAAAACGAAATTTTGAAAAATACGCTTTTACGCTTCGAATACTTTTTAAAGAAAAAACTTTCCATGTTCAATTTATTTAAATAAGTTTAGTTTAAGTAATTTTAGTTTTGCATTTTTACTTTACTTTAAGTGTAATTTTGTCATATACGTTTATATGTACTTATAACAAAATGAAATTAATATATTTTATCATTTAAAACACAATTAAAATTGATTAAAATTGTTTCAAATTGAAAAATACACTGTTAAAAATCTGCTGCATTTTGTTGCAACGCACTCCCTTGCTTGTATAGAAAACGGTTACTTGGCCGTGAAATGGAGCTTTCTCATTGGTTGGAATAGAGATATTATATACAAGCGGTGGAGTGCGTTGCAACAAAATGCAGCAGATTTTTAACAGTGAGTCATGGTCAATTCACCGTGCTATGGAGCATTCTCATTGGTCAGAAGAGAAATATTCTATAAAAGTAGTGGAGTGAGGTTAGAGTAAATGCTGCAGATTTTTAACAGTGAAGTCAATTAAAATCAATTTTCAGATTCGTTAAAATCGTCTGCTTTTGGCGAGGAAATGCACTGCTCGCCAAATCCCGCGTCGCTTTCAGCTTTTCACGCCAATTATTCCAAACTATTTTATTTTTTTACATATCTAATAATGTAATTCCGCCGCTAGTTTTCACTGATCTTTTATTACCTACATGAGTAGTTTAATTCGTATTTTTTTCAAAAAATTCTGAGTATGCCCCCAATGGAGACCTTCCTTGTAAGTAAAATTTGTTCAATAGATTTTTCCTTGTTCACTTTTTAACTGACTAGGGAAAGTCCAACTGTCAGATCGGGATTTTTTCGAGAGTAGTGTCGTTGGAAAGCTCTTACCATGGGAATCAAGGAAATGTATGCAACAACCCATTCGAATGCAACTGGTGAAGAGTTGCAGGCTAATGTATTTCTGTTATTTACTGATTTTTTGAGATCGCCAGTTAAGCAGGATGATGAGATTGTGACCACTTTTGCACAATCGTATGTACTAATTGGACTGCACTGACTTGGTATATGCTTTAAAGAACACCAGGAACAAAAGGCTTTAATTAAAGAAACGGCTCCCGCCTTTCGATCAATTATGGATGTATGCCTTAAATTAACTAATAACACCTGTGGCAACTGCGAAACACTTCCTTTTATTGTGTTACTTCTTGTAGGAAACAGTGTTGGGCACGCTCACAAAATAAACGAACTAATTCAAACTCACGTTCAATTGCTAAAAAGTGAGTCACGTTCACGTTCAAATTCAATTTTTTTTCAAACGAACTCGTTCAAATCAAACTCATTTATAAAAGTGAACGAAGTTCACTAAAAAGTTCACTTTTTTTTTTTTTTTTTTTTTTTTGTCAATTTTTATTGTCCAAATTTTCAAAATTTTGTGAACTAATCTTTTGCTTATTCGCTGTAAGTATCTTCATGGGCCCGACCCAATTTTTCTTCCCGACGCTCGGTCCGAACTTAGTTTAGGTATATTACTTTTTTCTAGAGGTGCGGACTACGGATCCAGATGGGCCGGGGCTGAATTTTTCTTGAGGTCTGAACAAGCAGAAATTTCCAGTGTCAGCTCATATGAAAATCATTGGACCATTGGCACCATTTTGAGTAAAAATATCAATAAAATTTGGCCTGACACATTTTTTTTAATGCACGTATTTTTAAATCGCTATTATTTCTCAAATAAAATGGGTATATTTATTTTTAGGTAGATTTCGTATGAAATACTACCTATTGCATTGTCTCCCATGTTGGAATTTCTGAAAAATTTTTGCGGATCTACACGAATCATGACTCCTAGACCCCAAAACTACCATCAGTAAAAAAGTTTATATATCTATCTATCTATCTATCTATCTATCGGTGTATATCACTTTCTTCTAGACACGATAACTTCCATAATTATGCTCAGATCTTCATCAAACTTTTACATAAAATCAAGGGGCATAAAATCTCGGTTAAGTTCGTTAATGGGCAAAATCGGACCAAGGGGGTCAAAGTTAGGAGGGTTTTTGTGAAAACAGAAAAAATGCGATAACTTTTTAATTAAAATAGATATCGAATCGGTTTAAAGTTTATATTACTTCTAAAAGATGAGGAAAAAGTTTATGCGTGACAGATTTTTGATAAAGTTAAAAATGGGCTCAAGGGGCGAAAAAAACATGGTTTTTGGGAGAAAAAAAATCATAACTTCGTCAATTCTCAAGATATCAAATCCAACTAAATTTTATATAAATGTACTCAATATTATCTAAAACTTTTGTATTTACAAGTTTTTGATAGGACCAATTTTTACCGATGAAAAAAATTAAAAACGAAAAGAAAAAGGGGGGAGGAAAAAGAAAAAAACCCATAACTTACTCAATTCTTAAGCAATTAAATCTAATTAAATTTATTTTACATCTTCAGAATAATATCTACAACTTTTATATTGACAAGTTTTTCATAGAACCAATTCTTATAGCAAAAATAAATTAAACAAAAATAGGAGTTGGAGAAAAAACCTTAAATCCAAACTGCTTATATTCTGACTCATTTTAAAATTCATTTTTGATTTTAAACGCATCCAAATGACAGATCCTCTTATTTAGCAACTATATAATGCGACTTATTGGCCAATTTTTTGATAAAGGCAGAATATATTTTTAAAAAGGCTGCCAAAAGAGGTATTTTGAACAGATTTCCCGAAGTTTTCATCATTAAAAAATTCATTAAGTATAACAAATTGCGTTTTTCATGAGTCATTTTTAAATTAATTTTTGTTCTCAAACCCATCCAATTTACAGGTCCTATTATTTAGGAACCATATAACTTGACGTATTGGCCAGTTTTTTGATAAAGGCAGAATATATTTTTTAAAAGGCTGCCAAAAAGGGTATTTTGAACAGAATTTCACGAAGTTATCGTGATTAAAATTTGAGGAAATTTAAGAAATTGCGTTTTTACCGAGTCATTTTTAAATCTTTTTTTGTTCTCAAACGCATCCAATTTACAGGTTCTCTTATTTAGGAACTATATAATGTGACGGAGTGGCCAGTTTTTTGATAAAGGCAGAATATATTTCAAAAAAGGCTGCCAAAATGGGCACTTCGCAAAAAATTTCCCAAAGCGAGATGATTAATGAACTGTGGGTATTCAAATAACAAATTGGTTATTTTATGACTCATTTTTAAAACCAATTTTGCTCTGACGCGCATTCAATTGACAGTTTTTTGTTACTTAGGAACTATATAATGTGCGTATTCTTCGATTTTTTGATAAAGGGTGAATATATATATTTTAAAAGCTGTCAAAGTAAGCACTTCGCAAAAAAATTTCCCAAAGCGATCATGATAAAAGAATTGAGGTTGTATTCAAATAACAAATTGTTTATTTTATGACTCATTTTTAAATTCAATTTTGCTCTCAAACGCATTCAATTGACAGTTATTTGTTATTTAGGAACTGTGTAATGTGCCGTATTGGTCAGATTTTTGATAAAGGCTAAATATATATTTAAAAAAATCTGTCAAAGTGGGCACGTCGCACAAAATTTCTCGAAGCGATCTTGATTAAAGAATTGTGGATGTATTAAAATAATAAATTGGTTATTTTATGACTCATTTTTAAATTCAATTTTGCTGTCAAACGAATTTAATTAACAGTTTTTTGTTATTTAGGAACTATATAATGAGCATATTGGTCAATTTTTTAAATAAAGTAAGAATATAATTCAAAATATATTGCCAAAATGGGCATTTAAGTAAAGATAGGCATTTTTTTTTTTTTTTTTTGAGATGAAAACTTTTCGAAATCTACCTCTGCCTATAGGCCATGCCGAAAGGGATTTTTATTTTTTAAGGTAGGTAGATGCATTTCTAGGCAACACTAAAATTTGAGAAAAAAAACCTACTTATAACGGAATCACTTGTTTAACACTAGAACGCCCGAAAATTTTACTCGAGTTTCATAATAATATTTATCACCAGCTTTTTTTATTCAAAATTATTTAATTGATTTATTTAAAGTAAATCTACGCAGTTTAAATTTAAATCATTTCAAGAAAAATTTTCTAGTTCGAATTGAAATTTAATCACATAGTTGGAGTCGATTCGACTCCATTCGGGCGTTCTAGTGTTAACAAAACAATACAAAAGAATATATCGATCTCTGTAAAATGAGGATAATAGTACTTGGGAAAAGAACGTATGTATTTACAAAACCACTTGTCTATTATATCAAGCCTATGACGGATTTTTATTCTTTCTATGCAGTTCCGTCTTAGAAGATTTTTTTATACGGAATTAAAAAATAAATAAATAAATAAATCTTCAAGCCATAGAATGTGATTGTGAATTTACGATATTAATGATAACTCTGATATTTACACATAATCTCTATAAATAAAAGGAATTCTGAGGATAATTAATTAATTAATTGAGGCACAGGGGAAAGCAAATCTTGGCAATGCGCCAACTCGGTCCAGAGGAAGCAAATCTTGGCAATGCGCCAACTCGGTCCAGAGGTATAAAAGCAAGATAGAAAAAAACGCGCAGGTCTGTGCATTCAAGTACAACCACCCATATGTATATGCTGAAAGTTTGTTCTGACGCTCACCCGACGCACGTGGAGTGCCGATGGTCCGGGGAGAGTCACCGGGGGATCCGTCGCCAGCTGAGAGAGAAGCGTAGAGTCACCGGGGGATCCGTCGCCAGCTGAGAGAGAAGCGTACCATACACATAAATTATTAAATAAACCTTCAAATTAAGCCCGGCGAAGCGGGCTGGGTATGCTAGTATAAAATAAATTGCATTTTAAAAAATCCCTGTAGGCTTGGCCTACAGGTGGAGGTAGATTTTGAAGAGGGCTCATTTCAACAACAAAAAATAAAATATGATTAGAGATAAGCCCAGTTTAACAATTTTATTTAGCCGCTTTTGAAGAATTTTTACTATCATTTTTATGTAAGAGCTGGTTTTGTTACAATCATCTTAAGAAAAACTTGGCTCAAAATGTCATCTTAGACAACATTTTTTGAAATACATTCTAAATTTATGAAAAAACCCGACCAATACGGCACAGTTCCTAAATTAGAGAAACTGCTAATTGAATACGTTTCAGAAATAAATTAACTTTAACAAGTTGGAAATTGCACTAGAAGCATAGTAAATGAGTTGCATTCTTACGATAACGAGGTTTTAAAAATATCCAGATCTTGCTGTTATAGTATACAGTACTTCGGATTTAGTATAGTGGTCGAAATCTTTTTGGTGTTCCTCTAAATATACAGGAAGTAGCATTTATTACACCTCAGCAACGTATATCATATTCATAAAATGTAAAATAGTTTAATATAATTCAAACACACCTCAAGCAATGTTTCCCGTATAGCATTATGTATTAGAATACTTTTGTGTAATTTAATAATAAATATTCTTTGCATCACAGATTGTAGAGAATGTATTTTTTAGTACATATGTACTTCATGGGTTCATGTCAATTCTATTATATTCGAAAGAGTTTAACATCATTAAAATTTACTTGAAACTAGTTTTCGAATAAATTTTAATTTTAAATTTATTTGTACATTTTAATTTTAAATTTATTTGTAAATTTTAATCGCAATGTAATGGAGTACTTTTGATTGTCCCTCTAATTAAACTATACATTCGATTTTCATAAAATTTAAAATGACTCGACAAAATTACGCTAAAATTATATATTTTAAATATAGAGTGATTTGGATGGGCAGTTTTTGCTTTGTTATATGCGGGCAGACAGACGGATGAACGAACAGAACGGACTGACAGATATAGGTACTAGCTATTTATATAGGGACGTACCTAAAATTATTCAAATTTTGACTTAATAGTACACAGTATTTCGGATACAGTATAGTGGCCAAAATCTTTTGTGTGTCCCTGTAAATACTATCTGCTTTATTTTATACTGGAAATAACTTGTAGTATTCCTCAGCAACGTATATCAATCCCATAAAATGTTAAATAGTTAATTATAATTAAATGCGCACCAAAGAATGTTTTCCTATAACATTGTGTACTAGAAAACTTTTGTGTAGCCTTGTAAATCAATAACAAATGTTCTTTGCACCACAGATTGTGCAAAATCTGTATTATAATATGTACAACATAGACGCATATCAATTTTATTATGCTCGAATGATTGTAACACCAATTAAATGAATTTGAAACTTTTTTCCCCCATTATTGACTGTAATATAACGGAACAGTTTTGATCGTCGCTATAATTGATCTATGCATCTGATTTTCATAAAATTTGAAATGACTCTACAAAATTATGTAATAATTATATATTTTAAATTTTAAACGATTCGGTTGGGTAGTTTTTGCGTTATTATATGCGGACAGACGGACGGACTGAACGACAACTATAGGTTCTACGTATTTACGTAATTACGAACGCACCTAAAAATAAGTCAAAAATAAGCAAAAACAAAACAAAAAGGAGAGCACCAAAAAAAAAAAAAAAATCCTTAACTTAGTCTATTCTTAAACTATCAAATCCGATTAAATTTATTTTACATCTTCTCAATAATATTTACAACTTTTATGCTGACAAGTTTTTGATCGGATCAATTCTTATAGCAAAAATAAATTTTAAAAGAATGGGAGTTAAAGACAAAATCACAAATCCAAACTGACTCATTTTTACCAAAACTCATTTTGCTCTCAAACACATCCAATTAGTAGGTTCCCTTATTTAAGAACTATATTATGAGAAGCTATGGCCAGTTTTGTGATAAAGGCAGAATATATATCAAAAAATGGTGTCAAAGTGGCATTTTGAACCGAATTTCCTGAAACGATCGTGGTTGAAAATTGAGAAAGTATTCGAATAACAAATTGCTTATTTTCTAACTCATTTTCAAATCTATTTGTGCTCTTAAATGTATCTCAAATGTATGCTTTCAAAGTGAGCATTTTGAATAGAATAATCTGAAGCGATTTTGATTGAAAAATTGAAGAGGTATTCAAATGACAAATTACTTATTTTCTGACTCATTTTTAAATCCATTTTTGCTCTCAAACGCTTCAATTGATAGGTTCTCTTATTTAAGAAAGGTATAATGTGCCGTATTGGTAATTTTTTTTTTTTTTTATAAAAGCAGAATATAGCTCAAAAAATTTTGCCAAAGTGGGCCTTTTGAACAAAATTTACCGAAGCGATCGTGATTGAAACAATTGAGGAAATATTCCAATAACAAATTGTTTATTTTCTGACTCATTTTTAAATCCATTTTTGCACTCAAACGCTCTCAAATGACAAGTTCGCTTATTTAAGAGCTGTATAGTGTACCGTATTTGCCAGTTTGTCATTTATCTTTTTTTATAAAGGAAGAAAATGTTTTTTTAAAAAGTTGTCAAAGTGGTCCTTATGAACAAAATTTTTCGAAGTGATCGTGATTGGAGAATTGAGGGTATATTTCTGTTTGTTAGTGAGATAGATGCTTTATCTCCAAATTATGATGCCTACATGCAAAACGTTCAAATTAAATTTAACTTTCAAAATGTAAATTGCAAAAATGAACGGATGACATTGAAAAAATTTAATTAAATAAAAAGATAAACTTTTTCAAAATTTTATGTTTTGTCGTGTGACTTGAGGTATTCAACTGTAAGTATACAAAATTTGAAGTCTCTGACTTATACAGTTTATGTATAATCTCTCTGACAGACAGAGGACAGAGACGATGAATAACGTTTCATAAAACGAAGGAAACTGTAACAAGTGGGTAAATGTAATCGTACATTGTACAGAGGGTTTCGTTTAATATTTCTTTCAAAAGAAATTATCTTGCAATGAACAAATCCAAACTGCTAATTTATAATTATTAAATTCTTAGACAGATGGTAGCACCAATAAATTTAAAATAATTATAAATCGAAGTTATTTATTTTAATCGAACTAAAAATGTTCAAATCAAACTATTTAAATAAAATCCAAAATTCCAAATTTTTTGAAAGTCCAAAAATAAATAAATAAATAAAAAATAAATAAAATAAAAAAATAAACAATTAGTGGAAATATAAAAAATATTTTGAATTTCTAAAAACGAAAAAAAAAAAATGTTTAAAGAGAAATTTAAAATGCTGAATTATTAATAAAATGCAATAGTTTTTAAAATCGAAAGAAAATGGAAGCCAAATAGATAGATAATATATCTATATTCCAGCACCGGGATTCGAACAAAGAACGTTCTGCATACGAGTGAGATGCTCTCCGTCTAAGCTACACGGAAAACATTAAAATTAAGGTTCTCTTTTAAAAGTTAAATCGCTAAAATGAACGGCTGATATTGATAAAATTGATTTAATCAAAGTGACAGACTTTTTCGAAATTTCATGATTTCTTAAGTGACATGAAATAGTTAGCTGTAAGTACACAAAAATTGAAGTCTTTGAAGTCTGACGGACAGATAGATAGAAGTGAGAGATGAATAGGGTTTCGTTAGATGAGCGAAAAATTAAAAAAAGGACAATTTACTTTTTTCGTTTGGTTTAGAACACTTAAGGAAAGTTGTGTCACCTTTGCGTTTCAATTATTTTATTTTTTAGTTTTATTTCTAGCCAAACTCCTCATCAATTTTTTGCACAGTTTAGCTTCTGTCAAAACTTTTTTTTTTTTTTTTTTTTTAATAATATATGTAATCACGTATTCCGGTATACAGATAGGCCTCTGCCAACTGTTTCGGCTTCAAAGTAATGAGTTCATACGGTATTTATTTTATTTCTTGACGAATGTTCAATTTATCGTTTACTACTGACAAAACCAGGGTTGGCATTTTTGCCGGCAAAAAGGTATTTTTGCCAGGACAGTGGCAAAAACTGGAAAAAACCAGGGGAAAAATGGAAAAAACCGGCAAAAATGGAAAAAACCTATTTGTCTTTAATGTGTAATAAAATCTGCATGCTAATAAGGATAATAATGGTATAAACAATTAAATTTAACAGTGTACTGTTTAATATTTTAATTTAATTTACTAATTAATTAATATTAAATAATTTAAATCTTTAAAAAATAGGTGGGATTTCACTCTTACTTAAGAATTTAAGAACAAAATAAAAAATTACACACCTAATTTTTTTTTTTCTTAAGTCAGGGATATGTTTAAGAATTTTTATGTCCTTTAAAGGACCCTTCATAAAACAATTTATTTTAAAACAGGATCCTTTACAAAATTCTTTAACCACAAACAGGACCCTTCATAAAATTATTTGTCTCTGAAATAGACGTTTCACCTTCAAATTGAACTTTTCTCAAATTTAATCATTTAAAAATAAAGTCTGCCCTGCTAATAAACAATTGAACTCACCAAAAAATATATTACTTTTCTTTATATGTGAAGGGTAGAACCTGAAAACACTGATAATTTAAAATTCACAAAACTATGTCTAGAATTTTCACAAAGACAAGAAAAACTTCCCAATTTAACAAAAGCAGGACCCTATGAGAAAAGTCTAGACAGACCCCTGTAAGTAAAGTATTTTATCAGTCATTAATATGTATATATATTTTTTAATTATCAAAAGATTTTATACAATTTTGTTATTTTTGTTTTATGTCATGAGACTTAAGAAATGTAAATATCTAAGTCTTTGGTACTATTTTATAACTATTTATCTGATGAAACTAGTTTGTTAAAGATAAAATAAGTAAATTAAATTGAAAATTATATATTGAAAAAACTGTTATGGGTTTTTAGGAAACTAGATTTTTTTCTGTCACTTTTACTCTCCAAGAAAGGAACAAAATGTTAAACTATTTAGATCTAGTTTCAGTAAGTAGCCTTTTGTTGCTTTATCTTTTTGTATTATATTCCCCCTTCCCCCACCATAGCAGATGCTTGTCATGTATGGCTAAATCTTTTGAAAAATGAAGAGTTAAAACCACATTTTTCAAAACTAAAAAAGATATTTGAACAAGCAATTTTGCCATGTCATCTTGTAGCGTATTTGTTACATCAAAAGTACAGAGATGAACTTCTAAATTATGAACAAAAAGAAAGCTGTAAAGCATGGTTATCTAAAATCAATCCCGATTTTATATCTTATATTATTAATTTTAAGCTCAAAGAAAAACCCTTTCCTAGCTCATATTTTGCAGAAGTGATTAATAGTGTCAGTGTATGTAATTGGTGGAGAAGTATTGAATAAGTTTGTGCAATTTCAAAAAAACTTCTGTTCATTAGTAGCACACCTTCAGATATGCCAGCAAGTAGTGCTGCTATTGAAAGATTGTTTTCAAATTTTTCATTTGTGCTAACTAAGATTTGAAATAAGCTATCAACAGATGCTCTTTCAAAACTTGTTTACTTCTATGCCATGCTAAAACAGCAAAATTTAGGTTGTCAGGAAGATATTGCTGAAAAATTTGAAATTTAATAGTTTTCTGCTTTAAATATAATTTTGAATTAAATTTAGGTTACTATAACTGTTTCTTCGAATTTCTAACATATATAAACTATAAACATATATGCTTTACTCAGTCTCAACAATTCTATTATGAGAATTATTAATAATTGTATAAACATGAATAAAGAAGTTTCTATTTATTTATATAAAATAGGAATTTTTTTCATTTATAATCTTGTTATAAAAGTTAGTATTCTTTCATAAAGTGCATAATTATACTTTTTTAACTTAAAAGTTAAAATAAATTTAGAATAATATTGATTCTTTAATTTAATATGCAGTTTTTTTTTTTTTTTTTTTTTTTTTCGTGAAATATTTTTTCTCTTTCTGGGGAAAAAAATTAAATGGCCAGCCTATTTTTGCCACCTTTTTGGCAAAAACCTATTTTTTCCGGGACGGTTTTTACCAGGTTTTTTCCGCGGTTTTTTCCACCTTCGGCAAAAACTTGCCAACCCTGGACAAAACAAACAAAAAAATTGAAAAGAGCATACCGGTAAGATTAATATTAGCTTACAAATATTGTCGCGTGACAACTGTAAACTCTTAAGATAGTTCTCAAATTCTCTGCACAATAGTGCAACATTTTGTGACTTATTTTTTAATGTAAAAGTATAAAATTGGCAGGAATAACTATTGAAGTGATTTGTAATCGAATAGCGTTTTTCATTTTTAAATAAATTATTTTTAGCTTACTTATAAGGGACAACACGTTTTTCTCATTTCTAGTGCTGCCAAATTCAATTCAAATCGCACAGTTTCATAGCATTTTCTGAAAGATTTATCTTTCTGATAAAACAGAAAACATCATTCAATAATTATATAGTTTCTAAATGAAAACACCTGCCAATTTTGTGCGTTTCCAAACAAAAATGAATTCGAAGTGTTTCAGAAAATAGCTCCCTTGAATTTCAGAATAGCTTTACTAAGTACATAAACTAAGCGTTGTTTTACAATTTTTTTTTTTTTTTTTTTTTTTATCTAGATGAAAATATAGTAAATTACGAACGAAAATATACAACAAACCCTTTTTTTGTGGGGGACTTTTTTATGGTTCTGTAATAATATTCTGATTTTTTTTTCTTTGCCGACATCTTAAGTATAACTTTTAGAACAGGCCTGTCCAACCTTTCAGTAAATAGGGGCGCACCTCAGATCTTGGCACTCAATGTAGGGCGCTATTATTGACATGATACGAAACATGCGACATTATATCACAGAATTATATTAGTATATATATAGGCACGTCTTATATAAAGTAAACCCATCTTATAAGACAAAGGGCTCTTACGGTTCTGAAACTTCATGTAAAAGCAATCTTCAGAAAATAATAAGAAGAATAATAAAACGTACATAGTACTAAATTTTGAAGTATTCATTTTTTACGAGAGGTCTATCTTAGAAATATTTGCATGGGAGATACCAGACTTTAATCACTTTCAATAATAATAATAATAATAATAATATATATATATATATATATATATATATATATATAGCACTTTAAGAATAATGGTAACGGCAGATCCAAAGTCCCGTGCTCGGCTGCAAACAACACGTTCTATAAGAAAGCCTCCGTACAGGATGTCTGATGTCACAGCTAGTCGTCCTAGCGGGAGACTGACTTTCTCTAATGTTCTTTTTTTAACTTAAAAAGGAAGAAAAAATATTATATTCCTAAAACAATACAGAAATTGACGTTTATTTTGTATTTATTAGACACTTATATACTGTTTTAAAAAGATTGAGAAAAGCGCTTAGTTTAGTAACACACATACAAAAAAAAAAAAAAGAAAAAAAAAAGAAAAAAAAAAAAGACAAAGTAAGTTACATTTTTATATCAACTATATTTATTTTACAACGATATGTTTCATTTACTCAATGGCAGTAATAGGAATTTTAAAAAATCTTTGTTATTTTTTAAAAAGTTTGAAAAAATTTCTTAAAAAAATTTCTGGTGCTGTGCACCAGAAATTTTTTTAACCATAATAATAGATTTATTCATCAGCTTTAACTCTTTAATCTTTTTTTTAGAATCAATATCTCTATTTAATATGCAACATTTTTCTTAATTTTAATAGCTACAAAAAAGCATCTGAACATTTTGCCTTTAAAATATATAAAAATTTTATTTATTTATTTCAGAACTTTCAAAGCAGACATATAAATTTTTAATTTTTGTGGTCCATCTCTCAGTAAGAATGTGTGTGTGTGAATATAAGATTACAAATATACATTTCTATTAAATATGTATCATTTACATTCTTGTCTAATATAAATTTTTTATAGCGATTTAGTTAGATTATTGTACTACAAATGCAGGGGTCTTTTTATATATATATATATATATATATATTGTTATTTTTAGAAAAAAAAAAATTCATACTAAACTTTTACAACAAAAATTTTGTCTCTGGTCCGTTTAAACAAAAATTTTAAAACAAATCTAAAAAGATTTTTCGTTTAAAAAAAAGGAGGGGGGGTTGAAATTTAAATTGGACAGTATTTATTATTTTATAATTAGATTTTCGCAGTAATATTTTCACAATATTTTTCTTATAATTTAAATGTATGAGATTAAATAAACCATTCAGTAACTATTGAAGTAAGCAAATGTCATATAAATGTAATTGATATTTAATCATATTATCATAATCTTACTTAATAGAATCATATAAATGTCTCTAAATGTTACAATGAAACATATATTACAGTTTTACTATACATATACTATACATATACGTTTTACTGTACATATATTACAGTTTAGTTTAAGAGATTTTACTTTCAGAAAAAAGTATAAATAAATAAAATAAAATTTATGTAAAGAATATAAATCTCAAACATATATACTGAGGTGAACTGATTTATTCTTTGATTATCTTTATTAAATATTGTTATTAATATGATGATAGGATTCATTTTTTTTGTGTACGTATCAAGTATTCTTTAATCTCTTCTTCTCTTTTGTTCAGGTGTCAGAAAAACAACTAACTTTTCTACTATGAATGTAATAAATTTTGAATTTTATATAATTTGTGTTCGTTGATTACCTTTTCGAGACGTTTGTATTTCGAAAATCCGTTTAAAAAATTGATATTGATTTGAGACCAACCTGCCTTTAAATAATTGAAACGAGTTTGCCTCCTTTTATATAATTAATTACAAGAGCTAAAAAAAAAAAGCATTATGTAATTCACACAACACAATTTAATATATGTGTGTATGTACGAAATATTTTTTTTTCTATGATACAGTATGGAAAAGGCTGAAATTATATTGTTACTATAACATCATTTTGTTTTCATTGGATTTAATATCAAAAAACAGAAAAATTATAAATAATCACAAGTAAAATAACGACTGTTTTGTTCACATTGATTTATCAATTATTTCCTTATTACTGTTACAGACAATGTCACTATTGAATAACATTTTTTTTTTCATATATGTGCATGAGATCTCTCTTAACAATTTGGTATTAAAATTTTTTAATTATTGAAAACTTTCATACAAAAATAAAATAGACAATAAAAAAATTATTTACTCATTTCACAGTAATTTAATAAATAAATAACTTATGTTAACATTAGTATTTTAACTTTTAACAAATTGTGCATTAAAAAATATTTATTCCTAAAGAAAACCTCAAGATAGATTTAAAGTTGATGAATAAATAATTTGCAATAACAATTCTTATAAAAATAGTTAAAAAACAGATTTCATGTAATAAAATTGTAGATAAATACTGCCGTAAACATTTAAACATACCAATTTAATAAAATAAATAAAATAGTTGAGATAAAAATGTGACTCACCTTAGAATATTTATGTCCTATATTATATCCTAGAATATGTCCTATATTATATCCTAGAATATGTCCTATATTATATCCTAGAATTGAAATTGCAGACACTATAACGATTTTTTTAGATGTTTATTCTGCTCTTTTCATTTTATATTTAGCAGTAATAGCACTCTTTATAATTAATTTAAGATTATGCACAACAAACACGTTTTATTAATGCTCACATAGTAAGCTATTCTGTGGTACTACACTACTATATTACTATGAGCTTTGAGGTAGGGGTAATACCCTGTTCACACCACAAACATAAGATATCTTAAGATCGCCGTGTTTGAAGTGGACCCTGCTGGAATTAAATGCCTGTTCACATTGAAAAATTTACCTAAGATATCTCAGCGAATGTCACTGTATCTCTGAACTGAACAAAGGTAATGTATGCGCATGCGCTTGAAATAAAGACGGCCACAACAGCCAATCAGTAAAAGCGAAGCTTTATAGCCAATGAGAGTGAGTGGTTGTTCCTGTATCTAGCCTGAGAGAGTTTGTGGAACTCTCTGAGAGAGTTCCAGGCCTGAGATATCTTAACTATCCATAGTGTGAACAGGGTATAAAGGCTAGTACAATTAGGGCTCCTATAACATAGGCTGAATCGTCAAGCATCTTGTTTCCCAGTTACCGTTTGTTTCCCATTGATTCCTACGGGGCGAAAAACGTTTGAATGACTTTATAGCTACAAAATCGTTAAAAATGGACGGTTGTTTAGCAGAAAATTATCCTGACCTGTTCAGGAATGGATTTAGAGTATTTAAATTCCATATAAATGAAAATAAGGGGAATAATTTGTGTATAAATACTTAAAAGAATAGATCTGGATTGGAGAATTTCGCCAAATATCGCGCCAACCTAATCACTTGTATACAACAAACCGGTTCTTCGAAGCCGTTGTTTTATACCAGGCAAGTGAGAAAAGAAAAGACAAGAATTTCCCCGTTCCGTCCACCATCTGCGCGATAAGGCGCCAAATCAGGCAACCGTTTTGGAAACTTAATGGAGGCGTGATTCAGCCCGATATATAGGAGCCTTAGTACAATGGACGACTGACCGTGACGTCACAATCCGGTGTGCAGCTTGTCCGATGGCTTCCTTATAGGACGTGTTGCTGCAAAGGAGAAACAGGAGAGCGATGTTTCGAGGGAAAACCAACTTGTGGTCATTAAGATCCGCGATAAAACCCCACAGACTGAGTATAATTAATAAAGACGATAAGGCCCTTTGCGTTTCATGTTCTGGGACAGTGGTCTGTAAAACGTCTTCTGTAAAATGAGCTATGAAACTAATCACAAATCTCTTTTCCAAAACAGTTACAAAGAGCAAAAAGGACTCATTGACAATGCAATTAAAGATAAAAATAAACTGTCCACATCTATGATTAAATATATCAGCAAGTATTCTCAAACTAGTGTCACAAGTTTCTCGGCTGCGAATGCCATTGCCAGGCATGGTAAATTTCTCTGTGGTGGGAAATTTTTGAAGGAAGCCTGGTTAACACGTGCGCCTTCCCTTTTTGACGATTTTGAAAACAAAGATAAAATAATTCATCGAATTAAATATATTCCTTTATCAAGTAATGCAGTCAAAGATACAATCCTAACTAGTTGGATGTGCCAATCCCAAAACTTTCTTCTATCTCATACGTACATTTTAATATTAAAAAAAATAGTTGCTCATTTTAATACTTTAATAATTTTAATTCAATACCATACCAACTTTGATTTTCATCTTAAATTTCTGCTTCAATCAATTAATCAGAGTAAAAGCGAATTTCCGTCTCTGCACGAGCCGATGGACAATAGAATGATAAGCAGATTTTTTTTTTCAAATTCAAGGAGGACCTCCTTGCCTTACCAAAAAATAATCATATACAAAAAATTTAGTTCAGTTCTAGAACAAACTTCATACAGTTTTATGTGGTGCAATATTGCAAATGGCATAAAATTCGCTATTGCAGCGCCCCCTTCCGGCGGATTTTTTTCAGATTCAGGACTATCCAACTAGCCATAGCCATACACTTACACAAAAAATTTCGTTCAATTCGATGTATAACTTCATGTACTTTTGGTCGGTACAATATTCAAAATGGCACAAAGATCGCGATTGCAGCGCCCCCTTCCGACGGATTTTTTTCAAATTCAGTGAGGACCAACTAGCCATAGTCATACACTTACACAAAAAATTTCGTTCAATTCGATGCATAACTTCATATACTTTTGGTCGGTACAATATTGAAAATGGCACAAAAATCGCGATTGCAGCGCCCCCTTCCGGCGGAATATTTTAAAACTGAAGGAGGACCTGCTTGCCACAGCCAAAAACATTCACAAAAAATTTGGTTCAATTCTATACATAACTTCATACACTTTTTGATGGTAAAATGGCGACATACACACAGACACACACACACACAGACACATGGACAGACAGACATTTTGTAAAAACATGTTTATTGGAATCTCTGACCCTTAAAACGTGTAAATCCGTCAAAAACCGGAAGTCGAAAAAAATTTTGATTACAATACTTTCTTCTACTGAAGATAGAAGTAAGTAAAAATGGCAAAAAATGTAAGAGAACAACAAAAATCTGATATAGAGTCTTTCTTTCATTTCACTGTGTCTTGATGAAAGTACAGAATGTAACTAAATCTGCTCGTTTAGCTGTTTTTATACGATATTTTGTTGAAAAACGATATTAAGGAGAAATTAATGGTGAAAATGTTCGCCCTGCTTGTCACTCAAGGCACCCAAGTATTCAGAAAAAAAAAAAAAAAAAAAAAAAAAAAAAAATCCAAGTATAAATGGTTAAATTGAATCTTCAGAGACATTGTTTACATCTATTGTATGTTATTTTTTAAATAAAACAGCAATATTTTTTTTTCAAATTTTCATCTTTATAAATTCCTAAGAATCCATAACGGAGCATTTTCCTCCCATGGATATTGTGAAACAAAGCTTTTGTCACAATAGGTCCCATGTTTCAATATGCCCTTTTCTTCCATACCAATTTTTCATTGTTTTTTTCTTTTTTTAACTTTAAAGTTTATGATTTGAAAAATAGCTTTATGTGTTGGTAAATAATGAAGGCCAATTTCAGATTCAGTGGTACAGAATATATAAGAATCAATGACCAAAACCTAAAAAAACATAATATAGTTTTTATAGGTTAGTGTAATCTAATAACATTTTAAAATATGCATCATTTAGTAAAGAATAGAGACTATTAATTTTCATTATTTTACTTAACAAAAATTCTGTATTTTTTCTTCTTATATGTTTATTACAAATTGTATATTTTGGATTAATATATCAAAATAATTAAAGATTTCAAATTTATATTGCAATATTCAGTAGTGTAGTTGTAAAAAAAAAAAATATTTGTGGGAACTCATCTTTTATAGAATAGATGTTGATTACCAGATTTTTACTAAATCAAAATCCTGTTTAAAACATTTAGCCAAAAGCCAAAAATTTTTTTCAGTTTGCAATTATTACATTCCAGTTTTTATAATATTGTATTTATGTAGCATGCATCTAAAAGCAGTATTTAATCTCATAGTAACATTTTTCATTATGAATCAAAATAAATTGAAATAAATCCACATATTTATCACTGGCACATTTATCCTAGAAGTTTCTATCGATAATGAGATATGTTTTCTGTGCTCTCTAATTTATGATAAGTCGTCTCGATTGCTAATTTTCTTCTTGATCACAACTAAGATTTCACATATTGTTCAAGACAAAAACATTTTAGAGAGATATAACACTGCTTAAAGATATCAGTATAAGGATATAAGTAAAACAGATTTTATTAAAACTAGCATAAATTATTATTGTTTTTCTTGAAAGAAAAAAAAAAGTGCTCATAAACTTTTTTTTTTTTTTTTTTTTTTTTTTTTTTTTTTTTTTTTACAGTAACATGCCAAATATTTCTGGGAATGGCATTCCCACCCAATTACAGCACTGGTAGTATTACTTTTACTCTCAACCATTTTTTTAAAAAAATATATCTGACAAAATTATTTTTCTATAAAATTTGTGAATGACCTCTAACTTGCAGCAATTTTGTATTTGGAACTGTACGTCTATGACTAACATAACAGTTAAGGAATTAGGACATTGGACACTGTTAAGAGTAGACACCCTGTATAGAAGAAATTTAAAAAATGTGATGCGATAGATTTTTTTCAAGTACCTCTTTTCATTTGTAAGGTATAATGTAGTATAATAAGGCAGTATAATAATAATAATAATAAAAAAAAGGTGTTTTGTCAAAAGTATATAAATAAAAAGAATACTGCCCAGTTAAACTGATGGCATTGAGCTCACAGGCTATGCATACTAATTGTACATTACAACCTTATATTTTCAAGGGTTAATTCCATTCGGAAAAAAAATTAAAGGAGGGGAAATAACTTCCCTCTCCCCTTTTATACGTAATTTTTGAACCCATTAAACTAATCAGGGACATACTTTATCATATAAAAAATCTATATCCAAAATTAAGAGCAAATTGGAAAATTCTTAATAAAAACCCATTTATATAATTTAAGAGGAGTTATTCCCCTTTTTTATACTCAACCGTTAAACTTCTAAAACTATTTAGAGATTTGAACGAAATCTGATAATTCTGCATGAAAAACCCATTTATATAAATTAAAGGGAGGGGCATTAGAACCCCCGTTCCCATTGTATATACTTATTCAATGAAAACCTAATACCAATCACGGAGGCACCCAACCAGAATGATCCTATATCTAAAACTGATAATTCTGCATGAAAAACCCATTTATATCAATTAAAGGGAGGGACACGACCCCCCGTCCCCCCTGTTATACATATCAAATGAACTCCAAAAACTAATCAGGGAAGCGCCTTATCGGGATATACTTATATACAAAATTTTATGTGGATCAGATATTTTTATCATGAGTTATCGCGTTACGCATGTACATACAGAACGGACGGGCACATAAGCTCTCAGGCTATGATAGCCTGTGAGCTAAAAATGTTTGAAATTATAAGCCAGTGTTATTGATACTTTAAGAATTTCAAAATAAATAAACAAATAAATAAAAATACTGATATAAAATAAAGTAAAACAAAAATTTATTAATAAAAATTTATTACAGCTAGAACACTATATTTTTTTAACTCGAATAAGTTTTTCATATTTAGTAAGTTTTGGTGTGGGTTTGTGTGTTGAAATATCAGGAACCACATAACCTTCATCTTTAGACTGTTGAACTTTTACTTGTTCAGTAATATCTTTAGCCTTTTTAAATTCTTCTAGAATCCAGTCTTCGTTTTCAAAAAAGAAAAGCTCTTTTTCTTTCCAAAATAAATATTCTTTTTTCTTTTCAATCTCTTCTAGCCTTTTCTGTTTATCAAGTTCTAAATTTTGTTTATGTAAAGCTAACTGTCTCAATTTTTCCCAAAGGCTGAAAAGTTCTTTTTGTTTTTCTATGTCAATTTTTTCAAGTGCTGGAAGGTCATTTATTTTTAAACTCAGATGGCTTTCAAAATCTCCTTGCTTAATCTGATTGTTTCCTTCCATCTTCATGAAAGTATCCTAATAAGAAACAACATAATAGTAATTATTTTTATAATATAAAGCCTGTCACGTAAAATAAATAAAATTGTCAAAAATGCCAAAATAACCAAGAAGCCTAATTCTAAAAACTTGACCAAAAAAAAAAAAAAAATGCTTATATAATTTTTTATATTTTATTAATACATTTATAATTTTATTTCATTAAAATACATATAAGAAATATTTAAAAGAACCAATTCTAAGTATAAAAATAATTCAACTTAATATTACCTAAAGCTATTTCTCAAACATTTGGAATAAATATTCGAGATAATTAAAAAATATTTTTATCGATATATGAATGAAAGTTTCACATTTAATCAAAGTATTATCATAACTAGGAGCTGGCAAGATAGCGAAAATTTTAAAAAATAACAGTTTAGGATATTATTCAACAAACTAGAAGATAGCCCGTCAAAATGACGTGTTTGCATTTTTAAAGGATGATAAAAAATTACAACAACTGTGGTCAATCATAGCCACTTTAGGCTGAAACAATTTTGATAAATACAGCGATTAAACTTGGAGAAGGAAAAATTTAACCCCCCCCCCCCAAAAAAAAAAAAAAAAAAAAAATTCAACAGAAATTTGCATTTAAAACTATAGCAAAACTATCTGGTAGATGGGGGTGGTGATTATAATGAAATTTAAAACTCACCCATGGTTTGCTTAAATAAAAAGTTTTAATTAAATATTGTTTTTAAAATCATGAAAAGATTTCAAAGCGAAGTAAAATGTAGTAATGTCATTTAAAGCTCCTACTGTGAATCTGACCAATGAGAACGCTCCATTACGACTATGGAACGGTTTCATTGGTCAGAAAATAGATTGCCTTTAAAATTGGAGGTAACTTTTCACAATGTTTTTTATAGATTTGAAATTCTCAAGAGTCATTCACGGCTGTAAAGGAAAAAAAATTAAAGCAACCCGAATATAAAAATTTTGACAATATTACATTTTAAACGCACCTTCACTTTCCCAGGGGTAAGAGTGACCAATTCATAAAATATAGGACATTTTTTGTGAAAAATATAGGACATATATAGGACATTTAGAAAATAACGCTATTGGATATATATTGCTATAAAATACATTTTTAAAACAATCTATGTTAGTTTACAATTTTTTACTAATTAATGATAGTAAATCAAGATACAATATTTAAAAAATATCTATAAAATTAATTTTTCCATTGTTATTCTTAAATCTTCTTGGTATAATGGAAATTTTCCAAACCAACAATGTTAGCTTTCAAGAAAATCTTTGATAATCACAGATTCTTATAAAATCAGATTTCAAAGAAATCTGCTATGTTTGAGAAAGGCTCACATCTCACATGTGATCTGATAGATACCCTTGTCAATGCATTATGAACAATCAACTATGTGTAAAATAAAGGTTCCAACACTATGCCAAATTTTCTCATAAATTGTACTTCTCAATCTGAAATTTTAAAAGCTGATTTATTTACATTAGGACCATTTGATCCAAAGATGAGCAAATGATTTAGATCCAATTTAAAGGTTTTCATTACATTCATTTTGCAGTTAAATGATCAAAAACTCACTTTCAATATATTTTTCGGTAATATACCACTGATTTCCTCACTCCAATACCAAGCAAAAATGTTTAATTTTAAGTTCTGGTCATTTAATGTCTCATCATATATGAGAGTGACAAAAGGGGGATTCTTTATTGAAATCATCACTGACAGTGATTTGTTTTAAAATATATGAGTCAAGGCCATGAGATATGGCAATGGCACATGGCACTTTCTTTGAATTTAACTGTAAACCTTGTGGTAAAGAGGAAACTGCAAACATTTCAAAAATAAATTTTGTATTCCATCTGATGACTGAAATAAATAATTTATTAGGGCCTTGTGAATTATCCACATAATCTTGGAACAGTAGATCTTATCTCCCTCATTTAAAGTCCAAGTACTCAATCCACTTTTTTTTTTTTAATCTGATATTCAAACTCAAGCTTTTTCTACCAGCAAAATGCACTAAGAGAGATTGAAGCTGATCACTTTGTTTTTCTGAATTATCTTTGTGCTTCATTTTTTGGGATGCTGCATTAATTGCAAATAACCACTGTTACTGATGGGAACCGGACATGGTAATGATCTTTACCCTTCACACACCATTCAACAATTTTTTTTTCCATGCCCGTCAATCTGATCTATCCAAGCATCACAGAATTTCATCAATCTATGTTCACATTGTGACACTGCATTAATGTAATGCAATAAATATGCCTTTTCTACTTTAAAAAATAAAATAAATAAAAACAATGTATTACAGCTGAATACACGGTAAGAGAAACTAAAATAATCGCAATGAAACACAGAACCACATTGAACGTTAGACTAACTCAGCGAGCAAAGTGATGCATGTGAAAACAAGCGATGATTTTAATACCAAATATACGAGAAAGTAGAGAAATATAGGACAATTGCAAAAATATAGGACATTTTTTAAGGTTATTTTATAAATATAGGATATATAGGAAATATAGGACAATTCTGACCCCTGCTTTCCTTTAATAAAAAGTTTTAATTAAATATACTTTTTGAAATCGTGGAAAGATTTCAAAGCAAATTAAAATGTAGTAACGTCATTTACAGCTCTCACTGTAAATCTGACCAATGAGAACACTCCATTACGATTATGAAACGTTTTCATTGGTGAATGAGTTTCTTTTTCTCGTGGATAGGTTGACCCCGGAATTGTTATACACAGAAGGGTTTTATATATATAATTCTGCGTTTATGTAATATACATCAGGGATCTGTTTAGAAAGAAATTGAGTCCTTTAAAGGACCCTTCACAAAATTCCTTGTCTTAAAGATAGGCCTTTTACAAAAATTTTCCAGCTCTAACTAAACTTTTTAAAAATTTAATCATTTAAAAGTAAAATCTGACCTGTGACTTTTACATATATGAAGAAAACACATGTATTTTACACACATATATATTTTTAGAAATATATAATAAAGAGCTTGAACATAAAAATATTACATATAAATATATTTTTAAATAAATATCTTTATATAAGCTTATTTCTTTACAATCAGTTTCTTTATAAACAATCACAACAAATAACATTATCAATCTGTTATGATTGGATTGATTTATTAGCAAAGCAATTGATAAATGAATCAATTTGTTGATTATGATCAACAAACAGCTTTTAGTATTGAAAGCAGCAAAATATTCATGAATTACTGCATTAAAATGAGTAAATTTCTCTATTATATAATGCAAAGTTTAAATCTTACTTCAAATTGCTGTTTCATTTCTTCAGTTGGCACAGTGTCCATGAATTTTCTAAATTCTTCTACCTATAATCAAACAATACTTTAGTGAAAACACAAAAACATAATCAAATATAAATACATGACGAGTGGAATCCCGTCGAATTCGACGAATGAAATGTTTAAAAGACCCGATCGATTTGGTTTAAAAAAAAGCAAAAGTAATTACATTATTGAATCAATATATAATAACTATATTTCCAAACTTAATGTCAAGTTTGCCAGTTACAATTTTGCCAGCAAATATTCACACATCTTCAGTTAAAATTGTAATCAGAGTGCTGGCGAAATCCAGAAATTTTATTTTATATGCACTCACAGATTTTATTAAAAAAACTAATTTCATTTTTATTGTGTCATTATTTTCACTAACTGAACTCATCTGAAAGTAAAATCTCAATCTCAGTGTCCATGTCCATAATGAAAAGAAATATTGAAATGTAATATCGTTATGAGTAAAAATGCGATGTTTTAAATAGTGACATCATTTTCTCTTCAAATGTTTTTTAAAAGTTACTATTATTAGTAATATGAAAAAGGCATCCGTAATAATATTGTAATTCCCATTTATCTGGTTGCTGAATGACATCATTTTCCACATTTGAATTTTTTTTTATTTTGCTTTAGACATTAATTTCTATCATAAATTATTTTCTGTTATTTTATTTACATTATTAATATTATTTCTCAGTAAATATATTTTTTATTTTACCTCAATTAGTGCATAATTATACGCAATTATTTTATTGTGGTTAAATTTTACGAAAACAATGAACTTTTTTCTTTTAAATGCGAGGGCATGTTCACTGACGAAATAAAGCTTCTGACTGGTGGAAAGTGATAATGGAAAATAAATTTTTATTACCGAGAGAAAAGCTAAACTGAATTGCCACCCTTTTGAAGAAATATCGTAAAAAGCATTTAAAATAAAAAATAAAATATAAAAATGGAAATAAATTAAAAAATAGCTAAAATGGGCACAACTACAAATAAATAGCTTTCATTTAAAAAAATAATTATCAAAATCGATTGAGTAGAAAATTCAGGGCTGATGACTAAAAAACAGCCAGGTCTTTTAAATATATAGATTATGAAAATTAAACATCCCAATAACCTGTGCAGGCCATTATCTAGATTATAATAATGACCTGAAATTTAGGCAAAAAATATTTCAGATTATGTGCTGAAAAATTTATTAATATTTGTAACAAAACACTGCCAATATAGACAGTGCTTTTATATTCTGAAACATGATCAACATGTAAATGGAAATGATAAATTCAGTAAGAAAAACAGATAGGCGATGCATTGCTGGAATAAGAAACTATAAATCCTTTACTTCACTTTTAACACTTTTGGTGGGCAAAATATTTTTATTGCTAAAAGGTTGAAATTATTGAAGGACAGCAGAATTTATAAATACATTTCTTTTGAAAAAAGCTATAACTTACATATATGTGATAAAGAGAAATCTATTAAAAAGAAGAAAAAAATCTCATGCTATTGAGTCATTTTGGATATTGGTAGATTGGAGTTTATGATGCAAAGTCCTTTCAGAAACATGCTGTGCCAAAACAAAGTCAAAATAAAAACAAAAATAGTAACTCAAAATTTGAGTAAATGAGATTAAAATTATATAATTAAATAAAACAGTAATGATATGTATAGTTAAATGTAGTGTCAAAAGGTCATAATTAAAATAAAAATAAAGTGCAAAATGTACATATATAACATAAAAACAATTTTTTAAATAACAGAGAATTAAAGAACAATGTATAAAATTAATTAGGTACAAATTCTTTATAGACAGCATTTTTTTTTCATCTGCATTCAAAGAGGCAGTTTTAAGTCTGGTTGGTAAAGTCGGGCTACTGAAAGCTAGAATAATATGCTTTGTAGGAAGTACTTGTCTATTTCGATGGATAGTGATATGATGTGCATCTATGGCATTTTGATCTTTTAGATTTGTTAGTTCTTCTTTTGTGGAAAGTAAAAGGTCTGATTCTAATATTACACCATTCAGGGTTTAATGTGCTTCAATAATAAATTTTGCTGTTTTTCATTTGGGATATTAAGCATAAAAACCTTAATTGATAACTTTATCATTATGACAATTTTTTATCATATTTTATTGCTTACATATATGATTAAAGTTTAATTTTAATGATTTCTACAGTGAGTTTTATAGAAATAGTATTTCATTAACTTTAGGTTAAATATTATCTCTTTAAGAGTTAGATTTACTAATATGAGGTATATTTTTTATTGTAACTAATTTTGTAGGTTTATTATAAAGCAATAAAATATTTCTTTCTTAAGCATTTTTTTTTCTTTGCCAAAATTTGATGGGTTTTATTTTGTATACATAAAGATTAAACACATTTGATAAACAGGATTAAAATAGCTTGATAAATAAATATCAGCTAAAGATAATTTTGCATCTAAAAAATAGCTTCTTTAAGCAGTAATTTGGCAATAAAGAAGAAGAAGAAGAAGAAAAAAAAAAAAAACTATATTATAGAAAAATTAAAAATGTTATTCAAAAATAAAATTATTTGAATTCTGAATCAATATGTTCTGCTATGTGTCTTATCTCAAACTTATTGGTATTTTCTTTTTTTAGAGCAGCCCCCAGGAATAATCACCAAGCGATAAATATATATTGTAAAGTTATAAAATCTTGTCACCAATTAAAGTCTTTTTAAAAAAAGAGCATACATTTATATTATAATCAAACTACCTTTTCTGTTACATTCCAGAATGTATTTCAATCTTCAATTTTGAATTTTTTTAATATGGTGTTAATTTTTAACAAATACCAACTATTGTCCGTAACTATCACAAAAGACCCCATCCATGTTTGGGTGAAACCTTAACCATGGAAGAGTGCAGAAATGAATCCAAACTATGAAGATTATATAAAATAATTAACAGAAATTCTATAAAAAACATGTTTCTGATGAATTATTGAAATCAATTTCAGAAATACAGCCAATAATGTAAAGTGTTGTATCAAAGATTTTTTTTTTTTTTTTTAAATATTGCTATGAAATAAAACATTGCAAGAAGTTATTATAAAACATTGTGATGCAATTGCTATGAAACATTGTAAAAGTCTTCTTTTAAACATAAAGTAGCCTACAAATTTATTTATAACAGATCAATACTATAAGACCTCAGATGAAATTGCAAATCCAATTATTGCATGACTGTAATTAGTGAGACAGCTATAACAATGCAATAAAACAGAGACAGGGGATAAGGAAGGAAAATAAGTAAGTATTAAATTATTGGTACTACTAGGTTATCCCATCGACCAAAAAATTATCGCCAAACTATAAGATTAAATGCCAATAATGGATGATCGTGAATATCACATTCAATGACATTAAAAACGATTCACGTGTTTAAAATGTCAATCAGGGATTTTTATTTCAACTTTTTATTAATATTCTACTAATTATTTGTTTTTTCGTTATTTAAAATGCAAATTATGTCAATATGTATAATTTGGCTATTAGTTTGGCGATTTGTATAATTAGGCGAAATTGGTCGACGGGATAACAGAGTAGTACCAAATTATTTTATGAATGCAGAACTAAGAAATGAGTTTGGCCATAACTAACAACCCATCACTTATTTACATAAAAAAGGAAAAATCACAGAAAGTGAAATCCAAAAACTGAAATAAAAAACAAATATAATTATTACTTACTCCTTCACTCAACAATACTGGTGCTTCAGATTTTTCCAATGTTTTCAATAAATTCAGAGCAGCATCCCACTTTTCATACATTCCTAATCCAAGCAAATTAAAACTTTTACCAAGTAATTCATCCTTCATTTGTCGACTCGCAAGAAAAAATGTTTTTCCAATCAAATGTCGAGGTTCAGTTAAGTCAAAATGGTCATCAAACCAAGGATTTCGGAAAAACGGAACTCTTTCTAATACCTAAAAGAAAACAAAAATAATATTATGAATATTGACAACAATGATGGTGATCAGCCGAACATGGGATCCTAGTGTTTTATTTTCAAACTAGTGTTCATTCTAGGCCATTTTAGAGGGGTGCAGCACCCTGCCCTTTTTCAAATTTGCAAAATGCACCCTGCCCTTTTTAAAAGTAGAAAAATGCACTACTGGTTTTACCCAGAGATTTTTAATAAATATTTATTTTATTCCGTAGTATTTTTTAAGAATTTTTTCATTTCTTTAAGAAAAAGAACATCAAACCATTCAATCATGGTTTAATTTAATTGTATTTTTAATTTTTATATCATAAAATCATTCAAAATTAATGTTACTTGATTTTCTTATTTAAAAATTATGTATTTGCCCGCTTTCTTTTTTACTTTCTCTAAAGGTAATAAGAAATTTTTCTTGCAAAAGTGCCCTTTTGTGCTGCAGTAGTGCCCTTTTTAGCAAATAGCACCATGCCCTTTTTACTTCTAGAGTGAACACTAGAAACAAGCTTGGTACTCATTTTATCGATCTAGGAGGGATGAAAGGTTGAATTTGGCTTGAGATTTAAACACATAGGTTATATAATTAATATCAGAATTTTTCGCTAACACTTTTGAAGATTCACTAATAATTTTAAATGTTGGTTTCAATTTTCTAGCATTGAAATTGGGATTGACATTGAGTTATTCCATACAAAATGGGCAAATCAGCTGTGGCTGATACATCACTTATTTATTTATGAGCACAAACAAAATAACATATATAAAGCATCACATATTTATTTATGAGCAAGAACCCCAGTAGCATAAAATTCTCCAAGTGTCTGCGACCTGTACTGCAGGGACAAAAAATAATCTGCAGCTAAAATATTTTTACAACTGAAGCATTAATTAAACAGTGGTTTGTCTGCAATGATTTTAGACATTTTATAAATTTTTATTAATAATAATCTTAATTTTTTGTATTATGTAAAGAGGGCTAAACATAATACGAAGCCAAATAAAAGTTGGATGAAAAAGAATCTGCAAGAGAAGAAAAGACAATCTGCGATGCACGTCTCCTGTCTCGAACTTTCTGCTACCGGGGCAAGAACAAAATAATAGATTTCAGGATTATTTATTCAAGTATCAAAACTTCCATTAAAAGTTGGCATAAAATTGAGGTTCTGTCTACAGGCTTGAAATTTCAATTTTAATAATTAGCTTTGGAAATAGAAAGACTGTATAAAAATAATTAATAATTAACAATGTATAATAAGTAACAGTTTAGCATAATTTAATAATTACCTTTATTTTCTTTAGAGATGGTGAGAAAAAAGAATATGGAAAAAACTTTGAGACAAAAATGGGATATTTCTATTGTCTGTTTGGAAGGAAAACATTTAAAGTGTTGAAATTTTTTGACACTATAGATACTATAGACTTTAGACACTAAAGTATATATTTTAAATATAGAAAGAATTTTGAGACAAAAATACAATATTCCTATTATTTGTTTGAACATAAAGGAAAGCTTTTAAAATTAAAAAAAATTGTTTGGCATTATAGATAAAAATGTATATTCTAATTATTAAAATTTTAACTATTGCCTTCAATACATTTTTTAATAGCTACATTAAATGCTCCTGAGCAATAATATTTTAAAGTATAGTATTAAAAAAAATAATTAAATTGTAATTCTAACTCGGTATAGATGGCAGCACCATTATTTTTTTCTGAAATCCAGTGGATGATAGTGAAAAATGGGCAAATTTTGAAGTGCAATGGCTCATAAAATATAACAAATGTTATTTTTTAAAACTAATTTTGTTATGTTAGGAATCAAACGGCAAACTTTATCATTATTTTTTAGCATGTCTGGGGTTTATTGATCTTAATGCTTGTGCAATATTGTATATGTCTGATATTTCCTTCAGTTGATTTTTGCACCTATAACAGAGTAAAAATTGTGATTTTGAATTTTTTTTTTAACCTTCTGAGTTATTTCGAAGATAAAGAAAATAAATGTCAACTTCCAAACTTTAGCAATGTTATTCCCATGTGTAATATTACAACAGGTGCTAATTCAAGTATGTTTTTAAATTCCTTTGATTTTTAAAATATTTTTAATTTTCTCAAAATTGACAGATTTTCAATATTTACAATCAGTTTAAACATAATATTACCAAATTTTTATAAATAAATTTAAAGTTAATTTACTAAAGGTTAGAATTTTATAGAAAAAAAATTAATTTATATTAAATAGCTTTCAAGATATGGAACTTCAAACATGCAATTTTGAGCAATTGCACATATACTATTCTGTATCACAAGTTTTTTAAATGTCCAGAACTGCTGATATATTTTACTTTTTGTCAAGGTAATTTGCATAGACCTTTTTGAATATGAACTAAATCTGTGTATCAAATTTTATAAAAATCTGTTACTATGGGGCCAAGAATTTTTTTAAAAAATTCCTTTGATTTTTAAAACATTTTTAATTTTCTCAAAATTGACAAATTTTTAATATTTACAATCAGTTTAAACATAATATTACCAAATTTTTATAAATAAATTTGAAGTTAATTTTTTAGAGGTTAGAATTTTATAGAAAAAAATTACTTTATATTAAATAGTTTTCAAGATATGGAACTTCAAACATGCAATTTTGAGTGATTGCACATATGCTATTCTATATCACAAGTTTTTTAAACATACGCAACTACTAATATATTTAACTTTTTGTCAAGATAATTTGCAAAGCTCTTCTTGAATATGAACTAAATCAATGTATCAAATTTTATAAAAATCTGTTACTATGGGGCCAAGACTTTTTTTTTTTTTTAATTTTTTGCTTAATTTGTATGGAATGATCCTACTCTATATTTGTGTACAGTCTACTCTTAAAAAGCAACAAGCCTAAAATCTGCATATCATTCATAGTGTAAAGAGAAATTTTCAGGTAAAATTCTGTGAGGAGATAAAAAAAAAAAAAAAAGGTAGCCATGTTTGACTGGTGAATTCTAAGCTTGGTAACTTGGGCTAGTAAAAAACCTTACCCATTCAACATCTTACTAAGGATAAAAGCTATAATGCAATATTCAGAGAACTCATAAATCCTGAATCAGAATGACGTGTTCACGAAGAAAAAAAAAATTTAATTTTCTAATAACAGAGACTTTTGCAGTAATAACTTATGACTGTTTGCTGGTTGCAAAGAAAGATTTTTAAAATACAAAATTACCGTAATTTCTGCCGCATAATCCACAGATCAAACAATCCTTTTTAGACCCAGAAGATTTTTTAAATAAAATGTAACTTTTCAGATTGAGGTAAATATTTGGTTTCAATTACTAAATAAAATTTCTGGGTCAAAAAAGAATTGTTTAATCCATTGATTATCTGTTGAAAATTATGGTAATGTTATTAAACTTATTCATCAAAGGTTTTAAATACTATCTAAACAGTAGTAATTATAATTTATTAAAACTATTCATATTTATATTATATTCATTTTTATTACCTTTGATTATTTATAGCTATTCTCAAAATATGTGACTATTCTAAAGAGGTTTTAAAATTTAAATAAAAAAGTGATTTAAATCTCACAAATTTCAGAAATCTACATTTCTTAGTGCCAAGCTATGCAGATTTTTGAGAGTGCATTATGTTTATTAATAATTTCAAGTTAAGAGGTTCATAGATGTATTTTAAATTTTAAATGATGTAAAAGTATATTTGCAAGATAATAATATTACCTCTTCATCATCATCTTCACTCTTCTCTTCTTTTGTCTCTGATTCAGGTTTAGGATACAGGTCATCCAAAGAATAGTTCTTCATAAACTGATGACAGGAATACACAGCTAAGAAACTACCAATTTCATTCGAAAAGTCTTCCTGTAACATCATGAGGACTGCAATCTGTGCTGCTTCTGGAATGGGACAACCATATAAAATGAAATATATTTTACACTACTATAATGTTGAAAAGTGCAACATAATACTGATGGGGAAAAAAAAAAAAAATCATACCAGTATTTGATACAAAATCATGTTTGATGTAGAATCAAATGGAAATCATAAACAAGAATGAAAAAATCATGCTCCAAGCACAGATTATGAAACGCTTTCCAACACATTTAGCGCTCGACATATTTCCAATACATATGACAAAATTGCACCATTTAATAAGTTAAAATATTATGTCTAATTCAATCATATGGAAATGCATAACACATTTGAAAACTCTATTTCAATTGTTCCCATCTACAATTGGAAAATTATCTTAATTCTTTAAGCAGTCCTGTATACAGTGTGTTCCAAAAGTTTATAGACAACCATGTTTTTTGGAAACAAGTAAACAATCTAACTAAACAAGTAAAAAAAGACAAAATAAATTATGAAAATATATAATGATTAAATAAAAATAATAAAATACTCAACCAACTTTTAGCAGCCATAGATTTAATATAAAAAAAAAATTGCTGTCCTAAAAATATATAGAAAATCGGTGCTAAAAGTTGTTTTGAGTATGGATATCCAAAATTTACATATTCCACAGTCATGAACTTGTGATGCAACAGTTTTCTGAGATAAAACAAACCTTTCTTTCAATTTCCAACTGATAGCAAATATGCCTTGCAATGTGCAGTTTTACAAAATAAAAATTTTGGAAATCTATCGTTTAAAAGCTCCTGGATGAAAAGTTGTGAACAATTTTTTAAACATTTGATGCAGCAGGCTTAGTATTTATTGAATTCTATCCAAAGGTGACAATCTGAAACAAAGTCCTGTTCTAGACGACTAAAAAAAACTACTAAACAATAAGACAGAAATTTTGACATTTAATTTCAACCCAGAACCTGTGTGTATAGTCAGTTTCTATAGAAGTAAACGGTACTACTAGGTTATCCCATTGACCATTTTCACCAAATTATAAAAATTGCCAAACTAATAGCCAAGTTATATTTATTGACATAATTTTTATTTGAAATAAGGAAAGAACAAATAAATTAGTAACACATGAATAAAAATACAATTCAAAAGTGAATTTAAAACCACTTGATGACGTTTTAAACATATGTATTGTTTAATGTGACATTCACAATCATCCATCATTGGTATTTAATCTTATAATTTGGCGACATATTTTTGGTTGATGAGATAACAGAGTAGTACCAAGTAAACATTCCAATGTTCATGGTACATTGGCGGCTGTTAGCAAGTACATTTCTTGGATTTTCACAAAATGCATCATTTGCCAAAGCTTATAAAATAGAATAAAGACACTCATGTTCAATGGACCTAAAATCAAAGGAACTGGTCAGATGAATGGTTGAGTGTTCTTGTGAGCAATGAAAAAAAAAAAAAAAAAAAAAATTCAATTTAAATGATCCCAATGATTGAGCATATGACTGGAACAATATTAGAAATGTATCATGAACTTTTTTTTTTTTTAGTAGACAACAAGGTGGGAGTTTACTCATTGCGTGGGCAGCATTTTAGTATAATGGAACAATCCATATTGCTTTTTTGAAAAACCGTCAATGTTCTGAACATTACAAGAAAAGGCTTGAACGACAATCTTATTCCATTTGAATAGTTGCTAAAGGGGGAGGGGGGGAGATGGATGCATTAGCAAGAGCATTGCTCCATTCTCATGCCCAACCTCACAATGCAGTGGTTTAGATAAAACCAACTAATTGTTATGTACTGGCCAGCCTTTAGTAATGACATGAACCTAGAGAAAAACTCTGGGGAAAATTCGCCAGAGACATATATGCTAAAAAGCATCAATTTGCAATGATTCAAGTTCTAAAGCTGCAATTTGAATGATGCTGGTTTTCTTTAAACTCAAAACTTCTTCAAATTCTGGTTTTGAATAGGTCTGATCAAGTTTTTGAAGTGATAAAAACAAACAGCTTAAAAATTTGAACAGTAAAGAGAAAAAAAAAATTATTGTCCATAAACTTTTTTGGGCAGTCAAAAGTTTTTTTTTTTCACAAAATCTATGATTGTGTAACAATATTTCTTTATAATAATACTATTTTCTTACTATTATTTATGCTTATAAATCGTTTTGAAATCGTTACTCCTCTTTTTATATTAAAAAGCCCATTGTCTATAAACTTTTGAGATGCACTGTAGAATACATAGATTTGTATCTATTAACTACATGCAAGCCAAAATTTAGTTCAGTTGAGAAATATATATATACTTTATTTGAAATTTCACTTTCAGCAGTTTCCGCTAATATGGAGAATGCCACATGAATTCTTTTGTGAAACCCTGTATATGAAATATAAAATTTATGTACAACAAGTAAATTGAAAAAAAAAAAAAGTTAAATTTAAAAAAGCACATGCCAAAATTGTAACTACACTTCAAGTCAGTTCATTAGTCAAAGACCTGTAATCTATTTCTTTTGTGTCCATGTAAATGAATGACAAATGCTATAAATGCCCTATTCTATCATAATCAGCTTGTAGTGAAATATTCAATGATTTATATCAATTTAAATACATTTAAAATAGTGTAATGTCATTAAAATATTCTGCAAATGATTTTTAGCCATGCACCATAATGTAATAGAACTTTGGTGTCCCTGTACGTGAATTATTAATCCTACATACTTTATAAACAATGCCAAACATGCTTTGGTAACCCTTAATAATGTTTATAAATTGTATAAAAATCTGAGTATTTACAATAGTTAGAGCATGGCAAATAGAGAATCAAACGCATAAACAGTTTTCAGCTTTGTTGGAAAGTGTTAAGCCAAAAATGATTACCTCAAAAATCATAATTTGCAAAATATCATGGAATTACTATTTATACATAAATTTTATTAATAAGTACTACACAAGTAATAGAAATATAATAGTGATTAAAAAAATCTGTTATGTGGTATACAAAAAATTTCCTTTAAAAATATGCATTTACTTGCAGTTTTAGTTTTTTTTAAATGACAAACTAGGCAAGAATAGAATGAAGAATGGGCTGAAATTAAGATATGTTTTTAAAAATGTTTGAAAGTCATGTATCAGAAATTTCATTTGTTTGCAGGATCTATTTGATTCAATAAACAAGACACAAACCATAAAAATAAAAATCATAAAAACAATATTTCAACATGATTTCATGTATGTATTGTTAAAAAAAAAAAAAAAAAAAAAAAAAAAAATTGCTACAATATGTAAATTTAGCTTGGGTTTAGATCATGGAAAATTTACCATTTTGATTTGCACTTGGAAAAAATAGAATCTAATGAATTTAATAAAAATATACATATTATGCTCTTGTTATTTTAAAGTGCTTTTTTTTTTTTTTGAAGCATAGCAGGAAAACCTTCTTTCACTCTGACGATGCTTTCTCAGCAATAATTCGATCAACTATAACATAATTTACCACAAACAGATCTTAATAAAACAAAGGTAATAACATAACCCAATTAAGATTACCCTCAGGATCAGATTGAACAAAATTGCCGAGAAAAAAGATTTTCTTTTTGGACAATTTTTTAAATTTTTTTTTTTGTTAAAACTGATCTATGCACATATTTACATCTTAAAAGTAGTAGTCATGTAAAATTTCAAATTTTTATCTCTAACAAATCCACATAAATCATGATTTAAAACTTTTCTATAATATTTTACATTTATTTCTCACTTATAAGTTTTGTACCTTTTAGAAATTTTTTATAGCGAGTTTTTACACCTTAAAAGTAACAACCACACCAAATTTTTAATTTCAAGCTTAAAAAATATTACAGAAATTGCATTTTAAAAATATTTTTGATCTTGCAACCCACTTTTTTTGTGATCAACGTCTGTGAAATCGCCTTTTATACGCAATTAATCAAAGAAATTCACAATTTTTTGTGTGCCGATCAATGAAATTTGTGATTCTTAAGTGATGAAATTTTACATTTTCCCGCAGTAAATTGGCAAAATTTATGATTTTTTTCTGTGATATGTGCACAAAAATTGCAGTTTTTTCCAGCCGTAAATTGACAAAACTCACGGATCACACATTAACCCATTGCAGGCCACTTCTGGCCCGTAGGCCACAGGTTGTGCATTCCTATATTAGATTGAATGAAAAAATTTCAAAATTTCTTCATTTACAACAATAATTGAGATTCTTGTGGACAATAGTACATCAAAAGTTCCCAAACTTTTTTCTGACTAATTCAAATATTTAAAAATTTCCCTGACCCATAGAGACCCTGGAAAAAAAGCAGCATTTACAGCTTTAATAACGAAAAACTATCCAGATAGGAAGAAGATATTAATTATAAAATTATTGACAAGCTACAAGTACAATAGTAGCTACTCTATTAGTGATACAATAATTACATATAATAATACATTATATAGGTAATTACATACAATAACACATTAATAGTAATACAATAGTACATGAATGAATAATACATTTAAATATACAGTATAAAAATATGATGTTGATATTTACCTCTGTACATTTTTTGCTCAATAAAATGATCCATTAATATATTGTACAAGAATTCATCAGGAAAAATGCCATAATTTTCTTGATCACTCAAAATGCGGAACAATGATTCATAATCTTTAAACTTTAAAAATATTCTAACAACAGCACATATGGTAGAGTCCATCATTTCGTTAGACCGCTTGGTCATTCGAAATCTAAAATAAATTACAATATTTTTATACATATGTATCTACATAATGTGACATTCATATAAAGAAAACAAACTAATATAATACTATAATAATATACTCAATTACTACAGTATGAAAGAATATTATAGGCCAGTTCTCAACTCTCATACATTATAATTGCTATTTTTTGCATAGATTTCATATTGTATTTCAGAATTTCATTTTCATCAGTATGTATTACAAAAATATGTGTTCAGAACTTTAGTAAAATGAAGAATTGATTAAAATACAAGATGTGAAAAAAAAAAAAAAAAAATCAGAATCTTATCATAAATTTAATTTTAAGAAGAGTTAAAAAAAGTTTTTAAAAATTTAATAACTTTGTTTGTTTAAACCAGTTTTTTTTTTAAAATCTGTTTTTGTTTTTATTTGAACATATGTGGTCAAATAGTTACAACAGAAAATTGGATATTCTAAATAACCAATTAAGATAGTTAAGAGATTGCTAAATTTATTGTTAAGCACGCCGAAATCATTGTAAAAACAACCAAGTTTATTATGAGATTCTGATATCTTTCAAGGAAGTTCTCCATACTGGGCCTATTCAAAATTTCTTGAAAAATTAGGAATTAAACTACTTATATATGTAATAAAGGATCAGACAAATTTAGTGGCGGAATTACAGTAGAAAGTCTAAAAAATAAATAAATAAAATAAATAAAATACTTTCAAACATTTGAATTGAAAAGATGAAAGCATCACACGATTTGGCAAGCAGAACTTTTTCTTGCCGAAAGCAAATGATTTTGATGTCACTGAAAATCATTTCCCAATGGATTTTTAGAATGATTGTAAATGGTATTTCATGAATTTAAACTTAAACATGAGAGAGTTTTATATAGGCATATACAGGGTGAGTCATAAATATCGAAACAATAGGCTATCTCCTTCAATATTGCCCTTAGACCCATACTTCCAATTGCAAAGTTTCATAAAAAAGGATGAATTTTTTGATAAGATAAGTTGCAACTCCATGGGGGGTCTGTTTTAAAAAATACGAAAATTAAATTTTTATACGGCCCCCAGAGGATAAAACATCCAATTAGAAAATTTTTCCTTATTCATTCCTGAACTGAACAAAAAAAATTTCATCTTGATATCGTCAAAACTCAGAGAGTTATGACATTTTTAATAAATCGTGAGGTTTCAAGGGATCAGACACAAATTGAAATGCGTGTAATTGAAGAAAAAATGTTGCTGTAATGGGTCCAGGAAACATTCATTTTATTTATTTATTTATAAAGTTGGAATTTTGAATGTTTTGTGATGGTTAACCATATAATTTGTAAGCATTATCACATCATAAGACTTCTTAATTTTTTTTTTTTTCAAAAAAAAAAAAAAAAAAAAAAAAAAATTGAGTAAATTAAAATTGTTATAACTCAAAATATTATTTGTCGCGTTGAATTTTTTTCTTTTGATTAAATGAAAATGTCTAATTTTCAATTTTAATTCAGCATTTTAAATAATATTTATTTAAAAAAAAATTAAAAGTATTTAAAATAGCAATATTAAAAAAAAAAAAGTAATTTTTGTAAACAAATCATATTTTTAAAAGTAAATTTTCTGAGCTGAAAAGTTACCGTAAACGACGGTTATTGACATATGCCAGTTTAAAAATGAGAAATACTGAAATAAAAACATTTGATGCAGTAAAGTGCATTTAGTTTTAAGATGGGCAAAGATGGGCTCCTAACGTTTAAATGCTGTACAGTTGCGATTTCAGATTTTGTTTAAGTTTTGCCATTTTCACCTTCTTTAATTACTGTTTAAATGCGTCAGTTGATTTAAACTTTATTTTTTTATCACGTCGATTTCAAATTTTTTCATTGTGTTGTGACTCACAGACAAACATTTCATAAAAACATGTTTTTCGGTATCTCTGAACCCTAAAACATGTGAATCCATCGAAAACCGGAATTCAAAATTTTCATGAATCCAATACTTTCTTCTTGTAAAGATAGAAGAAAGCAAAAATAGGTTTAAAACCTTCATAAATTTTGAAACTGAATACAGTAAAACCTC
Source organism: Maratus speculifer (assembly GCA_964019185.1). Taxonomy (NCBI): domain Eukaryota; kingdom Metazoa; phylum Arthropoda; class Arachnida; order Araneae; family Salticidae; genus Maratus; species Maratus speculifer. The sequence goes on from OZ025303.1 coordinate 129,844,716, forward strand.
TAAATAACGGACAACGGACACCTCAGGAACACAGAAATTATCCGCTATTCGGAGGTGTCCACTATTGGGAAAATCAAAGATATTCAAAAAGTGCTAAGAAATGTTTAACATTTCATTAATTGACTTTTATGTGTCCTAAAACCTTTTTTATATGATTAATCAGAAATTAAAATTATTTTTTAAGCAATGGGGCTAAATAAAACTGTACACACCTTTACCCACTGTTCATTACATGCTTGTGAAAAAACCCTGTTACAAAAGTTAACTTTTGCTTGCGATTACATGTAATTTGTTTTTCAAAGTGACATTATTGGACATTATAGAGTTCCGGTCGGGGAGGGGGATTGCACTTTTTGGCTGTTAAAAGCATAAAATCTCAATTTTCCGAGGGGATATTTCAATGCTCTGGAAGATGTCCCTGCTGGGCAACCCCTTCAATTCAACTCTGAACGTGGGGGGGGGGGGGGATTTCCCCAGCTCATTTATCACAAAATTCACTGATAAATTTAGAGGCCTTTTTACTTTTTTTCATTTTTTTCTCCTTAAAAAATACTTTTTCATCCTTTATCGCCTTAAATAGTGTCCACTATTCGGAATGCTCGTTATTCAGAGGTTAAACATACACAAATTTAGGTTTTGAGAATGGGGATTGGAAAATAGTCCATTAAACAGAGGTGTCTGCTATTCGGGAGTGTCCGTTATAGCGGTTTAACTGTAGTATAAAGTAGATTTTTGAAAATATTTCTATGTACTTTATTAAAATATATTTCCATTGATTCCGCTAATAGAGGAGTCATTTTCGCTATTACTATATTTACTAAACTTATTGCCTGCGCCAATAAGTTTTTAAGATACTTTTAATGAGAGTTTAATTAATATCACTTAATTTGATAACACTTTTAATAAGTGTTTAATAAGACGGTTCAATGAGTCGTGCCAGTTACGAAGCTGGCGGCAAGGTAGAAATATTGCAGACATCTAGCATATCGAAGTTGAAAGCAAAAACCTATACACTTTTATTTTATATCTAAAAGTTTAAGTGTTGTCTTGGATCGATATTTAACAATACGTAAATGTATGGTCGATCCCTTAATTGTACTTCAAATGAACTGATTTTGCTGCGCTCAGAGGCATGCTTAAGTGGTGTAAGTCAGGAATTTTGGAAAATTTTGGATATTAATATCTTTCGGGGATTTGCAGATATCGAGATGAAATTTTTTTTGTTCAATTCAGGAAGGGATAAAGAAATTTTTTCTAATTGGAAGTTTTATCCTCTGGGGGCCGTATAAAAATTAAAAATTCGTATTTCTTAAAACAGACCCCCCATGGAGTTGCAACTTATCAAAATCTTATCACATCTTATCAAAAAATGCATCTTTTTTTATGAATTTTTGCAATTGGAAGTATGGGTCTAGGGGCAATATTTAAGAAGATAACCTATTGTTTCGATATTTATGACTCACCCTGTATTCTATAGTACTGAAGAAAAAAAATTCATATTAAAAAAAAAAGTAGTATTTTCATACACTTAAGCAATTTAATCAACAATGCTAAATTGGACTTAATTTTAAGCTTGAAACAATTTAAATTTAAATTTTTTTTTGAATTGTAAACTTTGACAGTTAAATTTCAATATCAATATGGATATGACAAAATTATAATCAAAACAAACTCAAATTGACAAAACTAAAGTTATTTAAACAAGTTCATCAGGAAATACTTTCTTTCCCTTTAAAGTGTATTTGATATAAAAAAGTAATTTTTGAAATTTTTTTCTATCACCAACTGGTAAAAAATCTCCAAGTAATGACATTTTCATATTTTTTTAAGGATTTTTATTTAAAACTGTTTGATTAATTTATTTTACTTTTTATTCCTTTGCATCTTTTAAGCTTATTTTCTAAAGAAATTTCTGGTTGGAATGGAAACATATTCTTTTGATAGCAGTCAAATGACTGCTCACTGTCTTTCTAGAGTTAAAATTTTTTTATATTATTGACGAATTACTTTTCAAAAAGATATTGCTGAAATGGGTAACTTTTGACTACTTAAGTAAACAATTGCTTGAGAATTCTTTTTTTTTTTTTACATACATAAATTTTCTTTAGAGATTAATGTTGCTAAATATAAATTAATTTTATAAAACATATCTAAAAAAGAGGAAGAAGAAAAATTAACAGAAACAGGATTTTTATTTAAAATAACCATAACAGTTGATTAAAACCATACAAAGTTGTTAACCCTTTGACAATAAAAAAATTAGTTCACTGTACATTCTAATTATTGATTTAAAAAATATTTATATTATTATGATCTTAATGGAGAGTGTATATCTCATATATAAAAGACCTGTAGGAAATGACACAGTAGTGATGGGCGATTTCGATTTTTTAAATCGATTTAATCGATACTACGGCCAACTCGATTTAATCGATACTTTAAAATTTTTAATCGATTTCTCTGAAGGTAATATAATTTTCATTTTCCTTCAAAAGTCGAAGATAAAATAGTCGGATGTGCCAATGTGCCAATTCTAAAATTTCAGTGTATTAGTTTCTAAGATAGAAGAATTAAAGAAACCTCAGACCCCCCCCCCCCCCCCCCCCCCGCAAAATAGCGTTTTTTATTGAGTGATGTACACCAAAAATTTATCACGATAAATTTTTATCAGGTACCAGCTGAATCTGAACTTTGATGGAAATCCATGAAAGCGCGAGATACAGCTATTGCAAAATCATAAATAATGCAGCATATCAGCGCCACCTGTAGGGCAATTTACACCAAGAATTTAACAACACTAATCTATGTCAGGGATTTACTGAATCTGAATTTTGATGTAAATTCGTCCTTCAGATAGCGCTATTGTGTTAATCATGAATAATGCAGTATAGCAGCGCCATCTCTTAAGCGATTTCTACCAAAATGTAATTAGCATCAAATAATATCAAGGACTAATTGAATCTAAATTTTTATGAAAGTTCGTTCATTAATTCTTGAGATAAAACTAAAATGGAAACAGGGGCGTGCGAAAAGAGAACTGCACCGGTTCAAAGTTCCAATTTAGCCCCCCCCCTCTATTAACATTTTCTTGTGATAGGCTGAAAGTGATGTTAGTAGTAAAAATTTGGCGCACCCTAAATTTCCGCGCTCAAGACGACCGCCTCCTTTCGCCCCCCCCCCCTTTCACATGGCGCTGAGTGGAAATTGTGAAAAATTCAGCATATCAGTGCCATCTGAGAAGCGATATACATCAAAATGCAAAAAACATCAATTCATGTCAAGGACTAACTGGATCTGAAATTTGATGAAAATCCGTGCATTCGTTATTCAGATATAGCTGTTGCGCAAATCGCAAAAAATGCTGCATAACAGCGCCACCTCTTAGGCTACATACACCAAAAATTAATTAGATTCAGTTTATATCAAGGTCAAACTAAATCTAAAGTTTTGTGGAATTCCGTACATTTGTTCTTGAGATAGAACGGTCAGAAATTTTTGTCATATACAGACTCACAGAGTGGCAGACACACACACAGACAGATATTTCTTAAAAAACATGAAATCGTGTTAAAGACCTTCGAAAATATATAAATACATCGAAAACAGGAAGTCGAAATTTTTCACTAATCTAATACTATCTTCTTGTAAAGTTACAAAAGAAAGTAAAAATGTAAAATCGATTCTGCCCGTAAGATCGATGTTTAGATTCGATGTCGATGTTTAGATTCGATGTCGATCTTTAGATTCGATTTCGATTTTTAGATTCGATATCGATCTTTAGATTCGATTTCGATCTTTGGAAAGTGCATTTTGGAAGATTCTTAGATACCAATAGAATTGTAATTTTTTTGATTTACTTTAAATCTTGATCCACGTTTCAGATCGGATTGATTTTTCCACTTTTATTGTTTTAATGATAGTATTGATGTAAAATTACGTATAACAATGGTTTATTATTATTATTTTTATTTTTTTCCTAGGGTAAATTAGTGTTGAATGCAGGTATTTTTCTGCGACTCCGGAGAAAGGCATCATGTTTTACAGCTCTGTAAGAGAGGGGGAATCGCAATTTGTGCATTAAAAAGCATAAAATCTCACAACTTGTGGGTGGGGGGGGGGTTTATCCCCTGAGGGCCATCCCATTAATTTGACACTAGATTAAATCGTTATATTTTTGTTTAGAAGTCCAGCTATTTGAAGTATAAGTTTATTATGTTTTATTTTTCAAGCTTGTCTCTTCTAACCCCCCCCCCCCTTCCGTGTCAGTTTTAACTTACAGGGCCGTTCGAAATATGCATACAGTTTTAAAAATGTCCAATTCTCGGTCTATTTTATTTTAGATCCACATTTTAAATCCTTGACAAAAGATAAATATGGGATCGCCCTTCCGCCCGTTTGGGGTTTATCTGGACATATTTTTTTGTTTCTTCAAAAGAAACAAAAAAAATGTTGAGGGGGGGGGGGCTTGCACCCTTCCCAATATTGACCTTAAAATTTCGCTCATTTAATTCTCTACCATTTTTAACTTAAAAGTTTAAGCTACATGGCACCCCCAGAGCTGTGGACCCCTCCCCCCCTGTCAATCACTCACATAATTTTGCTTATTTCTTCATTTCATTTCAATCTTTAAAAGACTATAACTTTGCTTCTATAGGAGTTACTGTGGGGAGAAAAATTCTAGTATAGCTAACCATTTCTCGCCGTTCTTTTTGCTATTCCAGTTTCCCGGTTTTCCCTATAGGACCTTTTTGGGGGGGGGAGGGGGCAGAGGGGGGTTTTCTCATTTCTTGATACAATATGTCTATTGAAAGCTTATGCTTCATGCATTACAAATCTAGCATAAGAATTTTTCTCCCATCATTTTAGGTCACGTTACGGACCCATAATGGGTTAAAATTTCAATTTTTCAAACTTCTTCGAAAACAAACAAACAAACAAACAAAACATTGATACATATCACGAAACTGTTGTTCGAACCCACAATCTTTTGATTGCACACGTAATCCCTAAGCTTATTGGCTACCGAGTGCTCAGCAGCGCTATTATTTCTTTAGATTGACATCTTTAAATTCGTAATATCTTTTGAATGGAATGTCCAATTTGAATAATTCAAAAAGTAATCTACAGATATTGTAACAGGATTAATACAAAATGATTTATTTGGATAAGGATTAAGGTATCGATAGTATGGTCTAATTTTGGTTGGTGTATTTATCGCATTTTAAAATGTAAGAAAGTAGTTATAGTGAGTTAATAGCTGGACATAAGGTATCGTGCGGTTTTTTAAATAGATATTGATGTGTTCTTTAACATTATAGAACCTTTTTTTAATCATTTAAAAGTATTTCCTGACGATTCAAAATTATATATCTTAACGATTCAAAAAATACACACGTAATTGTTCAAGGTTTCACTTCTGTCGGCACTCTCTGAGTGCCACTATTTTTTATTTTTATTTATTTATTTTTTCATGTTCGCCCGTCTTAACCCCCCCCCCCCTTTCTCACCAATCTTAGCTTACAGGATCGTTCAAATTATGACTGCGATTTGAAAAAAGTCTAATCCTCGTTCTATTTTGTTATAAATCCATATTTTGAAACCTCAACAAAAGATACATTTGGGCCGGGGTCGCCCTTATGTCCGTTCAGGATTTACCTTGCCCCCCTGGGTGGGGGGCATATTTTTTATTTCTTCCACACCATCTCATGTAACATATCGTTATAAAGCTTTTATCTCCTCGTTTTTTTCTGTTACTACCCCTCTCTTCACCTAGTTACATGCTCTTGGCATTTTTTACAGTTTTAAAGAGCGAAACTTCTCGTTCTATTTCATTGTAAATCCTCATTTGGAAACTTCGACAAAAGATACATTTGGGCTATGGTCGCCCTTCCGTCAAGAGTGAAGTTTACCTGCCCCCCCCCGGGTATGGGTCATATTTTTTTGTTCTTCTAAACTATCTCGTGTAACATTTGGTTGGCATTAGAAAAAAAAAAAGTTTTTTTTTTTTGTCTGTACTCCTTGTTTCCCATCCTAGTTACATGCTCTTGGCACTCTTTATCCTCGGTTTAATGCCAAGTTACTCAGTGTTGTTATTGAGTTATGTCTCTCAAATTTGTCGAAGTTTTTGTGTAAGTGACAACCATAAGTGACAATCATTTTAAAATTTAAAATTCTTATTATCCGACTCTAAAATCTGCAATAGCTTAATTCTATGCCTCCTTAAATGGGGATGGGGGGTGGGAGGCGGTAATTACGGTGCTGCTGATTGTCTAAGTTTTGGAATTAGTAATTTGGATCTTCTCTCTATGAATCTGAATATCGAAATATCGATTCTAGTATCGATTCTCGAACTGAGAAATCGATTCTTATTATGATCAATGTTGTTTTATACGATGTCGATTTTAATAGATTCTCAAAATTTCCAGAATCGCCCATCACTATGACACAGTATATTACAGAAAAGGAAAAAATCATGATTGAGAACTAGAGTGGATTATCCTACTTTTTTTTAGACAAATGATTAAACGTCAAAGTACATTAGTTTTAAATTTATTTTAAGCCTAAAAGCCACAACCATGAGAAAAAAAAGAAAAAAAAAAGAAAAAATGTGGAATTTGATACCAACCAAAATCCATGGCTTTAACTTCATTAATTTATTTTAAGTTTATGATTTTTTTTTTTTCAAAATTTATGACTAGGTAATTTTGATATGAAAATGAAGACAGTTTTTTTTTATTTTAATTTAAAATACAGTGTCTGTCTGTCCTATGACAGTCCTAAATTAATACACAGAAGTAATAAAAAATAACCATAATTTTTTGAACTGCAAAAAAAGAAATTCTAGTTAAGAAAAAGAAACAGAATAACTTTCAGTCTTGAATAGTTTTAGTATTAAATGAAGGTTTAATTTTTATCCTTCTAAACACATTTTTTTTTTTTTTAAATCATTGCTGTGACTTATTTTAGGCAATTGCTAGACGTTGGTTCAGCACTACAATTAATAACATCACAGATTAAGTTAATAAACAAGTACTAATTAATATCCATCAAATAAACGAATGTATGAATTCTGAAACTAGTGAAAAATAATAAAGAATGAGGGAAGTTAGTAAGAAATTAAAAAACATTTAATACCTATAGAGTAAATGTTCTAATTCATCAAACTGGCTGGGATCTTGAACATTGTTGGCAAACTAAAAGATAACAAACACATGGTTGGTAAAATATTTTTTAAGAAATAAAGTAAAATAAATAAATAAAAGTATACATGAAAAAAAAACACACACACACACACACACAAAAAAAAAAAAAAAAAAAAAAAAAAAAAAAAAAATCAAGTATTGTAGATTTTTTATGTAACCATAATAAACTGTTTTTGATAGCCTCCAATATGACACCCTAAACCATTCTATTTGTTCTTTGGGTCAACATTGATTTCTCGTTTTTGAGAGAAAAGTAAATTTACAACAAGTAAGAAAAATCATGCGTTAAGCATAGATTATGAAGCACTTTCCAACACTTAATGAAATCTTTAACAAAACTTTGTTATTTAGGGAAATAATAGTGCATAGCCAAATATACCCAAATATGTATTCCAGTACATTAGAACAGCCCTGTATTTCATATGTCAGTTCATATAATGGGAAAATTTAGCTTAGCAAGAAAATACCCAGTAGCTTGAAATTTCTTTTTCAGCAATTCATACTATTAGATGTTAACATACTTGAATACATTTGTTCAGCCCTGTAGTTTACATTGTACCTTTATTACAAGTCAGCATTAGGCTAAAATTTATTGTAAACTAAAACACTTTTAAAACAACTAAAATCACATTCTCATAAATCATCATTCATAATCGTCCATGTACCGAATTCTTTTCGTGGCCCTGTATATCCCTTTATCAATATTCTGCAAACATTTTTCAGTAAATTGAATGCAGCTCAGCGTAAAAATGCATAGCTTATTTAAGAACCACGTTTAAATAACTTACGCTCATATTCAGTAACGTTGGTTAGCTCTTTTGGGTAGCCCTGTATATCAACTATAACATTTATACACACCATATAATGTGCATATATTTAACAAAATATAAACGCGAATATAATAATTAAAATGCATTTCATCCCTCCATCAGCCATCATCAGACACATATACGGTACTTCGGAAAGAATATACTATTTGAAATCTTTTGTATGGCCCTGTAAAAGCTATGTACTTCATATTATGCAAGACAGTAGCGTATAATTTATATTAAGCTTCAGTGACATATATCAATTTTATTATACATGAAAAAGCTTAAAATCTTTCAAATATGTCACACAATTCCCCCTTTTACCATTATCTAAAGGAATTCTTTTGTATGGCCCTGTAAATGAATAATAGCTACATTTTCACCTTATATTTTATAGAATGCATATTTTAATATGTTTGACAGGGTATAACATCTTTAAAATTCCTTTGAAACGATTTTTTTCCATAGGCCGTAATGTAATAGGAAACTTTTGATTTGCCCTGTAGATAAACTAATCATGGTAGAAACTTCATTTTCGATAGGACTTGTGCTAGGGTAAACCTCAATAACGTCCTAAAATTTCATGGCAATCAGCGTATATTAACGATTTTTCCCCATAGGCCGTAATGTAATGGGAAACTTTTGATTCGCCCTGTAGACAAACTAATCATGGTAGAAACTTCATTTTCAATAGGACTTGTGCTAGGGTAAACGTCAAAAACGTCCTAAAATTTCATGGCAATTTGAGTATATTAACGATTTTTCCCCATAGGCCGTAATGTAATGGGAAACTTTTGATTCTCTCTGTAGATAAACTAATCATGGTAGATACTTCATTTTCAATAGGGTTCGTGCTAGGGTAAACCTCAATAACGTATAAAAATTTCATAGCAATCCGAGTATATTTACGGGAGTTAGAGCACGGACAGACGGACAGACAAACCGAATGCATAAGCACTTTTCAACTTTGTTGGAAACTGCTAAAAAATCAGTTAACTTTCAAAAGTTCATTTGAGACATATTTAGCTATTTTATACATATATATATGGGTTATTCTCTACAATACTGCAAATTTGACCAAGCAGTCTGACTTGAATGTTACATAGGTAAATTTTCATAAAAATTGGATAAATTGCTAGTAATTGGTCAATTGTTGAAGATTTTAATAGCAGCAGAAATCGTTATAAAATTTTAAACAAAAGTACATATTCCCCATTCACTTTATCATTAACTCATAACAATAAATGTGAGGGAATGACGAGTGAGGGAATGATAAAATTAAGATGTTTTTATTAATTGTCATGAAAAATGCAAAATTGTGGAAAAAACCGAACTGATTCCTTAAAGAAGAACACATAATATATAATGTATGATAAAATTAAAAATTTTGAAAATTGCTAAAAATTTAGCATTCTGTGTGAGGGAATGACTGCTAATAAAAATACTCCTCGATTTTCTGATTGAAAAAAATTTCTAGAAAATTAACAAAAACTTATACCACCAATTTATGTTGCTGGACTGACAAGTACTCAAATTAGCTTCCTCCCTGTAAAGAATGCTAGACTGCTGCTCATCTTTAGTGATAGGATATTTGCGATAATATCAAGGTGTGAGGGAATGATGGTCTAACATAGGGAGACATATAAGTGATTGAGTAGACTACATAATTATATTAAAAAATAATATTTTTATTATTTTTTGTAAGGTACAAATTAAGAACTTTATTTTGCTGAGGGTGTTTTTAATTATTTTTATTTCTGAATGGAAAAAATCAGGTAGTAAAGTATGGTAGTATGGGTAGGGGAGAGGTGAGGGAATGACATTTGCATGATATATCTTACATTTTCAAATATTAAATTTGTTTATTTTTAAATTTTACGCCCTGCCCCTAATAAACAAACTTTAGACCTTCTAATAAAAGTATAAATAAATAAAAATAAAATGAAATTTAGAGCATTTATATGGCTGGGAAACACTTTTTGCACTATTGCAGAGAATAGCCCATATATACATTTGTATATAGTAACTTTAGCTAATGTTGCAATGAAAGGGATGTGGGAGAATTAAAATCACTTTTTCATTAGTGTTAAAATAAGTACCACTTCATTTGAAATCATGCTTTTTTATTTTGCCAAGCTAGACCCGTTCTTTCCTCTGAGGTTGAACACCACTTATTCTATGATTATTTCCTATATCTGTTATTTGTGACACAGTTAATAGGGAGGATGATTTTCTGCAACAATTATACATAATAACGACAACACTAAGATGGTGTTAGCCAGGGTTGTTACTCACATGGGAGAGTGAAATTCACTGAATTTTCCAGGTATATTTCAAGAAAATTCTAGTGTGGTGGTGTAGCATGTAGTGGACATGCTGAGGGTAAAAAAATGTTATATTACTCAAAATACAAAATTTCTTGAATAGAGCTGCTAATAATCTCTGAGCTAGAGCTCTTTATCCCAATTCCCCTCCCAAATCAATAACAATATTGCTTTGAAGTTTACAATATGAATTGCTCTCTTTAATAATTTATGATTGCAACCTTTCAAATAAAGCTTCCTACAGACTGTACAAACTTGCTACAAAATATTTGTGCATTGAACTTACAAATATTCATTTCTTTAACTATATCCCAAAATCCTTGTCTAGTTAAAATTTATTTTCAACAGGAATGAAAAGGGAATGGGAAAGAAAGTGAGAAGATGGTGGCTTGCGATTACTTATTGTTACATGAAAATAACTGCTGGAAAAAGTTTTAAAATCTGTAATAGCATATTAAAAATACATTATGTGCAGGATGAAAGAGGAAATTTTTAAAATAAAAAAAGGTAGATGATTTTTCTTCTATTTTTAAATAAATAGTTGCCAAATCATGGAAGATTCTCATTTCTGGCTGTACAACGATCAAACTCTATTAGAGATCACAATGAAAGTTTATCAAATTCCCTGACTTATTTGGTTAATTTCCCAATTCCCTGACCTATTCCAGCTTCTCCAGGAGGCTATTAGCTACAAAATAGAAAATTTTTGTATGTATAATTTTTTTTAAAAAGATTCCAAAATTAGGAATCTGTACACATCTAGATTTAGGCTAATTTCTAATAAATTTATTCTTCCCAGATCATGCCAGTAGGGCATTTTTTAATTTCATACAAAAAATTAAAAAATTTTGTGATACTATATATTTTTTTTAACAGAATCTCCAGAAAGATATGTATCTTTCTATTGAATTTAATTTAGTTTTAAAAATAAGTTTTTTTTTTTTTTTTTTTTTTTTTTTTTTTAACCACTTAACCGGCGAAGGGTATGGGGAATCAGTGCTTTTACCCCCGACTTATTTCGGGGCAGACGGTTAAGTGGTTAAGTTACTTTAATTTTTTACAGAGCTTTTAAATTATTTCTTTTTAACCCTTTGCCTTTGTGTTTTTCAGTTTATTACAAAATGTGCACATTATTAAAGTGATCTTTAATATTGTTACTCTATAGTTTATTCTATAACTGAAAAGAAAAGAATCTTAAAAGAAAAAATGAAATGTATGAATTATTTTTTTAAAAAGATAATTAAGTATTACATAAATTAAAAACATTGGTGCTTTTTGTAAACTAAGTTATACTTGATTTTAGCAATTTTTGTATACAACAGGATAAACTTTTAACTTTTATTTAATTGAGTTGAATTGAGATAGCTTTTTCTAGATCAGATCAGCAAAGATATAAAAATTTCAATCCATTAATACAGTAAATACTGAAAGAAGTGTAAAAATGAATTATATAAAATATTTTTTACCTTCTCAATATTGGAGCAATTAAACACAATATACACAAAAACATAAGAGTTGTTGTTGGGTGACACAGCACTAGTTGGAATCTTACTTAGACTAATTTATATGATAATAATGTACAACATGTAAAAAGTTATTTCAAACTTATTTGTGTCATAGTTGCAAAGATTCTGAAATTTTCTTATAATTTAGATTTGTGCTCACTACAGCAAAGGGGCTGTATAAGTATAACATTATCAACTTTTTGGTAATTTTGGACACTCTCCCCCTTCTTCTATATGATATGCTATCATCTCTCGACCCTTCCAGGTAATAAAATCGTTATCAAAGTGTAATTTTTTAAAAATTCATAAAATTTATTTCTTTTATTCGAAGTGATATACAAAAACTGGTAACATTAATTTTTTGCATACTTTTATGATTCAAATGAAGAAAAGTCAATCAAATATCATTTTGCATATGAAAAAACGTTATATCAAATAATACTTAAAAGAAATAATTACTATTTAAAAGTATTTTATAATAGCTATTAGTTATATAATGCATTCAACAGCAATAAAATTCTATTGAACTTGCCCCAAACTGAGGAGGGGGGGGGGGGGCAGATAGAAATTCTTAGTAGCAAAATAAGTGGGCAACATTCCTTCTCTCTCTCTCTCTTTTTTAAAAAATTATTAATAAAAACAAGCTTCATTTCAAATATACTTTACCTATAGTTTCTCAAACCATGATTATATATGCATACACATAGGAAGTAGAATAGGAATGTCAAATATTGGAGAATTTCTTATTTTAGATTTAATAATTTACAATAATTTAGTGATTTTAACTTTCTGTTTTCATAAAAATAGATAACAGGCTAAAAAAAAAAAAAAAAGATAACAAGCTATTTTGTACCAGAAAACATGTAACCAAAAAAAAAAAAAAAAAAAGGAAATTTTTTTGAATGGATCAAAAATGATATCGATATCAAAAGACAACCTTCTCCCCCAGAGATATCTTTTGATATCATATGCCAGAGACATTTCCCTTCTCCCCTAAAATGATAATGTTATACTTGAATAGCCTCAAAGTGATTTCTTCAAAGTTTCAAAAGCCCAAACAAAGTATCCCCTCCCCCTTCTCACAAAGGTTTCAGAAAGGTGCATACTACATGCGCTTTGTTAGACAGGAAAAATACCTCTTGGTAAAAACAATGGCACTCTTTCTAACTTTTGTATTGAAATATTAATTTACATAGTAAAAACTGATTAGGTGCTGCCGCTTGAAGAGACATTTGCTACAATGCCCTGACTTTTAAATGTAAAAAAAGTATTTTTTTGACTGATTGCAGTTTGTCCTTTTAGAAACCTTTCGTTGGATGAAGGGGTAACCAAAAAAGAAAGTCATGTCAATATTAAAGTTTATTCTATTAATAAAGCTTACCAGATCAATGTCTATTCCACTTGCAAGACGTTTAGTACCAAATTTTTTATCTATTTCAAGAAAGTATTGATCTATGGAGGAAGACAAGACAAATTCAGCTAGTGAATACAAAAATAAATAAATAAATGAAAACATTGTAATACAAGTATATTTCTAAATCTAGCGAACCCTTGTAACTATAAAATTAATAAATAAAAAATGTAAATAATAAAGAGCTGGTCAAAAAATCTATTTAAAACTTTTTATAAAGTTAGAAACATTTAAAAAACAGTTTTATTTGCTTATCAGAATTAGATAAGGCAGACAGTTAGCAATTTGAAAATACATTTAGAATGATTAAATGCCAAAGTAAAATTAATGATATCTCAATTTTCGAGCTTTAATTAGTATGAAAAATAAAAATAACTTTTCATGCAAATATGTTGTTGAAAACTGAATCAAGCTTTTCATTATTTTTTCACTCAGCAACAAATTGACTTTTTATCAATTCCTGTTGTAATTTATATGTTCAAAATTAACATCTAAAATTTTATCAATACAGTATGAAGTCAAGTATCTGGAGAAAAAAAATAATCAGAATGATATTTAAAACTGATTGGTTTCAGTAAAAAAGTGCCCTTCACTGCCAGTTTGACATGTGCACTGCTTTAAATATTACAACACTAAAAGGTCTTCAATGGTGGATTTTCCAAGCATATCTCGAAATAAACAAATCTGGGGTTGAGGATTTTACTGCTTTTAGAGAATTACACCTATGCAATCTACATACCAGTTTGAGACTCAAACCAAGCAAACCTTTAACAGGGTTCATACAGAGTTGGGAAGAAAAAATCCAAGGAGTACATAAAAAATCCAAGGAGTCCAAAAAATTAAAAAAACTTTTGTTGTTATTTATGTGGCATGCACTTGCACAGCCCCAATTCCGCAGGGATTCTGCGAGTTACCCCCGGCAAAGAGGGGGGGGGGGGGCAGGTTATCTGTGATCTTCAGACGAAATCGGTGCTTTCCTGCAATCTTCAGACAAAATCAGAGATTTATCTGCGATATTTTAGCAAAATCGGCTATTGTTTGCAATTTTTTGTTGAAATCAGCAGTTTTTGCAATCTTTTGATGAAATCGTCGTTATCCTGTGTTTCTTTTTTATGAAATCGACGTTTTTTAGACAAAATTTGCATTTTTATGCAATCTTTTCTTGAAAATGCCGGTTTATCCCTGCAATCTTTTGATAAAATCGGCGTTTTTTCGCACAATCTTTTAACGAAATCGGCATTATATCCGCAATATTTAGACGAAATCGACGTTTTCCAGCAGTCTTCAGATAAAATTAGCATTTTATCTGCTATATTTGGTGAAATTTCTGTTTCAACTGCGATTAGCACAGGAAATTTGCATTTTTCAGCGATCTTTTGACAAAGTTTGTTGACAAAAACATTGACAAAATTGTTTTTCCACGCAATATTGACGAAATGTACGCTTTTTCGGCAATCCTTTCACGAAATTTGCATTTCTCCACGATTGTTTTTTTTCTGCTCGCAAAACCGTACAAGTTGACAACTATGCAGAACTGATAACCCAATTTCAAATTTTCGGAAGAGGATGCCTTAAATTTTCAGACGAGAATCACCCCTGAATCCACCGTTATCAGTAAAATTGAGGATGATGAATCGTATTATGAAGAAGAAATCAAAGTTGTATATCTAGCAGTCAAGGAATTAAACAGTGTAATCACTTTTTGAAATTAGAAGCTTAGAGGTGTCTGGATTATTCTTTTCACTTTTTCCGTGAAAAGTAAATCACTTTGGTGGCTATTAGTATGATCCCAACCAATCAGTGCTGTGCTTCTGATTAATGGCGTGCATAAAGGGTTTACCGTGTGTTTTACAATCCCAATTTTTTTTTTTTTGGGGGGGGGGGGGAGCATTATTGCTTGCGTGCAAAACCACAGTATAATTTAAGGAGTTTCTAAGGAGTATTTTGGCTATCTAAGTAGTTCTAAGCACTACTTGGGAACGTTTTCATTTCTAAGTAGTTTCTAAGGAGTCCAAGGAGTCTGTACGAACCCTGCTTTAATTACAGTGGTTATTTTTTTCTTACATTAAAATGAAAATTTGTAGCATCACTGTTTATGTTGAATCAATCTAGCACTCTTCAACTTAAATTTAACCATGGTAGTAAAAAGAAAAAAAATACTTTGTTATTATCAACATTAAAAAATATTGCTTTTTTATGTGTTTCAAAAATAAACTGCATTAAAAGAAAAAAAGTACAAGTAGGTTTAATTTGGCTGCCTATTAGTTTGTAATTAAAGAATGAAAGAAAAAAAAAAATGTCATGCATGGCATACCATTGATGCCATGAAAATGGCCGTTTTATTCTTTGTAAAATGTTCTCTGTGATGATCGATACACTTTTGCATACGTTTGAACTAATTTTCATAACACTTTACCCATTCTGATTGATTTATATACAAAACATATATTTCAACCAGTTTTACTCACATCAAAATTTGTTGACCATATAGTTTATTCTTAACAAATGGGAACAAAAATAAAACATTGGGTTCCAAATCAGGAAATTATGGTGGATGCAGAGTTTCACCCAGAGGGTTTCAGGGAGGCGCTCCGACCCTCCTGCCCTTAATTTAAAAAAATAATGCCCCTCTGGTTGCTCATTAAAAAAAATAGCACCCTTCTTGCCCCACATTTGAAAAAACGCAGCCCTTCAGCGATGATGCAAACACATTATAGTGCATAAATTACGCAAAAAAATCGGCGACGGAACGCAAAAAATAGCTCTTACGCATCCCACAAGACACGTAATTTCTTTAAAAAATCGTGAAAAAACGGCAAATTTTGTTAAAAAAATCATGAAATAATGGCTAATTTACGACAAGATTCACAAAAAAATGGCTAATTTCGCCACAAAATCCCAAAAAAGCAGGAGATTTAGATAAAAGATCGTGAAAAAACGACAATTTTGTCTAAAAATTGCGATAAAACAAAAATTATTGTCAAATGATTTGCGAAAAATGAAATATTTTGCCAAAAGATCACGGAAAACGGCAACTTTCGTCAAAAAATTGTGATAAAATGGCAGATTTCATCAAAAGATCGCAAAAAATGCAAATTTTGCCAATGCAGCACACACACACACACACACACAAAAAAGTTAATGCCAGAAGTGAAATTTTCTGTTCTATAAACTAATTTTCCTGCTTCAAAATTATGTTTTTATTGCTCCAAAAGTGGATTTTCCTGATTCACAATCATTTTCGTGTAAAGAAAAAATTGCACCCGGGCCTAATTAGAATTTGGCACCTCCTAAATTTCTAAGCCCGGGACAACCACATCCCGCCCTCCATACAGTTCTGTTCACAATCCGTCACAAATTTGAGGTTTTTTCGCGATCTTTTCAGGAAATTTGTCGTTTTTCCATTTTTTTTTAAAGCAAAATCTGCCCATTTTTTGTGATTTTTTTAACAAAACCTGCTCTTTTTCACGATCTTTTAACAAAATTTACCTTTTTTTTCAATTTTTTGACAGAACTTCTGTATTTCCACGATTTTTTGAACTGCTAGATTCTAGATTCAATGCTATAAAAGTGCCCTTAAAAAAAAAAAAAAAAAAATTGCCCTGAAGAATGAAAAAAGTGCCCTTTTCAGAACAGTAGCGCCCTGCCCCTTTTTAAACCTAGGGGAAACTCTGGTGGATGTCTTATCAGTTGGATGCTTTGCCTAGTCAAATTTGTAGTTATTTGGGCTGATTTCTGAGAGCTTGCATTGTCATGCTGAAATATAATCTAGTGTCACTTGATTGAGTTTTATTCATGGCCAGTGAGTTATTTGCACTTGCACAATGAGTTTTGTAAATTCAAACCATCCCCCCCCCCTTTTTTTTTAATCCAATTTTATCAAATTTTGTGTTAATATGAAGAATAGACATAGAATGAAATGGAAGAGACAATAAATTGGGCATTATATAAAATACAAATTGAAGAGCACTGCAAGGAGAAAAAAAAGCATTTGTAAAATCAAGACACAATAAACAAAATTGAAAGATTTTTAAGATAAGACTGATTACAATGTTACTTGTTACTCCAAGTATTAAATATTATTTTAAAACTGAGTTTAATATTTTTGGTTTGTGTTTTAAAAAAATTGACTAGTTGGAAAAATATTATTATTATAATTTATTATTATTTTTTTTTTTTTGGTTTTGTTTTTGATTGTAAACTATTAATTAGTAATTATTTCAGCAGGTTCTTAAATAACAAAATAAACCATGATTTAAACTTGAATACAGTTAAATCTTAATCTGAGTATGCATAAAAACAACAATTTTTGGTCATAAAATATAAACAAAAGCTTTAAAGCTTGATTATTAAATACATAAATAATATCAGATCTTGCAACATTATGCCAATAATATGCTTTTTTTTTTTTTTTCTAATTGAAATGCATCTTAAAATTCAACTTTTAATATTATTATGTTTTAAAAGAAGTCACAGAAAAGTACAACTGATTCACTTACCCATTTTGATATTTTTAAGTAGAGGAGAATCTAATCTTTTAGACCAAGCTTCTTCACATTTATATGCTTGAGATAATAAAGTTCTTAAACCTTAAACAAAAAAATAATGAAGTAAATAAATAAAAATTCTTTGTAGATGATTACACATTTCTTTTAAACGTGAATATTGCATTTTTTACATTCAAAAATCTACTTTACAATAAATTTTAATTTTAAATAAAGTAAAATGATAAAAAATAATATAAATTGAAAAGATTAGAATAGATTAGTGTTTATGAATTTAGAAAAAAAAAAAAAAACTAAAATTTAGAGAGGTAACTTTTGTATCCGCATCGAAATTTTTTTAGTATCTTTATGATTAAAGTACTGTCTTTTAAAGAAGCGATAAGTTTCAATTAATTTTTGCCCTTTAATTTTTAGCTAGTTGATATTTGGATGATCACCTGACCTTGGAAACTTATTCTAGTAAGATTCATTTTTAAACTAAAAAAGTTCCTTTGAAATGAGACACTTCATATAAATGTTTATGTGTCAATGCATTTTTTAAAAACTTAAACTGTAAATCAATTCTACAAAAAAAAAAAAAAGTATTACAAAAGACAGAAACTTTCTCTTAATTACATAATTCCAGGTGGTTCCAAACAGAGGTTATGGCTTATCATTTAAACAGTATAGGTGTAAATTAACGGTCGCCACTCGCCACGTGGCGATTAAAGTTGTAAAAGTGGTGATTAAAAATCGGCCATCGATCGCCACTCTAGTCGCCACTCGGCGATTAAAAAATCTTATTAATTTGCTTTGTGAAATACAACTTTTTTTCATGGATATATGCATATCTACTTTGTTTGCATCAAATTAGAGAATTGGTTAATTCTGTAAATTAAAAATCGGCCATCGTTCGCCACCGTAGTCGCCACTCGGCGATTGAAAAATCTTATTTGCTTTATGAAATACAATCTTTTTCATGGATATATTCATCTCTACTTTGTTTGCATCCAAGTAGTGAATTGGTTAATTCTTTAAATTAAAAATCGGCCATCGATCGCCAACCTAGTCGCCACTCGGCGATTAAAAAATCTTATTTGCTTTGTGAAATACAACTTTTTTCATAGATATATGCATGTCTACTTTGTTTGCATCTAATTAGAGAATTGGTTAATTCTGTAAATTAAAAATCGGCCATCGATCGCCACCGTAGTCGCCAATCGGCGATTGAAAAATCTTATTAATTTGCTTTATGAAATACAAATTTTTTCATGGATATATTCATCTTTACTTTGTTTGCATCTAAATAGTGAATTGGTTAATTTTTTAAATTAAAAATCGGCCATCGATCGCCGTCCTAGTCGCCACTCGGCGATTAAAAAATCTTATTAATTTACTTTGTGAAATACAGCTTTTTTCATGACTATATGTATCTCTTCTTTGTTTGCATCTAATTGGTGAATTGGTTAATTCTTTCTTTCTATCGGATGCAAGCATATTTAGCAACTTTGTTGTATTTTCTATATTTTGGCTTTTTACCATGAACTCTTTATTTGGATTATGTTTTCAAGAAATAGTTTTTTTCCTACAAAATATAGTCAGCAATTTTAATTCCACATGCATTTTAAATAAATTATACCATTTTTACCTCTGGATGCAAGGAAATTTTATGGACATTGCTGTATTTTAAATCTTTCACTGTTGCCATTGTGGTGTTTATTTTTGGAGTGTGAGAAGACGAAGGGGAGAAAACAAACTTGTTATATTTGTTTCTACCCACAATAGGGCCAAATGGTGATCGTAAAAATACTATAGTACATTGCATTGGTTGTAGGCCTGCAAACGACCCTAATTACCATCATTACTTCTTTAGAACAATAGAAATATCTTTATCCATGATGACATAAAATGTCAAACATAAGGTTAAAAAATATAAAATTGAAAAGGTAAAAAAAGTTACCTGTCAAGTCCTTGGCTGTTGATGACAAATAAATCCAGACAATAGGCACAAGAAATTATTATGCAAACAAATGTTGAAAAAAAAACTATTTTTATTTCATGAAGAACTTGTTTATTTTTTTTCATGAATAAATATTTCTTCACATATTTATATTATTTTTGACTCGTACATATTAATCTCTCTTTTCATAAAAAACCATTTCATAACATATGCTAATCACAACAATTGCTATCTCCAAGCAATAAAAATTCTTTGACATAATATATTTTAGATATCTCAACAGCATGTAATTATGAATTTTTCTCATGACATAAAAGGAGAATATAATATTATTTCTTCTTGAAAAAGAGCAACTTTCATAATATGAACTTTCAAAAAAACAAAGTATATTATACTTCATATTGCATAGATACATACCAATATTTTCTTCATAACGCCCCGTGAGTAATCAAAAATTATATATATAAAATGGGCCAGATAACGAAAATAAAAGAAGAACTTTATGTAAATAAATATTTGCATCTCACGAAAAGAATAGATTTTCACCTCTGCTTGATTTTTCAGAGGACTGGAATCACATAAAACAATTATTGAAGAAAATTCGAGCACCAATAATAGCTGCAGAAAAATTATTTTTAACGATGAGGTGATGAAAGATGAAATAGGTATTAAGTGGACTCATGATGACATAGTACATCACTTATGATGCTTCCACAAGAACACCAACCAGAAGATCTATGGAGTGCCTTTATTTACGTTGAGTAAACCAAAAGAGAAGGCACATAAAACGAATACATTCAGGAATGCATTAAACCACTTCATTGCTCCTCGCAGCACTGAAAAATCAACCTTTTCTTAAACTATGGCATGATTCTAGCAGCATAGAACGGAGCACGTATAAAACGGCTTCAAAGGGGCGCGCACATGGCCCGAAATTCCACCCAAAACCTGCAGTCATCGGACCGCATCCATCACAGCTGGTGTTTCGTAGCGCAACTGACGCAGGTGGCCGCGAGCCCAGGGGAAAAAGAGAAAAGGGTTACTGTAAATGCAAAATACGCCAATTTGGCAATGAGCAAAAGAGGGGGTGAGGAAAAAAATAAGCCAATTTACGATATACAGTATGAAAAAATATGTAACTAATAAGAATAAAATTGATAACCATCTTAAGAAGGGAGGCCAAAACCGGTGGCCATGTACTTAACGGCTTGAAATACGTCACCTGTGAAATTTAATTTGATAGGCTAGGGGTGTGTCCGAATAAACGGAAGTTCCACCCAAAAGAAATAGCGAGAATGTTCTCGAACAAATTTTAAACCGGAAGGAATGATTTTCAACAGAATTTTTACCGGCTTGGAACATTCGAAAGCTAAGTAAGAAAGAAAACATTACAGGCGACGATAAGAAAATAAGCGAAATCGAAATAAAATTTAAATTGAGAACATTAACAAAAAAGAGGTAATAGGAAATAAAATGACTAATAAAAAATGAATTAAATTAAATATATGGGGGGGTTATGGAGTAACCACCACATATTACCCAGGGTCCCCCAAAAGAAAATATTGGTGAGATGACAAAATGAACAATTTTTCATCAAGACAATATTTTCTAACACATGTACAAATATACTAAGTAAATACACAAAATAAATATATCAGAAATAGTTATAAGAATATACATAATTGTTGTACATGATATTTAAACAATAAAAAAAAATAATTACTGTTATGATAGTAATCCTTATGAAAATATACCAACTGTAGTAAATGTTAACATGAAAGGTATATAAAGTTTCTTTCAGAGGTACCTATCATATATCAAAAAAAAATTAAAGACTAAGTGCAGAACAACAGTCCTTAACTTTGCAGAGTCTCTTGTTAGGCTGTGCAAAATGCACTTATAATAGTAGAATGCTTTAACATATGTCGCAATATGTGATTATACAATAATATGTATATTTATATTCTCAGTTGTGAACAAAAATGAAATATACTATAACTGTATATGAATCATGTTATAACTATATATAACATATATGGTTTCAAATAACACATAATAAATTGAATGAATTTGTAAGTTGAAAGTTGAACAACAATAAAAATATATATAAATGGTGCAGAGAGATTAGTTATGCTCTCATAAAAAATTATTTACATATATCACCACATAGCCTTTTAAACTTTCAATAAATCTTAAATGAATAAACTTTAGTATTATTCAATAACACATTTTTGCAGAAAATAAAAATAATTAAGTTGCAAAAAGAATGTCAACAAAAGCATGATATTATTTTTCAATAAAAATATCTTCAAAATGAATATAATAATTTTCAAAGAGAGAATCTTTACACTCTCATAAAGGAATATCCTTGAACATTTTCAAAATAAATTGACAATAATTGCATAAATACATTTAATACTATACTTCATTCAAAATAAACATAAAACATAAGATGTTTAATATTTTGAAAAAAAAAAGGAAGGAATTTATATGAATATGTCAATCTTATATATGACTTGATAATGTCAACTTACAAAGAAAAATCAATTATGTCAAAATCTTTATATAGAAGATATCTTGAACTCATTTATTTGTAATCTTCAAAACATTTTTAACAAAAATAAGTAAGTGATCACTTTTGCATTTGTCATAAATCAAGAATTTGCTTTATATAAATATATATAATGACTCAATCAACATCTTTGGATAAATATATATATCATGACTGAATCAAGAACTTTGGATAAATATATATATAACGACTGAATGAACAACTTTGGATAAATATATATATTGACTGAATGAACAAGTTTGGATCCAAAGTATAAATACTCAAAAGTATACAAAAAAAATATTACTTATTGTGAGTCATTCACTTTCTATATTTCAACAAGAAGAGAAGAAATATTAGTATGAATAAGTTTATCATGCATTTTCTTTTTTTTTTTTTTATCAAAAGAGGTTAAATGTTAAAGCATGCATGCATTGTAAAGAGGAGACACAATAGAGAAAATAATTTGATGAGTACTCATTTTTATGTTTACCTTATATCAATTACAATTTCACCTTTCTTATTAGAATGCACATTTGTCAAAAATAACTTTAAATAATGATATAGTATTATAACAAGAATATAAAAAGACAAATTCTTTCTCAATTTTTTTTGCATCAACTATTATAATTAAAGACTTTATAAAATTTAAAAGTATGGCATACATGAGATTATATGTATATATTGTAAAAATTATGACTTATAGATAAATGCAGTAACTAATAAAACTATTAAAATTCATACATACATCCCGAGGATGACCGTTGAGTTGTACCAGGGAGAAGAAGACTTAAAAAAAAATGAAAAAAATAATAACAGCTGCCTGCAGCTTGGAGAAAAGAAAAAAAAAATACATAGCGATTCTTCTTGCTGGACTATCAGTGCGGCTAGCTTCGACTGAATATGTTACAAAGCAAAAGTCATCCTGTAAAAGGAAAATGAGAGTTAGTCTATTTTTTATGTAGTTTATGATTGCGAGGACGAAGATCATAACTTCTATATTGAGTGGATTTGTTTTTAGCACCAGTATGAGTGCTATCAGGAGGAGCTTGTGACAGTACCGATTTACTGGAACATGAAGATGTTTGCTGGCATTTAGAAGAAGAAAGAATTTGAGGAGAAGTATTACAAGCTGCATCATGATTTGAAACTTGAATAGAAGAGTGTTGTCTCACAGGAGTGGAGGATGCATTATCAACAGCTGATTGATCATGTGATGCACCTTTTGAAGAAACTGAAGGATGTTGCAGTGCTTCATTTCTCTTTTGAAGCTTCAAGATTCGATTTGTGTGAATCAACATTGGTGAAGCATGACTATTATTGGGATCTTGAATTTGAATGAGCACAGGAGAAATTATTTTCTTCACCACGTATGGGCCTTGTATCTTTTTGTTAAACACATTGGGAAATTTTACGTAAACAATGTCATTAACATTGATGTTGGAAAACTTTAATTTTTCTCTGGATTTTTGGTACACCTTTTGTCTAGATGATTCGTTATTCTTGTAAGCTTGATAGTATATTTTTTCAATAATATCCATCAATTTATGAATTTCATATGCAGTATTGAGAATTTTCCATGAAACTTGAGTTTTATAATTGGAATAAATGTCGTTTATCTCTCTGCCAAAATGAAGAAGATTTGGAGAGAATTTTGTAGCTGGATGAGGTGTAGCATTATATATGGATTGGTGAATTTTTAGAGCAGTCGGTACATCACATCCTTGTGAAGCCATTGTGTTCACAGACGATTTTATTTGAGAATTGACTCGTTCGCTTAAACCGTTAGCTTGGGGATGGGCTACAGAACTATGCTCCAATTTAATGCCAAGCTTTTTGTTAAAATATGAAAACATATCACTCGTAAATTGAGAGCCATGATCAGTGAGAGTTAATTCGGGTTTTCCATGAGTGGAAATATAATGCAATAAGGCTTTTGTAACTGACTCAGCACTGATATTATTCAAGGCATATAATTCTAAATGACGAGAGAAATGGTCTATCATGGTCAACACATATTGACGATTTCTCAATGGGCCGAGTAAATCCATAGAGACCTTTTGATTGGGAGCTGTTGGGAGTGGTGCAGGTAGGTATGGAGCAGTGTTTTTTTTATGATTCTTATTTACTAAACAAATTTCACAAGAGTTGACATAATTAATGGTATCAGAAACAAGGGTTTTCCAGGTAAATCTTTTCTTTAAATTAACAATGGTTTTATGAATTCGAGTATGAGTAATATGAGCAATTCTTAAGGCCTTTGCTCTAAGTGACACAGGTAAAACAGCTTTGTGTAGCTCGATATCTTCTGAAGAGAAATGCCCATTATAGCAAAGTAACTCATTACTTGGATTAATATAGTAGCCATTTAAACTTTTAGATTTTTTGTTATTTTTAAGATCTTCATAAATTTGTTTGATTTTTGGGTCCTTTTGTTGTTCAGAGAAGATGGTGTGATCAAGAATTTCTAATAAAGGATCTTGGTTATTATCCTTAGTTAGAAGTGAAGAGTCACTTTGAAGATGACATGTGTGGTGGACTTTGTCAACTAAACCACATGGAAAGTGAGGAATGTCATTATGTAAATCGTTTTGATTATCAACAATAGGTAGAGGTTCTTGTGAAGAAATAAGATCTGGATTATTATTGAGATCTTCAGTAGGAATGTGAGGAGTTCTACTTAGAAAATCTGCCAAGACATTTTCTTTGCCTGGAACATGTTGGAATGTGTACGAGTATTCTGATAGTTCTAACCTCCAACGAGTAGTAATATCAGCAGGTGATGTAGCTTTTTTGTAGTTGTTAAGAGGTTTTGCATCAGACAAAAGAATAAAGTGTCGACCAAAAATGTAGTATTTAAACGCTGTTATGCCTTTGTAGATAGCATAAAGTTCCAATTTAATGGCAGGGTAATGTCTTTCTGATTGAGAAAGAGTTTTGGAATAATAGGAGATGGGCTTTAGTTCACCATCAAATTTCTGCATAAGAACAGCTGATATTGCTGTTTTTGAGGCATCTGTATTAACATAAAACGTTTCATTCCAGTTAGGGAGATTGAGCATAGGTTTTTGAAAAAATATGTTTTGTAATTTTTTAAATGCATTTTCCTGCTCAGTTTTCCAAGAAAATTTATTTTTAGGTTTGGTGACTTCGATGAGAGGAGCAATCAATTTAGAAAAATTAGGTATAATTGATCTATAAAAGGAACACAAACCGATAAAACTTTTCGTTTGCCTCTTGGTTTTAGGCGTTGGAAAGGAAGTAATTTTTAAAATGTTACTTGTAATAGGAAAAATTTTATGATCTGTAAGTTGGAAGCCCAAAAAGTTAATACTAGTTTGCATAAAGGTACACTTTTCAGGAGACAAAGTAATGTTATTAGCAATAAGGGTGTCTAATAACTTTGTGAGTTTCATGGTCATTTCTTCAAATGAATTAGCGCCCACTACTATATCATCTTGATATGCATAACAGGAGTCAATCTGAGATAATTGAATCACAGAGTCGATTAATTGTTGGAAAGTGCTGGCGGCCGTCTTCAAGCCAAATACTAAACGTAAATATGTAAAAATTCCCCATGGTGTAGTAAAACTAAGTTTATCTTGCATATCTTTAGGTACAGCAATCTGCCAATATGCAGAGGGTAAATCAAGAGTGGTATAATATTTAAATTTTGACAACTGCACCAATAGATTTTGAATTCTAGGAAGAGGATATGAAGATGGAATTATTATGGAATTTAACAATCTTAAATCAAGAGCCAAACGATACTTTTGAGGCTTAGACATGTCAGTTCTCTTCTTTTTAACAAGAAGCATGGGACAGGCCCAAGATGAATTTGATCTCTCAATAATGCCAGCGTCTAACATTTGATTAATTTGGTCAAGAGCTTCTTGCTCGAGTGCTTGTGGTACAGGAAAAGGTAATGTTTTTACTGGATGAGAATTTAACATGGTAAACTGAGGATTGACCAGGTCAGTATGACCTAAAGTGTCAAGAGATTTCGAAAAGGCAAGCGCTTTACTACATAATAATTTTGTTAAAGTTTCCCTTTCATGAGGAGGTAAATGTTTAAGATCAAAGTCATTTGGAGATAATTCTTGAATACGTTTTCTTTTAATCTCTTCAGATGGCAAAATTAAAGTACAATATTCGTTTTCAAATTCTAAATCAAAAGAGTATTCTTCAATATCTTTTTCATCTACATTGATACATTCACCAATAATTGAATTTTTATTTAAATGAATATCGAGCTTTGATATATTTTGACATACAATCAAAAATAAATCATTTTGAATTGAAGATTTTGAGTGCAATGATTCATGTAATACAAGACCTTTGTTTTTTAAATTTGGTTTAAAAAGAAAATATTCAGATGGAGGATTCAGATACTTCACATGTAAATACACAAAAGAATCAGGAGGTATTAATTCTCTATTGAGTAATTGTACCATGTTGGAACTCACCAAAATTTTATTACCCATACTTAAATGAGGTTGCTTTTCACCAATATAACTACTATCACTAGTATTTTTAGATGAGGAATTCTTGTTAAGTATATTATTATCATTAGTAGACACATAATTCACCACATTAGCATAATCAGTTGGAAAATAATTAGAAAAATAAGTAAAATGACCATCAATATAAGGATTATGAAAATTCATAGGAGAATGAGCCATACTATTTGTAAACAAACCATTATTTTGAACATTATAATTGTAAGGATAGGTTGTATAATTGTTGAACAACTGTAAACTTGAATTATCATAATTTGCACATGTATTATCAATATAAGTATCATTCATTAGATTATTTGATATAGACCTTTCATAAGAAGGCATTCTGTGTGCATCAAGAGAATATGGTACATTTGAATTAACATAATTATATTCAGCATTCAGAAAATAGCAAGTAGGAGATTCATTATAACTTTGAAAAGGAATCTGCTTGTCCTTAAGTAATATAGACTTAAAGCTTGGTGAAATAGTAATAGAATGTTTGTTGATGAATTCAAAACCAAGTATGGCTTGAAAATGAACATTGTGAATTTTAGTAAGGTAAAATACATGGTGAAAAAAGAATTTATCAATTTTAAATGCTATCTCTATGCATCCTTTAAAGAAGACCTTAGAATTTATGGTGGAAACTGATACATTTCTGGATAAAAATTTGTAATGAAGCCTGGATTTAATGCTATTAAAGCATTCTTCATCCAAAAGAGATAAACTTGAACCAGTATCTATTAATGTGGAGATTTCATTATGTTGTACATTTATTAGGATGCATGGAAGAACATAAGAGTTATTAAAAGAACTGCATATAACATGATTTTCCTGTACATCATCATTATTTTCAAAGTTTTGTTTAGATGTCAAATAACTATGTGAACAGGAAGATTTGTTAGACTTAGATGTCATAGGAGAAGTTTGGACAGCTGTGGATGCCACTAAGGTGAATGAAGAGCGTTTGTCAAGTTGTTGTTGTTTGTTGTTGTTGTTGTTAAAGTGTACTGACCCTGAATGAGAACTATGGGAGAGAAGGCGGTCAGTAGAACCAGTCTCCCTTATTTGTTTAAATGGTAAACATTATTTTTGTTTTCAGAAGAAGAGGTGTGGTTTTTCCTTCTGTAAGGATGAGACGAGATTGGAGCTGAAGAGTTTTTGTTAGACGAATTAATAATGTTTTTAAATTTGTAACAGGTATCCATACGATGATTAAATTTCCCACAGAACGCACACTGTACAACATCTCGTCTGTGGTAAAAGGATGTAGAATTTTTTTTGTGAGAGTATTTGTCAGAGGTTGGTTGATAAGGGCGTTTCCTGTGAAAGTTACGTTGCCGAAAACTATTGTTACGTTTACTTGTAGCCTCTTGTCTCGGTGGAGAAGGCGAAAATGATCTAGTTTTTCTTTGAAAATTACGAGAAGTATGAGAACTGTCCTTTTGAGTTTGTAAAGGAGAGTAGTTGGTTTGAGAATTGTGATACACTTTATCCTTCGTATGCTTTATAGGAGTTTTATGAAGAGCATTATTAGAATTATCTTGAACTTTTTCAGTATCCAAACAAAAGGCTGAATTATAATTTTCGTAAGATTTTTTAGGGGGAGAGTCATAAATATCTTGAAGAAAAGTTGCTCGTTCAAGAGCTAATTCAAAAGTAGTAATATTTTCTTCTAAAAGTTTACGTTTGATTTGTTTAGGTAAAGCCTCAAGAAAATGAGTGAACTTCAATGAATTTAGAGCAGCAGTATCCAATTTTGGATAAGCAAGACGAAGTTGTTTGTCCAGCCGAAAGGCAAAATTCTTAACTGATTCATTTGAATCTAAAGACAAGTTCTGTAAAGATTTTAGAGAAACAGATTTTTTTGTGGGTAAGAAATAGTCTATAAATGCTTTTCGAATTTCATGAAAATTAGAGTTCTTGAGCTGTGATTGCGTCTCAAGAAAGAAGAGTAAGGCAGTGCCTTCAAGTTTTGATTTAAAGAGAACGAAAAGTTCCTTGTCTGTAAAGTTATTTAATTCCTGTAAGTCAGATAATTGATCGAAGAAAAATTCTACAGTCTGAGGATTGCCGTCGAAGGGCTGAATTGCAATATTTAATTTATTCTTTGGTGGCATGATGAAATAATTAATATAAGAGCTCAATGTATGACATGATAAATTTGGTTATTTGGCAGGTCCTATGATGAACAATATATATAAATTGACCCGTTACTTAAAATATTGATGACTTTCATTTACTTCATACATCATTTTTATATGTAAAAAAAAAAGAACAGAAGAAAAATATAGTAACATATTAGTATTATATGAAGAATAGAAGACCCAAATATTTTATGTAAAAATTTATGTATAATATGGCTCAAAACATATATTGTTATATGTATGACAAGAAAAAAAATAATTTATCATAAGATGAACAATAATATTTACCAGCACCTTCGTTAAATAATGCATATATTAGTTATAAATTATACTAAGGCAAGAAGAAATATATTAATAAATTATGTTGTATATATAATGCACTGCTCCAGAAAAAGATAATATTTCAATACAAGATCAATATAAATATTGTATTTGATTACTGCACCATACCCAACAAAATATAATTATATAAAACATTAATCACTATATGAAGAAAAATAACTTGAAAAAAATAATGAAGAATGTTCAAGCGTTGGTCACGGCTCCAAAAGAATATGAGAAATGTGTGGTGTTTATTTTTGGAGTGTGAGAAGACGAAGGGGAGAAAACAAACTTGTTATATTTGTTTCTACCCACAATAGGGCCAAATGGTGATCGTAAAAATACTATAGTACATTGCATTGGTTGTAGGCCTGCAAACGACCCTAATTACCATCATTACTTCTTTAGAACAATAGAAATATCTTTATCCATGATGACATAAAATGTCAAACATAAGGTTAAAAAATATAAAATTGAAAAGGTAAAAAAAGTTACCTGTCAAGTCCTTGGCTGTTGATGACAAATAAATCCAGACAATAGGCACAAGAAATTATTATGCAAACAAATGTTGAAAAAAAAACTATTTTTATTTCATGAAGAACTTGTTTATTTTTTTTCATGAATAAATATTTCTTCACATATTTATATTATTTTTGACTCGTACATATTAATCTCTCTTTTCATAAAAAACCATTTCATAACATATGCTAATCACAACAATTGCTATCTCCAAGCAATAAAAATTCTTTGACATAATATATTTTAGATATCTCAACAGCATGTAATTATGAATTTTTCTCATGACATAAAAGGAGAATATAATATTATTTCTTCTTGAAAAAGAGCAACTTTCATAATATGAACTTTCAAAAAAACAAAGTATATTATACTTCATATTGCATAGATACATACCAATATTTTCTTCATAACGCCCCGTGAGTAATCAAAAATTATATATATAAAATGGGCCAGATAACGAAAATAAAAGAAGAACTTTATGTAAATAAATATTTGCATCTCACGAAAAGAATAGATTTTCACCTCTGCTTGATTTTTCAGAGGACTGGAATCACATAAAACAATTATTGAAGAAAATTCGAGCACCAATAATAGCTGCAGAAAAATTATTTTTAACGATGAGGTGATGAAAGATGAAATAGGTATTAAGTGGACTCATGATGACATAGTACATCACTTATGATGCTTCCACAAGAACACCAACCAGAAGATCTATGGAGTGCCTTTATTTACGTTGAGTAAACCAAAAGAGAAGGCACATAAAACGAATACATTCAGGAATGCATTAAACCACTTCATTGCTCCTCGCAGCACTGAAAAATCAACCTTTTCTTAAACTATGGCATGATTCTAGCAGCATAGAACGGAGCACGTATAAAACGGCTTCAAAGGGGCGCGCACATGGCCCGAAATTCCACCCAAAACCTGCAGTCATCGGACCGCATCCATCACAGCTGGTGTTTCGTAGCGCAACTGACGCAGGTGGCCGCGAGCCCAGGGGAAAAAGAGAAAAGGGTTACTGTAAATGCAAAATACGCCAATTTGGCAATGAGCAAAAGAGGGGGTGAGGAAAAAAATAAGCCAATTTACGATATACAGTATGAAAAAATATGTAACTAATAAGAATAAAATTGATAACCATCTTAAGAAGGGAGGCCAAAACCGGTGGCCATGTACTTAACGGCTTGAAATACGTCACCTGTGAAATTTAATTTGATAGGCTAGGGGTGTGTCCGAATAAACGGAAGTTCCATCCAAAAGAAATAGCGAGAATGTTCTCGAACAAATTTTAAACCGGAAGGAATGATTTTCAACAGAATTTTTACCGGCTTGGAACATTCGAAAGCTAAGTAAGAAAGAAAACATTACAGGCGACGATAAGAAAATAAGCGAAATCGAAATAAAATTTAAATTGAGAACATTAACAAAAAAGAGGTAATAGGAAATAAAATGACTAATAAAAAATGAATTAAATTAAATATATGGGGGGGTTATGGAGTAACCACCACAGCCATATGCTCACTAATTGTACCAGTAATAGTTGGCTGGTACAGATTTTTTTTAACTTATGATTAAAGTTTATGTAGGTGTCAAGAAAGATAGAAACATTATAGCCAATTACTTTAAAAATATCATACAAAATTAGCACTCGCCACTTAGGCGAGTAATACTGCTAATTTAGCATCTGACTTTACTGCTACCAAGCAGACTTCCTCCTCCTCACCGACACATTGGCACTCTCTGATTTTGCCTTAATAAGACATCCGGAGTTTTGAAATCTCAGCCAAAGCAAAGAATATTTATATTTATCTGTACACTAACTTAATAATTACCACCAATTTTAAGTAAGAATAAAATATCCAAGAAAGATGTGAAATTATTTTTAAATTTAAAATTTAAAAATACAATTTCCTTGTTTGTTTTGTACAATGCATTAATATATATTTAAATAGATAAAATTATAGTTTATCACTTATAATTTTATCTGCAGTATTAATGACCAATTCATATTTTTCCATTCAGTGGAATGAAAGTTTTATTTTTAACCAAATATGCGTAACTTTTTAACTCACTAGTCACTAAATAAATTTAAAAAAAGCCATTTTGACCTATTTTTAAAAAGTGGCTACTAACTTTTAAAAAGTAGCCACTAAAGAAACTGGGTCTACCGGCCACTGGCTACTAATCAAATTTCCCAGTTTTCACCTATATTAAACAGTTGATGTGAGAAACATTCTTCCAATTGCAAAATAGTGTACAAATCAAGCACGACTTTTGTTTGCTGTATCTATATTAAAATAAGAAATTTTATTTTTCATAATGACCCTGGGTCTCAATAACTTAGATTTAGAAA
The DNA here is from genome assembly GCA_964019185.1 of Maratus speculifer. Taxonomy (NCBI): domain Eukaryota; kingdom Metazoa; phylum Arthropoda; class Arachnida; order Araneae; family Salticidae; genus Maratus; species Maratus speculifer. The sequence continues at coordinate 129,876,804 of OZ025303.1, forward strand.
AATACTGTTCTACCTCTTGGAAGGAATTTTTATTATTATTATTATCATTATAAATGCATTTATGTCCAAAACTCACAGAATTGTGAGATTTTGAATTTTATAAAATTTCAATCTTTACTTTAACTAAAATTGTTTCTTTCTACTTTTAGTGCCAGAAAACAGTGAAATATATCGCTTAAGAGGAGCGGGTACAAAGAAGTCTAGCTTAGGTGCTCAAGAGGTTAGTTTATCCGCAGTTGGTTCCAATCCGTGCAGATTTTTGGAGTGTATTAGTACAGTATCATATTTATTTTTTTTATTATGAATAATGAAGTTAAATACATTCCGTTTCTAAGAAAATGGAACATATAATGTTATATTTCAAATAATTATGAGCAATTATACTATAAAACTGCATTTTGATACATTATTCCAAAATCAACAAGAATTAATATAATAAAAATACAAGTTTCTTCACAGTGGTGTCAGGATGAGGAATAAAATTACTATTAGTTTTAAAATGCTATTGATATATTATTCAATAAAAAGAAAAAAGAAAAAAAAGACATGAAACTGCCAAGGTAAAACATGCATAGTAAAATTGACACCAAATTTATAAAAGAAAATGAGAACAAGCATCATGATTACTTGCATCATCAGTCACAGAATAATACAATTTTCAATAACATCAAGCAAAATAAACAAATAAAAAGCCTACGCATATTAAAATATAGTTACCAAGTCGGTAGGTTACAGAAGAATGAAGCTGTAAAAGGTTTCTTATTCTGTTTGCAAACATAATTCCCTTTGTCATTATTAATTATTTTTTCTTTTATGGTCAAATTTAATCAATAATAATTTAAAAAATGAATGATATTTCCAAAAGTATAACAAAATTCTATTGTGTGCCGAAAATACATGGAAACCATGGAAAAATTGTAAATATAAACATCAAAGATATTGCCAACTTTAAAAATAAATTTGCGAAGATTGTTTGAGTATGTTTCTGTTCACAATTGAAAAATCGAGACACCCGATCGTAAGGAGTTTTTTCTTATGGAAGGTTCTTATCAATGACCTTAAGATACTTAGACTCCAAAATAGCAACCTTTTCGTAGGCCGACATGTGTGCCTTCCGTCACGTGACGGAGGGCAGATTTAGCACGCCAAACCGGTTTTTCTCCCGCCGAAACTCATATTGCTATGTTTGTCTTGAATTGGACCGCACTTCTTCTTTTCTCTTTGTGAAATCTGAAAGTTGCCAATATAGCGATCACCGCCAAAAAACAGCATCTTTCCGCCAAAGATGTTGGATTCGAAACCATGCCGAGATAACAATGGGATTTGGCGTCTACGTATATGAGAAAGTCAATGGTTCTTATAAGGAATTTCGAAATAAATGAATAATTTAATACTTCAATTGTTCAAAACATGTGAACACGACTCACTCAGACAAAATCCAAAATATTCTTGAAAAATATTGTATGATCCAATCAATGTTGAAGTAGACGTTTTAATCCGGCAGCAATTGTTGCGTTTCCAGGAGGATCTATTTTAGAGATCTTGTGGAAGAATTGCACTTTTCTCCATTAAAAAGCATAAATCTAAAAAATTTCGGGTGTTTAATGTTCCGGTGGAAGGATTATGCCCCCCCCCCCTCCACTTGAAATTATCACTGGATTAAAAAAAGCGGAATCAGCGTTACTTATAACACGTAAATTTTTCATTCGGTCTTCGCTCGATTAGAGATTTTGAGTTTATGCCATAAATGTAGAAAAAAAATTGCTTACATATTTTAAGTACTATTTAACTTTGAAAATGGGCAAAATATTTCGATCAAAAAGTTTATTGGATAAAAAACTTCGTATAGCACTTCAAGCATCTTTCGCCTGCTCATATTTGACGAAATTGTGGTGTACAGTTACCGATCATTTTAAATTTGTCAAAATAGGGGCCCCCAGACGTTACTTATTTTCTCACAAGTAAAATGTATAGGATAAAGTAGTGTTAGTACGTGCTATGAGCGTAGTGATACCTGCTAGCTTGGGCCGACGGCCAATTTACAAGTACCAGGTACTAAATGTAGGTAAGAACAGTACAAACCAGCGCCGAAACTAGCCTTTTTTGCGCCCGGGGCAAACATGGATTTTGGCGCCCCCACCCCCACATATATGCATTCTTTATAACAAACACACTAAAGAAAATCTTAATTTGGCGCCCCTTTCACCTTCTGTTCTGTTGACGCCCGAGGCACGTGCCCCCTCTGCCCCCCCCCTAGTTTCGGCCCTGCTACAAAGTTTTCTTACCGGTTTTTTAGTGCAGTGAATTAGTGAATTAGTGTAGCGAAGTAGTGAATTCTCAGTGCTGATTTTCATGTATGTTTTAATGAATATTGTTAAAAATTAACGATCAGTATTGTCAGACACTTCCCGTGGACAGTAACTTTTACCAGACGCTTTGAAGCTCCCTAAAAATGATATAACTTTACTTATTTTCTCAGTCTTGATTTTTATATATGATGCTCAGGGAACTATTGCAATACTTTATGTAAGCAGTCAGACCAATTGTATGGGCCAAACATCCAGCCAGACATACATAAAGTGTCGCTAAGAGTATGAGCGCGAGCGTGACAATTATATAGTTTTATAACATAGCTTCGTAAAACTTTTGTTATTAATGGTCTAATGGCAATCTTCAGTAATAATTAAGTAATATTTTAAAGTAGCGGATAGGGACAGCTTAATGCAACAATGTCAAAACTTAGACTGCATAGCGAAACAGGGAAAAAATCAAAAAATCCCTACCCGGTTTCGGCGAGTTGTTTCCTTGGTATTGATGTTCGTATCGGTTACTTTTCCATATGTTTTACATTGTATTGTGCATTTATATTTTATTTTTATCATAATTTTATTACTCTTAATATTATAATGTGAAATGTTAATACGGTAGCGCATTCCTACATCAGAAATACTTTTTCCTTATTTAAAAATTAGCATAATATTTATGCCTTATAAATATTAGAAAAATATTTCAAAATTTTATCCCGTACATTTGAACAAACTTATACATATTTTAATAGTTTGATTCCTGCATTAGCAACCGCGGCATTAACCAGTTTTGTCCATTTTAAAATTTTCTTCAATGCGACTTTCGTTCATCCAGAGATGTTTCTTTGGGTTTTAGTGTGGTTAGAGACAGCAGCTTTGACGAGTTTCGTTGCGGCACAAAGAATTGTGTGCATTCAGTAATGTTTTTTGTTGTTGTTTAAATGGACGCGCAGCACTCATAAGCGCGTTGACCGTGACACTGACGAGTTTCATGCACTTTAGAGACTGCTGCACAGAGAGTTTCATGCATCCAGTAATGTTTTTTTGGTTTAAATGGGCACGCAGCGCTCATACGTACATTAGTGACGGCGGCATTGACGAGTTTCGCCCATTTTAGAGCCTGCTGCACAGTCAGTTTCTTGTGCCCAATGATGATTTTTTTTCTTTTGTTTCGTTTTAATAGGCACGCACCGCTTAGGTATCATCGTCGTTGGAACTGTTCACGTCGTTAATTTGTCTGCCGAAAATTCTGCGTTGTGATTGGGGAGAATTTTTATGTTTCTGAAAATTCAGTTCGCTCGAGAGTGCTTGTCACTAAAATCGCCAAAATCCAGTGTCTGGTTTGGTTTAGGATTATGTCATTAATCTTAGAAAAGAATGCATTATAATTATTAATATTCTAATATTAAAAAGATTATAACATGCTTTCATTGTACATTTCTATAAAATAGCAATTAAAATCATCATTAAAAATAAAATTGAAGAAATAATATTTTCATTATAACCTTTGTCTAAGTTTATAAGTGTATAACATTACTTTAACAACAATACCAAGAAAACAACTCGTCGAAACCGGGTAGGGGATTTTTTGATTTTTTCCCTGTTTCGCTATGCAGTCTTAGTTTTTACATTGTTGCATTAACCCTTTCCGGCACACTGTGCCCGGTCTGGGATACCTAATTTTAATTCAAAACTTGCAAACGACACCAGTAATATTTTAGTAAAATTTTGCTTTTACAATAAAAGCTTAAATTAAGGAATTCAAAATATTTAAAAAATTCGTTTGTGAATTCTGGTGTTAGTCGGTAATTTCTCAGTTTAGTACAGATTTTGCCCGTGCCGGAAAGGGTTAAGCTGTCCCTATCCGCTACTATATTTTAACCCATAATTATAGCATACCAAAATGTGAATACATTTGAAATCGTAATCGGAATTATGAGCAAATCGTTATTAATTTATGAAGAGTGTTTTTTATTGGAAGTATAGAGGAAATTGAGGATTCTTAACAGCAATCAATTTATTAAAATAATAGTTTATTGACGTCTTATAATAGAAAAAAAAAACAATAAAATTTGTAAATAGAAAATTTAAAAATAATTCGTTTAAATATTAATCATTATTTTATTAATGAGAAAGTATGATCTATTTTATTATTTTTTTAATCTTCACTATTGTCATCGTTTAAGTTTCATAATTCATCATCAGTCCAATAGTTAGTATTGAATATTTTTGCCATCATCATCATTAGTTTCTTTTTCTGTAAAAAAATATATATGTAATTAAGAATCAAAGTTTATATAAATATTTAAATTGAAAGTAGAATACCTGATTCTTCTTGAAGCGATTCACTGACAAAGCCTGGTAGTTAGTCCCCATCAAACCAGTTGAAATTATATTGATTATCTTCCAAAGTCCATCCATTATTTTCAGGACTAAAAATGCCTAGTTCCTTCTTATGAGTATTATTCTAGAGACTAATTACATACTATAGCTATATAATTAGCTCATCGAAAATGCCTGCAAAACTCACTCTTGTACGGTGGTAAAGGTAAGTGGATAGCATCAAAGTTTTCCAAATTTTTGCGACTGAACTCATCATCAACATTGGAAACCATGTAAGTGTTGATGAACAGTTGAAGTCTGGCAGCATCTATGTCAATTATTCCTGCAATATTGTGTTAAATACATTTTGTTCAAGCTTTAAGTAGTTGAATAAATCAAAATAATTGTTAAATCGTTGAATATTTTTTTTCTTCTTCCACCCCCCTTTTTGTTTTCGTTTTTATTTTTTTCTTACTGCTGTAAGAATTGGTCCTATCAAAAATTTGTAAGTACAAAAGTTTTAGATAATATTAAGAACATTCAGAAAATAAAATTAATTGTATTTGATTCTTGAGAATTGACGAAATTTCCCCCCCAAAAAACTCATACGCCCCTCAGCGCATTTTTAATTTTATCAAATATCTGTCATGCATAAACTTTTGGCTCATTTTTTAGAAGTATTATAAACTTTAAACTGATTCGAAAATCTATTTTCATTAAGAAGTTACAATTTTTTTTCCTGTTCTCAACCACCCCCCCCCCCTTTTTTTTCCTCCTTGGTCCGATTTTGCCATTAACGATCTTGACCGCGATTTTATGACCATTAATTTTATGTATCCGTTTGGAAGACATTTGAGCAGAATTATAAAAGTTATCGTGCCCATGAAAAAGTTATATATATTGAGAGAGATAGATAGACAGATAGATAGATAAACTTTTTTACTGATACTAGTTTTGGGGTCTAGAGGTATGATTAGTGTAGATAAGATGTCAATAAACTATTATTTTAATAAATTGATTGCTGTTGAGAATCCTCAATTTCCTCAATACTTCCAATAAAAAACTCTCTTCATAAACTAATAACGATTTGTTCGTAATTTCGATTACGATTTTTTCGAAATTTCGAAAGTTATAAAATTATCTAATTATTACGCTCCCGTTCATACTCATAGCGACACTATGTATGTCTGACAGGATGTTTGGCCCATGCAATTGGTCTGGCTGCTTACATAAAGTATTGAAATAGTTCCCTGAGCATCATATATAAAAATCAAGACTGAGAAAATAAGTAAAGTTATATCATTTTTAGGGAGCTTCAAAGCGTCTGCTAAAAGTTATTGCCCACGGGAAGTGTCTGGCAATACTGATTATTCATTTTTAACAATATTCATTAAAACATACATGAAAATCGGCAATGAGAATTTAAGAAAAGTTTATAGTGTTTTTACCTACCTTTAGTACCTGGTACCTGTAAATTGGCCGTCGGCCCAAGCTAGCAGGTATCACTACGCTCATACATAGCACGTACTAACACTACTTTATCCTATACATTTTATTTGTGAAAAAATAAGTAACGTCTGGGGGCCTTGGGATCTTGCTCTATTCTGTTAACAATATAGATGCTTTACCTCCAAGCTAGGGCATCTGCACAAATATCGACGAAATTAAGGTTACTAGCCGCCCTTGGCGACCAGTTTGGTCTCCATTAAATGCACAGCAAGCATTAAATCATATTGCTTTTATTCATAATTTACTTAAATTGTTCAATTTTTTCCAAATTAGAAGATTCTGCTCGAGAAATAGACACAGATGTCACATACGCACCATATTGGCGCAATTGCAACAAAAAGGCAAATATATGCTTCACATGATAACCCGGCAATTCTTATTTATTCTTTAATAAACTGTTTATTTACTTTTTAAAAATGATATAAATTGTTTTGTTCTATAATTATTAATTATTTTTTTTATTTATTATTATTTTCTTTTTAAAATAATAGAAAAGAGTTAAAAATGAATATGTAACTGATATTGAAAACGAAGTTTTCGCCAAGTTGGCATCAGATATTCCAGGTGGGGAGGCCTACCAATTAATTTGAGCTCAACAAGCCCCACCCAAAGTTGGCATCAGAGTTCAACAAGGCGGGGAGGCCTACCATGCGGTTTAAGCTCAAGAAGCCCCGCCCTCAAAGTTGGCATCAGAAAAAAAAACGCCCCAATGTGATGCGTATATGACATCTGTGCCGATAAATTAAGCACTCGGTATTTTCATGCTAATTGGCGCATCGCCAAATACTGTATCTGTGGCATTTTTTTGTATTTCATTAATTTCATTTAAAATATTGTTAAATATAATCCTTTCTCTCATTTCATTTATAATAACATAACTTTAATTTGAAACTTTTAAACTCCTAAAATTCATGATTTTTATTTATTTCTTAAGCCAATAAAAAAAAAAAAAAAAAAAAAAAAAAAACAGAAATAACGATATTTAAAAGCTCTATAATTGCAGCGAAAGGAAAAAAGATAAATAAACACAATTTACCACGGCCTAGATTCTTTTCATTTGTGCGTTGCCATTAAACAATTAACAAATAACCGCGATTTTTGTGCCACATACGTTAACGTGATATATATATATAGATCTTTTAAAATGTAAACTGAAAAAATGAACGGATGACACTGATAAAATCAATTTAATTAAAATAATAGTCTTTTCCAAAACTTTATGATTTGTTGTGTGACACGAGATATTCAGCTGTAAGTACAGAAAATTTGAAGTCTCTCACTTATACAGTTTTTGTGTACGGACTCTGTAATAGATACACAATCAGACAGGTGACCGAGAAGAATAGGGTTTTGTCAGATGAACGAAACCCTAAAAATAGTTCTTTCCATAAATGACTGAGAAAATTGTAAAATGCATCAACAAACAGACTAACTGTGGAAGTTTCAAGTATGAACCAATGAACCAATATCTTTATATATGGGTGATTCTACGATAAGAGGTTCAAAAACATGGAGAATTCGGCCAAAAAGAAAAGTTTGAGTTTGATCAAAAACCTTTAAATTATGATTTTTGTCCCGTTTATTTACTTTTTCATATAAGGGCAAGTCACTTTATACATATTTTATAACTTTTTCTGGTCAGTGACTCGCTCCCCTGGCAGTTATCGTGCCAGGGGAAATACGGCAGGGGAGAGACATTTTCGTGTAAATTCAAACTTTTTAACTGACTGAATTAGTTTTTCGGTTAATTGTGTATTTCACTTTAAGTATTACCGTATTGTTTAATTAGGGCAGTAAATGCAATTGAATTGAATGAATATTATATGTTTTATGACTTACCAGGGGAGATACACGATCACTGTGCGAAACCACTACAAAACACGGTCGCGTCGCAACAACTAAAAATTGCGACGCTTAAATGGCTTGCGCGTTTAGTATTGCTAACTTCAAGCCAATAGATGTCCTTAAGCACTACTTCCAATATAGCCATCCTTGAATTTATATTTGTTTCAGCGGAACGAAATTTGACAGGGGAGAGACACAAAAAAAGCGGGACAAAAGTTAATTTTAAAAATTATTTGAAATTAACAAAAATATTTTATTTTTTATTTTACAATACGTAAGTGTAATTACTTAAATTCCAATTAAACATACTTTAGCTAAGCATCTGGCGGAAAAAATATATGTATTGTTTGAAAGTTAAATTGAAACCGGCAAGGGGACATGCCAGGGGAGGGGACTTTTTAGACTTTGTAAGAAATTTCAAAAAAATGTGTTTAAATTAGGCATTCAATCGTGATGTTATTTAATAAAGTATATTAAGATGATGCGATTCACTGCAAAAAATAGCAACATATAGAATAAAAAATCTGTTTTAAACGAATTGCTGTACAAATTACCTCTTATCGTAGAATCACCCATATAGAAAAACAAGCTGGCAAAATATTTTTAATAATTGCTCATATAATTATTCTGGTATCTATTCGATTTTAAATATTTTGTCTGGTAATTTTTTATAATTCATCAAAGGGGCTGTGTAAATATAACGTTATCAATTTTTTGGTAATTTTGGAACCCCCTCCCCCTTCCGATATCATACGTTATCAGCCCTCCCCCCCCTCCCCATAATGACTTCGCTATCAAAGTGTAAAAAATTTTTGATGTCTAGAATTTATTTCTTTTATTCAAAGGGATTTACAAAACTGGTTAAATTTTTTTTCGCATACTTTTATGATTCAAATACAGAGAAAAGTCAATGAAATATCATTTTGCATTTGAAAAAACTTTTCATCTAATAACACTTAAAAGAAATAGTTACTATTTAAAAATATTTTATAATATCCTTTTGTTGTATAATGCCTTCAGCAATAATAAAGTCTGGTGCACTTGCCCCTAACGAAGAGGAGTGGGGGGGGGGGGGGGGAGGGGAAATAGAAATTTTTATCAGCGAAACAAATGGGCAACATTTCTTCTCTTTTTCTTTTATTTATAAATAAACACAAGCTTCATTTCAAATGCAATTTACCTATGGTCTCTCGAATCGCGATTATAAATGCATACACATATGTAGAAGTATAGGAATGTCAAACGTTGAGGTATTCCATATTTTAGAATTAAATAATTTTATAATAATTTAGTAATTTTAATAATAACTTTGTATTTCAATAAAAATGGATAACAGACTAAAAAAATGATAGCGTGCTATTATGTACTAAAAACATGTTACAAACAAAAAGGAGAAAATTTTGAGTGCATCGAAAATGATATCGATATCAAGAGACAACCCTTTTCCTCATCCTAGAGATATGATATCATTGACCCCCCCCTCCTCCCTAAAATGATAACTATGTATTTTCACGCCCTTAAAATATTATTGACCCCCCCCCCCCACAATGGTTCCACAACGGTTAAACCATAACTACTGTTAGCGGTCTCAGAGACCGCTGAGTTTTTAAAGTTTCACAGTTTAACTCGTAATTTTTAGTTCAACTGTAGAAACAGGTCGATTTTTTTTTAATTTTATAGCCACTTTTATAGACTTTTGAATAGCTGAATTTTATTTATAATAGTCTGGTATAAAAAGTTTAGTACTTAAATGGTATTCTGAGAGTTAATGTAACATTTCATTCATCTTTAAATTAAGCGGTCTGACAGACCGGTCACAGTAGTTGCATGGCAAATTTTGTCACAGCAGTTAAGGGTTAAAAAAAAATCTCTATTCTTGTAACAATACGTTGGAAAGACTAGCATAATCAATGCATAACATGTAATTTTACTAACCTGTTAACTTCAGCTGTTAGAGAATGTTTTCAATCTCTAAGATTATCCGGCTGAAGAAAGTTTTCCCTTTTTTTTTATTTCAGAATTATCGATCCGTTAAACCTTATAGTAGAATCTGTCTCCATCCGAAACGATTGATTTTTGATACCGCCTCCGTATGTTGTTTCAGTTTCAAAACTTTTGTTTGTGATTGTGAGTTTCAAATTCTGTTTTCTATATGTTGTGTGTAGAAGACGTAAATTTGGAAGCATAAAATTTGTGTGCATTCCACAAAGTTTGGATACAAAAATTTGTGTTATGCTTTAAGAAATAATAAAAGGATAACGTCGCCGTCTGGTAAGTAAGGCTTCGGTATACGCTTTTAGTTAAGCGAATTATAGGTTTATTGTTTATACTCTAGCATGAAAACGTCATTAAGATTTTTGTGATTGAACGCGATTTTTTTTTTTTTTTTTTTTTATTTAAAAAGGAGCGTAAAATTTTGTTTTTATGAAACACTTTGTCATGGTTCGTACGGATATCGTTATTTTCAAAGTGAAATATCACAACTTTCTGACAAAAAATGTACCTACTTCAAACCAAAGCCGTAGTTAGAAGTGAATAGTTGTTAGAGGGAGGGAAGTCAAGAAAAAGTAGGGGGGGGGGGGCTCATACTTTCTCTCTCTCTCTCTCTCTCTCTCTCTGAAGCAGAAATATAAATTAGTGCATATTCAGATTGTAGGTACTATGTTTCTTATTAAACTGTTGTAATAGCTTCATTTTATGCTAAAGAAAGGATAGGATGATGAAAAATTCGAGTGTATAATTGGTGCAATATTAAACATCAGGTTAGCTTCATTGTGCAAACAGGATGAGTGAGTGGTGAAACACTTATTTTAGTTACATTTTAGTATTTCTGCAAAACTGTGAAGGGGCCTCAAAACTAAATTCGATTTTTGAATAGAATTTCATTTGGATTTTTGGGACAGAAATTCATTTTAGTGACCTTTGAATCTTTTCCAAAAGGGAAGCGCCGAGCCGCCCTTAGCACCCCTTAACTAGGGCCCTGCTACAAAAGCGCGAAATTTCGCATTATTTAAGAAGAAATTTTCTATAAGAAAATACTGATACCGATAAATTTCCTGATCTGGAAATTTCATGACCCGTACGAATTCTTTGCAAAAATAAAGTGGAATACATAAAACCCCAACTATTTTGCTTTTTCAGAAACTTGATACAAGGAGACGAATAACCGAATACTAAAGTATGTAAAAACTAGTATGTAAAAATTGATTGCCCATCGATGGCAGTTTGCGTAAAACTTTGGTAAATGATAGTTACAGGGATACCTCTAATCTGGAGATGTATGCGCTGAATTCTGAGCGACTAAATGTTGGATCACTGTCACTGAACAGCAATTAGCCAATGTTGGCCGAACTATTTTGTGTTATTTCAGAAATCCTGTCATATTTAATATTTAATAAAATTATAAATTATTATTACAAGGGTTTGCACCAGAGCTATATTATGGCTTTGGTTCATATTTGCACCAATAGCTATGTTTTTAATTCAATGAATTTAGTTTTTAATTTTTCCGGTGAATACATTATGTTTAAAAAAAAGTGAAAAGAAAAAGATTTTAGAAGGGTGCACTGACCGCCTGTTAGTAGCGTAGCCAAGGTGGGAATCCAAACATTCTGAATATCATTAATTTTATAAAGTTTTGTTCGCCTTATCTAATCGGGGATTTTTCTACTATTAATTAAGTCAAAGAAAATCTTAAAATATTATTCATATACAGAGTATTTGGATCCCCTCCCTGGCTAGGCCACAGCCACCTGTTGCGTGTCCATGTATAGTTTCAGATTCAAAACTTTAGTTTGTGACTGTGTGATTCAAATTCTGTTTCTATATATTGTGTACATGTACAGAAGACATATATTTGGCAGCATAAATTTGTTTGTATTCCACGAAATTTAGACGCAAAAATTTGTGTAATACTTTAAGAAATAATAAAAGAATTAACCACCTTCTGTTAAGGGAGACGTCTGTATATACTACTTTAGTTAAGCGAATTATAAGTTTATTGTTTATATTCTAGCGTGTAAACGTCATTAAAAATTTTATGATTTGATGGCAAAATTTTTCATTTCAAAATGAGTATAAAATTTTGTTTCACGAAAGAACTACACTTTTGCTCGTGGCTGCGCTCAAATTATAGATGAAACCAGGGGCGTATGAAGAAAAATTGTGCCCAGGGCAAAGTTAGAATTTGGTGAGCCCTCTTTCAACTTTTTCTTGTAACAGGACAAAAATGACGTTGGTAATATACATTTGGCGCCCCCTGAATTCCCGCGCCCAAGGCGACTGCCCCCTTCGCCTTCCCCCTTTTGCGCAGATCTGGGTAACTAACCCAGTAACTAACCCCTTAACCCCTTGAGGGATGAGCGACTGGTATACGTGCCAATTAAGGTGATTAAAATCCTTAATTATCCACACCAATTTTATTTTACTTTCTGCTAATTGATATTTTTCGACTTCCGGTTTTCGATGGATTTTGAAAACGTATGTTTTAGGGGTTATCGATCCCAAAAATATGTTTATACAAAATGCCTGTTTGTCCGTCCGTCCGTAATGCGTAAAACTGAATCAAACTGTTCGTGTATGTTTTGGCTATGGGTATCCGGTTCTGCTTGGATTTGGAAATATTGCATTGAAAGGAGATACTATAATAGCTATGTCTATGCCATTTTCATTATTGTACCATCAATAAATTAATGAAGTTATACATAGAATTAAACAATATTTTTGTGTGCATGTATTTGGCTGCGACCAGTTTCTACTTTAACATCCTCAATCCTTATGTCACTTGGAGGGGACACTAAAAAACACACTTTAACTTAATTTCAATCCTTCTAGAACTGTTAAAATTACTTTTAAACTTTTTAAATAAATGTGTGCATATCATAAGCGTCGATTTACTGACTGATACATCTTTGGAGATATTTTATAGTAGTTTTAAACTGGTTTTATAGTCCAAGAACCGACCGCACAAAACCCTAAGTCATCGAGCACAATTAAAAATTCTTTATTTTATGGAAGAGTAGTAATAGAGGGATCTAGTGATCCATGTTTGACGGAAGCGAAGTGGTGCATAAGTCAAAAATTAATACCACTAGCGGTTGACTCGTAGGTTTAGCATTGTGTTTGCCGTACAATCAAAGGTATGAAAACATGGAAAATTGGGTACAGGAAAATACAATGCTAATCCTACGAGTCAACACTAGTGGAATAAATTTTTGGTATATGGGTGATTCTCCAATAAGTGGGTAATTTCATTTTTGATTATTAAGAAATAAAAATCGAATTTTAGTCAATATTTTTTAATAATTAGATATAGCATATACTACTGAGTAATAAACAACACTCCTACATATTCTTTAAGCGCTATATATATTTTTAAAAATTATTTTATAAATTAATTTGGTAATCGATGTCACTACTGTCCTAAGATAGTTGTTTACTTTATAAATCAGGATTTTAGTACAATTTATTTATAAAAAATGTATATTTTATTAAAGTGTATCTTTTTATAGTAAAAAAATATAATGTTTAATATATCATCTGTCATAAGTCTGAATATTTTTTAAGTTTAAGAATAAGATGACAGGAATGACATTTACATGGAGAGAAGTGACATACTTTCAAAATTTTCAGTTTTGAACACTTTTAACAATAATAAATTATTCAACATTTATTTTTTTTTTTACTATTTTAAAATTTGAATAATTTAAAAAAATAACCAACAATAAGATAATGAGTAAATAAGTGAATTTATTTGGACAAAAGTTTTAGTTAGAAAAAAGTGGTTAAGTAAGAGAAATACTGCTCATTTTAAAATTTATATCACGTAATTTGTGTATTGTAAAATATCTTGAAGTAACTGGTCGAGGGGAAATATCAATAGCACACAAAATTTCATTTTTTCGAACATCCTGGATATCTGGTGTATTTGGCCAATAAAATCGGCTTCCATTCCTTAACATAAAGTCAGGATGTCATAATTTATTTCTTCAATTAAACCTGTTAAAAACAAATATTGTAATAAGTAATATGAAAAGATAAAATATGTTGATAAAAATTTTGAATAATAATTTAATTCTAAATAAAAATTTAAAACTCACCAGAAAACCTATTTTCATCATAAACAACTGACACCTAGTTCCTACACAAGTATGTTCACTTTGTGAACCAGGAGTTGATACTTCAGTATCTTTTTAATCATTGAACATATCCCTGAAAGAGGGAGATAAGTCTACAAATGATGGTTTTGAACAGTAATTTTTACATTTTTCATGTGTGTCAAACGTTAAACAGCCTAAGAAATGCAGTTGAAGTTTAACATTTTCAAACTTATTCAAAGTGAATTGATGCAATTCTAATAGATTTGGAACAGATGGCATCACTGTATCCTTTGTCTTTAAGTCATCTATGGCATTAATATCTGCTTCGGAGATTTAGTCCTCAAATAAATAATTTGAAAGGAGACAGAAGTGACAGGGACAGTAGTGATAAAATTAAGAAAATTGCTTCTGTATACAATAGTAAGTTAGGCTTACAAGGAAGGTCTCCATACGGGCATACTCAGAAAAATCTGAAAAAATTACAGAATGTTCTTCTCATATAGTTATATATGTTTATAAAAAATATTTCGGCGGAACCTCCTTATAACATCCGTAAAAAAATAATAAAAATTTCGTTTATTTGGCGATTTATCTCCGGTTGGCGAAAAAACGAAATTTTGAAAAATACGCTTTTACGCTTCGAATACTTTTAAAGAAAAAACTTTCTATGTTCAATTTATTTAAATAAGTTTAGTTTAAGTAATTTTAGTTTTGCATTTTTACTTTACTTTAAGTGTAATTTTTTCATATACGTTTATATGTACTTATAACAAAATGAAATTAATATACTTTATCATTTAAAACACAATTTAAATTGATTAAAATTGTTCCAAATTGAAAAATACACTGTTAAAAATCTGCTGCATTTTGTTGCAAAGCACTCCCTTGCTTGTATAGAAAACGGTTACTTAGCCGTGAAATGGAGCTTTCTCATTGGTTGGAATAGAGATATTATATACAAGCGGTGGAGCGCGTTGCAACAAAATGCAGCAGATTTTTAACAGTGTTGCACAAGCTTCAACACCGCTAAAAATCTGTACCATTTTCTGCAGCGTCACTCCACCGTTTTTATAGGAAACGGTCAATTCACCGTGCTATGGAGCATTCTCATTGGTCAGAAGAGAGATATTCTATAAAAGTAGTGGAGTGACGTTGTAGTAAATGCTGCAGATTTTTAACAGTGAAGTCAATTAAAATCAATTTTCAGATTCGTTAAAATCGTCTGCTTTTGGCGAGGAAATGCACTGCTCGCCAAATCCCGCGTCGCTTTCAGTTTTTCACGCCAATTATTCCAAACTATTTTATTTTTTTACATATCTAATAATGTAATTCCGCCGCTAATTTTCACTGATCCTTTATTACCTACATGAGTAATTTAATTCGTATTTTTTTCAAAAAATTCTGAGTATGCCCCCAATGAAGACCTTCCTTGTTAGTAAGACTGCAATATGGTATTTTGTACTATGCAAAAGTATGTTATATCATGACAAAATAATAAATAAATAAAAACAATAACAAGGACAGTTTAAGTAGGGGACAGTAGTGACAAGTAATAAATATATTCTTATCTTTCTATCCATTTTGTAGCTTGTAACTATTGTTGAAATCCTTAGAATTGTGCTATGTCTTTTTTGGGCAATTAAACTTCCTTCTACTAAATGTACCTGTTCACAAAATTTTATCTGGCCACCTGGTGGTCACTTTAGCTGTTTTATACAAAGGGACAGTAGTGTCATAAAAACTAGGAGACAGCGTTTCTCTGACTCAGAATAAATGTAAAACCATTTTTAATTTACAATAAAAATACTTTATTATGTACCTTGGAAAATAAATTTTTATTTTTGGTGGTAAAATTGTTAAAAATAATCTGTCATTATACTTAATATTGTTCCAGAAGATCAGTACATGAGGTGAGGATACAAGGGACAGAAGTGACAAATTGAATGTTTAAAATACTATTGCAGTACAATTTACAGTTATTTTCTCGAAAATACTTTTTGAAATTGTAGAAATACATTACAAAATACATTTTATGCTAAAAAACAACTATATGAATGACAAAAAACAGCATGACAGAAATTACCCACTTATCGGAGAATCACCCTTATGCATCCCTTTGCTTCCGACAGACATGGGTAATAACCCATGTCTGTCGGATTCCTCTATTCCTCTATTCCTCTAGATTCCTCTATTGCTACTCTTCCATAAAATAAAGGATTTTTTCTTGTACTTTATGACTTAGGGTTTTGTGCGGTCAGCTCTTGGACTATTAGTGGTCTCTCGTAATATTTGTCTCAGGCCTGAGGGGGTTAATTTAAAAATACATATTCTGCCGGAAAGGGTTGCTGTAATAGCGATCTTGTGCCATTATCTTAATTACAACCATTGAAAAGTATGTAAAATTTGAATAAAATTAAACCAATGTTTTTGTGTATGGTTTTGACCATGGTCAACAAGTCCTCCTAGAATTTAGCACATTCTGCCGGAAAAGGCGTTGTGATAGCGATTTTTATATAATTTAATTCGATTTTTTTTTGTTTTGTAATAGTCCATCGGCAGTTCCTGCAGTTTCAGGAACTCATGTGCTGCTATTCGAAAACAGCTGATGTACAACAGTACATAGAGTAAAAAGAAAGAATAGAGTTGAAATATTCTAGCTATTTGTTGAAATATTCTGTGATGCCAAAAATAAAAATCTGAAATGCGCTACATTATGCCTAAATACAACAGCATGTTTTTGCAAAAAAAAAAAAAAATAAAAAAAAATAAAAAAAAATAAAAAATAAAAAAAATAATAATAATAATAAAAAAATTTAATAAATAAATAAATAAAGAAAGAAAAAAAAATAAAATACAGTTTTTAAATTTATAATACTATGAAATACTACTTTAGAATGTTAAATTACCAAGGAAATCTTTTTTATTTAGAGGAAAAGTGCACGGATGTCAAAGAATGTTAGAAGAAAGACATGTCAAAGAATTCAGACCCTGTACCACCTGATTGTTTTGTCTGGGCCGAATGCAGGCATAAATTTGAGTGACAATCTATGCCATATTACAAACCGTTTTTACGGTATACTGAATTCTATTTCTTTCCTCCATGACAACAGAATAAAGAAAAACTATTGATTTTATTAACCCTTTGAGGGGCAAAGCACTTCTACTCTCAAAATGCTGAAATCATTGATTGACACCAGAATTTAAAATCAAAGTTATTCCAAAATATATAAAAGCTTTTCTTCACGTCCTTGATGAAATTAAAATTTTCATTTCAAAATTCTGGTGTCGATGTGACGTTTTCCAATTAAAATTAAGTAGTACATATTTTATACTACCGCCCTTCAATGGGTTAAATATCATGATCAAGATTAATTCGTTTTTTCTCGATTTATTGACTGAAGCCTGAAGCAGAAATTTAAGATAAAAATTAAATATTGTATTCAACTAACAATATTGAAGTATTAACATGTGTAGCTACTTTTTTTAATTATTACGATGTATGAGATAGAAGAAAATTTTGTGATTGGCACATCCAACTGGTTTATTATAAAGTTTACTTTATTTAATTTGAGCATTTTCGTGATTCAATTACAAAAAAATTTTGTTTTGGAATCCTGTGGTAAAAGATTAAAATATAGTCAGATGTGGCAATCCTAAAACTTCCATCTGTCTTATCCACGTTAAAACTTCCTGAAAAATGCAACATAGCAGTGCCACCGGCTACATGGTTTACACCAAAATATTATCAGCGACAACTTACGTAAATTTTTAGCTGAATCTGAAGTTTCATGAATATCCGTGCATTAGTTTCTGAGATAGCACTGTTGCAAAATCTTTCAATAAAGTCTGCATAACAGTGACTTGCGGCACCTGTTAGGAACTAATGTAATAAAAATAGTTGATCTCCTCTGCATTGCCCGGTCCGTGACAAAAACCTTAACTGCACCTTTAAATGGAAATCTATAAAGACGAACATATATCTGAGAGGGGGGGGGGGTTGAATTTATTTTAGTAATGTCCGTGGAAAGACTAAAATTGCGGAGAACAAAATTGCATTATATTAGGGGACCGTTCAAGTATTACGTAAGCATATTTTTAGTCATTTTGTACCCCCTCCACCCCCTTGTAAGAAAATACAAGCAAATGCTAGACCCCCCCCCCCTTTGCTTACGTAAGATTTTATGACAGTTTATACATCAATACTTCTTGACTTATAAAAAGTTACCAATCAATTACATTATTAATCCTACAAATTTATATAGGCATATAGGGATTGTGATATCAAAATATATAAAATGCTTTTAATATATTGTTGCTTATTGCATTAAACAAACCACAGAATACAAAATGTTACTTATCACATATGTTATATATTGTTATTTATCACATTGAACAATAAAACAAGATATACAAGAAGTCTTAACTTACTTAGGCATCATAACTAAAATTTTTGACATGAATCATATAAATGTTGAAGTTCAATTTGATGTTCATATTTTAATCTGATGTCCAGGATCCTTGAACCCATGTTTCAACATTGTCTATTATAAAGTTTTCACTGGAACAGTGACCTGGGGGTATTGCAAGTTTACGGTCCTTGTTCTTTGTCAATGTTAGTATCCATAATTAAATCCGACTAAATTCACTGTGCAACTAAAAGCAATACTCTTTCACTAAAAATTCATTATGTAAATTCACTATGCAACTGAACTAAAACAATAAATATCTGTGCTTTGTATCCGAGACAAAAAAAAAAAACCCAAGTAGGTTTTCTGCTTTCTAAAGTTCCAAAACCTGTAGAGAAGGAAGTTCGACAATAGGAGCGGAAAGACAAAAATTTCCAGAAATTCTGCAAAAAATTCCTGGAATTCCATGACCGATTGAACGGGAGAAAAGAAAATACCGGACTTACCTAAAATAAAGTCAACTGACCGGTTACCCTGGCAAGAGAACACCGGTTCCTGTGTTTTTATAGTCTATCAATGTACTTGACTTGGCACACAACTTAACAGACAGCAATGAAGACAAAGGGTGACTGGGTGATACGGGTCACGCGACTGCCGATGGATGAGCAAAGGATAAAATCGGCAAAGGATAAACGGCGAATTTCGAACGGACTGTGGAACGCTCTTTCCCCATCATACTTTGTTTGCTTGTTGAATTTGAACTGCAGTTGCTTCGTTGTTTAATGCTTACGTAAGAATTGTCGTGACCCCCCCTCCCCCTTGTCAGAAAAAATAAGCAGACTCTTGACCTCCTCCTCCCCCTTTAGTGCTTACATAATACTTGAACGGTCCCTAGGCTAAAAACATTGTAGCTTCGATTCTTTCATGAATGTCATCTCAGTGGAACACGAAAAATCGCTATTACTTGCATTAAAAATCATTATGAATTTAAAAATTGTGGAGCACAAAATTCGCGAAATTGGCTAACTAAAGATTTCAAATAGAATTATTTTTTATTAACCTGCAATTCGGAAAATCCTGTAGTTTGCGGCATAGACCTGAAGAGAGATATTTAAACGAACCCGTGATTTGAAACATTTCAAGAAATTAGTTTATTCTTAGTGAAAGTGATAAAAATCATTATATCTATAAATTTGTTCAAAAGTAAATTTATTTAAACATAAATAGGAAATTTTTTTATATTTCAAAATATCTTACCGTAAAATACCGTTAATTCGACCCCCCCCCTCCAAACGTGACAAAAAATCGGAAAATATTCAGAGGGGACGCTTACACGAGATTTTCCAGCCATCTTTTTATAAAATTTGCATTTTTTTATATTTGCGGGTTTCGATATTTGACGAAATTTACGGAGTTTTTCCGCGATATTTCATGGAATTTGCAGAGTTTTTCGCGATGTGTGACGAAATTTGCGTTTATTTCGCTATTCATTAACGAAAATTGCATTTTCTCCCGCAATCTTTTGACGAAATCTGTGTTTTTCAGCGCTTTTCGTTTGTTATCCTCTGATGAAATGGGCGTTTTTTTCGCGATTCTTTAATGGATTTCGCGTTTTTATGGCGGTTTTTTTAAAACAAAATTAGCGCCTTTTTGACGAAATTCACATTTTTTTCGAGATTTTTAAACGGAATTCGATTTTTTTGTGATCTTTTGAAAAAATTAGTTTTTTTCTGTGATCGTTTGACTTATTTTGCCTTTTTACTGCGATCTTTTTATGACATTCGCATTTTTTTTTAACCACGATCCTTGAAGAAATTTGCGCTTTTTTCGCGATCCTTTGACTGTGTTTTCTTTATAAATCTGACATATTCGCGTTTTATTCCTGCAATCTTTTGACAAAGTGAGTTTTTTGGCGATCCTTCAAGAAATTCAAGATTTTTTTCGTGATTCTTTTAAAGTAATTCTCGTTTTTTTTTTCTTTTTTCCGAGAGAGAGTTTTTTACATAATTCGCATTTTTTAGCGATCCTTTGATAGCATTTTTTTAGATCTGACGTAATTCGCGTTTCTTCCTGCAATCGTTTGCTGAAATGTTCGTTTTTGGCGATTCTTCGATGAAATTAACGAATTTTCGCAATCATTTGAAGAAATTAGCGTTCTTTTTTTCGCGATTCCATAGCGAAATTTCCGTTTTTTCAGCGATCATTAGATAAAATCCCCCCCCCTTTTTTTCGCGGTTCTTTGACGTATTTTCCGTTTTTCCGCTATTTTTAGACGTAATTTACGTGTTATCGGCGATCTTTAGGGGGGGGGGACGCTTTCTTGGGTTTTTTGAAAATTTCATTTTTTTTTTATAAAGTTGGGGGAGGACGTATTAACGGTATTTTACGGTAATCAAAGAAGAAATACCGGCAGTACAGGATTGAGTATTTGAAATATGGATCCAAGCACTCTTCTACAAACCAATTGTAACTATGTGCTCAATTTGCCAAATAGTTTTTTCAGATGACGCCATGGAGCTACGCTAGAGGTCTGCACGGGCCGGGCTCGGGCTGATTTCCAATAATGGCATTCGGGCCGGGCCGGACTCGGGCCTTACTTCTGAAGACTCGGGCCGGGCCTAGTCACTAATCTTTTCGGGCCGGACTGGGCTCGGGCCTTAATTTTTTTGCTGGAGTATCGGGCCGGGCCTAACTTTTATTTCCGTACAAAGCCGAGACTGATTCCATTCTTCCTAGTTTTCATGGACCAAAACAATCAGTTCCTATTGAATCTTCCTATATGAAAATCCTTTTCTCGACTTTTTATAAATCAGTAATATTTAGCTTTGTCCAAAAATTTCTGCAAAAAAAAAGCATATACTTTTAAGCCTTCGTTATTCTACAATTAAACATTAGAATTTATTCCTTTTAAAGAATCATAGATTACAAGGCGTTTTAAAATAGAATTAAACACACACACACACACACACACACCCAAAAAAAAAAAAAAAAAAAAAAAAAAAAAACATGATTATGACGGAATTTTTTTTAAAGCTGAAAACTGAAAGTTTCTTTTAAAATGTTCATCCATGCAAAATGAATACAACAATACGGGAGAAAAAAATATATTAAACATTTACATCTGTTAAGAAGGGAATGCATTTTTTTTTTTTTCGTTCCAAAGCGATTTCGTCTTTGGAAATTTTACCATATACCGCTTTTTCGATTTTTTGTCTCCATTACAGGGAATATGGATTAATAATACTAGTGATAACTGAAACATTTACATACAACAAACAAAGATTCATTTGAAAGCATAAATATCGCAGCCTACGGCACTTCTGCATAAATGGAGATTATAAACATGGAAAAAAAAAGACTAATATAATTTTTTTGGGTCAGAACTCTTCCATAAGATTAAAGATCAATGTTCTGTAGAAATTCACTCGAGCCGGGCCGGGTTCGAGCCGAATTTTAAACTTTTTTCCGGACCGGGCCGAGCTCGGGCCGGGCCGGGTCGGGCCAATATTTCTTTCGTTCGGGCCGGGCCGGGACCGGGCCGAAATTTTAACTTTCGGGCCGGGCCCGGGCCTGGAAATTTTGGCCCGTGCAGACCTCTAAGCTAGGCTACAAGAGCATTTGAATAAATGAGTGCTGATAGAAAAGACAAAAATATGTTCTATTTTTACTTTCTTCTATCTTTGCAAGAAAGTATTGGATTCGAGAATTCCGGTTTTCGACAGATTTACATGTTTTAGGGGGTCACAGATTCCAAAGAGTGTGTTTTTATAAAATATCTGTCAGTGAATCTGTGGTTATGTGAGTATATTATTCTGTATTTGTGTGACATAAATTTTTTGATCGCTCTATCTCAACAACTACTGTACGAAATTCAACAAAAAATTATATACAGATAATCACTGATGTGAATTGAGGCTGATTAGTTTTTGGTGTGAATCACTGAACAGGTGGCGCTTCTATGCTGCCTTTTCTCGATTTATGCAATAGCTTTATGCCAAGAACTACTGACCAGATTTTCACCAAACTTCAGATTCTGTTAGTCCTTGATATGAATGGATGCTGTTTACACTTTGTTGAAAATTTCTCAACAGATTGTGCTGCTATGCTGCCCTTTTCACGATTCCTCTATCTCAAGAACTCACATATGGATATTCACCAAACTTCATACTTGGTTAGTTCTTGACATTGATATTTATCATGAATAGACCGAGTTTATTTTTAGATCCATTCGCAAATGGAGATACAGCAGTATAAACATATATGGAGGAGGAAATTGTGGAACTCACGGCAAATGAGAACTAAAAGTAAAATTCAGAAATTGATACCAAGAGTTCTAACTTCAAAAGACAATGCAGCCGTAACTGAGAGTACATAAAATTTTAATTGTTTTTCCTTCATCAAATTTGGCTGAGAGTGGGTTCGGTGCAATAGCTAATTTACTGTACAAGAAAAGGAATAAGCATCTTTGAGCCTGACAGTTTGTGACTGATGTTAAATAAATTTGAATCCAGCATGAACAAATTGTTAAAACTCCATCAGCTTGAACCATTTCATTATTTTTTGCAATTCTTATTAGTTTTCTGTTTATTTTTAAATTTTTAACTACATTTGATGGTCATTTAAATTAACTTCTACTTTATGATTCGTAATAGATAGATAGACAGATAAAATATAGATAATATGCAATAATATTTTAATATTCTGTATAATTAATTATTATGGAAGAGGGGGGGGGGGCGTTGGAATTTTTTTCTCTTATAAGGGGGGCGGTGGTCCAGAAAAGGTTGGGAACCTATGGACTAACTGAATCTAAAGCTTTATGAAAATCCGGACATTAGTTCTTGAGACAGACCTGTTGTGAAAATTGTGAATAATGCAGTATATCAGCGCTACCTGCTGAGCGATAGACACCAAAAACCAATTAATTCCAGTTTATATCAAGATCTATCTTAATGTAAAGTTTTGTGAAATTCCGTGTTGTAGTTTTTGAGATAGAGCGCCAACAACATTTTTGACTCATATAGTGACAGATTCACGGACATGCATTTTGTAAAAACATGCTTTCCGGAATCTCTGACCATTAAACAGTGTAAATCCGTTGAAAATCGCATTTCGAAAATTTTCACGAAAACAATACTTTTTTCTTGTAAAGATAGAAGAAAGTAATAAAGCAAAAGGGTTAAGGATTCGTTCTTCTTCAAATCAAAATACAGAATTTTGAAGTCAGTTACTTATCTTTATAATACCACAGTTTTATATAGATTTATTTTATTTTTTGAAAGGATAGTAACCATGAATTAAAAAATTGTTATTGAAAAATTATACATTGTATTATTAAAAATTCTTTTTTTACTTTCTTCTATTTTTACAAGAATAAAGTATTGGATTCGTGAAAATTTTCAAATTCCAGTTTTTGTCAGATTTACACGTTTGAGGGGTCAGAGACTACGAAAAACATGTTTTTACAAAATGTCTGTCTGTCGGATATCCTAGGGTGGATTATCTGATTATTTTAAAGTGGGAACCATTAAAATAAAATTTTAAAGAGATATGCAAAAAAAAAGGGGGGGGGGGTATTTGAAAAAAGAACACAAGGCCCCAATAAAAACATGAAAGTGTTGATCCAAGGTGAGGGGCCAAAGACTCAGTATTAGGGTTATGCAGTGAAAGGTGACAAAATCAACGGGTAGAAAATGAAGGGTTCAGAAAAAGTTGAAAGGGGTTCAGACCAGGACCTATAGGGTCTTTGATCTTAACTAGAATGTAGAAATGGGAGAATAACTAAATGGGAAAAGGCCCAGAAAAGGAAATCGGATTAAAATGGGGGATATTTTTAAAATTTTAGGCCGTAAAAAGTTCAAAGAATCCTGTACCGGACCGCAGGGTGACAAGGAATGTAGAAACGGAAGTATAGCAAAATGTATAATGTGACCCAAAAAAGAAAAAGATCGGATGAGAAGACGGCGTGTTATTAATAATTATGTATATAAAAATTTAAAGAAGTCAAGGGACCGCGGACTTAAAAATGACAAGTCTGAGTCTGAAGTGCTCCAGGATTTGTCTTGGATTATCCTCACCCAAATTTTCCGTCTCCTAATTGCGGTAGACTTTGTTAATTATCACCGAGAGACATATACTCGCACACACAAACAGAGAGGAACTTTCTCATTATTAGCATAGATAAGAAAATCACCAAAGGAAAAAATTCCACCAGTAAATTTTAATAGAAATTTTCGTGTTAGTTAATCTCCATATTTACGTAAAATTTATGAAAAATTACAGACATAAAGCAAAATTGTCAAATCGTTTTTTCTGGCTAAAGATTGCTGTATTGATAATCAGGTAATATCTCTATCCATCCAAAAATCTCTTCATTTGAAAATCCCAGTGACAAACAAGAATTCTTATATCTTACCTCCAAGAATTTTTATGACTGTGTCATTGTTTTCTATAAAAGGTCAAACTTGCTTTTATCAGATCCTGTTGCTAAGGGCCTTTACGTGCCCCTGAAATAATTAGGCTTTGTGAACACAATAAAAAAATTATTTTGAAAATGTTTTGAAGTAATGAGTAGTAAATTTCTATATTTTTCAATGGTACGGCCTATATATGAGGTCTAAAAAAACATTCAATGGTCTGAACAATATAGGGCAAGTCAAAATGAATATCCCAATTTCAAAGGTTTACTATGTAAAATGTAGTCAAGGTATTTATTCAAAATATACTTACATGTAGAGGTATTAAAATTAAGCTTTGAATGTACTCTTCACAAATGATTATTTTGCGCTCTTTTTGTTCTACGGCATACATTAAATCTGTCACGTAATTCTTGTCAAACCGTGTGCAGCATGACTGTATCTATACTGTGATAGAAACTGTGATACGATCTTTCAAATCATTCATGGTCGTTGGACCTGGAGGTAGATAAATGTGATCCTTTACACCCCCCCCCCCCCCCCAAAATAAATAAATAAATAAATAAATAAAATAAAATAAATGGGATGAAGTCTAGGGATTGTAGCGGCCAAAACAACAGAACTTACGGAGTCATGTATTGACGCATATAAAATTATAAAGTACTATTCGTAACTTCTGTATATTAACTTTTATACACTGTAAAAAAAATCTGTATTTTTTACAAAAAAAAATCTGTTTTTCTTTAAAGCAGTTTTTTTTGTAAATTAAATTAAATTCGTATTTTTTTATAGGAAAAAGCTGCATTTTTTTACAGAAAAAACTGTTTTAATGAAAAATTACAGATATTTTCTTTAAATTAAACGTTTTTAAACTGTCGAAAAATTGACAGTTTTTCTTGTTAATTTGAGATTTTTATTTTTTGTTTTACAGTGCAGTAGGTACATTTTGACTACATTTTGCGTAGCAAACCTCTGAAAATGGGGCCTTCATCTTGTATTAACCTGTATATATTTTTTTTCTTTATCGCGATATTTAGCATTAAATAAAAGGGTACTTCTAAGTTATCCCGTCGACCAATTTCGCCAAATTATACAAATCGCCAAACTAATAGCCAAATTACACACGTTGACATAATTTTTATTTTAAATAACGAAAAAACAAATAATTAGTAGAATATTAATAATAATATTAATAAAAAGTCGAAATAAAAATCACTTAATGACATTTTAAACACGTGAATCGCATTTAATGTCGTTGAATGCGACATTCACGATCATCCATTATTGGCATTTAATCTTATAGTTTGGCGATAATTTTTTGGTCGACGGGATAACCTAGAAGTACCAATAAAAGAAATAATGCTTTTATTGTAACCATTAGCTCATTTAATGTTCTTTTCAGGTCTTATCGAGGATTAACATCGTCAACCATTAATTGTTTTTCTGGTAGCATCATTCCTCAATGTCGGTCGAAGCAACGGTCGGTAAGTTGAAAGAAACATTCAGCGAAATCATCTATGAGTGGGACATCGACAAAATACAGACTTTATTAAAGGACGTTGACAAAAGTTATCGCAGTCCAGTGTTCTACTTCGCTGACACATTGTGGTACATTTTAATGTTTCCACATGCTGAAAGTAAAAGTGAACCCGCAGGATACATTGGAATATACCTCATGAGAACCGATTCAGGGCCTGCTTCCAAATCTGTCTGGTACAAATTTTCCATAAAGACAGCCGATGGCAAGCAGGTTGAAACAGGCCAAGAGAAGGCTTCGTTCGGTCGAAAGAGAGGTCGGGGAGTGAAAAAAGCCCTGCTGCGATCAGTGTTGCTTGGACAAAACCCGGAGCACCCTACTGTTCCTAGCTTAAGAGTTCTATGCTATCTCACGTATAAAGATGTATATAATGTTGAAGGTATGTATAATGCTATTTATTGATTGATAGTATCCATGAATAAATAGATACTAGCGGACCCGACAGACGTTGTCCTGTTACCGACAGACGTTGTCCTCCTCGCACCGACTCCAGAAAATCAAATAAATATACGTAAATATAAGGAAAGGGCAGCTGACGTCACTGTGGGCTCTTATTAGTGTGGGCTAGGACTCCTATAACTCAGGCTGAATCGTCAAGCATCTTGTTTCCCAGTTACCGTTTGTTTCCCATTGATTCCTATGGGGCGAGAAACGTTTGAATGACTTTAAAGCTACAAAATCGTTGAAAATGGACGGTTGTTTAGCAGAAAATTATTCTGACCTGTTCAGGAATGGGTTTAGAGTATTTAAATTCCATATAAATAGTAAAAAGGGGAATAATTTGTGTATAAATATTTAAAAGAATAGATCTGGATTGGAGAACTTCGCCAAATATCCCGCCAACCTAATCACTTGTATACAACAAACCGGTTCTTATTCTTATATTTTCCCGTGAGAGATTGAGTAACTAAAATTACTCGCCTCGCCATCTTCGCGATAAGACGCCAAATCAGGCAACCGTTTTGGAAACTTAATGGAGTCGTGCTTCAGCCCGAGTTATAGGAGCCTTAGTGTGGGCAAGCTGTTTTCGCCCGTGCTTCGTTATAGCACCAACGCTACATATGAATTCCGGCATTCTGATTGGTCTACAAATTTTATGATGGTCGTCTGCTTGCTATGATTGGGCTACGTCGTCAAAATGATTTCTACAATGATCGCAATGACAAAAATGTAGCGGTAGATTGGTTGACGGAAGTGTTTGTTTGTAAACATGCCCTTTCCTTATAGTAATATGCGCGATAAACACTACGCTCTTGATTTAATTTCTTATCACGATTATGTAAGGAAATTATTTTTCACTCTTCAGTATTTTTTGAATTCGGTTCAATTTTTGGCAGAAAAGTTTATTTTTCTCATTTTAGTTAAAAATTAAAGATTTTCTGAAGTCGGTTAATAAAAATTATAATACAGGAAATATTATTGTAAAGCATACACGTTTGTCAGGAGCGGGATTCAAACACGCGATCTCTTTCTTCAAGAAGCATAGCTTAAATCTGCCACCTTAGACCGCTCGGTCATTCCGTCCGCACTTTTTCGTCGAACTTATTCAACACTTTTAATTAGCGAAAAATCACAAACTATTAGTTTTTGCCTAATTACTACAAAAGAACTGAATCAATTTCGATGAAATGTGAATCTAAACCATTCTCGAATCCACTGGAACACACACAAAAAAAAATCATTAAAATCGTTCCAGTCGTTTAAGAGGAGTTCAGTTACATACATTCACACACAGATTTATATATATAAAGAGAAGCATTGAAAATTTCAGGTTTTTGCGCCGAAGACATCGCCAAATTAGGAAAATGTGAATTATCTCACGAACTACTGGATTTAAACGAATTTGCTTAGTACCATTCGATTCAGAATGAAAAAATGCACTAAAATATGTTATCAGTTGAAAAATAACTACAAAAGCTTATTTTTAAGGATTTTTTTAAAAGTTCGTTCTTTTTTCTACTCATCTTAGGGGTGGAGTTTTCGAAAATCCCTTTTTAGCGGCACTCGATGTTATAAGAAGTATTTTTACCCCAATTTTCAAGATTTTTGGATCGGTAGATTTTTTTGTGCTATGATTAATACGAAATCCTGACTTTCTGTAATATATATAGCATGTTTAATTAGCGAAAAATCACTAACTATTAGTTTTTGCCTAATTACTAAAAAAGTACTGAATCAATTTCGACGAAACGTGAATCTAAACCATTCTCGAATCTACTGGAACGCACACACAAAATTTAATCAAAATCGGTCCAGTCGTTTGGAAGGAGTTCAATTACATACACACGCACAGAAGATTTTTATATATAAAGATGAGCATTGAAAATTTCAGGTTTTTGCGCTGAAGACATCGCCAAATTAGGAAAATGTGAATTATCTCACGAACTACTGGATTTAAACGAATTTGCTTAGTACCATTCGATTCAGAATGAAAAAATGCATTTAAATATGTTATCAGTTGAAAAATAACTACAAAAGCTTATTTTTAAGGAATTTTTTAAAAGTTCGTTCTTTTTTCTACTCATCTTAGGGGTGGAGTTTTCGAAAATCCCTTTTTAGCGGCACTCGATGTTATAAGAAGTATTTTTACCCCAATTTTCAAGATTTTTGGATCGGTAGATTTTTTTGTGCTATGATTAATACGAAATCCTGACTTTCTTTAATATATATAGCACGTTTAATTAGCGAAAAATCACTTATTAGTTTTTGCCTAATTACTAAAAAAGTACTGAATCAATTTCGACGAAACGTGAATCTAAACCATTCTCGAATCTACTGGAACGCACACACAAAATTTAATCAAAATCGGTCCACTCGTTTGGAAGGAGTTCAATTACATACACACGCACAGAAGATTTTTATATATAAAGACTAGCGAAGCCGACAGACGTTGTCCTGTCACCGACAGACGTTGTCCTTCCTGGCACCGACACCAGAAAATCAAATAAATGTACTTAAAAATAGTAATACGCAAGATAAACACTACGCTCTTAATTTAATTTCTTATTACAATTATGTAAGGAAATTATTTTTCACTCTTCAATATTTTTTGAAGTCGGTTCAATTTTTGGTAGAAAAGTTTATTTTTCTCTTTTTTGTTAAAAGTTAACGATTTTCTGAAGTCTGTTAATCAAAATTATAATACAGGCTATATTCCTGGAAAGCATACACGTTTGACAGGAGCGGGGTTCGAACACGCGATCTCTTTCTTCGAGAAGCAGAGCTTATATCTGGCGCCTTAGACCGCTCGGGCATTCCGTCCGCAGCACTCTATTCATCGAACTTATTCAACACTTTTAATTAGCGAAAAATCACTATCTATTAGTTTTTGCCTAATTACTAAAAAAGTACTGAATCAATTTCGATGAAATGTGAATCTAAACTATTCTCGAATCCACTGGAACGCACACACAAAATTTCATTAAACTCGGTCCAGTCGTTTAGGAGGAGTTCAGTTACATACACACGCACAGAAGATTTTTATATATAAAGATGAGCATTGAAAATTTCAGGTTTTTGCGCCGAAGACATCGCCAAATTAGGAAAATGTGAATTATCTCAGGAACTACTGGATTTAAACGAATTTGCTTAGTACCATTCGATTCAGAATGACAAAATGCACTAAAATATGTTATCAGTTGAAAAATAACTACAAAAGCCGATTTTTAAGGATTTTTTTAAAAGTTCGTTCTTTTTTCTACTCATCGTAGGGGTGGAATTTTCGAAAATCCATTTTTAGCGGCACTCGATGTTATAAGAAGTATTTTTACCCCATTTTCAAGATTTTTGGTTGGGTAGATTTTTTTGTGCTATGATTAATACAAAATCCTCACGTTCTTTAATATATATAACACTTTTATTTGGCGAAAAATCACTAACTATTAGATTTTGCCTAATTACTAAAAAGGTACTGAATCAATTTCGACGAAATGTGAATCTAAACCATTGTCGAATCTGCTAGAACGCACACACAAAATTTCATCAAAATCGGCCCAGTCGTTTAGGAGGAGTCCAATTACATACACACGCACAGAAGATTTTTATACATAAAGATAATCATTGAAAATTTCAGGTTTTTGCGCCGAAGACACCGCCAAATTAGGAAAATGTGACTTATCTCTCTAACTACTGGATTTAAACGAATATGCTTAGTACCATTCGATTCAGAATGAAAAAATGCACTAAAATATGTTATCAGTTGAAAAATAACTACAAAAGCCGATTTTTAAGGAATTTTTTAAAAGTTCGTTCTTTTTTCTACTCATCGTAGGGGTGGAATTTTCGAAAATCCATTTTTAGCGGCACTCGATATTATAAGAAGTATTTTTACCCCATTTTCAAGATTTTTGGCTCGGTAGATTTTTTTATGTGCTATGATTAATACGAAATCCTGACGTTCTTTAATATATATAGCACTTTTATTTGGCGAAAAATCACTAACTATTAGTTTTTGCCTAATTACTAAAAAAGTACTGAATCAATTTCGACGAAATGTGAATCTAAACCATTCTCGAATCTGCTGGAACACACACACAAAATTTCATCAAAGTCGGTACAGTCGTTTAGGAGGAGTTCAATTACATACACACGCACAGAAGATTTTTATATATAAAGATTAGACAGTTGCACCATAAAATAAACTTAAAAATTTTGTATTAAAATTAAGCACAACTCGCTAAATGGTACATTCGGATAATATAAAACTATTAATGCGAATATATTAAAAATTTGCATTTCGAATCGTTTCGTCATTAGGATAAAAAATTATGTTACATGAATCTATAAGCCCCGAACGGATATAAACATCTTAGAGCAGGGTATGAAATTTCAGCTTAAAAGGTACTCGCCAGGCTAAAATTTTTACTCGCCACTATTTTACATTCATTCAGACAATAACTTCAGCCCCAACATTTGGGCGCAAAATGAAATATTTATGACAAATTTAATTTAAATTGACGATTGTTAAAAAGAGCTGTCTGTTAATTTATGAAAACATTTATGAAAAATATGAGAGATTAGGCGACGATGCTTATGGGCTTAGGTGTCGAAACGTGAATCTCTTCGCGCAGGAGTGAAGAGCAATCTAATTCAGTAATGGCGCGAGCGCGTACGAAAGTGGGGGAGGGGATGAATGCAGACAGGGTAACTTCATTCCTCTGTAGGAAAGCGAAGAAATAGGCCGCGGAGAACTTTTACTCCTTTTGGAAAATAATTACCATCGCTTCATTTTGAAACACTTCCGTGTATCGCTGTGCATAGTTTGATTTGAAGAACAACATTATAAAAGACGAAACTTACTCGCCAACGGTAAATATTTACTCGCCAACGGCGAGCTGGCGAGTAGAAATTTCGCGCCCTGTCTTAGAGCGTAAAAAAATTCTGAACGGAGAGTACACGACCGTCACAAAGTTTCCATGGCTACTAAATAGAGCAAACCACAAATTTTAGAAATCCCACTTTCTTAGAAAATTTGTAATAAATTTGCAATTATTTATTATTTATTTTTTTACAATGTATATTACATGCATATCTAAGTGGGGGCACTATATATTAGTGGTCTACATGGATCAGAAGTTTCAGGATCGGCCTGAACGAAAATTATCTTGGAGCAATTTTGTCCAGCGCAAAAAATAAAAGTTCAGGCCTTGTCGGCTACGAGCTCTGGCCATGCCCGGGCACGTGCAGACATTTTATATATTTATCTGCGTAAGCATATATGTATATGTGTAAGAAATTCGGATGAAAGCTTTAAAAGAGCCATAGATTTTGAAAAATTATAAGTGTCATCTTTATGATTTTAAGAATATTAATCAATAGGTGGCAAAATGATACTAGAACCAGAGTTGGGCAGTATCGAAAATACATGTATTTGAAATACATTTTCAGAATACATTTGTATTTTGTATTTTGAACTGACTAAGCGAAAGTATTTTGGTAATGTATTTTGAAGTGATTTTTCCAAGTATTTTGTATTTTGAAAATACTCTCAAAATACATTTTTGTAGATTTCAAAATTTGCTGTTCTGTAAACCGCAAATCAAAGATTCGCAACAGGAAATAATTTCATTTTGTTTAGTCTTCGAATTCGTTTCTGGATGTTAACAAAAAAACCTTTTTTCAGACAGTGGTATGATAAACACTGTTAATGAACAGGATGTATTAGTTTATGCTGAATTGTTACAAAAATAATGTAATAAATCTTACTTATGCTACGAGAATTACAAAACCAAAACGTTCCGTGACAGACAGAAGGACTCATAAAGAGTTTTACTTCTTATTGCTTTTCTTTTCTTTTTTTTTTTCAGTATATTAGGAGTGTAGTGCTATTATCATTTATAAAAGCTCGTGAAGAGCTAAATAAAAATAACACTTTTGACGTTCCCAATGAAACTCCTTCAAGAGAATAATTTTATTGTGACAAGACATGTGCAATAGAGATCTGCACGTACCGGGTCTGGGCCCAAATTCGGGCCGCGGGCAGAGCCGAGCTAATCCGACTTTCATTCTCGGCACTCGGGTTGACCCGGGAACGAGCCTTAATTTTTCTGAAGATTCGGATAGGGCCGGGCCTAATTTCTACTGGTCAAAACCTTTCAAAATTGTTCTTAGTGATAGAAGCTTGAAAAATATTAGAGGTATATTGACAGATATACGTTTAGTTACTTTTGGCGTAGGAAAAAAATCGTCTAAAAGAGGCGCAATTTTTTTAAAATTGTTAAAAATTCTATTTTTTAAAAAATGATTGCACCGTCAAAAAAAAAGTTTTTACCTGTAAATATAATTTTTTAACTCTCGAGTCATCAAAGCCTGAGAGCTTACGTACCCGCCCGTTCTGTATATATATAACGTGATACTCGTGATAAAAAAAAAAAAAAAAAAAATCCGATATACTTCAAATTTTCCATATACGTTTATGGTGAAAGGGCGCTACCCAGATTAATTTTGGGAGTTCATTGGGTTAGTATAGAAGGAGGGGAATGGGGGGGGGATAATCCCCTCTCTTAATTCAGATATATGGATTTTTCATGCTTAATTATTAGATTTTGTTCAAATTTTAGATATAGAATCATCCTGATATAGTGCCTCCAGTTTTGAGTATTTCTTGGTTAAGCATAAATGAGGGAGGGAAATAGGGGTTGACCCCCTTTTTAATTTAGGTAATTGGGTTTTTTTATACAGAATTTACCGATTAGATTTAAATTTTAGATATAGATGAGGCGGCATCCTGTTGAGGCGTCTGCATAATTAGTTTTGTGTGTTCATTGGTTAACTATAAATGGGTGATGAAAATAGGAGCTAACCCCACCACTTTAATGTATGTAAATGAGTTTTTTTCGCTGAGTTTACCGATTAGCTTCAAATTTTAGGTGTAGTATCATTCTGATGGAGCATCTCCATGATTAGTTTTGGGTTTCCATTGCTTGCGTTTAAACAAGAAGGGACCCCCCCCCTTTTAAAGTAGATAAATGTTTTTTTTTACGCAGAATTTACCGATAAGCTTCAAATATTGGATATAGGTTCATTCTGAAAAGGCGTTTCCCTGATTTGTTTTGGAGATCCATTTGTTAAGAAATAAAAAACAGATCTGAGGCTACCCCTTTTAATCTAGGTAAATGAATTTTTCATGCAATTAATCAATTTGTTTCAAGTTTTGGATATAAGTTCATACTGATAAGGAGCTTCTCAGATTAATTTTGGGGTCCTTTTGTTACATATAAAGAGGGAAAACGGGCGATTATTACCCCCTCCCTTAAATTAGATAAATGAGATTTTATGCAGAGTTATCCGAATGGCTTTAAATTTTGGATATAGGTTCTTTCCGATAAAGTAAATCCCTGAATAGTTTTTAGAATGTAATGATTAAGTATAAAAATGAGAACGGGGGATTAACCCTCTTAAATTAAATAAAAAAGGTTTTATGCAGAATTATCTGAGTTGCTTCGAATTTCATATTTAGGTTCATTAATATAAGTCGTATCCCTGATTTGTTTTGGGAATTGAATCATTAAGTGTAAAGGATGGAAATGGGGGAGCTAATCCCCATTATTTTTTTTACGAGTGGCATTATTCCTTGAAAAAATAAGGCTGTAATATACAATTAGTGTGGATAGCCTGTGAACTCAGTACTAAAAGTTTAACTGGGCAATATTCTTTTTATTTGTTACTCGATACACCCGAAAATGAGCCGCATGCGAATTTTATATTTAGGTTCATTAATATAAGTCGTATCCCTGATTTGTTTTGGGAATTGAATCATTAAGTGTAAAGGATGGAAATGGGGGAACTAATCCCCCTTAATTTTTTTACGAGTGGCATTATTCCTTGAAAAAATAAGGCTGTAATATACAATTAGTGTGGATAGCCTGTGAACTCAGTCCTAAAAGTTTAACTGGGCAATATTCTTTTTATTTGTTACTCGATACACCCGAAAATGAGCCGCATGCGAATTTTATATTTAGGTTCATTAATATAAGTCGTATCCCTGATTTGTTTTGGGAATTGAATCATTAAGTGTAAAGGATGGAAATGGGGGAACTAATCCCCCTTAATTTTTTTTCGAGTGGCATTATTCCTTGAAAAAATAAGGCTATAATATACAATTAGTGTGGATAGCCTGTGAACTCAGTACTAAAAGTTTAACTGGGCAATATTCTTTTTATTTGTTACTCGATGCACCCGAAAATGAGCCGCATGTGTACGTTCCCGAAAGGGATTAAAAGTCAAAAGTGAAAACGACCCTTTTTGAAAATACTTTTGTTTCTGTATGAAATGAGTTTTCTGTTAGAATTAAGACTGATTTCTGTTTTGTTTCATTTTGACACTTTTCCACTTTATTTTTAACAATTTTTAATAAGTTTAAAAGGGTTCATGAATTCGGTTTGCTTGTTTGTCTGTCCGTGCTCTGACCAGTGTTGAATTCAGAAACTTTTCTCCGGAAGAGATTTTGTGGCTCCCGAAGGGGGGGTGGGACATTATAAAGTTCTGGGGGAGAAATTACAATTTTTGACCATTAAAAGCACAAAATCTCGAATTTTCTGAGAGGGCATTTCATTGCTCCAGGGAGAGATAACTCTCCAGGTCACCTCCTGAAATCAACACCAGCTCTAACTCGCGTAAATACTGTTCGATTTCCATAAAATTCAAAAATTTTATTGGACATTAGTATGGCATGTTCATTGAATATGAAGAGTGTAGCATCAATAGTTCATTTATAGAAGCACACAAATTTTTTTTTTTAACATTATGATCTATGGGGAAAAAATCATTTGTGGTGTATTTTAATAATATTATATTAATTTAAATATGCTGAAATTTATATATAACACTGAAATATATGACATGACGATTACTGTTGAATATGATGTGCATACAATTTAACATTCATTTACTGGGGTGCATGAAAAAATTTGGCTAAAGAAGAAACTGCATAATAATTGAACTTTTAAAGGCTATGAATAATAATTGCTAGAAGTACGTTTTTAGTTATGATAAGCATTTTTAAGGGTGCATTCGAAAAAACGCCTTTTCACCTTCAACAGCTCGAAATTTTCCGATACAATTTCAGACATATTTTTAAAAGTAGAAACATGAAACTTGCTGAGGGAATTCTTGAAGAGGCGTATAAGGTGCCGTGTTATGTT
Source organism: Maratus speculifer (assembly GCA_964019185.1). Classification (NCBI taxonomy): domain Eukaryota; kingdom Metazoa; phylum Arthropoda; class Arachnida; order Araneae; family Salticidae; genus Maratus; species Maratus speculifer. Next base: position 129,912,884 of record OZ025303.1, read on the forward strand.
TTTTACGCTCAATTCATTAGAATTTGATTTATAAACAATTACATTCTCGGCATGACCCTTTTTTTCGTTCTCAGATCTCTCGCTTCGGAAAAATCTGTTCAAAATGCCGTTTTTGATCACTTTTTTTACAATATTTTTTGCATTTATCAAAGAATTGACAATCATGGCACCTTGTGTACTTTCTAAATAAGAGAATCTGCAAGTTTGATCCGTTTGAGAGCAAAAGTGCATTCAAAAATAAATCGGAAAATAAGCAGTTTGAATCGAAATACACCCTTAAATTTATCTATATTTTTAACATGACTTCGTGTATCTAAATTTTATAGATCCTATACAAGGCTGTACAAAAGTGCTGAAGTACATTTGGTAAATTCACGGAAATTGCTGAATGGGAAAGGTTCGTTCAACTGAAAAAACTTTTAACATACTATGTAGTATGTATATACAAATCCATCAGTCATATACAGAACCGCACACACACACAAAAAAAATATCCGATACTTTTTTTATTATTGATACCAATAGTAGAAATTGGGTTTTCGAGTGCATTATATGCCTTTTCAAATTCTTTATTTAGACATTATCGTTCTCTTTAATAAACAATAAAGTTTTGTTACAGTATTCTGAATGTGTTGGAAAATGTTTCATAATCTATGCTGGACGCATGATTTTTCTTTCTAGTTTTCCTTATTTTGGAAATTATGTTATAATTTCAAAAACTTAATCAGTTTTGAGGAAGCACTTTCCAAAACCCAGCGATTTTCAAAATTTGAAAATGTATTTTGTATTTTGAATGTATTTTGAAAATACATGTATTTTGTATTTTGAATTTTTTCTTTTGAAAAGTATTTTGTATTTTGTATTTTAGGTTCTCAAAACCAATGTATTTTGTATTTTGTATCGTAAATGATTTTTCGATGTATTTTGCCCAACTCTGACTAGAACACACAGAAGAAGGAAACAGGGTCAGTAAAAAATGACAATATCCAGCTCTTCTAAGATTATTGTCCTATTACATTAACAAGTTAGAACCCGTCGAATTTCGACGAAAGAAAATGTGTAAAGAGGAACTGTTTCATTGATTTATAATAAACCTACAAAATTAGTTATAGTAAAAAATGTATTTTATGTTGATTAGTCAAACTCTTAAACAAATGATATTTAACGTCAAATTAACAAAATAATATATCTATAAAATTCGGTTGTAGGAATTAAAATTAAATTTTAATCGTAGATGTAAGCAGTAAAATATAATAAAGATATGTTATTATGATAAAGTTATCAATTTAAGTTCTTATGTTAGTATTCCGAAATGAAAAAAAGCAAAATTTATTCAACTCATTCATAGATTTTTTTTCCCGTGATATCTAAACCCAGCATCATTTTCATCATATCAAAATTTACAAATGCACATTTCGTATCTATATTTTCATCTTTTCAGAAAAAATTGCCATTTTAATTTGATCATTTTGATTCAAAACTTGAAGTCTCAATGGGCTATTAACTGAAACAAATATTAAACTATTGATATTCTTTTATGCGTAAATCAAATTTTGTATTTACATTTCAATTTTTTTCTCTTTAAATGAGAAAACGGTAACATGAAGATTGCAGTAACCAATTTCTTCCTTTTTTTTTTCTTTTAATAGAAATGGAGTATTCCTGTTACCACGATTAGAAAAGCGGTAATAGAAACTACAAAAAAATTAATATTTCAAAAACAAATTATAATACAGCTTTCAAACAAATTTCATTTAAAAGTACATTTTTTTTTTACACGATGGTGTAAAAATGGAAAATTTGCGATATTTATAAGTTTAAAAATTTGTAGTAACAAAAATTGCAATATCGAAATTTCATTTAAAATTTGAAAGTGTTGCCATTCGCAAAATGACGTATGCGTTACGCACAGATACGTTTGGCCTTTATAATATAGATAGATATTTAATGGCCTTTTTACACGGAAAGTTTAGCTTTTGCTTGAGGTGAAAAATATTTACGAAACTCTGTATTAGTACAGAAACATTTTCTCACCAATCGAGCTTTCTGTATTATTTTTATAATGCCGAAGGTAATATCTAACAAACAATTTCTGCTCCAAATTTGAATTAAGAAACACAATTAAAATTTTGTTTCCGATTGTGTACGAATATAGCAGGCTACGCTTGCTCTATTTTGATTTTTCCGAATGAGCCTTGTGTCGGATTCCACAATGTCTTCGGCAGATTACAAACTTGCGTTGTATGTCCGATCCGGTCCGTTTTTTCAAACTATTTTTTCCCAGTGAATATTTTTCATAATTTTATGTTATTAAACGAAAATCTTTCAAAACTACTCTGAGGCTGGGGACACCATCGCTTACAGATGTAAATTAACCCCTTAATGACGGGAGCCTTTTACGAAATTTTTAATGTTTTGTCACCGGTTTTTAACAACAGAAATTTGTGCTTTGTTGAATCGAGAACATGCTTCGATTCGATAAGCCAAATTTTATACTAAAATTTTACTGGTGGGAATAAACATGGATTCTTAAGCCTTTTTGTGGCACGTACACGTGTCGCTCGTTGCCAAGCGGTTAACGTTAGAACTACCGGAAATTTGAGTCAAATTTTATTAAAATATTTCACACCAGAATTTTGTTTAAAAGTAGTTTAACTTTATTATTTAAAGTTTTTCTTCTTTGTATTTAAAATTCCAAATTATTTAATCCTTAGAAATGATTTCATTAACAACAACAGCCTTCTAGCCATACGTGGCACGGCTGTTGCTATAAAGAATTCCCATTCGTTCTTTCCGGCCACTCCCACCACTGCTCCGGATATAGTCAACGCGACAGGTATCACCGTCAAAATTTCTGGCATTCCTTCCCTGACTTTCTTCTCGGTATATGTTCCTCACGGTGAGCGCGCGTGTGACGTCACGAGGGACCTTAAGTCCCTGCATAATCATGACGTAAACACCTTTCTTATTGGTGATTTCAACGCTCACCATGTCTCCTGGAATTGCAACAATAGCAATGCATACGGGCAAAGTATCTACGATTTTCTTCTCAATTCTACAGCGGACATTATTTTTCCGGATTATCCCACTCGTGTTACCGACATTAGTAGTAGCACAATCATTTCGGTATTTTTAACGGTTTTAATTATGCAAAAAATATTGAATCCTTATGTAAATTGAGCTCTGATCACAATCCTATCAAAATTAACATCCAAATTAAAATTCCACCATCCCCACCTAAAATTATTAATAGAATTAACTGGGCTCAATTCCAAAACAACATTAATGCTATTCCCCCTTCCCTCCCTGAAATCAGCAGCACTAACGACATTGACAACTTAGTAAACGACATCACAAATGAGATCACCATCGCTGCTGATAGTCCTACTATAAAGATTGTCGATAACGAATTCTATAAATTAGATCCCCATGTCCGCAGATTAATTATAAATAAAAACAGAGCTAGGAAAATTTATCAACGTACACGTAGTCCTTTAGATAGAAGTATCATGAACAGAATTCAAAATGATCTAAAAAATTACTTATATGACAAGCGACAAGAGCAATGGAGTTCCTATCTCCAATCCTTGTCACCAGAGGACGCCAGTATATGACGGGCTGCAAGAAAAATTCGAAGTTCTGTTTCTAATACCCTGTTCACACCACAAACATAAGATATCTTAAGATCGCCGTGTTTGAAGTGGACCCTCCCGGAATTGGATGCCTGTTCACATTGAAAAACATATCTAAGATATCTCAGCGAATGTCACTGTATCTCTGAACTGAACAAATGTAACGTATGCGCATGCGCTTGAAATAAAACGGCCACAACAACCAATCAGTAAAAGCGAAGCTTTATAGCCAATGAGAGGGAGTGGTTTTTCCTGTATCTAGTTCGAGAGAGTAGTAAGATAGCTTAACTATCCATAGTGTGAACAGGGTATAATTTTCCCCGTATCCTTAATCCAAATTCCCAAGACTACGTGTACACCGAGGAGGAAAAAGCAGATGTCATTGCCAGCAGTTTAGAGCTGCAATTCCAAGGAAACCCGGTTATTGACTACGAGATCGAGAGGGAAGTTAACGCCACTGTTAGACAATTCTTAAGCACCACTCCAGCTCAGCCCAACATTTCGATCTCCACTGCTGATGTTCAAAAAGAAATCAATAAACTTAAAAATTAAAAATCCCCAGGAATCAGTGGTATCACTAACGAAATGCTTAAGAATCTTCCACCATCTTATATTCCAAAAATCACCCTTTTAATCAATAACATCTTCAAATTCAGTTACTTTTCCCATTACTGGAAAACTGCAATTATTGCCCCTATTCAAAAAACTGGCAAACCACTCGAATTGTCAACTAGTTATAGACCCATTTCTCTTTTAAACTCGTTAAATAAACTTACTGAAGCCTTTATTGCAAATGAATTAAATTATTTTACTAACACTAATAATAATATGACACCTGTTCAGTTCGGGTTCAGAGAAGGGCTCTCTGCTCCCCATCAAGTATACAGACTAGTTGAGCACATCACCACCGGGAAGATTTCGAAATAATTCACGGCTGCAGTTTTCCTAGATATCGAGAAAGCGTTTGACAAAGTCTGGATCTTTGGTCTAATTTATAAATTGATTAATTATAATTTTCCCCCTTACTTCATTAAATTAATTTTCAGCTTTCTTTTAGACAGAAATTTTCACGTAAAAATTAAAAATAAAATATCTAGAAATATCTTTGCTCATTTTGGTGTCCCCCAAGGCAATCGCCTTAGCCCCTTTCTTTTTACTCTTTTTATTAATGATATGCCTTCATATCTTCATACTTTTATTGCAAAATTTGCTGATGACACATGTATTTTTTTCACTTAACAACAACAGACGATATGCCATCCTTGCAATCACCCACCATCTCAAGCTGCTTTCCCATTGGTTCGAATAATGGCGTATTGCTGTTAACGTTAATAAAATCCAAGCCATTCTTTTCTGTAATCTCTGTAATGATAACCTCAATAAATATAAAATTTAATTTAATAACACTGATCTACCATGGTCCTCAAGCTGTAAATACCTTGGAGTTATTCTTGATAAAAATCTCACATTCAAACAACACATTCACACAACGCGCAATAAATTTCGAGCTGCTCGTAGTAAATTATTTCCCTTACTTGGTCGAAATAGTGAACTTTCAATTAAAAATAAACTGCTCCTTTACTCTTCCTTTTTACGTCCTACTTTAACTTGTTGTTGTGTATGGAGTTATGCGGCTAAATCCCACATCAAAATTCTTCTTCAAGCCTCTCTACTATCAGAATTATTTGTGATGCCCCGTACTATGTTAGAAATAGACACCTTTACAGAGAAATTAACTTTCCTAAACTTAATGACTTTATTCAGCATCTTAATATTAATTTTCACAATTCTATTATTGACACAGAAAATAGTGCTTTGAATACTCTGCCAACCTACGACATACACGACAACAACAATCGTAAAAGACCCAAATTGGGTATTATTTTAAATTCCCTTCTGTAATCTTATTATTTTCTCTTATGGTAATTTATTTTTAAATGTAATATTTATCTTCTAATTGTAATTTACTTAAATTCTGTCCACATACCCACTTTTCTCTTAATTTTAACTTAATTTCTCCTCTCTTAAATTTCATTGGTCGCACTCCCTCTCCTGATTGGACGAGGAAGTTGCTTGTAGTATCCTTTTAGTTTTAGTTACAATATTTCTGAACTTACTGTTAACTGCTACGTGGATGAGTCACTTCTCTTGTTCCGCCTGTAGCTCCTCCCCTATTGGCATTAGCCAATACAAGGAAGCATTTTTCCGGCGGTTGGGCTCATTTCTTCACTGAACGTCAGAGTAAGCACATCTCTCAGCGCGTATTTGGTAGTGCTGAGGAGCCCTTGTCAGGGCTCCGGAGGACATATTCCAATAGGAGGCTGGGAGTGGGCAAAAAAGACGTTTGGAAATTTTAAAACATACTCAAAATCAGAGCCACATTCACCATTAATTTTCTAACAAATTATTTAACTATTAATTTATCCAATTTACTCTTAATCTAGCTATTTTTTAGTTTTTATTTATATGGGCAGAGTATTTATACAGTAGCTCATTAACCCTTTTTAAGCTTATATTTTTTATCATTGTTTTTTAATTTTTAAATTCAGTAAATTGTTATCGGTACCTGCTATTGCTACCATTCAGGTCTTTAGTTGCTCTCCTGTGCTCTACATCTGTTACTAACCGGGGATGTGTGGTTTAGCCACAGGCGCCTCGGTAAACCAGCATTCGAAGTCGAAGTCTTCTTTGTATCTTTGAAATTTATTTCATAATCAAAAATCAAATTTCTGCTTTGAACCGAAACCTATTCAAATGGTAACCGTCAAAATAACGGCTCACGGTAGTTCTAATATTAAAAAAAAAGTTTGCGAATACTATAAACAATATATTTTTTCTTCCAGATTCTTGTTTTACGAGACTGCTACACCTCAGCAATGACATGAAGACACAACTGACCGGTGCGAGAGGAACAGATTTCATCTTAAAAGTGGAAGACCGTGAATTTCCAGCCCACCGAATGGTCCTGGGAATGCGATCAGAATATTTCGCAAAGATGTTGCAACAGGACATGAAAGAATCCCGCACTGGAGTAATGAGCATAAAAGACATCCACCCAGATGCTGTGGAAGCCATGTTGTCTTACTTATATACTGGGAATGTTGATGGCATAACATATGACAATGTCTTCTTAATCTATGCTGCCGCTCATAAGTATGATATGAAAGAACTGAAAGGCCTGTGCAATGCATTTTTGGAAGAGAATCTTTGCGATGAACACATATGTGACATTATTAATCTTACAAGTTTTTACAACGATAAAGATCTGTTCCAAATCGCTCGAATTTATTTTTACAAAAATGCCGAGCGCATCCTTAAAACAGATACTTTCAAAGCATTTTCCAAAGATAATCAAGAACTAGCAATGGATCTCCTTACAAACACTATACATCAACGTTTATAAGAAACACCAAATTTATGTTGATCAATATTCTTTAGGGGAAAATATCTTGCCGATTAAATACATTTGTGACGTTATTAATCTTACAAGTTTTTACAAAGATAAGGATCTATTCCAAATAACTCGGACTTTGATTTACAAAAATGCTGAGCGCATCCTTAAAACAGATACTTTCAAAGCATTTTCTAAAAACAATCAAGAATTAGCAATGGATCTTCTTACAAACACTATAAATCAACGTTTATAAGAAACACCAAATTTATTTTGATCAATATTCTTTAGGGAAAAATATCTTGCTGAATAAACAAATATGTAATGTTATTAATCTCACAAGTTTTTACAACGATAAGGATTTATTCCAAGTAGCTCGGATCTGTTTTTACAAAAATGCCGAGCGCATCCTCAAAACAGATACTTTCAAAGCGTTTTCTAAAGATAATCAAGAATTAGCAATGGATTTTTTCACAAACACTATACATCAACGTTTAAAAGAAACACCAAATTTATCTTAATCAATATTCTTTATATCTTCTTTTCTCATCAATTCATTTTGCCGAATAAATAGTGGTCGCATTTTATAGGAAAATTTTTATTGTTTTTACTACTCATACTTTGAAAATAATATCTTTATCGGACTTTTCTATAGCATATCTTAAATAAAATGATCATGCAGATTACCGATTAAGAGTTCTGATAAGAACAATAAAAATTCCCCTGTAGAATGTGACCCCTTATTAAAAGAAAAATTTTCAGGCATTTTAGGGCCATTCTCCCATAAACGTACATTTCAACTGTAAAAATTTTTATTTATTTTTATTGTAATTAAGAGTTTAAAAAAAAAAAAAAAAAAAAGCTATGCATATGTGTAATGTGTGTATCAAAATTTAAAAAGAGGGTGGTTTTGGGTTTTAGGGGCTATGATTGATGAAAATATATTGATATTTTTCAGAACTTTATTTTTTTCTCCGAACGACTGCAATAACAATCTTTTTATTTTTTATATCAGAAGCTACCTAAAAGTTGCCAAAGGCACCCCTATATTTATATATATTTATATGTATTGTATGGTTATATCTCCAGGCATTTCCCTTATAAAAAATCAACTGTATTTTCCTTTTTAATGAATATTGTATGACATAATTTTTTATGTTTCCGGGAAAATGGCTCATCGAAGTTTATATTTTCGTACGAAATCTAGTTTTCTAAGAAAAAAAAAAGAAATTATTCCATTATTATTGAAATATTGTTAATCCTAGAATTCAATTATTCTAGGGGATAGCGGGAATCTCACATAGATTCCTTTAAATGCATCGGGAAGATTGCATAGATTATCTCAAAAGAGAAAGAAATGTGGTATTACTTGTTTGATAATAAATGTTGAATTGATTTTACAGACTCATTTTTGTGGTAAAGCCGCGTGAATGGACTTTGTATTCCAAGAGCCGAAAGCACAAAAACCAAAGGTATTATATCAAGAACAAGAAAAAAACCCTTTATTATACGGAAAAGTGGGGAAGTAGTAGGGGAATTTTATAATCAATGCCTGCCGGATGTGAAGTGGTGCGTAAGCCAAAAATTAATACCACTAATGTTGTCCTATAATCAAAAGTATGAAAACATGGAGAACTGGAAACAGGAAAACACAATAATAAACTTGCGAATAAACCACTGGTGGTATCAATTTTTGACTTAGGCATCACTTCACTTCCGGCAGACATGGATTACTAGATTCTGCTATTTCTACTCTTTCATAAAATAAAATTCTTATGTGTGCTTGATACCTTAGGTTTTTGTGCTATCGGCTCTTGAACTATTATGAACGCAACTTAAGGTCAAGGATAAAATTCATCTGTTGGCAATATTTATTTAAATAAGGTACAGCACTCTATGGAGTGAAGTGTTATTAAAGGTACAGCACTCAACAACACTACTTCACTACTTCAACAAGGTACAGCACTCTATGGAGTGAAGTGTTATTAAAGGGTTTGTAGGCATCAAGGAATTCAGAAGATTTTGATTGTTTTAATATCAGAAATTTCGTAAAGTACTGGTTGCTACATATAAAAATGGATTTTTTTTTCACTAACCCTTCAATGACAAACTCCCTCCCTATAAGGCGGGATCATTCCATTTTTTTAGCAGGTGGGGAAAGGTAGAGCAGTCAATTGAAATGGTAGTTCAATCTATCAATTTCAAATTAAAATACATTAGCGGAACATCGAAGACATCTTTTTTGTTTTATGTTTTACTAGCTGTTCTGCCCGGCGTTGCCCGGGTTCATAAAAAAATAGCAAGAATTGCGAAAAAACTTTAAAAATCATAATAAAAACCTCGAAAATTTAAAAAAATGCTGCACGAATTTCGTCTAAACTTCGTTGAAAAGGGCTAGAAAACTGAAGCTGGATTATTTTTACTAATGTGGAAAAAATCTTAAAAATCACAAAAAACATTAAAAATCTCATAAAAATATAAAACAAAATTCAAAAATTGTGTTTCAAAATTCGAATAAACTTTGATGAAAAGAGATCAGAATTTAATAAATTCGGCCAAAAATTTAACGTCTAAAAAATCGAAGCGGGTCGCGAAGAAACGTAAACATCGCTTTAAAAATGGCAAAATTTTCAAAAATCACGGAACTCAAAATTTACTCAACTTGGATAAATGTTTTGAATCTAATTAATTTGATATTATAAAAAACATTTAAATGAAAAGAAAATCGCAATAAAAACCTTTAATCGCACAAGAGAAAATTTATCATATTAGCGAAGAAATTAAAAACCGAATTCCTTTCCGTATCTGAAAAAAATCGCCGTAAACTCACAAAAAAAAAAAAAAAAAAAAAAGCATACTGCATTAAAAATTGTTGTAGATCAAAAAAAGCGAGCAAAACAATTACCGTAAACGATAAAAGCTTGAAACCAAACTCTTATTAGTCTAGAAATTTAAAATCGAATTCCTTTGAAAAATGTAAAAAAAAAAAAAAAAAAAAAAAAAAAAAAAAAAAAAAAAAAAATGACTGAGAAAGCCCAAAAATTGCATTGAAAGTTGTAATGAAAGTCGTAAAACATTAAAAAATCCCTAGGGTAAAAATTCACTGTTATAATATAAAATATTGTAATCAAGAAATTAACCATAGTAACCAAAAAGTTTGAAATCGAAATCGATTTCCGGATGTAAAAAAATCGCCACGGAACTTGAAGAATGGCTAAAAATTACATTGAAAATTGCATTAAAAATAGCTAAATATTTGGAAGTCAATGCTTAAAAAATTAACATTAAGGCAGGGAGGGGGGAGGGGGTTATGATCGAAATCACTCATAAATTACAAAATGTAGGCATGGAACGCCAAAATCATATTAAGAGATAAAACATTGCATTCGAAAGATAAGTACATTAAACAAAATGTTTGATATCAAAATTGGTTTCTAAATGGCAGAAAATCGCCAAGGAACTTAAAAAAAAAATGGCTAAAAATCGTATCGGAAACTACATTAAAAATCGCTGAATATTTAAAAGTCATGGCTGTAAAAATTTAATATTCAGTCGAAAATATTGTAATCGGAAATCGTTCATGAATAAGGAAAAGTCAACACGGAACACCTAAAATCCCCCAAACTAATTAAAAATTACATTGAATATCGCATTAGAAATTGGCAAAATTCATAAAAGCGTGGAGAACAAATTGTACTATTTATGCTAAAAGTTAGAAACCGAAATTCTTTTACCGATGTCAACAACTGTCACAGAACTTGAAAAATCACTATAAAACAGATTAAAAATCAGTAAAATTCAAAAATCCAGACAAAATTTGCTATAATAAGATAAACATTTATATTAAATTCCTGCGGACATAATTTACCATAATGGGACAAAACACTGAAATCTGAACTCTTTCATTAGTTAAAAAATATCGACACAAAACTTGCTAAACATTTAATGAAAATACACAAAAAAAATGAATCATTGATGTCAAAATTTACTACATTAAGCTACAAATTATTTAAAAATTTCTTTTTCAGTTGTGAAAAAATCGACGTGGACTCGAAAACATTCAAAATTTGTATTCAAAAATGCATTACAAATCGTTTCAAATTTAAAAATAGCGGGGGACAACATTTACATTAATAGAGTAAAATAGTGTAATCTGAATTCTTTCTTAAATACGAATGAAAAAATCGGCGCAAAGCGTGAGAAATAATGAAAAGATTGCTAAAAATTACATTAAAAAATCACTAAATTTCAAAATTCGTAAATGAAGTGTAAATGTTTGAAATTAATTTCCTTTTCGAAATTTCAAAAAATAGCCGTGAGATTCAAAAAACCAATACAAAACCATTGAAAAATTCATTAAAAATCGCTAATATAAATACATTACGTTAATAAAAAAATATTCTAGTCGTGTAAAACGTAGCAATCATTCTTTTTTACATGAATTACAAAAAAATTGACGCAGAACAGAAAATATATCAAAAATCACATTGAAAATCGACAAAATTAAAAAAAGGTAAATGGTGAAATTTACTATATTAGGCTAAAAGTTTGAAAGCAAAATAATTTTTTAATTGTTAAAACACCACTGTGGTGGGGATCGAAAAAAATAGTACTAAATCGCATTAAAAAGTTTATTAAAAACGCATTGAAAAATGCACTAAATATCGCTAGTTATTTTTTAAATCGCAGTAATCAGAATTTCATCAAACGGATAAAACATTCTAAACGGAAATCTGTACTATTTGATTATCCGGTTGACCAAGAAACTATCTGGGTCAAACCATAAGATTAAATGAAAATAATGGCGCATCGTAAATTCCATATTCACTTGACATTAAACATGTTACATATGTTTGTTCCTTCATCAAGTGGTTTTTACTTCTTATTTTTATATGTATTTGTATTAATGTTTTTCTAAATTATCTCTTCTTTCATTATTTAACATAAAAATTACATCTACAGGGTGATTCATAAAAGATGGGCAGAACTTTAAGGGGTTATAGTACACTTAAAGACAAATAATATTAAATAGGAGACTAAGGGTCCCAGACGTATTCCCAAGGAGATAGGGGGCATTAAAGTTTAGGGTCCGAAATTTCAAATGATTATAAAAAATGGAAAAATTGGTCGATTCGTTTGCGGTTTTTGCAAAAAATTTTCTTTATGCCAGTATTTTCTTGAAATAAAATTTTAAAGTTCAATTTCAAAAAATGCCGATAGGGGGCGCTTTAGACTTTGGAGTAACAAACAACTATTTTTTAACGTTATTTTTTGTATTTCTTTAAATGATTTCGAAAGCTTAGACTTAAATTTTGATCTAAAAATCTGAGTCCTAACGAGTAGTTAAGTAGCGTAAACTGAAATTTGAAACCCTTCTCCCCCCAGAACAAAAATCAGTTATTCCCGATCTTTGTGTCGTAGATTAGGCTCTAACTACTGCCGCGTTTTGCTAAAATTATTCTTTATGTCAGTATTTTCTTGAAAATAAATTTTAAAGAAAATTTTCAAAAAATTCCGATAGAGGGCGCTTTAGACTTTGGAGTAACGAACAACTATTTTATACCGTTATTTTTTGTGTCTCATTAAATGCTTTCTAAAGCTTAGACTTAAATTTTCAGCCCAAAATCTGAATCGTTAGACGTGGTTAAGTTTCTGGGGAGAGGGGTTTGAAATTTCCACTCCTGAGCACAGTTCAGTTTACCATGTCCACACATTGTGTGCTGTGATACGAGGTAAAAAGACACAAATTAGGATTATGTTACCAAAGCATATTTATTAACATGTAATTACAATAAATGTTCAAAATTGTGACCACCAGAGGTTATGCACGCAGAACAACGGCGAAGAATGGAACGGCGAACATTCGCGAAAACATCAGGCTTTTCGAGCACTTCCCCTACAGCGGCGGAAAGTCTGGCGACCAGTTCCTCGGGGGATTCAATGGGTGTCTCATACATAAGAGCCTTCAATTGTCCCCAAAAAAAGAAATCGAGGGGTGAAAGATCTGGCGAGCGAGCAGGCCAAGCAACAGGACCACCTCGACCAATCCATCTGTTCGGAAATGTGATGTCCAGACAGTTGCGGACGTCTCGTACGTAATGGGCTGGCGCTCCATCGTGCTGGAACCACATGACCCGCCGGATGCGTGGAGGAACAACGTTTAACAGGTCTGGCAGCACATGTTGCAGAAATGTGAGGTATGTTTTACCGTTGAGGCGTTCAGGAAGAAGGTACGGTCCGATTAGGTGGTCTCCGAGGATTCCTGCCCAAACATTGATGGAAAAGCGTCTCTGATGAGCATGTGGATACGTAGCATGTGGATTGACATCCGCCCATACATGTGCATTGTGTGTGTTAAATGTACCTTCACGTGTGAAGGTACATTCATCGGTGAAAAGCACAGTTCGTCCAAAATGTGGATTTAGCGCGTTCTGCTGCAGAAACCAGCGGGCGAATTCAATACGATTTGGATAATTCCCTGGAGACAGTTTCTGGACTCGTTGCACATGAAACGGGAGCAAATGTTCATCCTTCAGTACCCTCCAAGTCATGGACTGTGAGGTATCCACCTGCCTAGCTACTGTTCGTGTACTTGTACTTGGCTGCGCCGCTACTACATCCAGAATGGCTTCTGCAACAACTACTGATTCGTCCTTTTTTGCACGACCTGCATTCGACCGGGAAGCGAGAAATGATCCCGTCTCACACAACTGTCTGTGCAAGCGCTCGAAAGTTTTGCGGTTAGGCAACCGCCTGTTGGGAAATCGCTCTCCGTACATTCGTTGTGCCTCTGCACCATTTCCATCTGCCGCTCCGTAAATTAAATGCATCTCAGCCTTTTCCTTATTCGTGAAGGGCACCATCTTCCGATTCATTACAACAGCGACTTACACTTGACTCACCGTTCAGTGGTTTTTATGTCTGAATCGTGTCGAAATTTTGCATACGTGTTCTTCTTCTTCCCCATTTGACATTTGCATACTTTCTGTCTCCTTCTTCACCCGGTGACTAGCGTCAGGAATGGAGCTTTAACGTTTGCATGAGCGACGTTTCCAACTGTGCCAGTGCCTTTATGAGTGAATTCCGACTATGCAGTCCTTGACGAAAGTTGTATTTTTGCCTCGTATCACAGCACAGAATCGTTGGGCATGGTTAAGTAGTGCAAACTGAACTATGTTCAGAAGTTGAAATTTGAACCCCCTCCCCTCGCTACTGAACCACGCTCAGCGATTCAGATTTTGAGCTGAAAATTTAAGTTTAAGTCTAAGCTTTAGAAAGCATTTCATGAGACACAAAAAATAACGGTATAAAATAGTTGTTCGTTACTCCAAAGTCTAAAGCGCCCTCTATTGGAATTTTTTGAAAATTTTCTTTAAAATTTATTTTCAAGAAAATACTGACATAAAGAATAATTTTAGCAAAACGCGGCAGTAGTTAGAGCCTAATCTACGACACAAAGATCGGGAATAACTGATTTTTGTTCTGGGGGGGAGAAGGGTTTCAAATTTCAAATTTCAGTTTACGCTACTTAACTACTCGTTAAGACTCAGATTTTTAGATCAAAATTTAAGTTTAAGTCTAAGCTTTCGAAATCATTTAAAGAAATACAAAAAATAATGTTAAAAAATAGTTGTTTGTTACTCCAAAGTCTAAAGCGCCCCCTATCGGCAATTTTTGAAATTGAACTTTAAAATTTTATTTCAAGAAAATACTGGCATAAAGAAAATTTTTTGCAAAAACCGCAAACGAATCGACCAATTTTTCCATTTTTTATAATCATTTGAAATTTCGGACCCTAAACTTTAATGCCCCCTATCTCCTTGGGAATACGTCTGGGACCCTTAGTCTCCTATTTAATATTATTTGTCTTTAAATGTACTATAACCCCTTAAAGTTCTGCCCATCTTTTATGAATCACCCTGTATTTGCATAATTTGGCTTGTTTCACGATTGACATAATTTGGCGAAATTGGTCGACAGGATAATCACGTAGTAAAAGTTAATCCTTTATAGATAATAAAAAATCGACACGGAACACAACAATTCTTGAAAAATCGCATTAAAAATCTCTAAAATTATATTAGATTAAAAATTTGAAATCAATTTTTACTTCCGAATATCAAAAAATCACCATAAAACTCGAAAAATTTCTAAAAATTGCATTGAAAAGTGCATTAAAAATCACTAACATTAAAAAATCACAGGGGTCAAAATTTACTCTAATAGGGTAAAACTTTGTAATTGGAAATATCTCATGAATGACAAAAATTCGACATCAAACGCAAAAAATCTCGAAAAATCGCATTAAAATTAGCTGAAATTCATAAATCTTAACAGCTAAAATTTAATACATCAGCCTGAAAGTTTTAAACAAAATTCCTTTTACTAATGTCGAATAATAGCGGCAAAATTTACATTAAATAGTTCACTAAAAATCCAAACATCGTTGCACGAAATCCAAATAAATTATATTGAAAAGAGAACAAAATTCAATAAATTAGGTCGAAAGAATGACACCGCTTTCTTTTTCGCTAATGTGAAAAAATCGCCTCGAAACCCACTAAAATTCGCATATGAATTAAATTAAAAAAACTGAAAATCGGCCTTCAAGGTGTAAAACTTCATACATAACTTCGTGCAGCGGTCTTTCCAGAGCATCGCCAGTACTTTAAAAATTTTAACATGCGTTATAAACTACCTTAAAGTGTAAAACAGATCTCCTTATTAAATTTCCTAATTTTGTTCGCGCCCTCCTTTCACGCACCTTGAAATGTGTCACACCATTCTTTGTTTACATTTTTTATCATGTATTATAAACCATTTTAAAATTTAAAATAAATCACATTGTTATACTTCCAAATTTTAACAAAATCGCGTTCTGTTAGTTTCGTTTTTCACCACCAGCTAGCGCACTCTATTCTTCAAAAACTTTGTCAAAACGATACTCTGTTAAACAACCTATTAGGTGATATATTACTCGAGGGGGTAGCGGTCTTTAGCAAGAATTTAAGATATTTTATGAAATTGCTATTCGAAAACAGTGGTAACTAAATTTTTGACATTTTAGGTAAATTTCGCAAAAAAAAAAAAAAAAAAAACTACTTATTGCATTCTCAACAGCTCAAGATTTTCATAGAACAACTATGAAAAAAATATGATGCTAAACGCAAAATATCTTGAAAAAGCGTTAAAAATCCCATTGAAAATCGCATTAAAAATCGTTAAAATCTAAAATTCGTAACAAACACAAAATTTAGGGCATTAGGCTAAAAGTTTGAAACGGTTTTGTTTTTTTCAATGTCAAAAAATCGCTGTACAAATTCCGAATAAACCTTGTTGAAAAGAGAAAAAAAATTGCTATATTGGGTTAAAAGAATGAAACCGTATTTCTTTCACTAATGGGATAAAACTACAAAAAGAACGCTAAAAATCGCCTAAAAAAATTATCAAAAAATATCTAATCAAAAAATTGAAAATCGGGTTTCGAAGTGCAAAACTACATGTATAAAAGTACCTTCCCTCCGCATTTTGTAACTCTACGTGCAGCAGTCTCTTCAGAACAGCGCTGACAAACATCCTTCTCTCTTTATTATTATAGATTTTAAAAAATCGCGTTCTGTTAGTTCCATTTTCCACCACCAGGTAGCGCACTCTATTCTTCAAAAACTTTATCAAAACGATACTCTGTTAAATAACCTATCAGGTGATATATTACTCGAGGGAGTAGCGGTCTTAAGCAAGAATTTGAGACATTTTATGAAATTGTTATTCGAAAATAGTGGTACCGAAATTTTTGACATTTTAGGTAGATTTCACAAAAAAATACTATTTATTGCATTCTCATCAGCTCAAGTTTTTGATAGAACAACTATGAAAAAATAGATGCTAAACGCAAAATTCTTAAAAAAAAGTTAAAAATCGCATTGAAAATCGCATTAAAAATCGTTAAAATCTAAAAATCGTAACAAACATAAAATTTAGGGCATTAGGCTAAAAGTTTAAAACGATTTTCTTTTTATCAATCTCAAAAAATAGCCGCAAATCGAGAAAAAACACTAAAAATTGCATTAAAAATTCGTTAAAAATTGAAAAATCGCTGTACAAATTCCGAATAAACTTTGTTGAAAAGAGAAAAAAAAATTGCTATTTTGGGTTAAAAGAATGAAACTGTATTCCTTTCACTAATGGGATAAAACCGCAAAAATAACGCTAAAAATCGCCTAAAAAAATTATTTTAAAAAATCTAATCAAAAAATCGAAAATCAGGCTTCGAGGTGCAAAACTACATGTAAAAAAGTACCTTCTCTCCAAATTTTGTAACTCTACGTGCAGCAGTCTCTTCAGAACAGCGCTGACAGACAAACATCATTCTCTCTTTATTATTATAGAAGATTTATTATTTGGTTATTTAATAAAATAAGAGAAAATAATTTTTTTTTAGTGAAATCGGATTTTTAAAATTCAAATCTCACTTTATAAATCACAAATAATTTTATCTAGTTTAGCGGCAGTGATAGCGTCTCCTTGCTAAAATTATGTAATTACAGAAATGCAATTAGAGCAGGATTTAGCTAAGTTTTGCTTTTTTGGCGAAAAATAAAAGTAAGTAACGTATCTAAAGCAGATGATTTAAAGCAATATTTTTTCGTATTCGATTTCATAATTATTTAACTTTAAACTATCTTAAAATAAGAGAAAAATAAAAGTAAGTAATGTATCTAAAACCATATTACTGATTTTTTTTTTTTTTTTTGTGTGTGTGTGTGTTAGATTTTATAATTTTTCAACTTTAAACTATCTTAAAATCATTTGTGCCTCCCCTTTTCCTTAAAAAAGTAAATAAATTAATAATCGGGCAGCTTTATTTATGAGCTTTCGAATTGTTTTGATTTTATTTTCTAAGCAGATTCAACAAAATTAGTCGAAGTTGGCCTTGAGAAAAGCCTTTTGGCAGAGTTGCCAAGTCTCCGGCTTTTTGCACACCAGTAAAATTTTAAAGAAAATGGTGTTGTTTTAAATCCCCACAATGTTCCAATTAAACAAAACATACTTTTCTGTATTAAAATACCGGTATCCAAAAAGCCGGAGACTTGGCAGCTCTGCTTTTGGTTATAAAATCATCTGACAAAGCGAAGGCTTAATCAAAATATCAAAACGTGGCAAATACGGATCCTACTACATTCATTCCCTTCGCACTGCACGCCGCGATCAGTCCTACATTTCTTTACCAGGTAAAAAAATGGAATGATCCCGCCTCATAGGGAGGGAGTTTATCATTAAAGTGTTAGTTTTTTTCCCCGTAAAAAAAAAAAAAAAAAAAAAAAAATTACATTACAAAAAATCTTATAAAAAGTCCTTGCAAGTCCTTCCAGAGTACGAATCCTGTATTAGTAATTGTTTCTTAAAAAATACACGAAGACATTTACTGGTATAGCAATAGAGAATTAATATATTGCAACATAAATTTAAAATGTCGTTTTGTATAAAGTTTGTTTACAAACAAACACTTTCGTAAAAAAAAAATCCACCTTTACATTTTTGTCATAGCGCTCATTGCAGGATTCGTCTTGTCAACGTAGGCCAGTCATACCATAGATCTGTGAAACGTAGACCAATCAAATTCCAGAAGCTCATGTGTACAGTTGGAGTCATAAACAATGAACAGGTTTTTCTTGCATACCCATAATAATTCCAGCCAGAGTGACGTCAGCAGCTCTTTACTTAAGTACCGTTGGGTTATAAAGCTTGGGGAAAAAAATAGAGAGTTAAACAAGTGGATAAGTGTGATCGCAGATCACACAGAGGGTTTTGTTTAATATCTCTTTCAAAACACTTTATCATTGAATTAACAAACGAAAATTCTCAATAGAAAATTAATCATTCCTTGCATAAATGGCAACACCATTATATTTAGGAATGTGCCCCCTAAAAATTATCCACTATCCACTATCCTATTTCAAATTTTTATATTTAATTGATAATATTTATAACAGGATTTCGTCAAAAGAAAAGTACTATACAAAATAACGAATATAAATTTTCCAAGTGGGCGGGAAAAGTCTGGGCCAGGATTCGAACCAAGGATGTATTGGCTGAAGCCGCCAATGCTCTTCCAACTGAGCCTTAATGGAAGAACACTGGAGGACTATTTCACCCAACTAACCTTAACGATCATGCAATCTGGTCTGATACTTTGGATCAGCGCAACAGAATAAATCGAAGGTTAGTATATTGAACTGCAGAAAACGCTGCATATGAAATTATATTAGATTAATTTATAACACGATTATCCAATCAGTAAATCAATTATAATGGATGTTAATTTTTCAAGTGGGCGAAATAAGTCCGGTTAAGGATTCGAACCAGGGATGTATTTGCTGAAGCCGTCAATGCTCTTCCTTCCTGCTCATTTTTCATACAGTTTTTATTTTTTATAAATTCTGATTACAAATTATTTGCGTAAAATGTTGTTTGTCCTGTATTCGGAAAAGAACATTATTTTATATTAAGAACTCTGCAAATTATAAGCAAAAAACTTGGGAAAACATGGGACTGATTTTATAAAAACTTTAATTTCTCTACAAGTATACATGCTATTCGCATACAAATGAATACAGTTTATTACAATAAGCAACTCAATCATAATTTACAGTTTGTACGCTTTTATTACATTACTTTTGACAGGGTGATCCAAAAGATATTCTCTCTTTTTCAATTTGTTGACGGTCCCCCATGAAGTTTCGGGAAAAAATCTTCACGGAAATGAATGACCTGTATTATTATGTTTACACAAGTAGAGTTTCAGGATAATTCCTCATGAATTTTTATAGATATTTAACAAGATGTCTAAAGTCGCAAGTGGCCGGCCATCTTTGGCCATATAGTGTATGTGTATACATAAAGTGTTTCACAAACCAGACCGACAAACTTGCAAGAGGTGTCGGAAGCATAGAAACGACTCAGAATTACATAGCAATGCAAGGTCCAAAATGCCGTATATGCAATTTATGGTACAAAACAATGGGCTCCTTTTTTAAAATTCTGATTTTTGAGTGGCACCATTTTTTGAAAATGGTAAAATTGTCCTTATTAAATGACATATTAATTAAGGCGAAAATAAGCGTAATTTTACAATTTCAAAAAACTTGTGCCAATCAAGAAATCTGAATAATAATAAAAAAAAGAAAAATAGCACACTGTCAACATTGGTATAAAGAAGTAGAGAAAAAGAACAGAAACAGCTACACATAATTAGGACAGAAACATTTTATTCGAAGGTTGTACTACAGAAGGTGGTCAAAATTACTACCAGAAGTCGTCAGGCAGCAGTGTTGCCAGATTGTCAAAAGCCAATTTCCCCAAAATTTCTGAAATTTTCCCCAAATCAGGGCTTTTTTCAGAAAAAGTCCCCAACTCAATTTCTACTCATAAAGGCAAGTTCTCAATTTTTAATTTTCCGTTATAAAAATTTTTTAAGAAATTTAAATTCAATTTTTTCCCCAAATCAAGCATTTTTTTGAAAAAATTCCCCATTTATGATAAAAATAACACTTAATCTCAACAGAATTTTGCATGTATATTCAAAGCTAAAAACAACAACAAAAAGGTTACAAAAATGTTTTTATTTTTCTTGTATAAATCTACACTATCAAATAAAATCTATTTCTGTTCTTGTGTTTCTGTCCGCGATGACATGAAAATCGAATCACTTATCTGAAAATTCATATGGAGGATAGCCCAATGCAGATCATGATGAAATTGCAGTACATGTAAACGGTGAGCACGATCATGAGAATAGTGATTTATATCTATTATTTCTATATTTTATTTTCGTTTTCCAAATCAAAATCAAATTCGAAACAGATCCAGTATTGGCAAATGTCTGAAAGTTAAAAAAGAAATTGTGATAACAATTCTCCAATTTTTTCTCCAAATATGTTCATAATCCCCAAAAATGTCCCCAAGCTTTACTTGTCCCCAGAAAATTCCCCTTGAGGTTCATAATTCCCCAAAATGGGGACAAAATCCCCAATCTGGCAACACTGTCAGGCAGGCTTGACAGCGGCACCGCATAGAGTTTCTTACGTTCTGGAAGATTCCTGGCGTGTCGGGTATCATTCAGGCAGCCACAGATATTCGAGCACCGAGGTATTCAAATGAAGGAACAGTGGGTCACTGTTAAACCTGTCAGACAACTTCTGGTCATAATTTCGTTCATTTTCTGTGGTACAACTTTTCAATAAAATGTTTTCTGTCCCATTAATGTGTTGCTGTTTCTGTTCTTTTTCTGATTTACTTTATACGAATGTTGCCAGTGGATTACTTTTTTTTAAATTCAAATTTCTTGACTGGCACCAATTTTTTTAAAACCCGGGAGATCTCGCTGCATGAGATTTTCTTTCTCCATTGTACATTTTTTGAGACTCTTATTTAAAACTTTTTTCGTTTTAATAAAATTTCAAAATGTGATTTCGATTACTTTACCTATTTTGTGAATAAAAGTACTAAGCCAAACAAAAAAGTTGATATTAAGAGAATGTAAAATAAAAGAAAAGCAATTGGGCACCGTGAGAGAAATTCTCACTAGCGAATTCTCCCGGGTTAATGAAAAATTCACCTTATTTTCGGTTTTAGTCGATATGTTATTTAATAAGGAGAATTTTACCATTTTCAAAAAGTGGTGTCAATTAAGAAATATGAATTAAAAAAAGTAACCATAGGCAACATTGCTTTGTACCATAACTCGGGACTACGGCATTTTGTACTCTGAGTTGCTATGTGGTTCCGAGTCGTCTCTTCTGTCCCCTACAACTCCTGCAAGTTTGTCGGTCTGGCAATGAAACACCTTGCAGAAACGTATAATTAATATATTTTGCAGTATTTTCCCTGTTTTGTCCGTACGTCGCTTCATATGTGCAACATGTTTTTGCTAATCATGATTTGCCCGTATCACGTATGGGCATCCATACTCCAGTTATAATTTATTGCTTTCACCAGTAAAATTTGATTGTAAATTTTGCATTATTTGATTAGAGAATTTTTCTGATTCAATCAGGCAAAAATTTCTGCTTTCAAGAACCGGTGATAAAAGATTAAAAATTCTGTAAAAGACATGATAAAAATAAACATTATTTGAAAGTTTTTTCAAAAATATTGATCAGTTAAGAGTGTAATTTCTGCTCGTTGATAAGTTTTATAAAACGATAATTTTTCAATAGGGCACTAGCTGAAGTTTTTTTACAAAAGCACGGAACAGCACTGGTGCAACACTGTTTATGGCTACTATGTAAATAAATCTCTATGTTATATACTATTTTCAAGATGAATAATTTCACTTGAACATTTATATATATTAAATTACATAACATCGCTTTAACATTGTATGGAAAGAACCGTTTTATGTCGGATGTTCTGTATGAGTCTCGCGAAGTAATACCGTCCTGTCCGATATTGCCTGAAATTTTACATTGGATTAAAGAGACATACCCTTTTGACTTTTGAATTATTTTTTAAATATTTATTTTACAACTCCACAAAATTAATAACATTGTTCCTTTATTATTTTCAAAGAGAACCTAGTAACCTAGTTAAAGACTTCAAAAGAGGTATGAAGGTCAATATCTGAAAATTGGGCAATTTGCGTGCACTGCCAGTAACATTTCATTAATTATACTAAAACCCAAAACTGAAAAATGTAATGCATTGTAACATTTGTTATAACAATTACTAATGATAAATTGACATATGATGATGTATAAATAATTAATTTCAAGCTTTTAACAAAGTGAACCATCCCTTCAGTCCCTGTGCCCAGGTATAAATATATCCAACATTAAATGTTTGTTGTAAACATTTCCATGAATATTAATAACTTTTGCTATTATATATTTATACCTATTTATATACAGTATAGGAAAATATAATTATCCTTTATTAATATAGATTGCATATTAAAATATTGTAGTACCATAATTTCCTGCGTATAATCAGAGGATCAAGCAATTATTTTTAGATCCAGAATTTTTTAAAAAAGAAACGTAGTTTATCAGTTTGCTGTAAATGTTTGTCTTCAATCACTAAATAATATTTCTGGGCTCAAAAGGAATTGTTTGATCCGTGTATTATTCACCGGAAATTACGGTAAATATATTTGTCGTTTGGGTTGACCATTAACTCAGTTCCTCTAAACACACATTTAGGTTAAAAGATACTAGGTGGCACTGGTAGAATTACTTTCATTTCAACAGCAATTAATGTTCAACTAACCACCATGGGTAAAGATAAGTTGTTCTCTTTGTTTCATATTTAAAAATATTGGTTTTTTGTTCTGTATATGAATGAGTATTTCTTATAATTTCATTCATGTTCCCGTATATATTTTTTTATTTATAGAAAAAGCTTATTGCAGCTTTATTTATGCAATATATAAATTTCACATGGCATATTTAATAATTGACATGTGTGCAAATTGTTTCAACAGAATGGCTGTGCAGCTGTTGAGACAAAAAACATCAACTCAGTCCCAATTATTAGGCATTGATTAGGATGTTAACAGACATTTTATTCCATAAGAGTTTATCCTACGCATAAAATATACATCTGTGATCTCAAAACACTGCGGCATTTAAATGACAAAACATGTATCATTATATTCAATTGTATGTGGTAGTTGGTACATGGATCATTCTCACTGAATAGGAAAAAACAAAGTCCCACTTGATTCTATAATTTTTTTAACTATTTTATCAATAAAGTTGATTTTTACTAAAAGCTGTACTTTTTTGCCGTCTACTACTCATAACCTTTACTTAAAAATAATTCTAAACAATAAATAAATAAAAAAATGTATGTAAAATATCCTTCCCCTGGGAACCCCAACCCCAGAATTAGACTTTGAATCCACCAAATATTTATTAAATATTGATTTAATAAAATTGTAATTATTAATATATTATCACAATTTGTTCCTTTATAAGAGGAGTTCATATGTAGAGGTATACTATAATGCAACTCTGTGAAAAAACACAATGAAGTATGTCCATGAATTTGGGCATCATTCCCCTGCACTTACAAAAATAGTTCTAAAATACACCAATAGATGCCGTTGGTTTCAAATTTGGCATTGATCCAATTTTTACTACTTGCTTGAAAGAGATACCTTAAAAGTTTGGAGTCTTTAGCCATCTTGTTTGCGAATGCAGATGTTGAAAATTGGAGTTCCAAAACCAATATTTTTATTAGCCATCATTACCCTGGATCAATTTTTTCTGGATAAATTAAAGGTAAACTTTTTTTATTTTGTTTTATATTTTTAATACATGTCTTATAATATGTGTAATCATTTTAAAATTCTTTTGTTTCCCCATGTGGTTCCAAGGTAGCAATCCAATCAACGATATAAAAGACATAAACCAGTGACAATCCCAACTACTAATAAGAGACTAACTCCAAATAAAGTCAAATAACCACGACAGAGACAAACTTCACTAGAAGTTCACCACGCTAGTGTCACACTCCAAATTGGAGTGCTATCCCACGTCTTCGTCTAAATTCCAGTAGGAATCACACCCATGTAAGAGTTTAACTCCATAAGGAGTAAATATCATGACAGAGACAGCTCCACTAGAGCATTAATAGTTAAGAATATCTGGAAAGGCAAGGTATTAAGTTAGCTATTGGGTGTTCGTATAGCTGTAATTAACAATAGTAAATAATCCTAGCCTATACATTAGCCTAGAACAGAGTCAATCAACCTGCCAGTACTGAAGACACAGTACCCCCGACGGCAGCCATACATACGACAAACTCTCATGAAACAGAGTCAATCGAGTCACACAATAAGGCAACAAGTTGCAATGCTAACCACTACCACCCTCAGGCTTAACAGTAAGTTTATCTTCTTGTAACCCATTATTATTTTTCTTTTATTTTATATAATATATATATATATATATATATATATATATATATATATATATATATTTACTGCCCCTAATTTGGGGTTCTTAATTATTATTACTATTATTGTTTTAATCCTTTAAAGCTCAATTTAATCACCAATAGCCACTTTTTTTTTCTTTTTTTTTCTTTCTTTGAGGCAATTGGTTACCAATTGCAATTCTTTACAGCCCATAAACAGACCAAGTGACCATAACATAGGATGTGTCACTCATCAACTGAGACAACTACCGGATACGACTAATCACTGGATATGACAAACAACTGATTCTATCAACTACCCAACTATGTCAACTTCTGGAAGTGACTATTTTTATGAAGCAGTTATTACACTTAGGTTATCAATCATTGGGATATTCATTAAAATCTTACTCCCTCAGGTCCATAATAGAATGATACCCTCTTCTTAGTCCCTAGCCACTAGAAATAAACTTTCAACTTTTTCAATAGAATATCCATATGTATTATTATAAATAGCAACTTAAATTCCAGTAAGTTTAAGTGTCGTAGCTATTCATGATACTGTTATAATATTAATAACTATTAACAAATTATTTAATCTGCAGTGTTAACCACTTAACCTACACAGCCACGTTCATACGAGTAACGCTACGAAGCAACTAGTTATAATTATAGTAATTTTGGACCTGATGGTAATTAAAATGTCTGCAATACATCTAGTAATATTACATAGCACCCAAATATATCCTTAAGTAATTAGCATATTAGTTAGCAATAGTAGTATTATCTCCAAATAGTGATAAAGATTGTATAACCATGTAATTAATGCTGTTCCCTTTCAGGCTTCCCTCCTCTTCTTTTTTTTTTCAGTCGACTTAGGCCAGCAGTAAAACGAGAGAGGGAAGTTTTTATTATTTTTTTTTCATTTATTATTTTATTTATTTTTATTCTTTATTTAACTAATTTTTTAATTTTATTATTTATTATTATTAATTTTTATTTATTTATTTTTTTTGACAGCTCGCCTCTTTATTTGGTGCAGTAGGACTCTGTCCGCATAAGGGAGCCAGTTTTTCTCGGTGGGGTACGGTAGAAAGGTGGGTTCTTGTCTCTCTCTCTCTGCAACGCTCTCGTTTGCTTTGCTATTTGGCGCAAAAATTTTCCTCCATCAGCGGTACGACTTAGCTTTTCGGCCATTATCAGTTTTTTTTTCCTTTTTAATTTTCTCAAAATTTCTCCGACTTTCAGCAAAGTTCAGTACCATTGTTTAGGCCCAAAAACATCCAGTCCCACTTCGTCTGGTATGATGAGTACAAGGTGTGCGGCAACAAATCACAGTTAACCCAATGTGCAATAAACCACAAAGATTACCAACAAAGCACTTAACCTAAACAGCCGACCCGGGTACTTGTCTTAGTGATCGCCACTTTGCCGGCTGAAATTACATCATGTACGCTAATGGCGCCTGGTGCATGTAAAATCCGTCGTGGGTGCAAAGTCCTCCAAGTTACCTGTGAATTATACCTCTGGAGGTGCCTTGCCAGGTGAAGGTCTCGTCATCTGATCAAGGTTCTAAATTACGAGATCATCTTGCGAAGCCATTTGCAGTTCAAACAACAGGATGTACTATTAATTAACAGGCGAAACAAAGTATGCTCAACGACAAGCAAGTACTGCAGAAATGATGGCATGCGAAGCAAAGAAATCAGGTTTATTGCCGCTATGAGGCAATTAGGCGGTCGACCGCCCCGATACCAGGTATCTAACCCGTTAAGCTGAGATAACTCGGCAGGTAGAGGCCTGGTCATCGGTTAGAAAGAAAGAAAGGTAGCTATTACTAACAAAACATCATTCCCCTAGCCTCATTCCCTTGCCAGTTCTTAAAGCAGGGGAATCACGAAATTTTAGAAATGTTATTAAGATATTGGCTAAAAACCCTACTAATACATTAATAAAGAAACTAAATGTTGTTAAATTTAAAAATATTCAAAAATTCTTAATATTGATAACTATAAATGATTTTTTTAAATGAAAATTGAAATACTTTAGTTTTAGGTAATCTTTGAATGTAGACGCTATATTTTTTCTTATTAGTTTGTTACACTTTAGGAAATTTAAAAAGGAAAGAAAAATGTTTAATTTAGTTAATATTACTACTCAAATATTTCATAAAATTTGACAATATTTTGCATTAATTTGAAACAGTATGTAATTATTTATTACTATTGTTGCTTAATTTCAATCGGAAACTTTTTTTATTAGTTGTTCTTCAAGGAGAATTCAATGTAACTTATCCGAAAACTGTATTTTTCAATTTTCATCAGTGTTGCCCTCGGGGCCATGAAATGTCCTCCTCCCCCCCGGAAAATTTAAAATTTCGGGTTTTCAATGGTCAAAAAGTACAATTCCTGCCCAGAAATCTATAATATCCCCCCGCCGGAGAAAAGTGTCTGAATTCAACACTAATTTTCATAATTAAAAAAGAAATTAATGCGTGCTTAAGATTTTTATTTTAAATGTATGATTAAATTTAGACGTTTCATTAAATTTGAATGTATCTCATTTTTATTTTTAATTTAAATATTTTTAAATACCACTTTAAATTAAAGCATGTCTATACCTATAAAATAAAAAAGATTAGCTTTTACTTTACCAGCATCCTGTTTTATTTAAATGATTAATATGGAAAAAAAAAATAATTCTTTTCGTTAAGATTAATGCTAAAATTTAATAAAAATAAACAAAATTAAACTGATAACAAAATGCATTTTTTATAAAAATTATGTTTGTTTTCAGGAAGATGCCAAAAGTAAAGGAAACACTGACTATAGAGGAGAAA
This sequence comes from Maratus speculifer, assembly GCA_964019185.1. Taxonomy (NCBI): domain Eukaryota; kingdom Metazoa; phylum Arthropoda; class Arachnida; order Araneae; family Salticidae; genus Maratus; species Maratus speculifer. Next base: position 129,940,665 of record OZ025303.1, read on the forward strand.
TTAAAAAATAAAAGAGAAGCACAGCGCAAACGCTATCAAAAGATAAAAATATGACCCAGCTGCATATAAATTACAAAAAGAAAATAGAGTGACAGAAATACTTAAAAAAAAAAAAAAAAAAAAAAAAAAAAAAAAAAAAAAAAAAAAGATGAAGGGTAGAATAAAGCCCATTACACAGATGACTGCCCGAGAGAAAAGAAGCAAGCGGAAACAATGGAAAACTAATTCCAGAAATTACCGAAAACGATCAAGTCTCACTAAACATCAAGCTTTGACTGTTGAAGAAACATCAACAAATGATAATTATGAAGAGTTAAACACAAGCTCAATATCAAATTTACTCAACACTCCTTTATCTAATTCAAGATCAAGTAATGCTTTAATCGAGAAACGGAAATTATCTGGAAGAAAACGCGTAATGCGCAACAGGAGTGCACTTCATAGAAAATGTGTAAAAATGGAAAATCAAATAAAATGTCTAAGTAGAAAATTAGAAAAAACGTAACCAAAGATTGAAACTTAAAATTAACAGCAAACCAGAAAATATGAGTCCTAGGTCAAAAGCAGATTATTATCTGAAGCGAAAAGAAAAGTTTTCTTCAATTGTCAGAAAGAAACTTATATATATATTCATTATGTGAAAACTATGTACAATAATTTAAATAATTATGTATATTACTTTGTTTGATTAAAAATATTCATTGATATGAATTTTTCTATCATTAATAATTGACTGCAGTGCTTTATAGATTATTAAATGATTCTCCTGGCAGGTAAGTCATTCCTCTGTTTGAAAATAACATTCCCCTGCTCACTACCATCATTCCCCTGGAAGTTGTTTTTTTTACATTATAAATAAAATATTAAATTTTAGGAATTATGAACGATGGGCGATAATTCTAATACAAAATCACTTTTTAAAGCTATATATGAAGAAAAAGTCATTTATTTCATAGTTTATAAATTTGTATTTTGCAGCTTCCAAATTACCCTTTTTATGGAGAATCACCCACATTAACTTTAAAAATATGAACATTTTGGAATGAAACTGACTTGTTTTCAGATATTGACATTTCAAGTCAGAATGATGCATTTCAATGAATTCAGGCATTTCAAATCAGAATGATGTAAGTCACAATTTTCTTAAATGCTTAAAAACATTGAGGTACACTGAAAAAAATATCGTTTTGGCATATAAAATCTAAATTGTGGCTCTAGAAAAAATAATTCCATGTCCTCAGAAAATGGCTTATTCATTCTAGGTGAAGGCGGTATATATATTTTCCCAGTGTATAACAATCTTTTTCTAAGAGATAAAATATCTTCAAGTTTTTTTTACCGGCAAATTTCGTAAAACTATCATTATGATAATCCTATACATATAGTGATAAGCCTAGATACCTTGAATACATTTAATTCACATGTCAAAGTTAATAACTTAACCACTCTGTCTTTAAACGTCTCATATATAAAAAGTTCGCGCACAGATGTCATATATGCATGATGCATCACATTGGCGAGATTTTTTTTTCTGACGCCAATCTTTTGGTCCTCATTTCTACTCCATTTCTCTGAACATGAGTTTGCAATCTAAACATGTGTTTGCAATCTGAATTCAAATTTCAAATAATATTTTTATATGAATGTAAATCACAGCGTAAGCATGATATTTTAATGATTAATTTCGGAACTTTCCACTGATTTCTTCGATTGATCAACTACTGAAAAAATGACAATTAAAGAAACTATTTGCTTATAATTTTGTTAATATTTAATACACTTATGAGACATTCATCGAGGATTGTAGAAATTATGTTAGTTTACTTCTGAAACTTAAAAGGAAGTAAATATAATAAAAAAAGCACCAAGCTTATTTGATCAACTACTGTATTGGTCATCTTATATAGTAGCAGTAGTAATACATTTTTAATCTCTCGCTATAATGAACCCCTCCCCCATAATCTGAACATTTTTTAATGGTTCCATGATTGTTCAGAATAGAGAGAGTTTACTGTATATGACAGTCTGATACTATAACATCATAAGAATATACATCTTCCATAACATATGCATCTTCAATTAACCTTTACATTTATGCAATAGGGATTTATTGCATCATAGATATGTTGACATCTAAGCCGATTTTTATCAGGCATTACTTGTAACAAAAACTGGAGAATCTTTCTTGTACGTGCTATACTGATTAAACAGTTTCATAATCTAGATACTTATATATATTTTAATTCGATATTTTAAAAAAAAACATTCATATTCGAATAATAAAAACAGTACTTTTGTGTTTAATAAAAATCCAATATATTTCCAAAAACATTTCTCATACATGTATCTGTGCTAAAAAAAATTCTTATGTTATTTTTTGGAATCTCTTCAAAGCTCATTAAAAAAATTATCAATGTTCTTTAAAACCCTTAAAAATTCATAAAATATTCCATTCACCTTAGTCGTTAACACATTAAAACAGCCTATGTTGAAGACCAAAGTGAAAGGAATTTTTTCTGAATTTTCAATAGTTTTAAAGGATATATCTACACCCTTACCTATTTTTTTTAAACGAACATTAAAAAAATTTCAAAATTTCCTTAAATATACCCTTTAAAACCATTAAAAATTCATAAAAATTTCCATTCAGTTTGGTCTTTAACATAGGTTGTTTTAATGTGTTAATGACCTAAGAGAATGGAATTTTTTAGAAATTTTTAATGGTTTTAAAGGACATTGCTATTTTTTTAAATGAGCTTTGAAGAGATTCCAAAAAGTAATATAAGAACTTTTTTAGCACAGATGCATTTATGAGTAATGTTTTTGAAATTATATTATAAGCATAAAGATGCATGATGATTTTTAGCACGATGCATATATGAGTAGGTTTCATATTTCATTGATGCAAGCGCTGCACAAAAAATGGCTGTTTTTAAGCAGTAAAATTTAATATCATTTGCTTAAGTAAAAAGCAGAAAACTTGTCATTATATAAAGTGTAATAACTATTTAAATTTAATAATATCAAACGACCATTTGTGGCGCAGCGCTTGCAACCCTGATACAGTATTTTTAATAAACACAAAAGTATATTGCTATTGCTAAGATGCCAAATGACATGCTTATTCTAAAAAACAATAGGGAGCGTATTTTACGATTGTGTTTAATGAGTATAACATTGATACCCCATTTTTTGTACAAGTAATGCCTGATAAAAATCGGTATGAATGTAAACGTATAGTGTAATGCAGACAATAAAGAAGCAACATTTGTTTATTCTCATTCACAGATCTTTATTTTTATAATAATACATACAGAAACCAATCTTAACAATTTTATTGATATTGTCGCTGAAGTACTCAGAAGCAACAAATTCCACCCACTTCCTCATCATTATGGATATTCATAGATCTTTAACATGTTACCATAGGTTAAAATATCCTCTTTGAAACAATAAAAGAAAGATGATATGAGTTTGATGGCTTTTCAGCGTGATTCCTCAAAGTTTGATGTATCACAGATGTGCTTATCACATAAATTTTCTTACATGCATACTTTGCATAAAGATTGTAAACTCAATTAAGTGATACAGATCATTGACTTCATAGAACTGAAATATGCCAAAAGTTAAACTATCTTTTACAATTCTAGCATTGTAACCTAACAACTACACAGTTTTGATGACAATTTGATAAGGTCTTTAATATTTAGAAAATATACGAATTTAAAGACGTTCGGTTTATAAGGTTCGTGGTAGATTCCTGATTTTTTTTAAATATTAATAATGTTTCTAGAAACCAGTCTTAACAATTTTATTGATATTGTTGTTGAAGTACCAAGGAGGGACAAATTTCACCCAGTTCCTCATCACTATAGGTATCCAAAAGTTTCATTATATCGATAACAGATGTGGCCCTTTACATAAGTTTTCTAACGAAATTTTTTTTTTTCATAAACTGTTTAGCTTTTTCAATTCACATTGATATGAAATTTCAGAGATCTGAAACACTTCATTATATGTTAAATTATCCGCTACAGCGTTAGTATGGACGACTACACGGCTTTGATGACATCTAAGTTAATGTTCCTAATATTTTAAGGATATATGACTTTAAAGACGCTAAAATTCAATGTTAAAACTGTTGTTAGCTTTCGTTTTTTCAAAAAAAACTAAAACAAAATCATTTCACCTTTTTTCATTCACGTATAAAAACATTTCATATTTATTTACTTAGAAGGTGTCACAAATAAAAAATAAATTAAAGAGTTGACATGTTTCGGTTCATTAATAAGAACCGTATTCATAACATATAAAATCAGTAGAAAATTAAATGACACTGGATATAAATATAATTTAAAAATCAAAACAAAACATTGCGCCCGCTATGATCGTGAATATAGCCATTGCCAACGCGGCATATAAATAATTTTGACCATATATTAAATTTAAAATGTAAACAATTAAAATTAAAAAGTAGAGTTTAATAGTAGAGAATTAAAATTAAAAGTAAAGTTTTATGTTTTGGGGATTTTAAATTACCTTTATATCCAGAGTCATTTAGTTTTTCTACTTTTTAATTTTAATTGTTTACATTTTAAATTTAATATATGGTCAAAATTATTTATATGCCGCGTTGGCAATGGCTATATTCACGATCATAGCGGGCGCAATGTTTTGTTTTGATTTTTAAATTATATTTATATCCAGTGTCATTTAATTTTCTACTGATTTTATATGTTATGAATACGGTTCTTATTAATGAACCGAAACATGTCAACTCTTTAATTTATTTTTTATTTGTGACACCTTCTAAGTAAATAAATATGAAATGTTTTTATACGTTTAAAGACGCTTGTAAATATTATCTGTGATAAGGTTCAACGTAATTGTTTTATTTTTTTTTAATAAAATCTTTTCCATAAGCAAGTTTTAACAATTTTTTTTATATTCTCGTTTAAATACTTAAAACAATCTCTATCCAGTTCCTTAGCATTATAGAAGTCTGAAAATTTGATATCACAGATATGCTTATTACATAAATTTTCCAATAAAAATTCCTTGAATAAACAATTTCTCTCCTTTACGTCAGATTGATCGGAGATTTCATAAATCTAAAACATACCATCAGAGGTTAAACTATCCGCTTTACAACACTATAAATGAAATGTAGTTATGAATAAAGAGAGGAAGACATATGAGGACTCCAGAAGCCAGGGGTACAAGTGACAAAATTTCGATTTGGAGTAAATTGAGTTTAAAGATAATTGATGTTAAAATGGAACATCAATAACAATTGAGTGGATTGAAATAGGAAATTTCTGCTTGTTGCATTCTGGTCTTTGAACTCTTATTTCAATAACTGTTAAAAAATAAAGTACAATTTTCTTTAAATGTATAATTAATCAATATTGTTTGTTTTTCGAAAAAAGTGGTTTGCCTCTATAACTCAGCTAATAATAAGAAAATCACTTATATTTCTTTACCTGAAATGAAAACAGCATATTTTTAGGTCGTCTGTGTATTTAGTTTATTTTTTTCAATTTTGTCATTTATACCCCTTGGCTTCTGGGGTCCTAATATAGTGCATTGTCTATCAGTAGCAAGTGAAGTAACTGAGGAAGCTCTCACTAGATGACGGCTGTTTCTTTTAATCAGTAGGTTCTAACTGTCTCCAATGAAAACTTCCACCAGTAAGCTTAAATCGAAAATTTTGTCTTATTTTAGCGCTTTATTGGTGGGATATTACTCTCACAAATTCATAAAAAAATCTATTTCTTTTTACTGCTGTCAGTTTGCTTTGGTATTATGATTTTTTTCACTGACACTGATAGGTCGGTTTTCGCAATGTGGAGGAAATATTACTGCCGAAAAATTCCTACCAGTAAAAGTGAATATCAGTTTTAGGCATTATTTTTTATTGAAATTTTCTGTCAATCAGATTTGCAAATAAAGAAAATATTTCTGCATATATTTACTGGTGGAAGTTTGCTGCGGTGGTAATAAACTCCTGCTAAAGCGGTTAAAGTTGAAACTTCACTATTTTAAGTATATGACAGTTCTTTTTCCTTAATAGTGCCATGATAAAGGACCGACAACAATACTTTGATGGCATCTGCGAGAATGTCCTTAATCTTCAAAGAATATCTATACATATAATAAAACAGTAGGACCCGGTGTGTCTGTACATTGAAGATAATTGACAAAAATGGAGTCAGGGCGATAAAAGAAAACCAATGAAACACAAAAAAAATTTTTTTGAATTTTTTGTCTGTCTGTCTGTCTGTCTGTCTGTCTGTTTGTTCGAGGTTATCTTCGTAACTACTGAATGGATTTTTATGCGGTTTTCACTAATGAAGAATGCACACTCCCGGGCAGTGTATAGGCTTTGTTTCATCAAAATCGGACAACAGACAAAAAAGTAACAAAAAGAAACAAAAGAAACTATTAGGTGCGCTGCTCACGTTTTTTAGTACATATAAAATCCAATAGATGTCACTGTGCGATTTTAAAACGCGCTATCGTTATGTTTTCGCCAGTCTACTTAAGTATGAGAAAGTTTCAAGCTGGCTGTCGTTCCATGTGGTTTAGTCGGTAGAACGTCAGTGCGCCATACTGATGGCCCGGGTTCGATTCCCAGCATGGAATTTTTTTTCACTATGTTGGCATTAACGCCTATAAGCAATTAAAAGAATTTGAAATATTGTATTCAAGGCGAATTTTCTCTCTGGGAAAATTTCCTTGCATTAATATGTCAGTGTAATTTTTTTTTCGATTTAATTTTTTTTTTCGAAACTTTGTTTTTCTTAAAAAATTACAGTAAATATTTGATATTTCCCAACGTTTTTTGAATGATCGACTTGCTTTTTTTTTTTTTTTTTTAATGTATGTCTGAACCTTATCTAACTACTTCTTCAAGATTTCTTTAGATAAACCGACCAGCGTAGCGGGCGAAGGCCGCTAGTATAATTTAAAAGACGTTTGTCAATAGTATAAGCAATAAAGTTCATCCCAATTCTTGATTTTCTTTATAAAAGATTTTTTAGAAAACAATTTTAAGTTTCCATGATTTTGTCTTTGAAACATTCATAGCAATTTCTACCCAGTTTTTCAACATTGTATAATATCGGACAATTTGATTTCACAGATGTGCTTAATGCTGTTAAATGTATACATATGTTTTCTAACAAAAACATTTGGTTTTTTCAAATCAAATTGATCGATCTATAATCTTCAAAGAATATTTAATATTAAAGATGTTTGTCTAATATATATATAAGCTCCTCGAAAATTCTTGATTTTCTTAAAGATTTTCCAGAAATCAGTTTTAACAACTTTCTTGATATTGTCGTTGAAGTACTCGCGGGAAATCCTACCCAATTCCTCATCATTATAGATATCGAAAAGTTTAATGATGTCACTGATATGCTCATCGCTCATTTTTAACATGAACACCTTGCACATTTTGTTAGGTCTTTTAAATCATACTGATCGGTGTCTTCATAAATCGGAAAAATATTATATAAGTTGAACTATCCATTGTAGTGCTATTGGAGCCTCCATGGCCGAGGGATTATGTACTACGCCGCTAATCGCTTGAGAGCGTAAGAGGTTTGTGGGTTTGACCCCGCTGGCTCCGTTGAACACTCTTTCTGGAGCTCCCGGTTGTACTTATCTAGTACTGTAAATTTCCGTGTGCTTTCTTGTCTATGTATACTTATGGTGGCTTATAAGCGGGCTTTCATATCAAACACACAAGTAAGAAGTATGTGTTCTAACGTTATTAACAACAACACGGCTTTGATGGTGAGAATGTCTTAATGATCAAAGGGATAATTTGAGGATGTCCTTAATGTTCAAAGGATATATAAATTTAACGACGTTTGTCAATAATATGGGAGCTAAAGTCCATCGCAAATTTTTGATTTTTCCTAAAAAAAAGACTTTTCAGAAATCGGTTTCAACAATTTTCTTGATATTATCGTTGAAGTATTCACAGATTATCCAATCCGATTCCACATTATTATATCTATTGGAAGCTTTGATAATATCACAGATATGCTCATTGCTTAAGTTCTCTAACATGAACATCTTGCATAATTTTTTTAGCTCTTTTAAATCATACTGATCAACGTTTGCATAGATTTAAAACACATTATCATAAGTTAAACTATCCACTCTAGCACTAAAAATGAACGATAACACGGCTTTGAAGGCGAAGATGTCCTTGATGTTCAAAGGATATATAATTTTAAAGACGTATGCCAATAGTATCGGCGATAAGATTGATTGCAAATTTTTGATTTTCTTTATAAAACACTTTCCAGAAGTCAGTTGTAACAATTTTCTTGATATTTTCGCTGAAAGTACTCGCGGGAAATCCGATCCAATTTCTCATCGTTATAGATATCGGAAAGTTTAAGTATATCACCGATACGCTAATCGCATAAATTTTCTAACATGAACATCTTGAATATTTTTTTAGCTCTTTTAAATCATACTGATCGGCGACTTCATAAATCTGGAATACATTATCATAGGTTAAACTATCCACTCTAGCGCTATAAATGAACGATAATACAGTTTTGAAGGTGAGGATGTTCTTAATGTTCAAACGATATAGAATCTTAAAGGCGTTTGTCAATAGTATCAGCGATAAGGTTCATCGCAAATTCTTGATTTTCTTTATAAAACACTTTCCAGAAGTCGGTTTTAACAATTTTCTTAATATTTTCGTTAAAGTACTCACGGGAAATCCGGCCCAATTCCTCATCGTTATAGATATCGGAAAGTTTGATGATATCACAGATATGCTCATCACATAAATTTTCTAACATGAACACCTTGCATAAATTTTTTAGTTCTTTTAAATCATACTGATCGGCGACTTCATAAATCTGAAACACATTATCGTAGGTTAAACTATCAGCTCTGGCGCTGTAAATGAACGATAGTACGGCTTTGATGGCATCCGGATGGATGTTTTTAATGTTCACGACACCAGTACGAGTTTCTTCCATGTCCTGCTGCAACATCTTGGCGAAATATTCGGATCTTGACTGAAGGATGATCTTATGGGCGGAGAATTCGTGTTCGCCCGTCTTCAACGTGAAATCACTTCCTTTACCTTCGGAGAGTATGGTGTTCATGGTATTGCTGAGGCGCATCAACCTCATAAACAAAGAATCTGAAAAAAAGTAATATTGTATACAAATACAAAGGCAATTAAAATATAAATATGCAAATTCTAAATTTTAACTTTACATTGTAGACCGGGATGAGGCAGCGCAGCCAATTACCTCATCCGACCAGGAAATTCTTCGGTACCAGTATTTTCTTATAGAGAATTCCACATTAAACAAGACACATTTTTACGTGTTTAACCTAGATTTTTTTTCTATAAAAGAATGTTCATATTTTTCTTGGAAAAATTTCTCAAGCGTACAAACCTTGTCGAGTTAGAGGCTTAACCGTTTCCCTGTTTTGTCCGTATGTCGTACAGACAACGTGTTTTTTCCAATCATGATTTGCCCGAACCACGTATGGGCATTTATACTCTAGGCATAATTTATTATTACCACCAGTTAAATTTTATTATAAAGTTTTTATTACTTATTTCGAGCATTTTTCTGAATAAATTAAGTAAAAATTTCTGTTTTGAAAAGCAAATGATAAAAGATTAAAAATTCTGTGAAAGACATGAAAAAAAAAAAAAAAAAGAAAAAAAGAAAAACATAATTTAGAAGTATTTTCAAAGATTTTGATTAGTTAAATTCCAGAATTAGTTAACCCTAGAACGTTCGGAAATTTTACCCAACTGCAATAAAAAATATTTTAATATTAGAATTTGTATTTAAAACTATTTCAATTATTTATTTAACTGAGTTTTGGATGTTTTAAATTTAACTGATTTCACGAAAATAATTCGGCTTCGAATCAACACTTTAGCATTTGATCGGTGTCGAATCGATACTAACTGGACATTCTAGTTTTAAAACTAGTCGTTTTAAAACTAGAATGTCTTCGCATATTAAAACACAATTGACCTGACAAGTCATATCTTAGTGGAACACATCTGAAATCCCGGTTTTAGCGGCTGACTCGTAGGTTTACCATTGTGTTTTCCTGCTCCCAGTCCTCCATGTTTTCATGCCATTGGGTGCAGGAAAACACAATGATAAATTTATGAGTCAGTTGTAAAATCGAGTTTGCTGGTGTTTTCCACCAAAATATAAATTGGTAGACCAGTTGTATTTTAATGTGCGAAGCGAGTTTTAACTAATTGTGGAATTTCAACCGTGAGCTCAATGCAGTGATCGTCTGTGTTGCCGCCTTGTGGTCTATTAGGCATATCTGAATTGTTGCTCAGAACTGAAAGGAGAGATAAAACAGATTAAGACAAATATTTTTTAGTACAGGAAACCACTGTAAGGAAAAAAGTATTTAAAGAGAAGTACAATGTAATTTCAAATAAACGGCAATTATGGACGTGCTAATTATGACGTGACAATTACGTATTATACATGTCCAAACTGAATTACTGCTCATTCAAGTATTCAAAATCAAGTTAGATTTTAGGTTTGCAAATTTCAAAATACTACAGGCGAGTATTTTTTAAAAATTCTATCAAGCACTACTGAAAATAAATAAATAAATAAAAATATAAAATCATATTAGAGGGCTTTTCCATTACGAGCTACTCTCATCAACCCCCGTTCAAATTTAATAAATCCATTAATTTGATCTGCTTTAAAATGATTTTGGAAAATAGAATTATAAGTTTAAAAAAAAAAAAATCAGGTGATCTCCTTGTAAATAATGGGTTTCCATGTATTCCCCCTTCGTTGAAGGGTGTTAAGGCCAAACCAATTGCTGTTAATTGCTGTTTTCGTGTTTAAGTAGTTTAAGTAGTATATAAGATTAATTAAACTTTGAAAATTAGCTGATATAAAATGAACTAAGTCAACAGAGTCTTTGCTTCCTGGTGTTTTTTTAACAACGCTATAAGAAAATTATTTTAAATAAGAAACTTTAAATGTAATGTTTTAAATCTGACGTAATTTTCACCAATTTTTTTTCTAATATTTACTTGAAAGTATTTTTATCGTTACAAAGGTAATATTATTATTTACACTGGCTTAGTATTGGCAACAATAGGTGATTAGATCATCTGGAAATATGAAAGAAATTTCTCATGCACGTGTAAATATTTTTTTAATTAAACTGTTTGCAATGTTATTTTTTACGTTTGTAATAGGACGCCACTCCCCCATATTTACTGCTTTTAATATACTTTAAATAATGCTTCTTTTATTTATTTATTTTTTTTTCATTTTTAATATGCTTGTGTAAAACAATTTTTATGACGTAATTTTGAATATTTTCTTTCTTTTAACAGATAATCATTTAATTCTAATTTGGAATTGATTTTCTTTCTATTTATAATTATAAGTTTCTGTCTTATTATAATATATATTCTGTTTATATATATTTTTTTAAATAGTGCTGAAAATAGAATGTAAAAATAGTCCTTCCCCCCCAATTCACTTAGTGGAGATATGCTGCCTCACCTTAAACTAAGCCAGCTTTAATCCGGCATAGTGGTCCCACGTCAGGGCCACCTAATTTCAATTGTAAACTTAAGTACGGCATCAAAAATATTTTAATAAAATTTGGTTTTAAAATAAAAGTTAACAGTAACAAATTTTTAATTTCTAAAAAAGTCGTTTGTAAATTCCGGTGCCAGTCACTGATTTCATCATTTGACGAATAGAATTTTTCTGTGCCAGAAAGGCTTAAGAGCCCACAATAGTCACAGAAAAATTACTCAAAAAGACCCGGATGACCATGTAAAGTCTATGGGAGCGTTCTTTTCTAATATCTCGCTCAAATGTTAATATTTTTGCATGATTTTTTTGCGCAAGATAGCTGAGGGCAATCCACAACCGGGCTAGTTTTTACTTTTTCGATTTTGGTTGTATATTTTTTATATTACGATAGTTTCAGTTTCAGAACCGGTTTAAACCGGTTTCGAAAGTTAAAGTAATTTTTTAAAGAAAATCTGAAACAAAAATCGAAAAAGTAAAAACTAGCCCGGTTGTGGATTGCCCTCAGCTATCTTGTGCAAAAAAATCATGCAAAAATATTAAAATTTGAGCGAGATATTAGAAAAGAACGCTCCCATAGACTTTACATGGTCATCCGGGTCTTTTTGTGTACTTTTTCTGTGACTATTGTGGGCTCTTAAGAGCCCACAATAGTCACAGAAAAAGTGAGCAAAAAGACCCGGATGATTATGTAAAGTCTATGGGAGCGTTCTTTTCTAATATCTCGCTCAAATTTTAATGTTTTTACATGATTTTTTTGCATAGGCTAGCTTAAGACGATCTATAACGGGGCTAGTTTTTACTTTTTCGATTTTGGTTTCAGATTTTTTTTTTAAATATTTTAACTTTCAAAACCGGTTTAAACCGGTTCTGAAATTGAAACTATCATAATATAAAAAATATATGAGCAAAATCGAAAAAGTAAAAACTAGCCCGGTTGTAGATCGTCCTAAGCTAGCCTATGCAAAAAAAAAATCATGTAAAAATATTAAAATTTGAGCGAGATATTAGAAAAGAACGCTCCCATAGACTTTACATAATGATCCGGGTCTTTTTGCGTACTTTTTCTGTGACTATTGTGTGCTCTTAACACTTTCCGGCACACTGTGCCCGGTCTGGGATACCTAATTTTAATTCCAAACGCTCGAATGGCACCAATAATATTGTAGTAAAATTTTGCTTTTACAATATAATAGCTTAAACTAAGGAATTCAAAATATGTAAAAAATTCGTTTGTGAATTCCGGTGTCAGTCGATAATTTCTCATTTTACTACAAAATTTGCCCGTGCCGGAAAGGGTTAAGTACCCTGTTAATTAATGATCAAATTCAAGAAATTCAAACCTGTTTCAACTATCATTTTAAACAGGCGGTTCGAAAAAGCAAATTTACTGCGCTTGTGCCCTTTCTGCGGAAATAGTAGCCATGAATGACATTGCATTTATTTAATCGGAGCATTTCCTCGATATAATAAGGCACAAACTATTGTTTTTAAAAAATGATGACAAAACATTAAAAATGTAGTAAAAGGCTCCCATCGCGAAGGGCTTAATACGCTGTTTGTGGTTGCCAAGTAAGATTTTGCATTATAAAAGTTCTCAGTTCAATTTTACGCGTAGATAAGTACGGTATGCAGAATTGTTTACAATTTTTTTTGATTATTACTTACCATCTATGACATGTGACACATCATGCCTAAGGGAACAAACAAATGTAAGACTGCCTGAGGAAGCAAGTTCTGGTAATTTATCAATCAAAGTAGACCTCTGCAAAAACGTTTGCACTCCCCAGCCTTTCTTGCGGTCAAAGGCATCTTTTGTTTCGGCTGTTTCTATTTGTTTGCCCCCGGATTTCTTTACAGACAGTTTGTACCACACAGATTTCGAAGTGGGTCCGGACTCGGTCCTCATGAGATATATGCCAATGTGGCCTTTGCAATCGTATTTGCTTTGTCCGTTTGGAAACATTTTTAGGTACCAGAGTGTGTCTGAGAAATAAAATACAGGGCTGACATAGTAAACGTCTACGGCTTCCGATAAAGCGAAAAAGTTGCTAATCTCCCATTCGACGGTGAGTGAGCAACTTGTTTCCTTTACTTTACCAATCATTCCTTCGTCAGGCATGAAAGACGACATTGTAAGAAAAAATTACCGTTCTGACAGGTAGTTGTTTCAGACCTGAAAAAAGAATATGTGAAATCTCAAAGAGAGTTTCATATAAAATTTTTCACATAATAAATAGAATTGTTTAATATAAAACTGAGAAAGAGGAAATATTTTATTAAGGGAAGACAAAACTGGGGTCCAAGTCCTACAGGAATAAATCGAGCTTTAAGATCCGTTTCCTCGGAAACTATCCGACTGATTTTGTTGAAATTTGGAATCTATATTCACTGGATTATGCTCAAGACTTATGGCAGACAGTTATTTTAGAAAATAACAATTTTTCTCAAATTGTCACTTTTTCAAATATTTTTTTTAAAAACTAATTTAGTTATTTTTTAAACTGTCTCCCACATATAATCGTATATTTATACTCTACAATCAAACTTTTTTTGTATCGAAATCGTTTTAGTATTTTAATGGAATTAGTTAATGGAATTAGTTAATGGAATTTTTTGTTAAAAGGTACAATTTTTCGGCCAGCTAAAAAACTTAGACACTTCTAATTTGTGTGAAGTTGTTGCAGAGTTTTATCAAACACAAGAATTAAAAAAGATATAAATACTTAGATAAAATTTAGTACGTAAAATAAATTAGTATAAAGTGTTAACGAAAAATTAATGTGAGCGAGTGTGGCGTTCAAGTCTTGTCTTCCCTTATGAGATATTTGATTTTTAAGTGTTGTAAATGCAGGGCTCCCAAATGGTCCGACAACTGAACACCAAATTTTGTTAAGTTTTTTTTATATATACATATTTTTTTTTCAAACTACTCAGAAAACATCTTCGAAGATTAATTCTAGCGCAAATTCTGTAGAAACTTACTATGAAATTTTCTGTTAAAAAATATTGATGTTCAGTTCGAGCACCATTTGGGATCCCTGTAAATATAGTCCAAGACCTGACTACACAAAACCTTAAGTCATCGAGCACAAGAAAAATTCCTTTATTTTATAAAAGAGTAGTAATAAAGAAATCTAATGATCCATGTCTGCCGCCAGCAAAGTGGTGCATAAACCAAAAATCGATACTACTAGTGGTTGACTCGTAGGCTTAGCATTGTGTTTGCCGTACAATCAAAAGTATGAAAACATGGAAAACTGGGTTCAGGAAAACATTATGCTAAGCCTACGAGTTGATCACTAGTGGTATTAATTTTTGGCTTATGCACCACTTCGCTTCCGGCAGACATGGATCATTAGATTCTTCTATTACTACTCTTCCATAAAATAAAGAATTTTTTCTTGTGCTCGATGACTTAGGGTTTCGTGTGGTCGGCTCTTGAACTAATATTATAAAATTGAATTATATAAAATACATGGAACAATTAAAGTTTCTTGATTATTCTTTTTTTGTTTCTTTGTTATAAAAGGGATTTGACAATCTTCGCGTAAACATTACATTTCTGAATTAACGCTTAAAACGAATTTAGACTTCAGGAGTAAATATTCAGATGAATTTTCGTAACGATTTGTTAATCAAAAACATGCGAAACTGATTTTTTTACTACATCCATTTCCTTTAAACCATTCAGAGTTGTAATATTTAATTTCATTTTTATCTGTTTGTGTTTTTTTGGTAAACCAGCATGATCAAAACCAAACTTTAACATATAATTTTTAACGGACTTTTTTAAAAATAAACTTCTTTAAAGGTGTATTTATGAAAATTAAGAGTAAGATTTTCAGCAGTATAAATGGTTTATTTTTTTAAAATAAAACTGCTAAGTCGATAACCATTTTTTCGGAATCTCGAAAAATTCGTTCTGATGAAAGGCATATAAAAATTTTCCAATTTTTTTATTTTAAGGAATGAACGTAAAAGACAATAAAATAACACAAATTTTGTATAAAAAATGAAGTCGATCGGATTATTAGTTGCCGAGATATTTGTAATCCTGTTTTTCACATTCTTCGATTTTTTCTGCCAAAGTTTTCTACATAAACGATTATGTAACCAAAATACTTGTGGGGTGGGTTCCTGTAAATGAATGGAAAATGTCATGCATCTAACATTCCTAGAAAGTCGGCATTATTGTACTTCCAAAATTAATATCAATTTCATTATGTTAGAAACATATCAGAGTAAGATCATTAAACATAACACATTCTCATTTGCTAGTGTATCTCGATAATGTAAATAAATTTTACCGTATTTAAAATATTGCACCACTATTAACATTAGAACTACCAAGAGCAGTCACTTTAACGGCTACCATATGAATATGCTTCGATTCATACCAGAAATTTGATTATGAAGTAATTTTAAAATACACAAACAAGAAAAACGTTAAATAATAAAGTTACTCATTCGATCATCCCAATGGTCCGGAATTTCTTGAAATTCCATATTTTCTTGCTTAAACATCTATGCAATCGGATATTCGACTCATCGACTTCGATGGAAGGTAAACTGAAGCAAGACGACTCCAGTAGGCACTTCTAATCCACTGCATTGGTTCATTAAAGTTAAACTGTTTTAAATAGAAATTCTGGTGTGAAGTATTATTATAAAACTTGACTCAAATTTCTGCTAGTTCTAGCTTTAAAAC
The DNA here is from genome assembly GCA_964019185.1 of Maratus speculifer. Lineage (NCBI taxonomy): Eukaryota > Metazoa > Arthropoda > Arachnida > Araneae > Salticidae > Maratus > Maratus speculifer. The sequence continues at coordinate 129,956,979 of OZ025303.1, forward strand.
ACACCGCAAATGATTTTCCCTATGGACCAAAATATAACGGATTCTGGTCAGGTCGTCGGATTTGTAGGTTGCATCTGGCAGCGGCTTGAGCTTGTGTGTTGATTTCTGTTGGCGTTGTTGTCAACGTGTCGTGTGTACTCCTCTTCCGTCCGTTTGGGTGGAATTTCTTTATAATTTCGTGCAGTTTCGCTCGTTACTTCTTGTTTTTCGTGCAGTAAGTGTCTTGTTACGTTAGTTTTCACCAGCACTGGTAAGTGTTGAACTGTTTTTTCTTTGAGTTTGTTTCGAATTTTGTTTGTTGTAATTGTGTCTGACTGTCAACAGTGACGGTCACAGATAGCAAAATGAACTCTGAATTTAAAGTCCAGGATGCTGTTTCAAACATGGAGGTAACTAATAGCGTTACTCATAATCCCTTCCTATACCGTTTAAACCATAGGTTCCCAACGAGGGCGGTACCGCCCCCCAGTGGGCGCTGGACCCTTCCAGGGGGGCGGTAGGGAGTCCAGAGAAAAATGGGGGGCGTTAGGACAGTCAAGGGGGGCGGTCATGGCATACCTACCTATTTAGGAACTAATGTAATAAAAATAGTTGATCTCCCCTGCATTGCCCGGTCCCTGACAAAAACCTTAACTGCACCTTTAAATTGAAATCTATAAAGACGAACATATATCTGAGAGGGGGGGGTGGGTGGAATTTATTTTTCTAATGTCCGTGGAACAGGTAGAAGGACTAAAATCGCGGAGAACAAAATTGTATTGTATTAGGCAAAACATTCTAGCTTCAATTCTTTCATGAATGTCATCTCAGCGGAACACGAAAAATCGCTATTACTTGCAAAATCATTATGAATTTGAAAATTGTGGAGCACAAAATTCGCGATAATTGGCTAACTAAGGATTTTTTATTAACCTGTAATTCGAAAAATTCTGTAGTTTGTGGCATAGACCTGAACAGAGATATTTAAACGAACCCGTGATTTGAAACAGTTCAAGAAATTAGTTTGTTCTTACACTCTCAAAAAAACTTCCGTCTTTTCACAGAAAAAGTACTGGCAGCACTGCTGCCAGAAATTGTCTGTATATTGACGACTATCTGTTTATTTTTTTCTCCGTCAAAAGAGGAAAAATATCCGTCTTTTGAAAAAAGTCTGGAAAAGATAAATACGCCGGCGGTGAGGGTCGAACCCACGACCCCAGCATTACAAGGCCAACGCTTATCCTCCTCGGCGCCACGATTGCTCAGGAGAAAAGTGCTTAGAAGTAGAAGCCTTTATTTCTTATGAGTGTGATTTGGTTTATTTCGTTAAAGAGCTTTTAATTTTGAAGTTAATTTCGGGAAGATTTCATCTTTAATGAAACTGTGGCTGGGGTTTTTATACGTTTATATTAATATAGTATAAAAATGTGAATTTTAATTATGTTTGCGTAGATTGCTAGAAGAAAAATATGGATGTTCTACGACAAGATTTTTTTGAATAATATCATTTTTTTTTCTTTTTGCATTTTATATTTTAATTAAAATATCTTTTACATGTGTTCATTTAAAGTACATTTTAAATAGGAATATTTATTATATAAATAACTTAGTAAATTCAACTTTATTCAACTTATCCAACTTTGAATATGAATAACAAATTGTGAGAATTTTTGAATGATTGAAGAAAGTAATTGTTATTTATTTTTAAATACGAAAACATTTGTGTCTTTTTAAACTAAATTAGACATTTTAATCTATAGAATATTTTGCTTTTCATTTTAGAAATAAATTCGAATTTATTACTAACAGACCCAATACGCATGCGTGCAAGAAATAAACAGAATCTCTTCCTCATTTTTCGACGCTCGAATGAATTCACAGATCAAATACGTTTTCTGGGAATACGGTAATTATTTGTGAAATATAACGATAACTTAGTGTGGTAACTTTTTGTGGACGTAATTTACGTTTTATCAGCGATCTTTAGGGGGGGGGGATGCTTTCTTGGGTTTTTTGAAAATTTCAATTTTTTATAAAGTTAGCGGAGGGCGTATTAACGGTATTTTAAGGTAATGAAAGAAGAAATATCGGCAGTATATAGTATTGAGTATTTTGAATATGGATCTAAGCACTCTTCTACAAACCAATCGTTAACTATGTGCTTAATTTGCCAAAAAGTTTTTTCAAATGAAGCAATGGAGCTTTGTAGGATACAAGAGCAGTTGAATAAATGAGTGCTGATAGAAAAGGCAAAGATATGTTCTATTTTTACTTTCTTCTATCTTACAAGAAAGTATTGGATTCGAGAAATTTTTCTAATTCTGGTTTTCGACAGATTTACATGTTTTAGAAGGTCACAGATTCCAAGGAGCATGTTTTTACAAAATGTCTGTCTGTGAGTATATGATTCTGTATTTGTGTGACATACATTTTGTGAGCGCTCTATCTGAACAACTACTGCACGGAATTCAACAAAAATTTATATTCGGATAATCACTGATAGGAAATGACGCTGATTAGTTGTTGGTGTGAATCACTGAACAGGTGGCGCTTCTATGCTGCCTTTTTCTCAATTTATACAACAGCTTTATCCCAAGAACTATTGCCCAGATTTTCACCAAACTTCAGATTCTGTTAGTCCTTGATATGAATGGATGATGTTTACATTTTGTTGAAAATTTCTCAACAGGTTGTACTGCTATGTTGCCTTTTTCACGATTTCTGCAACAGCTCTATCTCAAGAACTCACGTATGGATTTTCACCAAACTTTATACTTGGTTAGTTCTTGACATTGATATTTATCATGAATATACCGAGTTTATTTTTAGATCCTTTCGCAAATGGAGATATAGCAGTATCAACATATTTGGAGGAGGAAATAGTGGAACTCACAGCAAATGAGAACTAAAAGTAAAATTGAGAAATGGGTACCAAGAGTCTAACTTCAAAAGCCAATACAGCCGTAAGTGAGAGTATATAAAATTTTAATTGTTTTTCCTTCATCATATTTGGCTGAGAGTGGGTTCCGTGCAATAGCTAATTTACTGTAAAAGAAAAGAAACAAACATCTTTGAACCTGACAGTTTGTGACTGATGTTAAATAAATTTGAATCCAGCATGAACAAATTGTTAAAACTCCATCAGCCATTTCATTATTTTTTTAATTCAATGGTTTTCAGTTTATTTTTCAATTTTTAATAAACAATTTTTAACTACATTTGATGTTCATTTAAATTAACTTCTACTTTATGATTCTTAATAGATAAATAGACAGATAAAATATAAATAATACGCAATAATATTTTAATATTTTGTATAATTAATTATTATGGAAGAGGGGGGGCGTTGGCATTTTTTTTCTCTTATAAAGGGGGCGGTGGTCCAGAAAAGGTTGGGAACCTATGGTTTAAACAGTTCCCCTGAAAATATCTTATCGGAAGCTAGTAAAGTCGGCATTGGTGCCATCTCGGTTACCCTAACTGCTGTTAATGGATCCATACCCGTGGTGGACCCATCCCAAGGTGCTAAGGGATGCCATTGCCTCGCAAGTTCCTTCATATAAATGTATTGATTTTATGAAAATTACCCGCCAGGGCAAATTACTAATCCACACACAATCGGCAGAAACTGCCATTGAAATTTTAAAAATCAAAGCATTATTAAATATTTCTGTTACTGCGTCCTACCTTCCTGAAGAAATATCAACCCGGTTCCTTCTTCACAACATCGACCCGCTTGTTAATTGCACTGAAATAGCGGAAGAATTGGATTTCATTGGAATAAAAACACTAGAAGTTAGACGTTTTCTTCGACAGGGCTCGACGCCAACCACGTCGGTCCTGGTCACCAAGCTTGGCCACTCCCTCCCGGCTGAAGTTAAACTATGGTATCAATACCATCGTATCTCTCTATTCGTCGATAAACCACGGCAATGCAATAAATGCAAAAAATTTACTCACAGTACACGTAACTGTAAGATCGATCCTATTTGCAGCCAGTGTGCAGAGTCCCATCAAGGCACCTGCTCCGCTACCTCCCCCCTTTGCGCTAATTGCAAAGGCCCCCACGCCGCCTCTGACAAATCTTGTCCTCACTATATACGTAAAGCCAAACTCCTCAAATACAAAGCCGATTTTAGTGAGGCCCGGCGACAGTTCCGCGCCAGCACCGCTCACAAGGCTGAATCATATGCGGCTGCGGCCTCGTCATCCGCCAGTTCCCCCCCTCCTACGAACTATATCACCAAAACGGAACTCCAGGAGACCCTTCAAGGGTTTAGCGAAAACATTGCTAACATGTTGCAGCAAGTGCTAACCGCTCAAGCTGCCAACTGCCAAAATATGCTTACCATGTTTACCTCAGCGGTCATCGGTACAATAAAAGAGGTTTTAACAACTGATGATTCCCTCTCACTGCCTCCACACACTGGGAAAAAGAGCGAACTTTTACATTCACCCAGAACTCAACATACATCGGAAAAAATAAAAAAGTTGCGAAAGGCCTTATCGGAAAAGGGGTCCTTGTCAGACCTCCTCATGGAATTTTCTTCCACGGAATCTGGGGTTCCAGATGACAACTCCAAACATGAGCTCGGACACTCTTCTCTGGCCACTGGACTCACGTGAGTTGGGCCCTCTTTCCTTCCCTCTCTCCTCTCCCATCCCCCCCCCTTTTTTTTTTTGTTTAGGGGAGGAAGTCATGCTCTACTCTTTGATGTGGTTGTCTTTTGGGGGCTTCTCTCTCTTCTCGTTTTGCTGGTGTTTCCCTTTTGTTTTTCATGGGTTTCCAAGTCATCCATTGGAACTGTAGGAGTGTTCGTGCTAATGGACATTGGCTACGCGCCCCTTTATTTAGAGACTGCCAGGTCATCTGCTTACAGGAGACCTTTTTAGCTTCGGGTTCAACCTTTTCTATTCCCCGTATGCACACCTTTTTGACTGGTAGAGATGGCGGCCGTGGTGGAGGTCTCCTCACGGCGGTCCGCGCTTCTTACCCTTCATACCGCATTTCTCTTCCTATTGACTCTTCCGGCAATACGGAGGCTCTTGGCGTTAAGATCAACATTCATGGCATCTGGCTCACCATTGTCAATATCTACCTTCCCAGGGGTTCCTTTGCAGTTCAGCGGTTTGATAGCTTACTCAATTCTATTGAGCCACCATTCCTTCTGGTGGGTGACTTTAACATCAATCTACTCTGTCGCCAGCCTCCTTACCCTCTTCCTCTCCAGCGCTTCCATTTCTGGATCCTCAGTCATCCCGTTTGTGTCTGCAATACGTCCAGTGCGACCCGTACTGCGCCCGGTTCTGCCCCTTCCCTTCTCGATCTCACCCTCTCCTCTTCTGGCCTTTTTGGTTCGCTTTCCTGTTCGGTGCATCCGGATCCATTCGACTCTGACCACCAGCCCGTCATTATTCAGATTGGTGGGCACGATACTCAGGTCGACTCCCGTCGCCACTTTGTCAACTGGACCTCGGCCGCCCGTCATCTAAATTCGACTCTAGATAACTTCAATTCCTATTCTACTTACGACTCCTTTTCGGACTCCTGTAGAGCGACACTCTCCAGGTGCTCCGTTTTCCCTTGCCGTGTGCCTCGCCACAACGTTCCTTCGTGGGACTCCACATGCCGTAAATTACTTGGACTCAAACGTCGTTACCTCCGCCTTGCAAGATCTTGCTGCTCCAAGGAGATGTGGTTGCTCTATAAACAGACGGCCAGCAAGCTCCGGCGCTACATCAAACAGGTTTCCCGCAACTACTGGGACAGGACTTGTCGCTCTCAGGGTTCGAATGGCCAAATCTTCAAACTGCTCAAAAATCTGGCTCGTAGAGATACTTCACCTGGCGACAACATTTTGTGGAACGGGGGCCCTGTCGCTTCCTGGCGCGCCCAAGCGGACCTTTTCCTTGAGGCTTTCAGCAAAGATGATCCTTTGGTTCCCATTCCTTATGATCTTAGCGATGGGGACGCCTGCCTTGATGCTCCTTTTACTCTCAATGAACTACGTCTCGCCATCCGAAGGACTCGTCCTACAACTCCTGGGCGCGATGGGATATCCGTTAAGTTACTCCGAGGCCTCTCTGACTCGAATCTAGAGAAACTTCTCACCCTTTATAACGAGTTTTTGGACTCGGGTACCGTACCATTTGCGTGGAAGGAAGCCACCATCGTCCCAATCTGCAAGCCTGGCAAGCCTTCTCGCCTGGTCTCTTCTTATCGTCCCATTGCACTGACTGCTGTGTGCTCGAAGGTCTTTGAACGTCTCCTTCTCCACCGCCTGATCTTTTGGGCTGGGAACAACGAGATCTTTCAGGCTTCTCACTACGGTTTTATGCCTTTCAAGGACTCTACGGCCGCTCTGTGTAAGTTCTTTGATGACATATCAAGAGCTCGCAACTCCCGTCTGACTGCGCTAGCGGTATGTCTTGACATCAGCTCGGATTACGACTCAGTCTGGATCGACGGCCTGATCTATAAGCTTGCCCATCTTGGTATCCGGGGCAAAGTTGGCCACTGGATCGCAAATTTTCTGACGGATCGCTCTATCCACGTGCGGTGGAAATCTCAGTTTTCCAACCGAGGTCCATGTAGGAGAGGCGTACCGCAGGGTAGCGTTCTCTCCCCGTTTCTTTTTATGATTTTCCTTTTCGACATCTTCGAGATCCTGGAGTGCGGAGTCTATCTCCTGATCTATGCAGACGACATTTTCATATATGCCTTGGGGGAAGATCCTCTGCGCACCTTGGCCAAACTCCAGAACTGCATTGATCGGCTAGTCCAGTGGTGTTCTGCTCATCACCTCTCCATCTCACCTGAAAAGAGCACCACTATAGATTTCTCCCGGCGTCGGCCTCTTGAATCAAAAGCTAATATCAGGGGCCTTGAACTTGAGTGGAGTCCCGTTGTTAGAATCCTAGGGGTCTGGTTCGGTAGGTCCCTCCTATTCAATTATCATTTCTCTTACCTTCGTGCCAAGGCCTTTAAGAGGCTCAACTACCTGAAAGCTGTCGCCTCGCACACTCACGGCATTCATACGGTACACATGTTGCGTATCGTTGATTCTCTTGTCCGGAGTCTTCTCGAATATGCCTGCTCCCTTTTTCTCAAAGTCTGCCCCTCTACTTTGAACTCTCTTGAGGTCACTTACAACGCTGCTCTACGTGTCGCCACCGGGCTTCCGAGATATACTACACTTCCTCTCCTTCGCCGCGAGGCGAATGCCTCCAGTATGGTCAGCCGTATCCGCTGCAATGCCAATAGGTTCCTAGCTCGCCAGCTTTCTCTCCCACACCCCCCTTTCTCGTCCGACCTTTCAATTGCTTCTGGACATCTTTCGGCTGCTGCTGTTGAGTTTTTAAGCACCTATAACCTTGATCCGAATGATATACTCAAGTTCTCGTGGCCATCCCATCCTTTTCTTCACTCAGAATGCCATATCCTTTTGGACGGTCTTCCCTTCCAAAATCCTTCTCTCCCTTCGGAGGCCATCTACCAAGCTTGGAAATTGTGGAGCGCTTCGATGTCAAACACTGTATTGCTCTCCTCTGACGCCTCCAAAGACCCCGTCAAAACATCCGTCGCTGTTCACAATTCTTCCTCCGGATCCAGTATCGCCATGGTTGTACATCAGCTCAACTCAGTCTTCACTGCCGAGGCCTTCGCCATTTTCATCGCTCTAACATCCTTTGTGAAAGAGAATGGTCGCTACTTCCTGCTCACTGACAGCCGCTCTGTTCTCTCTGCTCTGGAAAACTATTCTCTCCGCTCTCCTAGAGTAATCACACTCCTGCATAACACCATCTCTCAGCTCCTCTCTCTCCATAGAGTGTTTCTTTCTCTTGTGTGGTGTCCTGGCCACAAGGGCATTCCCCCTAACGGGGTGGCTGACTCCCTGGCTCGCAATGGCCCGTACCTTACTCGCACCCTGAACTGGGTCGCTCCTGAAGACCTTGGGGCCCAAATCCGTCGTGACTGGATAGCTGAGAAGACGTATGCCTGGCTGAACAGCGATTATTGCTCCGATTTCCCTCATCTTAGCGAGGACGATGCCTTTCGACAGTGGACCGGCCATCGTCGTGAGGACATCTGGATTTCTCGGTGGCGTACCCGTACCTGGCTGACTAACTCCCGGCTCTTCAGTATGAATCTGGCGCCTTCCCCACTGTGTTCTATATGCTGTGTCCCTGAGACTTCTGACCACGTCCTTCTCCAGTGTGCAAAATATAGCACGAACAGGATCACCTTACTTTCTACGCTTGGCTTACAGTCCCAATCTACGTATTCTGAGATTATTACAGCTACTCTCAAATCTCGCTCCGGTCTCTCTTCTCTCGTCAAATTTTCTCTTGTGGTTGCTCGTGGGTAATCACGGATTTCTCATAACACACTGCATTTGAGATTTCGGATTCTCTTCCTGTCGAGTAGTTGAGACAAAGCCGCCTATGGCGAAGCATAAGTCTCAAGCCGCCTGCCAACCAACCAACCAACCAAAATATAACGGATTAATTTTGAGTGCCCCTGTAAATAAACTATTAATAACACACACTACAAACTCAATTCCTTAATTCTTTTGAACGATGTTGCAAAATGTTAAAAATAAATAAAACTTTGCTCAGCTTTTAACCACTTAATTAATACTTTCTTTTACATACAATAAATTGAAAATACGGGTTAAACAATACTTTTTTTAAGCTAAAATGTTCGTAACAATTGAATCTAAACAATTATGTTATTAAGTAGTATGACATTGTAATTAAAAAAGTTATTGGTGTCAAAAAGCTTTAAGCGATGAATCAAACAAACTCTTCTTGTCCGTACGACTCACGGGCAAATCAGTTAAAGTAGTTAACCTTAATTTTGCTTATTTGTTGAAGCGGCACAATAAAAAGCATTTCAAAATTACAAGGAATATTTTGAGCTGTATTATACTCTGAGAGCGTGCAGTGCAATCTGATACTGATATTTGTAAAAAAACCAAGGAAGCAGAGTAAAGCAATTTCCGACATCAACCTTCAGTTACTTGCGAGAATAACTTCAATAGCTGCAGCTGTTTTCCGGATACCTCGTAAACATTCCTCCTACACCGGTAATGCGACAGCACAGACAATCACATCATCGAGTTCATGTCTGAAATTCCAGAATTAATTAAAAGAACATTCGCGTACTAAAACGCAATTCGACTGCCAAATCATATCTTGGTGAAAACACATGAAAACCCGATTTTAAGAGCCCACACTACTAATTGAAAACGACCCGGATGATAATGTTAATTCTATGGGGGCGTTCTTTTCAAATATCTCCCTCAAATTTTATTTTATTTTATTTTATTATTATTTTTTTTTTTTTTTTTGCTTGGGATAGCTGAGGGCAATCTACAACCGGGCTAGTTTTTACTTTTTCGATTTTGGTTTCAGATTTTTAAAAAAATTACTTTAACTTTCGAAACCAGTTTCAACCGGTTCTGAAATTAAAACTGTTCTAATATAAAAAATATTTAATTCAAAATCGAAAAAGTGAAAATTAGCCCGGTTGTAGATCTTTCCTCAGCTATCCTATGGAAAAAAAATCATGTAAAAATATTAAAATTTTAGGGAGATATTTGAAAAGAACGTCCCCTTAGAATTAACATTATCATCCGGGTCGTTTTCAGTCAGTAGTGTGGGCTCTTAACGGTTGACTCGTAGGTTTACCATTATGTTTTCCTTTTCCAAGTCCTCCACGTTTTTATATAACTTTGGGTGCTGGAAGACCAGCACCCAAAAGGAAGACCCAGCACCACTCATGGCAAACCCACGAGTCAATCTCTAAAATCGAGTTTTCAGTTATAGTCCAAGAGCCGACCGCCCAAAACCCTAAGTAATCGAGCACAAGAAAAAATCTTTCATTTTACGGAAGAGTATAAATAGAGGAATCTAATGATCCATGTCTGCCGGACACGAAGTGGTGCATAAGCCAAAAATTGATACCACTAGTGGTTGACTCGTAGCTTTAACATTGTGTTTGCCGTAGAATCAAAATATGAAAACATGGAAAACTGGGTGCAGGAAAACACAATCCTAAGACTACAAGTAAATCACTAGTGGTATCAATTTTTGGCTTATGTACCATTTCGCTTCCGGCCGAGATGGATCATTAGATTCCTCTATTACTACGCTTCCGTAAAATAGAAGATTTTATTTCGTGCTCGATTACTTAGGGTTTTGTGTGGTTGGTTCTTGAACTGTTATGAATAAATCGAAATTTAAAATTAAATTTTACTGGCGAAAGTTTGTCCCGTTGGTAATCAGACCTCGAAAGTAGTTATACAAATACATAGAAAACCGACACCAAAAACCATAGCTGCCAACTCTTCCGATTTTTTGTCCCATAAAAATTTAATAGAAATTTTTGCCTTATTTACGGCGATTTGAAATTGTAATATTTACTATAAATTTTTTCCGGGCCGAAAAATCGGAAGTTGTTGGCAGCTATGCCAAAAACTTTTCAAGTTACAACGGTAAACCTTCACTTGACGTCACGGCAATAATAAATCGGATATACCAGAATGTTTGGAATTAATTCGGTACCCAAGGACTTAAAATTTATCTAGATATTTTTTACGCCTTTGTCCTATCCCCAAACTACAGAAAAAAAAGAAAAAAAAAAAAGGAGGAAACCCAATAACTTCGAAATTGATGGATTTAAAGAAGGCCCATAAGTAAATCAATCCTCCTAGTGTCGGTACTATTTATCGGCAGGGTGTCATTTTTTTTTTGTACAAGCAAAGAAAAAAAATTTATGAAAAAAAATCATTGATCAGACATTACTTTTTCTTTTTAAGTGACAGAGTGGCTATTCCTTTGTAAGAAAATCGTTACCATACGAATACTAAGAAGCTCTGCTCCTGTGCTTTTTGTGCGTTTATTTTTGTTAGTCCTCTAATTCCCGTGATAGAATAGGTTCTAGAAATTTTGCAACTCAAAGAATCTAATTTAATACAGGAAATTTCAATAACGAATTTCCCTTTATTTACCGTATTTACTCGTGTATAGGGCGCACGCGTGTATAAGGCGCACCCCTACTTTACAAGTAAAAATGGTGATTTCTTAAAATCTCGTATATAACGCGCACCATTAATTTGATACGCTAATGAAGAATGACTAAATGAATTTCAGTAAAAAAAAATTGGAAAAAAAAATTCAACCAGACCAGAAAACAATACGAAAATGCATTTTTAGACTTCGGGTTGTAAGAGAATGACGGGAAATAGGAATGAGTGACGGTAAAGAGAATTGCTAATTAGCGTTTAGATAATGTAATTAGCTCTGTTGTATAAAAAACTGCAAGGAATGAAATAAATACGCAGTAATATTTCAATTCAGTAACATTTTCCGAGTTTTAATGTCTTCTTTGAATAATTTCTTGTTTCATATGTATATCGTTCGACTGCATCCAACAGTAGAAAATTATTCCGTGTATAAGGCACACCTAGGAGTTTTGCCCTAATTTTTTGGAAAAAATGTGCGCCTTATACACGAGTAAATACGGTAATTGAGGAATGATTTATAATCAATAAAGAAAATCTTCTTTTCTTTTAATTTCTGGTATGAATTTGGAATATCTAAATTAAAAAATCCATTAAATTGGAAACACTGATGATAGCACATATGCTATCATAGGCATTAGAGGGTTTAGTAAGAGCTTTTTCACAAGATCTGAGAGAAAATCGTTCGTCGTGAGTGACAGGACAAAAATCTGAATGTACGCGTAAGCTAAAATTTTGTAAAAAAAAAAAAAAAAAAAAAAAAAAAATAACTAGTCGTTGGGGTCCACCGTAATACTTACCCATCATATATATCATATCATAAAACAAAATTTAAACGTGTATTTAAATATTTTTATTATGCATAGTAATGCTCTATTAATGAGTTTCTGATGAATCTATTTCGACAAATTATATACAACACGCCAAACGACTCAAGTAGTACTGAATTGCGAAAAAGAAACTTCCTTATAACTCCAAAATTAATAATCGTATGGACTTACAGTTTACAGCTTTAAAAAGAGCGTCTCATTTCCCATTAAAATCTATCTTTGAATTGAAACTGGAATGAAATACAGGGTCATGAAAAATCGAAGAATGTGGAAAACAAGATTACAGATATCTCGGCAATTAGTAATCCGACCGACTTCGCTCTTTATACAAAATTTGTGTTATTTTATTGCCTTTTACGATCACTCCTTAAAATAAAAAAAAATCGAAAATTTTTATATACCTTTCATCAGAACGAATTCTTCGAGAGTCCGAAAAAAATAGTTCCGGAAAATCGAGGTTACTGACATTAAATAGGCTTTGTTCCATTCTTACATACTAAGTACATGCAAAATTTCAAGTCTCTATCTCAATTTGTTCGGGAGATAGAGCGTTTACAGACAGACAGACGGACAGACAGACACACAGACACACAGACGGACGGACGGCAAAATTTTTTTTCTAAAAATATGTTTTTCGAAATCTCCAGTGTCGAAAACGTGTAAATCGCCAAATTTTTTTTTTTCGATTTTAAAAACGATTGCAAGACTTACCCTATACTACGTATGATGGGTAAGTAATAAATCATTCCAGAAATTCGGGTATAAAAAATATCGTGAATTTCGACAAATTGTCATTGTAAAAATTCATTTTCGTCAAAGAATCAAAGTTAATACACAAACTTTGTCAAAGGGCTCTTTAAAAAAATGTGAATTTTATTAACGGCTGCGGAAAATGAAAATCTATATATTTAAAACACCTGGCTGTTTTTTTGGTCATCAGCCCTGAGCTTTCTACTGGTCCGATTTTGATAATTATTTTTTTAAATGAAAGCGGATTATGTGTAGATGTGCCCATTCTGGCTAATTTTTAATTTATTTCAATTTTTCTATTTTACTTTTAATTTTAAAAGCTTTTTCATGACATTTCTTCAAAACAGTGGCAACAGCTTAAGCTTTTCTCAAAATTTATTTTGTTTCATTATTTTCCACCAATCATGATCTTGATCTCATCGGTGAATGTATAATCGCATTTCAAACAAAAAAAAAAAAATAATAATAATAAAGATTTTAGTTAAATTTAATCATAATAAAATGATTCCACATAGTTATTCTCTGCAATACACAGATTATTTACTGAGTAATATTATTAAATATTATGTAAGTAAAATAACAGAAGATAAACTTTAATAAAATATAATATCTAAAATGAAATTTTTTCGATGGAGAAAATGTCGTCATACAGAAACCAGATAAATTTATTCCATGAATACAATATACATTGTTATAGCTGTGTCAGTGATGATGTCATATTCACTGACTTTAATTCCTGCATCTAAATAAAGTGAACTTCTATTAATTTATAGATCCGTGGTGTGCACAAATGAAAATATTTCTATAAATTGCGCCATTTCTGTTTAATTATAATGAATATTTTATGAAACTAAAGAATTCTTAAATAACTGCATAAATCACGCTTTTATTTAAGAAAAAACAAGTATTTCTGAAGGTGTAAATGATGTCATATTTGAAAAAAAAAAATAAAACCTGTGATATGCCGGTATTACTATATTTCTATCTTACATAATATCAAAAAATAATTAAAATCATTTCATTGTATTAAGTTATTGTTTAAAAAAAAAATGCATTTCAGCAACAAATACAAAAATTTTATTCTTTTTAATAACAGACATATCGGTTTTTTTTCGTTGCCATAACAACAAAATTAATTTTTACAAGTTCATGGAGGATACAAACCAATAAATAAATTAAATTTATTGCAAGTGCTCTGTAAATGTGTAGTGGGTTGGTTAGGCAGTTTAGTAAGTCCCTGTTTCTATTATAATTAAAATGTTTCATTGATATTATAATTATTGTACAGTTATCAAGCGATATTTAAACGGAGAAAAAATAAAATATGCAGATATCTTTCAATTCGTCTTCCGGGGTATAATATTAACTTCCTAAATAGTTTGGCATTTAAATAATATTTAAGGTTTAGAAACCGCATTAAAAATAGATTTGTAGCTAAAGTTAAGTCCAACATAATAATATATGAGTTGTTTTCCTTATTACTTACCCATCATACGTAGTATAGGGTAAGTCTTGCAATCGTTTTGAAAATCGTAAAATTTTTTTTGACGGATTTACACGTTTCGGACACTGGAGATTCCGAAAAACATATTTTTAGAAAAAAAATTTTGCCGTCCGTCCGTCTGTGTGTCTGTGTGTCTGTCTGTCTGTCTGTCTGTCTGTCTGTCTGTAACCGCTCTATCTCCCGAACAAATTGAGATAGAGACTTGAAATTTTGTATGTGCTTAGTATGTAAGATTGGGACGAAGCCTATTTAATATCAGTAACCTCGATTATCCGGAACTATTTTTTTCGGACTCTCGAAAAATTCGTTCTGATGAAAGGTATATAAAAATTTTCGAATTTTTTTATTTTAAGGAATGGACATAAAAGGCAATAAAATAACACAAATTTTGCGTATAAAACAAAGTCGATCGGATTATTAGTTGTCGAAATATTTCTAATCCTGTTTTCCACATTCTTTGATTTTTCATGGTCCTGTATTTCATTCAAATTTCAATTCAAAGATATCTTTTAATTGGAAATGAGACACTTAATTTGATGCAAGAAACCGTTAGTGAATATGATTAATAATTTTGGAGTTATAAGGATGTTTCTTTTATGCAATTCCGTGCTACTTGAATTGTTTGGCGTTTCATACAATTTATCGAAATCGGTTCATCAGAAATTCATTAATAGAGCATGATTATGTGTTAAAAATACTTAATTATACGTTTATTTATTTTATATTTTTGGAATTTTAATGCATTTTATAAATTGTTTACATATGTTATGTTTTCATATATTATGTTATGCATATCCATGATGGGTAAGTATTACGGTGGCCTCCAACGACTAGTTTTTTGTTATTTTCTGAAGTTTGTGTATCTTTATCATGAAAAGCTATGTTATCCTTATTTAAGAGGTGGCAATTGTTTATTTCGCTCAGTATTTTACTGTCTATATAAGATTGATATATATCATACCTAATATATATTCTTTTCCGTCGATTTTCGACGGGTGCAACTAGTTTTATTTAAAGATAGCGATAAAAACGGGAACTACGTTAAAAAATCGTAAAAAAAAGCAAATTTTGTACAAAAAAAGGGGGGGGGGCAGGAAAAAGTGCGAATTTTGTCAAAAGATGGCGGGAAAAAAAGCAAACTTCGCCAAAAAATCGCGATAAAAACGCGAAATTTATAAAAAAGTCGGGAAAAAAAAACGAATTTCGGTGGAGGATCGTGGAAAATGCAAATTTCATGAAAGGGCTGCTAAGAAAACACAAACTTAGTGAAAGATAGTGGAGAAAAACATAAATTGTCAAACGGCTGAAAGAAAAAAGAGGAATTCTATCAAAGAATCTCAAAAAGAGCGCGAATTTCGTCAAAAGATGAAGGAACAAATGCGAATTTCACTTATAATAGTAAACATAGATGTATGTATGTGATGATTTCTAAAGAAATTACTGCAGTTTGCAGCCGATCTTTGATGAAATTCTCTTTTTTAGCTTGACCTTTTGACGAAATTCGCATATTTTCGCAGCATTTGAAAAAAATTGCATTTCCCGGAACCGCTTGGGTATTCCGCATTTTTCCCATGACACTTCGACAAAATTTACAATTCTGCAACAACCCTTTCACAAAATTAGTGTGTTTTTCCAGCCCTTTAATAAAATTCGCATTTTCCCCTCGACCGTTTGATAATTCCATCCTTTCACAAAGTTCATTTTTATCAGCGATCCTTTGACAGAATTCCCGTTCTCACCAATTTTTTTCACGTTATTTGTTTTTTCCACAATCCTTTGAAGAGCGTTTTCTCCGTGATTCTTTGCCAAAATGTGAGTTTTTTTTTCATTGCTCTCTGTGTGTTTAATTTGTTAATTTATGTTTATTTCAAGACCCTTTGACGAAATTAGGCCTTTTTTTTCACGATCCACTGACGAAATTAGCGTCTTTTTTGCGGCAATTGGTGAAATTAGCTTTTTGGGGGGCTATTTGACGAAATTTGAGTTTTTCCACGATTATTTGAAAAATTTCCATATATTCTTCCCTAGGTCTTTTACAAAATTCGCGTTTTTCCCCCGATCCATTGGCAAAATTGAACATATATTTTTTGAGAAAGATTGACAAAACTGATTTCTTATGGTGATTCTTTGTAAAAATTCGTGATTATTTTTATGTCCGAATTTCCGGACATAAAAATTTTTGTCTGAATTTCTAATCGAGTTCTCTAATTGTAGCTTTTCAACAGATTGGTGTAGTACAGGAATGTCATAAAACATACAATGACAGCTTGTCGATGTTGCCAATCTGTGATCTTAAATCTCCAAAGATTTGGGAGGAAAAATTTAACCACTAACTGGTTTGCCCGCACATCGTTTTTATTTAACTGCTACTATTTAATATTAGATTTTTGCGATTAAATAAGCCGAAGATTTGTTTTCAATTGTACTGTTAGCTAAAAATTGCAGCAGTTGGCAACTACGGGGTAACCATGCTGCCCATTCCTGAGCGCGCTTATGACATCTGATGAAAATACATTTAATTTTATTATTGTTTCACCATTAGGTGAAACAATAATAAAATTAAATGTCCCCACTAATACAAAGAATAGATATATCAGGGTTGTAGGGGAGGATATGCAAGGATATACGCCGTATTCTTTCAGGATTTTTTTAAGTAACACCGTATACCCTCTGTTTCTCAAGAAAGCTATAGTATATATACCCTTTGCCTTGGACGCATACCCACTGCCTAGAACGTATATACCCTCATTTTTTTTTTCAACTATACCACTAAAGTTATTTAAGTGAATGTGAATCGAACTGTTTTCATTTTGATATGCTTTATTCTTTGAAAATGCTTAAAAAGTTGTAAATAATCTCAGGTAAAACACACACACACACACAAAAAAAAAAAAAAAAAAAAAAAAAAAAAAAAAAAAAAAAGGAAAGAAAAGAAAAGGAAACCAGAAATCTTTGATAGGACATATATATTAAAAAATAAATAAAATGGGTTACATACAGAGATTTTATTTTTAATTTATAGTGAAACTAAACTGTTGCTTTTCAACAGTTTGGGTGTAGTACAGAAATGTCATAAAAACACACAATGCCAGTTTGTCGATGTTGCCAATTTGGCGTCTTACAACTCTCAAGATCTAGGATTAAATTTTGTAGTTAAGGCGTATTTTAACCACTGAATAGATTTGCTCGTATGTCGTTTTTATTTAACTTCTATTATTTAATAGCAGATTCCTGCGACTAAATACGTCGATTTGTTTCCAGTTGTACTGTTAGCTAAAATTTGTAACAGTTGACAGCTAGGGGATAACCACTTTGGCCATTCCTGAATGCGTTTATGATATCTGATGAAAATGCCTCCCTTTATGATGAAACAATATTAAAGTTAAATGACCCCACTAATGCACAGAAAAGATATATCAGGGGTGTAGTGGACGGTGTACGGGGATATGCGCCGCATTCCTTCAGGATTTTTTAAGTAACACCTTATACCTTCTGTTTCTCAAGAAAGCTGTAGTATACTCTAGGGTATACCCTTTTTTTTTAATTTTTCATCTACACCACTAATGGTATTTAAGTGAATGTGACTAGAATTGTTTTTATTTTGATAGGCGTTATTCATTGAAAATGCTCAAAAAGTTGTAAATAATATCATACTGGATTAATATATATATATATATATATATAATGAAACCGGAAATATTTTATAAGACATAAGTATTTGAAAAAATTAAATTTACTTGTGAATGAAGGGATTGTTTTCACGGTATCCAATCAAGCTACCTAACTGTTGCTTTTCAACAGTTTGTGTGTAGTACAGGAATAACATAAAACATATAAAGACAAGCTTGTTGGTGTTGCCAATCTGACAGCTAACTACAACTTCCAAGATTTAAGAAGAAAATTTGAAATTGGGGAGTATTTTAACCACTTAACATTAGAACCGCGGGAAAATTCATTCAAGTTTTATAAAAATATTTCTCACCGGAATTTTCATTTAAAACAGTTTAAGTTATTTATTGAAAATATTATTGCTCAGCATTTATTTAGATTATTTTATTAAGAGTTTTCTGGTTCGAATCGACATCTCTCCATATGATACGGGTCAAAATGACCCGTCTCCGCGGTTCTAGTGTTAACTGATTTGTTCGCACGTGTTCGGGCAAGATGAGTTTGCTTGGTACATCACTTAATGCTTCAACGATAAATCAGCGATAGCTGTTTTTAATTTTTATTTCGATTGCTAAAGAAGTGTTTGAAACATTCACGCATTTAGGACTAGGAGATATTTAGAATGCACTAACTTGTAATAGTTGTTTTAATAGATAGTATAATTTTTATTTTATAAGCAATTACAAAAAATTGTTTTTATTTTAGAACATTTGGAAAACAGGGATACAACAAAGAGTAATAAATACATTTTTCAGTGTTTCACCTCGAATCAATTTTACTAACATTTCTTTCATTTGGCGATTGTTTTGAAGCAGAAATGTACGAAATGTAGAAAAATGAAAACGTAAATAATTCTTCTGTGTTTTAAGATATCATTTGTAGAGTTCATTTGTAATAACAAACTTTTAAATATGTATTTATTTCCCTTTTTTCAATGTTTTTGCAATGCAAAAATAATAAAATAAAGTAAAAAATTCCAAGAAATTGTCAAAAAATGTGTTTGTTTGAGTTCCCATGTATCATCAAATTTCAGGTGCAAAAAAAAAGAATTTAAAATTTTTTCGCTTTTTAATATTTCTTAGTTATCAGTTTGCTAATATAAATTCATAACTGAAGTTATACAGTGAAACCTCTCAATAAAGGACACCCATGGGACCGGAACTTTTGTCCCTTAAATAGGGATGTCCCTTATTAGGAGTTTTCGTTTTTGAACTAATCGTTCTTAATGACATAAAAAATAACAAGATATTAAAGTTGAAATTTAAATGTGCTTGAAGGTTAGAAATTATATTAATCAAGCACAAAAAGAATAAAAAATTAATTCATTAAAATTTTTAATCGATTACTAAATCATTAAATGATTTGTAGACTTATGGATTAGAATTTTTTGCATATACATTTGTGTACATGCAAAAGTACATTAACATTTAAAAAAATCTTATTTGAAGCAATCAATAAATAAAGCAATTGTTTTGAAGATAAATTTTTCTAATACAAAACCTTTCGGATATTCATTTACCATATTTATAAATTTTAGTCCTTCACTACAAGCAGTATTTACGAAAAAAGTATTCAACTGCTTTTCATATTTTAAAGCATCTGTGAAGTTTTTTATGTCACAATTTTTTGTTTTCTTCACTTTCAGAGTCATCCTCACAATTTTCAGCATTACTTTCAATAGGAATAAATGCGCTTCAATGTCTTCATCTGAATTTTGGGTAAATAACTGCTCAATAATTGTGTTTTATATCTCTGTATCAACATGACTGCCTGTCTAAGTTCACAAAATTCTGCATGCATTTTCATTTTCATAACAGATTATTATCTGAAATACCAAAAACAAACCCGCTTAAGGCCCCACACTAGGCATAGAAAAAGACCCGGATGATAATGTAAAGTTTATGGGAGCGTTCTTTTCAAATATCTCGCTCAAATTTTAATATTTTTACATGATTTTTTTGCACATGATAACTGAGGACGATCCACAACCGGCCTAGTTTTTACTTTTTCGATTTTGCTTATATATTTTTTATATCACGATAGCTTCAATTTCAAAACCGGTTAAAACTATTTCAAAAGTTAAAGTAATTTAAAAAAAAAAAATCTGAAACCAAAATTGAAAAAGTAATAAAGAATACTGCCCAGTTAAACTGAAGGCATTGAGCTCACAGGCTACAAATACTAATTGCACATTAAAGCTTTATATTTTCAAGGGTTAATTCCGTTCGAAAAAAAAAATTAAGAAGGGGAAACAGCTCTCCCCTTTTCTCTTTTTTTATACTTAATCATTGAACCTCCTATACTATCAAAGACATGCTTTATCATATAAAAAATCTATATCCAAAATTCAGAGCAAATTAGATAATTCTTAATAAAAACCCATTTAGCATTTATATAATTTAAAAAGAGTTATCCCCCTCTTTTATACTTAACCATTAAACTTCCAAAACTATTCAGAGATTTGAACGAAATCTGAAAATTCTGCTTGAAAAACCCATTTATATAAATTAAGGGGGGGGGACATTAGAACCCCTGTTCCTCTTATTTATACTTATTCAATGAACACCTAATAACAGTCACGGAATCGCCTCATCAGAATGATCCTAATCTAAATTTTGAACGAAAACTTAATTCTGCATGAAAATCCCATTTATATCAACTAACGGGGGGGGGGGCATTAGAACCCCTGTTCCCCCTATTTATACTTATTCAATGAACACCTAATAACAGTCACGCAATCGCCTCATCAGAATGATCCTAATCTAAATTTTGAACGAAAACTTAATTCTGCATGAAAATCCCATTTATATCAACTAACGGGGGGGGGCATTAGAACCCCTGTTCCCCCTATTTATACTTATTCAATGAACACCTAATAACAGTCACGGAATCGCCTCATCAGAATGATCCTAATCTAAATTTTGAACGAAAACTTAATTCTGCATGAAAATCCCATTTATATCAACTAACGGGGGGGGGGGGGCATTAGAACCCCTGTTCCCCCTATTTATACTTATTCAATGAACAACTAATAACAGTCACTGAATCGCCTCATCAGAATGATCCTAATCTAAATTTTGAACGAAAACTTAATTCTGCATGAAAATCCCATTTATATCAACTAACGGGGGGGGGCATTATAACCCCTGTTCCCCCTACTTATACTTATTCAATGAACACCTAATAACAGTCACGGAATCGCCTCATCAGAATGATCCTAATCTAAATTTTGAAAACTTAATTCTGCATGAAAATCCCATTTATATCAACTAACGGGAGGGGGCATTAGAACCCCTGTTCCCCCTATTTATACTTAATCAATGAACACCTAATAACAGTCACGGAATCGCCTCATCAGAATGATCCTAATCTAAATTTTGAAAACTTAATTCTGCATGAAAATCCCATCTATATCAACTAACGGGGGGCATGAGCCCCCCGTTCCCCCTCTTATACATATCGAATGAACTCCAAAAACTAATCAGGGAAGCGCCTTGTCAGGATATACCTACATACAAAATTTCAAGTGGATCGGATATTTTTATCATGAGTTATCGCGTTACGTACGAACATACATACAGAACGGACGGGCACATAAGCTCTCAGTCTATGATAGCCTGTGAGCTAAAAACTAAGCCGGTTGTGGATCGTCTTCAACTATCTTGAGCAAAAAAACCATGTAAAAATATTAAAATTTGAGCGAGATATTTGAAAAGAACGTCCTCATAGACTTTACATTATCATCCGGGTTTTTTTCTGTGCCTAGTGTTGCGAGTTAATCCTTTGCGCTCGTATGTTCTATGTGAGTGGACAGCACATTTCCTTGCAAAATTTGTTTTTATCACCAGTAACAAAGGAAAATAAAATTTGCCTGATTTAATTATTTCTTTTTTTTTTTTTTTTTTTTTTTTTTTTTGAGATTATGTACTTGAAGGAAACTTTTTTTTAAAAGTGGTGTTACAGGGATAAAAATTGGTGTAAGAAACGCCGAGTCGAAAGGGTTTATCTCATTTTCAAGTGTCCCTTAAATCGAGTGTCCCTTATTCAGAGGTAAATACATTACACTTCCTATACCAAGGGACTGGGACCAGAACTTTTGTCCCCTAAATAGAGGTGTCCCTTATTCAGAGTGTCCCTTATTTGGAGATTTCACTGTATATATAAAACCATTAATTGTATTACAATATATGAACCATTGAATTTAATAACTTATACCACATTGAACATGGAGGGGAAAATATATGTATATTTATATATATGCTGGCGTCTGAGGAGGAAAATCTTGGAAAATATTAAAATGTCTATAAAAAAAGAGCTATACACAAATCTATAATTAAATAAATTGAAAAATATACATTCCTGCAAACATTTAGTTTTTTACTCAAAAGTCTAATAAACATACATTAAAACAGAAAAAGTATTTGATGAAAGGTTTCTTGTTTATATCTAATTATTAACTATAGTCTAATATTATTACTGTTTATAGCAACCAACTTCAACATATCCGATATAAACTTCCTATGTGTGTGTGGAGGGGGTCTTTATAAAGGAACCTAAAGCATATTTAAGCAAGGTACAAAGAAAACAATCCTCTTTCATTTACTAAATAAAATTTTTGGTTTTATTTGACTTGGAGAGTAAAAATTCTGAAAGGTTGGGCGTATGAATATATATCAGAGCCGAAACAACCCACCCCTTAATTCACACACGTCTTCCGTAATACCAGCAAATTATTGTACTAAAAATATTTTAAAAATTATTAAATGCGTATAAAAATAAAAAGAGCTTTTTGAAAAATATTCTGGTAAGTTAAAATTTATCTTAAAAATCACGCCTGATTTAATGATTGCATTGCATGTATCCGTAAAAAAAAAAAAAAATACTAAAAAGTATAGGAAATTTTGGTTTGAATCCTGAGTATAGAAAATTCACCACTTTGATCTATACTTGATAGGAATTGCAACCTAGTGAATTAAATAACAATAAATATAATTTCTGGATATTTTTCGGATAGCAGGGCACTAATGTTATATATACGTAAATACTACGTGCATATACATATATGTTTACATATATTGCGTATATACACATATATATCCACAGATATGCATACATGCATATGTACATATACAGGGTGTCCCAGAAGTAATGGGATAAACTTAAAAGGGAGGTAGGGAACATCACAAGGATTCAGAATTGCATAGAAACCCATGGACGGAAACGTCTTCGTTCGTCGGTAAGTTGTGTTGTTCACAAGAGCATTGGAGAAAAACAAAATCCAGGTGTATTAAAGCGAGTCCGCCAACCCATGGTTCGACTTTGTAATGCATGCATCGCTAGCAATGGTGGAAACTTTGAACATCTTTTGTAATATTCTCAAATATCATCTACCACAGTAAATATATAGTACAGTAAAAATATCGTTGCCAATAAATTATTTCAGATGATCTCAGTCTTGTGTCTCATCGTCTCTTGTACCTGTCATACTACCTTCCCATGACGTTTCCGACCATGGGTTGCTATGAAATTCTGAATCCTTGTGATATCCCCTACCTCCCCTTAAAGTTTGTCCCATTACTTCTGGGACACCCTGTATATGCATGTATGCATAACACTGACGCCCGGCTAACCAAAAGATGTCTTTTTTTTAATATGGCAACCGCAAAAAAACTAGTCTGATGTGGAAATCCCAAAATTTTTTTCTATCCCATACGTTTTACAACTTCGAATTCGCTACCACAGTACCAAAATTAAATGACAATCTATTCCCATCATGGGGATGTTAATGATATAAAATTCCGTAGATTAGTTCTTGAGGTATGACTACTGCTAAAGTCACGTAAACATTCAAAATGCAGCATAGCAGCGCCATTTTTTTTATGATTTACGCTGAACCTAATTTGCAACAACTTGTGCCAATATTTAATTGAATCTAAAGTTTGATGAAAACCGGTGTATTAGTTCTTGAGATAAAGCTAGAACCATGAAAAATGCAACATATCAGCTCCACCTGTCGGGCGATAAATACTAAAATGTATAGAGTTATTGAGGAAATTGCAAAAAATGCAGTTTAGCTGCACCATCTGTTGAACGATTAATAACAAATTGAAGAAAACAATTCATGATAAAAACAAACTGAATCGAACGTTTGACGAAAATCTGTGCGTTAGTTCTGGATATTTAGCTATTGCGAAAATCGTGAGAAACACTGCATATAAGCGCCATCTGTTGAGTGATTTATACCAAAATGTAGAAAATGCCAATTCATCTCACTGAATAACTGCTTCTCAAAATCTAAACTCTAAATATGAACTTTGAGAAAACTTCCTGCATTGGTTCTTGAGATACAGCAAATGCGGAATTCGTAAAAATTGTTGTATAGTAGAGCGAATCCAATACTTTCTTCTCGTAAAGACAGGAGAAGGTAAAAAAGTTGAAAATTGCACTTCAAGCATAGCAAATGAGGTGTATTCGTACTATAAGTAATTTTTAATATATTTAGATCTTGGTGTAATAATATACATTATTAGTAATAATTATTAATTAGTACATTATCAGTAAAGTAACCGAAATTTTATGTGCTTGCCAGTAAATACTATCTGCTTTCTACTGTGCAGAAAGTAAATTATGGTTGAACCATAACAATGTATGTCAATTTCGTAAAATGTGAAATAGTTTAATATAATTAAAACGCGCCCCAAACAGTCGCATACCTTTTTCCTTTATGCAATGGAATTCTTTTGTGTAGCCCTGTAAATTAATAACAAATATTACTTTTACCAAATATTGTACAGAATTAATATTTTAGTACATACTTTATAGATGCATATCAATTTTATTATGATAAAAGTATAACATCTTTAAAATGCACTTGAAACTATCTTTTCCCATTGGCCATAATATAACGGAATACTTTTTATTGTTCCTGTATTTAAACATACATCCGATTTTTATAAAATATGAAACGATTCGACAAAATAATACAACAGTTATATTTAAATTTCAAACGATTCGATTGGGTAGTGTTTGCTCTGTTATATGCGGAAAGACGGATTGAACGACACCGGTTCGTATTTACATAATTACGAACTCATCTAAAAAAAACATTATTTATTCAGGAGTTCTGAAATGTTTCTCATCTTGTAATAACAATTTAATTAATATCAAACTACAGTGTGACATCAAAAATCCGGCACCAAAGTCATCTTTTCCCTCTTTATTTTTTCGCTACGTACAACAGAAAAAAAATAGCTTGATGGACATAGATATTTTCCTTCTCTGAGGTTTTGGAAGATTTTATTTATTTATTTATTAGAGCTAGTACGAAGTCTTTTTCAAAATCAGGGAATATTGTTTCTAAAATAAAGCATTTGAATTTGTCTATCGCAGAAAAAAATTGACTTAAGAGCCCACAATAGTCACAGAAAAAAGTACGCAAAAAGACCCGGATGATTATGTAAAGTCTATGGGAGCGTTCTTTTCTAATATCTCGCTCAAATTTTAATATTTTTACATGATTTTTTTTGCATAGGCTAGCTTAGGACGATCTACAACCGGGCTAGTTTTTACTTTTTCGATTTTGCTCATATATTTTTTATATTATGATAGTTTCAATTTCAGAACCGGTTTAAAATGGTTTTGAAAGTTAAAATATTTTTTAAAAAATCTGAAACCAAAATCGAAAAAGTAAAAACTAGCCCGGTTGTAGATCGTCCTTAGCTAGCCTATGCAAAAAAAATCATGTAAAAACATTAAAATTTGAGCGAGATATTAGAAAAGAACGCTCCCATAGACTTTACATAATCATCCGGGTCTTTTTGCGTACTTTTTTCTGTGACTATTGTGGGCTCTTAACCCCTTCGCGACGGGAGCTTTTTGCGAAATTTTTAATGTTTTACCACCGGTTTTCAAAAACAGAAATTTGTGACTTATTAAATCAGGAAATTGATCCGATTAAATAAGACAAATTTTACAGTAAATTTTTACCGGTGGGGATAAACAAGGATCCTTAAGCTTTTTTGCGGCACGTATACGTGTCGCTCGTCCCCAAGGGGTAATAAGAAAGTTAGAACAGCCTTATAAAAACATTGTGTGCTGAGTAGGGGACACTGGGAATGAAAAAGACATTCAAAATTTCAGTAAGAAAATAAAATGCACCAAGTTTCAACTTTGGCTCAATAGATGTCGCTTCTTCTTCTGTCTTAATCTTTTGATTACGGGTTAGAAATGACGAAATTTTTATTTTCATTCGTACCACAATTTAAAAAAAAAAAAAAAAAAAAAAAAAATTGTTTGTGATAGATTTGTCTTGAAATGTTTTTGGTGCAAGTGTATGGCACTGATTAGTTTTTTAAAAGTAATGTGAATATAATAAAGCAATCATTTCTGGGACGACATATATCCCAACCCCGTAATCAAAAGGTTGATAATCCTTACAGCTAATGTCCGGAATTGTAACGTTGTAGGTGGTGAAAGCAAAACCTATTTTTGAAATAAAAAAGTAAATTTTGATCTTGCTTTTATTTTTTTTTCTCTGAAAAATTAATATTGAGTTTAACTTTATAATACTTATATTATTTAGCAGCGTAAAATATGCGCTATATCTGAATACCAGTATATTTTATTAGCAAAAATACTGTCATGCCTGAATACATTTTTAATTTTGCTAGATGGGTATGAAGTTGAAAGAGACAGTAACTAAGGGGTTAAAAAGGACAGAGAAAAACACAGTCAAAAAAGGTGTTGTATACCAGTATTTTGTTAAAGAGAAATTCAGGTTTGTTTTTTTTTTAAATCCCCCCCCCCTTATTTTATTGCAAGTATTTTCTATCACAAAATACTGGTAGTTTCCACTTTTTTTTGACAGCGTTTATCCTTGACTACGTCCCATCGTATTACTATACAGTGTATCCACTCTCAACGGTGGCCAATGGCTAATTTCTAAACCGTTAGTCATAGACATATAGTTCCAATTGTAAAAATGCTTTAAAAAAGGTAAAGAATTGCTTTTTAAAAGATTTAGGTAAAAAAATATTCAAAAATTAAGAAAGTTTAATTTTTATACGGTGCCCCGGTCTTATAAGTGATATTTAGAAAAAATTTACCACTACTCTAACAAGTAAGACAAAAAGAGACCCATTCCTCTGTGATTAAAACTGACTGAGTAATAGTTGTTTAAAGTTGAAGCATCTTTTTAGCTGCAAAATAGGGGTCAGTCACAAATTTACTGGAAATAAAAGTAAACGTCAGATATAAAATTTAATATTAAACATTGAGAGTAAAATAATTTTTACAATATTAAGTAGAGAGTAAAATATTTTTTTAATTTATGTCGATGTTTACACATTAAAGCAAAATATACAACTTGTACTAAAAATATAAGTAAAAAAATAACAGAAATTTTGTTAAATTAAATTATGAAAAGCAACAGTCACAATTCGTTATAATATGATACATATTTAGAATTCTATTAGATTATTTAACCTAATAGAATATGGCGTAGTCCTATAAAATAAATAAATGATATGTACCTAAAATCGTATTAATATTACATTGTCATTAGATAGAAATAAGTATGCGAATTAAACCTCGATCGGATATTTGGAAGTGAGTTAAAATTCGAATACAAATTTTGAACAAGGAAAACATACATACGAACATTATAATTAAAATAAAATTTTATCAAAATTACACACCTTTTTAAAATAAAATCGTGAAAAGAAACAGCTTCATTTCCTTACAAAATAAAACCTATGTAAAACTACAATTGAGGATGTGAATTTCAAAACTCGCTTTGTTTTCTCTATCAGTCTATACCTATCTGGACTAATGTAACACTAAAATCTTCAAATTTATAATGAAAAACAATAGAGGCATTTAAAGATTTTTCGTAATTTCCAAAATTTGTTTTTCTTGATAAAAATATTTTGAAACTCTCGTCTTTAAAACATCTTAACCAATCTAGAAGTTAATTAATTAATAGTAACATATCGTAAAACTTACATAGTGGCAGCACCTTCAGTTAAATTGATTTAAAAACATTTCTTTATGTCTTTTAAAACCTTTTTGTAATTGGAACTACATGTGTGTGACGAATGGTTTAGGAATTAGCTATTGGGCAGAGTTGGAAATGGACGACCTTTATAATTCTTTAAGCCCTTAGTGTACGTTTCCTTAAAGCTTAAATCCAACTCATCCGTTTTCAGTAACAGAAAAGTGGTTTAAGTCATGAAATTTAAAGTTTCATAACTCGGTCAATTTTAATGTTAGATGAATGGGACCTTTTTTGTATTGTTTGTTAAAGTGACGGAAATTTTTTACTAAATATCACTTATAGGACCGGGCGACTGTATAAAAAATTAATTTTCGTAATTTTTTAATAAAAATTTGTTTTGACCTAAATCGCTTTAAAAACGATTCTTTACCTTTTTTAAACCATTTATGCCACTGGAACTATATGGAAGAACGGTTTAGAAAATAGTCATTGGCCACCGTTGAGAGTGGACACCCTGTATAGTAATGAAGTTACCTAAATACATAATTGGTGGTAAGATACTGTTTCTGTTTTATCATACACTGGTGTCCAAAAGTTAAGCATAATTGGTAATTAAGTAATTATTTTTAAGTAATGAAAGAAATATGAATCGGAATGTGCTGAAACTCCAGGTGTGTAAACAAAATAGTACGCGTCACATATTTTCGCGAAGAGTTTTCCCCGAAATCGAACAGGGGACCGTCAACAAATTGAAAAAGAACGAGGATCTTTTGGATAACCCTGTCAAAACTAATGTAGCAAAAGCGTTCAAACTGCACATTATGATTAATTGGCTTATTGTAATGTACTGTGTTAATTTTTACAAGGATAGCATATATACTCGTAGAGAAATTAAGGTTTTTATAAAAACAGTCCTAAATTTTTCCGAGTTTTTTGCTTATAATTTGCAGAGTTCTTATTATAAAATAATGTTCTTTTCTGAAAATATGACAAACATCATTGTACACAATACCATGTTATCAGAATTTAAAAATAATAAAAATTGTATGAAAAATGAGTATGTTTAGTAAATAATTTTTCATTGCGCATGCGTCAACGATATCAAAATGTCATTTGCATATTGTGTTAGCTAAATGTATAGAGCAACTTCTGTAAAAGTTTCATAAACATAGCTTGAAAATTCTGTAAATGGGAGCCTATAGAATCAACTCAAAATCCGTTATTCCTAAAGGAAGCAAAAAAATCAGGGGTTTTACCTAAATATAGTTGTACGTGCAATATTGTGTAGGCACCAAACAATGGAATATGGATACAACCCCTCATCTTTTTGCTTTATTTAGGGAATAAAGGATTTTGAGTTGATTCTATAGGCTCCCATTTTCAGAATTTTCAAGCTATGTTTTTGAAACTTTTACATAAGTTGCTCTATAGATTTAGCTAATACAATATGCAAATGACATTTTGATGTCGTTGACGCATGCGCAATGAAAAATTATTTACTAAACATACTCATTTTTCATACACTTTTTATTATTTTTAAATTCTGATGACATGGTATTGTGTACAATGATGTTTGTCATATTTTCAGAAAAGAACATTATTTTATAATAAGAACTCTGCAAATTATAAGCAAAAAACTTGGAAAAATTTAGAACTGTTTTTATAAAAACCTTAATTTCTCTACGAGTATATATGCTATCCTTGTAAAAATTAACACAATACATTACAATAAGCCAATTAATCATAATGTGCAGTTTGAACGCTTTTGCTACATCAGTTTTGACAGGGTTATCCAAAAGATCTTCGTTCTTTTTCAATTTGTTGACGGTCCCCTGTTCGATTTCGGGGAAAACTCTTCGCGAAAATATGCGACGCGTACTATTTTGTTTACACACCTGGAGTTTCAGCACATTCCGATTCATATTTCTTTCATTACTTAAAAATAATTACTTAATTACCAATTATGCTTAACTTTTGGACACCAGTGTATATTGTAATATGTTTTGTTGTGTATTATTATATTTTATTTTTGAACAATGTAATCGGAAATAGAAAGACAAAATGTTCATAAAAGTGATTTATCTATGTGTGTTCCTGTCAATCCCACAAGGCCCCTTTCATTCCTTACAATTACAATAGGGTTTTAAAAGACATTTCTCTTACTTTTTAACCAACTTCAAGGGGTAGGTTATGATTTCGACCGGTATGTATTTCTTGTTCACTCAAATTCTTTAAGTATGAACCGATTTTGATAATTCTTTTTTCGTTTGAAAGTATAAGATACCCGTGTGGTCCCATTTTCATTTCATTAAATTCTGATGATTAGAATTTTTTTTTTTTATGAAAAAATATGGATTTGTTAAAAAAAAAAAAAAAAAAAGTAATGATTTGTCGCAAATCATCTTTCATTGTTGCAACCGTTTTCAAATCATAAGCATATTAAAACTATGCATTCATATGCGTTAGCGCCAAGTTATTGCCAAGCTTGATTCTTTTTTTGAAGTCGGTTAGTATTTTTTTTAAGCATATTTTATTATAAATACCTACAGATTTTAAATTACTGTACTTGAAGATAAGAGGTTTTATTAGGATCAAAGCCAGGGTTTTAGCGAGAAATAGGAGCAAATATGAGAATAATATGTTTTAATGTCATTATTTTATAAGCTTATAAAGACAAAATGTCCCTTTCATCCCCTATTGAATCGGAACATAGATAGTTTTTGACATTAAAATCAGAAGCTAAAAATAGCACAATTTTACACAAAAGTGACGTTCCGAATGGTTAAAGAGAAAAAGAAAGAAAAATTTTCGATGTTTATTAGATTTTATTTCTTTTTATAACACACAAAAAATAAAACATAGAAAATGTCAATTAAAAAAAGTTTTTTTTTTCTGATATGAATTCATAATTACTAGTAGGTTATGTATTAAATTTTGATTAAAGCACTATTGAGAATATTGGAAGTGCTTTTAATGTTCTTTCAAAAATCCAACTTAATCTCAGTCCCGACGATGCCGGATTTTCGAGGTTATACTATATTAAATGATTAAAGATATTTAAAAAATATATGTTATGCTCTTTATTTGTTTTTTATGCATTTTACCTTTTCACTTCTTAAAATAATTATAGTTATAAATAGTATTCTTTTTTAACAGTTTCCAACAAAATTGAAAGTGTTTATGCATTTGGTTTGTTTAGCCGTCTGTCTATGCTCTAATTCCCGTAAATATACTCGGATTTTCAAACGATTAGTAAACCTTATGTAGGATCTTCTAGGTATGTTTGTTATTGTATATGAAATATGTGGGAATAATAGTTCATTTACAGAGGCACTCAAAAGAATTCTATTACATTACGGTCTTTGGGGAAAAATCATTTGCAGAGTATTTTAATGAGATTGCGTTATTGCAAATGTATTGAAACGTATGTAAGTCATTGAATTTCAGCACGATTATGTTAGACTAGAATATTCATAGCATTTTGAATTCCTTTACAGGGACACACAAAAGAAATAAGTTACAATACTGACTTTGAGTAATGATTGCTGGAAATTCAATTTCAGTTTTAGCATACACTTTTAAATTTAACTATTTTTTAAGTGCGTACGTAATTATATAAATATGTAGCACGTATAGCTCTTGTCTGATCCGCCTGTCTGTCGGCCCGCATATGACAGCACAAAAATTACCGAGCCGAATCAATTGCCGAAATTTTAAATATGCATTTGTAGCAGAATTCTGTTCAATTATTTCAAATTTTAGTAAAACAAGATATATAATTCAAATACAGGGACAGTCAAAATTAAAATTATACCGTTACGGTACGGCCAATGGGATAAAATTGTTTCAAATGCTTTTTAATGGTGTTACATCCGTCGAAACACAATCAAATTGATATGCATTTATGAAGGGCGCTAAAATATAAATTTTGTAGAATGTGATGCACAATGAATATTTATTATTCATTTATAGGGTTACACAAAAGCATTCATTACACAATGATAGGGAATGGGGGAGGGGCATCATTTGCGGCATATTTTAATTACGTTAAACTATTTCACATACAATAAAGATGATGTAAGTTGCTTAGGTTTACTACAAGTTACTTCCTGTGTAATAGAAAATGCGCTTCCCTATTGTTGAGTTATATATAATATTTTAATTTATCAAACGGTGTTTTTTTTTCCTGCTACATTATTCTGAATGTGTTGGAAAGTGTTTCATAATCTGTTCTTCACTCATGATTTTTTTTCACTCCTGTTTATTACTTCATCACGTTCTTGCTTAGATTTAAAATCGCAAATTCTTTGAAAGGTGTTTCTTTCATAGACAACAGAAAAAAATATATATCAAAGACGAACTTATCAACTGAATATTCGGAAGAAAAATGATTTGATAGTCTATTTCTGTATTTCTCTCATGTATTATTAAACTTGATGTATTTTAAACATAAATTATACATTTTAAATACAGAGCTGCCAACTTCTACGCCTATTTAAATCGTATAAACATGTTTGGAACCACAAAAAATGTTTTAGTAAAATGTCTACGAAATATATTTAATGTTATGCATTACATTACATATTCTTAATTACTTACTAAAATTTCTGTTTCTAATATGTTTATTTGACTGTAAATAGGCGTAGTAGTTGGCAGTCATGTAAATATATAAAAAAAACTATTTCTTTAATCATTATACACTTTGTTTTTATTTACATTTTTTAATTATTATTATTGTTTAAAATGTTTCGTTGTTACAGTTTCACAGCCATTTGGCCTATTTTGGCGTGCGATTCACCATATACTTAAATTCATTATTGTTGTTATTTGTTCCCAGTTGTAACTGCAAAACATATATGACGATTTATCACCTGCAGTCAGCAAACAGAAAAATGCGCTAAAATTAATGTATTATGCCCTATCAAGTTCTAAAAATTGTATCATCATCTGTGTACATAAATTTTATAATTTTAGCATATCAGAAAATGGGTGAAAATAATTACAAAATTCCATATTTATATACATAACTGAAATTAAATGAGAGAGTGTTAAAAAATAAGTAAAATAAATACTGCACACAAGCTATAATGTATTCTACATTTTTTTTTCAATTCGACGCTATAAAATTTAAAAAAATTTTAATTAAAAAAAAATCTTTAAATTTACTCTTCTTTTTTTTTAGTTTATTGCATTAGAATATGTAATTTTATGCATGTCATGCAAATACAGTGACTGGGCAAACAAAAAGATTTAAAAACAAATACTATAATCAACATAAATAATTATACACATTTCATTCAATAATAAAATGTAAGCTAATAAAACATAACTCGAAAAACAGCTTTAAACGGATAAATAATTAAAATCTACTTACGAGATAGAAAATTCTGTATATTTAAAACGGAATTAATTTAAAAGCAAACCTAATATTAAAATACGTGCTTTGCAGACGTTAAGTGACGCATTAATATTTGAAAACTTGTAACGCTTATTAAAATACAAATTTTTATCCGAAGCTAAATTGATTTATGAAAAGTAGTGTATCCTCAGCTTATTGTCAGGTAACGTTGAACTGCTCCAAACCTCGAGGTTTTACACGTGACTAAGAATCGTTTGTAAGAGTTGAATAATCAATGGTTTTAAGAAGCGAAGAAAAAGACGATGCTATTTTTAAAAAAAAGTTTTACCATTAAGTCGTCACGTTTACCAACATGCAGATTTTGTTTTAACGGAGAAAAAGAAATAAGAACTTGAACCTCTACAAAATTTCCTATTTTTAACGGACTTAGAAAAAAATTGCTCATTCAATTTGTTAACTATGCAAAATACAAAGTCCCTCATAAGTCCCTTCATATTTCGAATGTTCATTTAACTCTTGCGGGGACATCATCTTTCCTTGCAAAATTTGTCTTTTGGTACCAGTGATAAAGAAAAATAAAATTTGGCTCTTTTAATCAGAACAATGGAACAATAAGATCATATTGATGGGCTACCATGTTGCGAGGTAACTTAACAACCAATTTTGAGAAGAGCAATGGAACAATGTAGTTTTTTTTTAATTCCCTAATTGCGGAGCATCCAGTGTAGCAAAGTAGCCAGCCTGTACAGAAGTAGTCCAGTACATCCAGTGTAGAAACCAGTGCCAGCATAGCAAGGTAGGAGTGTTTTGCAATGCAATGGGAGCCATGATAATGTTTATGCGTGGCTGGTGGCCATAAAGATAAGACGTTTAATAAATAAAAACAAAAATTTTACGCCGATATAGCAAAATAATAAAACAAAGAAAAGAAAAAATGCCCATTAGATCCAAAAACAGAGCTGTACAGTAGGGTGGGCCGAAAAAAACTTTTTTTCGATTTTCGATTATGGCAGGTGCGGAAAAGTGGCCACTGGTGGCACTCAGTTCATACAAAAAATTTGAGATTTTTTGGACATTTCCTTACCCTGCCGCAAACGGCTTGAAGTTTTGCAAAAATGTTCATTTTTTAACTTTTTTCGAAAAAAATTAAAAAATGTTAAATTAAATTTATTTTGGTTGTATTTACTTGAAAAGGCATATTTAATGTACCAAATGTTTAAATAACATCTGATCATGCATTATTTAATATCTATGTGTATTATAACTTAGGCTATTTTTATAGCTTTTTCGTGTATAACAGTCAAAAGTTGTATTTGTTTGAATCGATCATTAATTTCTATATTATTTATGTCCCTTGGTCTTCTTTATATTTTTTCTATGTGTCAAAAGTCATATATTTGGGGAAAAGACAGCAGTATACTTCAAAAATAAATCTGGAAGGTGAGAAAGTGGTGAAGCAGGACTTTAAGCGAGCCCAATGACTCGTCGTAATACTCAGGGTGTGAAGGACGAAATAGCTGAGAGCCAAAATGCGATAAAGGATTCTTATTATTTATCCTTGCTCAGTAACCTGCGACATTTGTTCAGTGTTAACGTGAAATCCTTTTGTAGTGATTATGCAGTGCTTTTTGGGTCGTTTAATGTGCCATTATAGTGTCTTGTGCGTTTTATTACGATGAGCTTAGAAAAGGCTAGTATAAAGAGCCATGACAATGCAAAGACCCTCGATAGCGTAAAAAGTAACTTTTTGGGGGCGTCATGCATTTTGAAAGAATTGCAATTGCCAACTTATGCTGATAATCATGCGCCACTATTACTGGTTGCTTCACCATGTAGAAGTTGTGACAGCAGAGGATACGAGTCTCGTCATCGATAAAAACAAAGACAGAAGAGAGAAATGGAAACTTGGAAAGAAGATACAGGCAGAAGAAGTTATTGAAAGAAGGAAAATTAAAAGCATATTTTTTGATGGTAGAAATGATAAAAGTATATTAAGAGGAAGAAAAATAACAAGCGGCACCGTCGATAGAAAGCCGAGGAACACATCACCGCGTTCCGGTCATGGAAAAGAAATAGCAAAATCATTATACTATCTTCCAAGTCACCACAAGTTAGACTTTTCTGAACTGACGAGGTATCAAGGTAACAGAACGAGGTATCAAGTGACCCGAGTATTCCTAACCAGGTTCAAACAACACGGTGATGTGTTCCTCGCCTTTCTCCCGACGGTGCCGCTTGTTATTTTTCTTGCTCTTAATATACTTTTATCCTTTCTACCATCAAAAAATATGCTTTTAATTTTCCTTCTTTCAATAACTTCTGCCTGTATCTTCTTTCCAAGTTTCTATTTCTCTCTTCTCTCTCTCGATGACGAGATTCGTATCCTCTGCTGTCACAACTTCTACATGGTGAAGCAACCAGTAGTAGTGGCACATGATTATCAGCATAAGTTGGCAATTGCAATTTTTTCAATATGCATGATGCCCCCAAAAAGTTACTTTTCACGGTATCGCGTGTCTATGCATTGTCGTGGCCCTTTATACTAGCCATTTCTAAGCTCGTCGTAATAAAACGCACAAAACACTATAATGGTACATTAAACGAACCAAAAAGCACTGTATAATCACTACAAAAGGGTTTCACGTTAACACTGAACAAATGTCGCAGGTAACTGAGCAAGGATAAATAATAAGAATCCTTTATCGCATTTTGGCTCTCAACTATTTCGTCTTTCACTCCCTTAATATTACGCCGTGTCATTGTGCTCGCTTAGAGTGCTGCTTCACCACTTTCTCACCTTCCAGATTTGTTTTTGAAGTATACTGCTGTCTTTTCCCCAAATATATGACGTTTGACACATAGAAAAAATATAAAGAAGACCAAGGGACATAAATAATATAGGAACTAACGATCGATTCAAACAAATACAACTTTTACCTATTATACGCGAAAAAGCTATAAAAACAGCCTAAGTTATAATACACATAGATATTAAATGATGCATGATCAGATCTTATTTAAACATTTGGTACATTAAATATGACTTTTCAAGTAAATACAACCAAAATAATTTTAATTTAACATTTTTTAATTTTTTTCCAAAAAAGTTCAAAAATGAACATTTTTGCAAAATTTCAAGCCGTTTGCGGCAGGGTAAGGAAATGTCCAAAAAATATCAAATTTTTTGTATGAACTGAGTGCCACCAGTGGCCACTTTTCCGCACCCGCCATAATCGAAAATCGAAAAAAAGTTTTTTTCGGCCCACCCTACTGTACAGTCCATAGATTGGCGAAAAGAGCTACCACAGAAAAACGCCCAAATTAAAAAAAAACAAGTTGGAAATACCACGGGAAGCGTAGCAAATGAGGTGCGTTCGAACAATAACGAAGTTTTAAAAATATCACTCTTATATATCACTCTCATAAAATTGTAAATAGTTAATTACAATTAAAATGCGCACCAAACAATGTTCTCCCTATACCATTATGTAATGGAATACTTTTGTGTGGCCCTGTAAATCAATGACAAATGTTCTTTGCACCATAGATTATTCAAAATGTATATTATAATATGTAATTTATAGATGCATATCAATTTCATTATGTTCGAATAAGTGTAACACCATTAAAATGCAATTGAAACACTTTTCCCCATTGACCATAATGTAACGGAATACTTTTGATTGTCCCTGTAATTGATCTATGCATCCGATTATCATAAAATTTGAAATGACTCGACAAAATTATGTAATATTTATATATTTTAAATTTCAAACGATTCGGTTGGATATTTTCTGCGTTGTTATGTGCGGACGGACGGACAGATGGACGGACAGACCGATGGACTGAACGTCAACTATAGGTGCTCAAATCTACATAATTACGAACGCACCTAAAAAAGACTCTTTACAGAGACCATACATCGTAATTTAACAGTTTAAAATGTTCAAAAAACAGTACAATATGACAAACATTAAAAATTAAGAATAAATAATAAAAAAAAAAAAATTACTATAGATAATGTGCATGTGACGTCACGCAGACGGAAAAAGATATCTTCTCAACTCGTGGTGGGCAAAAATAATAATTCTCGGAGACTTAGTAATTTATAACGTATTATTTCCTGCGTATAATAAAATAAAATAAAATTTATTATATCGACGTGAAAACTACATTTAGTTTAGAATTTTCTAATGCAGTTTAATTCGAACTTTTGCCCACCACAAGTTGTGCTGTCGCGAAAAAAGCCAGTTTGTTTACAAACATGCACTTATCTATAAGCATGATTTGAGGAAAGCATTTTTTGAAAATGTATTCTTGAAGAAAAGTTCTATTTAAAAAACGTAGTGCCGACCAAATAAAATTTGTGTGAGAGAGGAAAGCGTCTAAAGGGATAAAAAATAAAAATTTAAAAGACTTGTTGCGTTAAATAAAAAGACTTGTTCTATAGAAAAAGCCAAAAATAATAGAAAATTTCGATGTAATACTTTATGCCACACGATAATTTGTAGTTTTTTTAATGAAATTTTAAAATATGAACTGACTTATTAGGATCTTTGAACTATTCTTTTTTCTTTTGACGCTTTTTTAAACAAATTTATTGCGAAAACCTCTCTCGGGTATGACAATCTTTTATTTATTTATTTATTTTTAATATTTAATATTCAAAAGTTGATCTTACCATATGGATCCCTTTTATTATTTTTGCTTTTGCCTCAGAAAATTTGACCCTTTGACTAGTAACAATCATTAAAATCAG
This sequence comes from Maratus speculifer, assembly GCA_964019185.1. NCBI lineage: Eukaryota > Metazoa > Arthropoda > Arachnida > Araneae > Salticidae > Maratus > Maratus speculifer. The sequence goes on from OZ025303.1 coordinate 129,994,850, forward strand.
CGTTTGAACACACAATGATTAAAAACACTCAACAGACGTATACGTTTCGTAGGACTGCCACAGGCGACTATTTTTAAATTTTAACTGGCACCACTTTCTCAAAATAAAAATCTTTTATAGCCAATTGGACAACATTTGTAAGATAACTATTATTATTCAAGATTTATGTTAGAAAAATACTGGTGCGAGCAGAATACAAAAATAGTCGCCTGTGGCAGCCCTGGTTTCGCGAGTACCAGGACTCGCTTCCCCAGTGTTCAAACGGTAAAATATTAAAAAAAAAAAAAAACTGTCAATAAGTTGGAAACCTAAATGATTCAAAACCAAAACTGCATATATATTAAGCGTTCCAAGACCTACGGAAGAGCTGCCGCAAGATTAAAGGCGGGGCCAAGGTATACGCCATCTACCGACAGGGGTGCATAACAAGAGGATTATTAAGTAGATTGCAGTTTCTTTTCTGCGAATGGCAACAAAACTTTTTTGTTTCTATAAAATGTTACTTTAAAATATTGCGTGAGCCTTCGTGGCCGAGTGGTTAAGACACCGCTCTGCTAATCTGGAGGTTGTGGGTTTGATTCCCGCTGGCTCCATTGCACACACTTTGTGTGTAGCTCCTGGTTGTATTTCTCTTGTGATGTAAATTTTCATGTGCTATCTCGTCCTTGTATATTGACGATGACTTATAAGCAGGCTTCCATGTCGAGCACACAAGTCCGATGTATGTTGCTCAAATAAATAAATAAATAAATATTGCGTAGAATAAGTTTTTGGCTTGAAATATCGTAAATAAATATAGAATAAATAAGTGTAGCACGACTACATATTAACATAAAATATACTAAGATGAAATGTCATTTAACTATGCGATGCAAATATCGCTGATTAAAATACGTTCAATTTTAATTACGTTTTTAATGTAATCAAAGATGACTCATTAAATTTAGTAAGTAGTTATTATATAAAGGCAGAATTTTGAAGTAGTGTCACATTTTACTAAATTCTTGATGAGCTAAACTATACAAAATGGTATAGACCGCAGTATTTCTTATGAAAATATGTTTATTAATATTTAGAAATGTATACAGGGTGTCCCTAAACTCACGGTACATATGCTAGGGGGTAATAGAACACATCAAGACGAGTAATAGTAAATAGGAAATTAAGGGTCCCAAACGGTTTCCAAAGGAGATAGCACCCATTAAAGTTTAGAGTCCAAAATTTCAAATAAACATAAAAAACGGAAAAAATGGTCGATTGACTTGCGGTTTTCACTAAAACTACTCTTTTTGTAGGTATTTTCTTGAAAAACAATTATAAAGATAAATTTCGAAAAATGCCGATAGAGGGCGCTTTAGACTTTGGAATAACGAGCAACTATTTTTTGCCGTTATTTTTTGCATCGCATTAAATGGTTTCATAACCTTAGATTTAAACTTAACCCTTTGCGGGGCAGGGCAAATTCATTACTTAAGTATTGAAATTAATGACTGACACCGGAATTTGAAAACAACTTTATTTGTCAATATGAAAACGCTATACCTCACGCATTCAATAAACAGTAATTTTCTTTAACAAAATTCCGGTGCGAATGTGGCATTTGGGAATTAAAATTAAGTGGTATATCTATGAAACTACCGCCCCGCAAGGGGTTAAATGTTGAGCTCAAAATCTGAAGAGTTGGGAGTGGTAAAGTAGTACAAATTGAACTGTGTTCAGAGGGTTCAAATTTCAAATGATTATAAAAAACGGAATAAATGATCGATTGATTTGCGGTTTTCACTAAAACTATTCTTTATGTCGGTATTTTATTGAAAATAAATTATAAAGATAAATTTCAAAAAATGCCAATAGAGGGCGCTTTAGACTTTGGAGTAACGAACAACTATTTTTTTGCCGTTATTCTTTGCATCTGATTAAATGTTTTCGTAAGCTTAGACTTAAATTTTGAGCTCAAAATCTGAATAGTTGGGAGTGGTTAAGTAGCACAAACTGAACTGTGTTCAGAGGGTTCAAATTTCAAATGATTATAAAAAACGGAAAAATTGATCGATTCGTTTGCGGTTTTCGCTAAAACTACTCTTTAAATCAGTGTTTTCTTGAAAATAAATTTTAAAGATAAATTTCATAACATGCCAGTAGAGGGCGCCTTAGACTTTGGAGTAACGTACAACTGTTTTTAACTGATATTTTTAAAAATCTCATTAAATGCTTTCAAATGCTTAGACTTAAATTTTGAGCTCAAATTCTGAATCGTTGGGAGTGTTTAAGTAGCGCAAAATTGAACTGTGTTCCAGGAGGAGGGGGGGGGGGGTTAAATTTCAAATCCTGAACACACTTCAGTTTGCCCTTCTTAATTTCTCCCAAAGATTCAGAATTTGGGTTCAAAATTTAAGTTTAAATCTATGATTTCGAAAACATTTAATAAGCTTTTGAAAGGATTTAATTAGATACAAAAAATAACGATTAAAATTAGTTGTTCGTTACTCTGAAGTTTAAGGCGCCCTCTAACGTAATTTTTGGAAATTTATCTTTAAAATTTATTTTCAAGAAGATACTGACTTAAAGAATAGTTTTATTTTAAACCGCAAACGAATCGACCAATTTTTCCGTTTTTTTTTAATTATTTGAAATTTGAACCCTTTGAACACAGTTCAGTTTGTGCTATTTAACCACTCCCAACTATTCAGATTTTGAGCTCAAAATTTAAGTTTAAGTCTAAGCTTACAAAACCATTTAATGAGATGCAAAAAATAACGGCAAAAAATAGTTATTCGTCACTCCAAAGTCTAAAGCGCCCTCTATCGGCATTTTTCGAAATTTATCTTTATAATTATTTTTCAAGAAAACACCGACATAAAGAATAGTTTTAGTGAAAACCGCAAATCAATCGACCCATTCTTCCGCTTTTTATGTTTATTTGAAATTTTGGACCCTAAACTTTAATGGCGGCTATCTCCTTTGGAAACCGTTTGGGACCCTTGATTTCCCATTTACTATTACTCGTCTTGATGTGTTCTATCATCGTATTTTTAATCAAAAAAAATCTGTGTATTTTAAAAAAGTCGCATTGTCACTTTAATTTTAGAGTAAAAGTCATTATTTTTCGTAGCATTAATATGGTACTTAGTACTAGTTAGTACTTTTTCTCCTGAAATTAAAATGGTATTGTGTCTATTTTTTTAAATGTACATGACTTTATCGAAACAAACTGCAACAAAAATATTTTGCAATAAATCTCGTAGACTTGATTAATCTGTCATGATTGAGTGAAAATTCAGAAAATATGCGCAAGAGATGCAGAGATAATAAACATCTGCGCATATATGACGTCAAACCCACGCATTCATTAGCACCCCTGCCACCAGCTGGCGCAGCATGTTAATTTACGACAGATTCCAGCATTATCTTGGAACGCTTGATATAGATGCAGTTTTGTTCCAAACCAAACACAGAACCAAAATACCACCAAACCAAGCTTCAGTAACCAATAGAATCAAACCGAAAATGAAGTTTCGTGACATACAAATCTGACCAGAAAGTTGAGATGAACCGGTTTGATTCTATTGGTTACTGAACGCACGCGACTCGGCGCGCAAGCTTTGACCAGGGTTGGTGATCATATTTTAAACGCTGATCTGGCCTGATTAGATGAAATAAGTCACGTGATACTTTTCTGGAATATTTTGGATTTTATTTGAGTGACCCCAGGTATGTATTCCTGTTACGAGAATCATGTTTTGGAAGCAATTTTGGACCATAAAAATAATGCAAGAATTGAATAATTTTAAAATTTCTTTCTTCGACTAAACCTACTCCATGCAGAATCTTCTGATCGCACGCGCGCAGTGCCGGTGTCCCCCGGTTGCATGGCAACGAAGCTGTTTCTGTTATGTCTATCCCACAGAGTACGGAATATTGTCTATCCAATGTCTCTGGTCGTGATTTTAAAATTGCATGTTTATATACTGATGTTTTGGTTTGATTTCTGAATAAAAGTACAGTATGTACGATTGGATTAGATTTTTGAAAATCACTTTTTATCTTTCTCAAACGGCGTTTGCTATTGTAGAGATTAAAAGAACAGAGTGACTATGTATTATTTGTAAAAATAATTATTTATTATGATGCTAAATTCCAAAGATAGTCTTCGATCTATGATGAAGGAGGTAAATTTAAATTCTCGAATTCAAGAGGAACTGTTAGTTTATGCATCATCTGGGAAGTCTTTTCCTTACGTTCCTCGAACTTTAGTCAAAGCTTCTTCTGAAATAGAAGAAACACATGCACCTTTAATTTCTAGACTTCCTGCCAGACCTATTCAGAGACCCAAGAAAACTATAGAAGCATTGGGTGACTATGAAAGAGATCAATTCAGACCAACTCCTTCTAAAAGTATGGCTTTAGGTTATTAAAACTGACAAATAATTCTTTATTATTAATGATGAATTTAGTGTGGTTTCACTTTGTAACCAATTTTTGTTTCATTTCACTAGCAAAGGACCCAGTAGTAGAAACAGTGCAGCAGCGCTGCAGATTTTGTTTGTAGTTTGCACTTGCAGATCCATTTAATAGCTTTAAAAAAATTCTGAACAAAAAAAAAAAAAAAAAAGCTAAAATATAATTTTTTTTCTAGATTTATGATATTTATTGTACTTTTTACTTATACCTTTTGCTTATATTTTCTTTGTAAATTGAAAATGCTTATTTTATGGGATACTATAACTTCTTCTACTTACAAGTTTGGTCTAATATATTTGGGTCGTAGCCAGCGTTTGAAATCCTTGGTGGTCTGCTGGTCTGAGACCACCGATAATTCGATCGGAGCACTTATTTGAAAAATTTAGTGGTCCGCAGGACCAGTGCTTTTTTTCAGGCCCTGAGGAAACTGCAACCGATCGCACATAAGAGTTTTTTTTATTACACTAGCTACAATTCCACCACTCTGGCTACAATCTGGAGAAAAATAAAAAAAAATTGCATTAAACCTTACAGTCAGTTTAAATAAGTAATTGCAAATAAAATATCAAATTAATAATTTGATAGGTTTTCTTTACGTACCGTTTATTTAATTTTTAGAAAATTATAATTTTACATTTTATTATGCTGAAAATTTTTAATAAATGCAAAGTAAGATTGGTTTATTTTCCAGGGAGGGGGGGAGGAGGCCTACTCTAAGTGTTAAAATTAATTGCTAGTATTTTATGTAGCTGATCAGTGATGATGTCTGCGGACCAGTAAATTCTCATGCTTACTGGTCCTTGGGACCTGTGACTTTTTTTTAGGAATTCTAACGCTGGTAGATAAATTTTGCTGCTGCACATTAACACAGAAAATTCTGCTACTGGGGGAAGGGAAACTATTTGATTTTTTTTTTACACTGTAGGGGAGAGTGTTGTACCTTGAGACAATTTGCATATTTAAATTTTTTATTTTGATTATTATAACCCAATTTAAAATTTAAAGTTATCATTTCAGTACACCAACATATTTCTCTATAATCCATATTTAGGAATTCAGGTAGTTTGAACATAAAAAATTGCCACTCATTTAAAGTAGGAAAGTCAAACTGTCCCAAGGTACAACAGGATGTTATACCTTGGGACATACTGCATAATTCAGGCAATAGGCATATAACTGATTAATAATTTTGTACAATAACTAATACAATATTTTGTAGAATAACAAGAATTAAATTTGTGCTGGCATAGTATGTATATATATATATATATATATTCAAGAAAATAGGATATAAAACTCAAGTTTCCATCATTGGCAAGGATTTCAACTAAATAGAATTCTTTTTTCCTAGATAATTTTGTAAAAAAGTAATCTACTTTCTTGATTTTTTACTTCTAACACGTGTGTGGTATGATCGTAATTAATATTGTCACCATCTTTAGTACAAGATAAATAGAGTTTATGATTAAAAGATTCAAAACTGCTACTCGTTCTGGAGGTGGTCTTTTCATTTTCTTGTTACAGCAGTTTTCTGCTTGGCAATTTCAACTTATATTAAAAAAACTCTTAAAATGCTAGAGTTCATTTTTCTTCTACAAATATCACACTTATGAGCTGCATCTTTGAAAAATAACCCAATCATTACTGGGGATATGACATTTTAAGAATGTGAAGATAAACTTGGGGAAAAGTCGAAAATCCTGTGCTAGATAAATGTTTCGATCTGGTTTATTCATGGAATTCTGAGTGGCTTCTCAGCTTTGGGTTTGCTTTTTTTTTTTTTTTTTTTTTTTTCCTGGAAATTGTGTTAGAAGAGAATGGAGATTAAAGGAGAGATATTTTGAAGCTTATTATTTCATTAGTATAATGTGAACGGTTAGTCAGCTAAATTTTAAATTTTGTTAGATAATTTCTCTGGTACATTCAGATGTGTTTGCTAGTTGATGCACAACGTCTTTTCATTGTAAGGTAAGTCTTGTTCACACTGCTTCATATTTCTTTTTGTTTTTTATCAGAATTTGCACTAGCTCTAAATTCAACCTTATAGAGATGTCATTATCGCAGTATAATACACAAACCCAGCAAAAAAAAAAAAAAAAAAAAAAAAAAAAAAAAAAATCATAATTCAAGAAGTAAATTGGGTGTCTAATGATTCATATGCCTTCATTTGTTTATTTATAATAACTCCATGTTTTATCGAAAATCATTCATTGATATTTCAAAAAAAGATGTTACACACTGATTAATAAATTTGTATTCTTTCAGTTGTTTGATACGAAATAAGTAAAAGCAGAGAAAATAATTCACATAGCTATTCTTAATAATACATTTTTATAAAGAGAAAGTGTTATGTCAAATGTAAAGTAGGTTTGTAATAAACTAAAAATCATTTAATCGGTAAACAAAAATGAAATGAACCTAAAATACCCTAGGTTTTATAATAGATGATATTTTTAAAATAGTACACATTTTAATTTGAAATTTTTTTACTTTTTATAAGAAAAATGCAAGAAAAGGATACAGTAATCTGTTTTTTTCCCCTTTATTTTTAATAGAAATGAAATGCTTTTGTTGCCACAATTATAAAAGCAATATTTAAAATTATAAAAATATTAATATCTTAAAAATCAATTAAGGTACAGTTTTCAAACAAATTGGATTTAAAAGTGCATTTTTCCCCTATACGATGGTGAAAAAATTAAAAATGTTGAATGTTTAGAAGTTTAAAAATTTACAGTAGTGAAAATTGCTGAACCAAAATTTCAAAGTGTTGCCATTCGCAAAATGATGTAAGTGTTACACACAGATACGTTTGGCCTTAATAATGTAGATATAGATATATAGATTTAAAACTGACATAGCTGCTAGAGAATTGCATTTCTCTATGATAATTTAATGATAAAATAGTACGTGGTAATGTTCCTTTCTGTTTGACTTTGAAATGATATTTTTAATTGTTCTGTAGATTCAGTTCAGCTGCTGCCAGGAAATAATTCTTTCCATACCATATCAGACTGACATTTTTAAAAATTGTAATAAAAGTAATATTACTGTACTATCCCATTAATTTTCCTCTGCTGATCAAACGCCCCCTCCTTTTTTGTAAACAAATTTGTAGCCTCTGTGTAAAAAAAAAAAAATCTTAGCCTCCCCTCCCCTTTCCCTTCCCTAAAAAGAATTCTACTCTGCATGCCAAAACGTAAAAACAGTACCAAATATTTTATTTACGAGGATTTGTTTTGCCACATCAGAAAACTGTGCCAGTTCTAAACATGATATTCCCAATCAGGAGTGATTCTATTCTGAATTTTCTGGACAATTAAGCCTTTGGCATAAAAAAAATCGGACATCAGTCTGAAAATTTGGACACAAAGCAATGTTGCGAATTTTGACAAATGATCTAAAAAAAAACTTGTCAATTATTTGCATAAAAAATTGCCAGTTTCGTCATATAATCGTGATAAAAATGCAAATTCCATAAAAGGATCACTAAAAAAAACTTAACTTATGTCAAAGAAAGTCGCTGAAAATCATAATTTACATCAAAAGATCGCTAAAAAATGTGAATTAAATCAAAGAATCATGAAAAAAAAAAAAAAAAAATCTCAAAGGATACAAGATAAATACAAATGTCTAAGAATAATGGAAAATGTTGTCAAAATATTGCAGAAATTCCAATTAATCATTGTTATTTGACAATTCACATTCAATAAAAAAACCTTTCAATTTACTTTTTATACTAAAAATAAAATAAAATGTGAAAACTGTATGAATGCAGTCGAACTTTGTTAACACAAACACACTTACAAATTGTTTCCAGCTGTCCCTTCAGGTTGTATAGACATTTAATATGATTTTAGTCTTTTAAATAATAACACACTTAAACCCTTGGAGATGAGTGACATGTATATGTTCCACAAAAAGACTTAAGAATCCTCATTTATCTCCACCAGTAAAATTTGTCTTATTTAATCGGAGCATTTTTTCGATTTAATAAAGCACAAATTTCTGTTTTAAAAGACCGGTGATAAAACATTAAAAATTTCATAAAAGTCTCCCATCACGAAGGGGTTAATGTCAATTATTGTTTACCACAAATTGAAATGGATCAGCTGTTGGAATATTTTTTACTTGTAGCATGAATGAAGCAAATTTTTTCAACTTTTTGATGCAGTCATGTATACTGAATTCTATTTTTTAACTCCAAAGTTTTAAAAGTATGTATGTTAGTCTCAGAAGGGAAATGTCTTTAGCTTTGATAGCCGCAAACTAGAAATTTTTAAATTGTCTGGCAGTTTGTCCGCTTCTACCCACTCAAAATATAAAATTCTATTGTAAGAATTACATTGATGGGTGAAAGAAAGTATATAATGCTAATTAAGGTTGTTTTCACAAAGCAATTTATGTATGCTGATTAAACTAAGAGATTTATTTGGCAGAGATGACTTAAATTCTAATTTTCAAAAATAAACAGAGTTTACTCTCGGAGGTTAGGTGGATTTCTCCCTGGTATAATGTAAATGCCAACCAGTACTCCATGAAAAAACCTTCACTGAGAAATATCCCATGTGTAAATAAGTTTCTTTCTTGACAGATTGATCTTGGGGAAGAAATATAATGCTAGCAATGCAGTATATTTTAAACATATATATATATATACATTTATTTTTGTTACATAGAATACAAAGTGTTAAAAAAAAAAAAAAAAAAAAAAAAAAAAAAAAATCATTTCTCTAAAAACACTAATTTATTTATTTCTTTTGCAGGCATTTGAAGAAATGTTCTCTTTAGAAGATAGAGTAGTCATCATTTTCTGGAAATTGAGTAATTAAACATCAGAATTAAGTGCATCAGTTGTATTATTGAAAATGTGGAAAACAGCCACTAACAAGGGTTAATATCAGACGACTTGGGCTACTTTCAACTGCCTCACAAATGCTCTTGATGAAATCCTAAGATGTTGTGTTGATAGTCATCCAGGATGTTTTTCATACGCCATGCTACTGGTTCATCTAAATTTGTTCACAAGTACCCTGATAATGACCCTTGTTGGAAGCTCTTTTCTGCATTTTTTATTATACAGTTGACACATTTATTTATACATTTTATAACCCAGTTTCCAGGAAACGTTGGCTATTCTTTAATATTTTAAAAATATATGTTACACAAACTACTTTTAGCATGAGCAAAAAAAATTTCCCCATCTGTATTTGCATTAATGAGGTTTGACTGTAATGTTTTTATTGCCTCATAACTTTAGCATGTAACAAAATAATTATTATTAAGAACTGAGAATTAAAATACATAAAGTAATTTAACTTGCAAGTTCAGATTTTTTATATTTTTTATAATTCCAAATCTTTTTCTCTAAATTTGTTGTTAGATTAAATTTAGATCAATAACAATTTTGTATGAAAAAATAAATGTAATTTTTATGAATGTCAAAATTAATGCTATTTGATTTCAGTTTAGGCCTGCAAGGAAAATTTTATATGCAATACTTTGTCAATGATAAAATAATTAATTTTTTCTCTTTCTTTTAACAGTATTTTGTCCTATGTAGGGTTGCTCTTTCTTTTGTTATTGTATCAATCTTTTTTTTTTTTTTTTTTTTTAAATATATATAAATGAGACATGTTAATAGTATTTAAAAATGTGTCTTCGTAATCATGTAATACTTTTGTCACACCATTAAATCATTTACTTCTATTTCAGCTAGAACTCCTTATGAAAAACAACGCTTGCAGAATTTGATGGCTTATGGAAAAGATATTGATGAAGAATTACGAAATATAAATATAGAAGAAACATCAAAGGAAGAGAGTGGACCCATTGATTTATTTTCTGAAAGTAAATAATTTAGTATATTCATAATTCAGTACTAATGTTGCCAGTTTAATCTTATAAATTATAAATCTATCTATTAACTTATATTATCCTGTTGCTTTATCAATTGTACACTATGCTTCTTATAAATTTATTCAAATGCAGGCACAATATTCCATAAAGAATTCAGAAAATCGAATGGAGATATACTTTTTTTTAATAGTTTGGTTTGTCTCAAAACTTATTAATGATGAATGTTTTTTGGAGTGTGCATCAGGGTTTGCCTAGGTGGGCATAGCTCGAAAAAACCTGGGCGGGTTTTTTCGGGCAGGCCCACTTGAAAAAACCCATGATAAAACCCATTGTGGGTTTTTTAAAATTTTTTCATGATTTTACAACTGCATCATTATTTAATCTAAGGTATCAATTACAAAGATAAATTCCAATTTAAATATATGCCAAAAGAACCAGATTTAAGAGGAATTTATAAAATGACCAAAAAATAAATTAGCTGTAAAGAAGGGGAAAAAAAGTTTTCTACTGATTTCTTATTTGAAATTGATGAAAGGAACTATATAAATTTAACATATTTAACTTAAAGCAGGGTTGATATGATTTTGCCCAACTCTTAAAACCAACTGTGTTTTTTCAAAATTTCAACTTTAAATTATCTAAGGTTAATTTCTTAATATTATTATTAAGATCTTAATACTGACATTAAGATATATTTTTCAATAACAATACACCACTGTAAAGTTTCTCTCCCCACCACAAGGAGATAAAATATCTTAAGGGTGTTCTCAACTGCTCCGCTCAACAAGCGCAAAATGTTTTGACACAATTACAAATTCATTTTTTAACAGAAAGATATAAAATTGGAATGCCTGACTATGGAAGTGATTTCGAATCGAACGTAATTTTCCATTTAAGATTATTAAATTACTTATCCAGTTCTAAGCTATTTCGATCATGTGATCACCTGTTTTTTTCCTACTTTTCAACCGGTTCTTCTGCTTTCGTCGGGAAATGTGCTTAAAAACGTCAACTTTGAAAGTTTATTATGAAAAATCTATTGTGTTTTTTAAAAAAAACAGAAAATTGAGTGCAATTAGACAGTTTCTGAATAACAACTTCTGCTAGTTTCCTGCATTTCGAAACAAAAATAAATTAAAGCGAATGTCACAAAGTTGCCCTTTTTGATTTAAGAACACCCTTAATTCTCCCAATGAAAATTTTTAAAAGAAATAATTGTAACTTAATTTTTTATGTATCACAAACACAAAAACAAACTTTTTACCATAAAAAAAAACTGATATATAATTTATTTTATGTTATATTATACAATTGAAACTCATAACAAAATATCACATACCTTGGAAATCCTATTTTATTAAAGTAGCAAAGTAAAATTATTTGGTTTATTCTATTAATTAGTTGTAATAAAAAGTACTTATTAATTTGGATTTAGCATTAGTATTAATATAGTATTTTAATCATTTCATTTGCAAAATTATTACTGATAATCAATTTTTGTAAAAGCAAAATGTAATTTTGATCGTCTTTTATTTATATATTTTTTTTGTAATTACTTCAAATTGTATTTAGAAGTAAGTACATTTTTTTCAAATATTCTGAACCTTCTTCGTTAACTCAAAAAATCCATTTATAGCTGGCTTAATACATCCTTAATGCAAGAAACTAGTCATATCAGACACAAATCTACCTTTTAAATTAACTTGATTTTTTAATATATACATTTTGCTGATTCATTCTTAATGCAAAATTATACCCAGGTTTCACTGATACATGAAGAATTTAGCTATTATGTATATGAAAATTAGAAATTTAAAGTTAAAAATTCGATAAAACTCGATAAAGCCCGGGTTTTTTCAGAAAAACCTGAAAGAACCCGGGTTTTAGACTAGTAGGCCCAGTGGGTTTGGCTTTTTTAAAAAGAACCTGGGTTTTTTCAAACCTTGGTGTGCATGGACTTTAAATATCTAGTATAAAACGTTATTCACATGTAATGCATTAATTAACAGTTATTTCATCTGTTGAAGTAAATGCTAATATTGCTTATTGTCAATATATATCTTAAAGCAGGTCTAACATGATGTATGATGTATATTACTCTACTCTGTGTTATTTAAGTGCTTGTTTTTGTGGTAAAAAGAAAAAATACAATTGCTTATAATAAAAAATAATTTCATATTCAATATAATTTATTATTTTTAACTTTATCAAACTGCATGTAAATATATCTTACAAATTGGCATTTTTTCCAACTGAGGAAAAAATAAACAGGACAGTTATCCAACCCTCTCATTTAAATTGCCAACACTCATCTTATTGAGCTATTTGGACTGACAACCATCCAGCACAATTCACATGGACAACCATCTTCACAATAGCATCTGGTCTTACCGCGTATATAGCTCAATTGAATTACTGCAGTTAATGGAATTCATTAAAGAATGAATATGTAAATTCACTTTATTTTTAGCTTAATGAAACTGATTGGTAAGGATATCATTCGAATTGACATTTTATCCAGTTGAGTGAAAATGAAATGGAAAAAGAAGAGAAAGCAGGAGGTCTGAGTCCTGTTCTGGACACTTTTGTACTCAGAAAGAAATGTGAATTCCTATGATATTTTTATTAATCAGTTTAATTAAAGATTCATTCAGTTAATCAAAATTAGTTAGTTAATTCAGTTCAGTTAAAAATAAAAAAATATATTAGACTGGGAGGCAGCAGCAGACAATCACCTCATCAAAATCACAACTGAATTTCTAGAATTAGTTAAAACTCAATTTGCATATTAAAACATAATTGGTCTGCTATGTCATATCTTGGTAGAAAATAGCTTAAAACCTGATTTTGGTGGTTGACTCATAAGTTTATTATTGTGTTTTCTTGCTCTTAGTTCTTGTTTCCATACTTTTAGGACTTTTCCAAATTTTTCTTAATGATCTAGTATAAATTGCAAATTTGCTATTTTAAAATGCTTTTCAAGAAAATAAAAATCATGAAACACTTTCATGAGAGACTATTTATTATTAATACTCATTTCTGTATGCAATTTTTAAATGAAAAAATTAATCTTGAAGCAATTCAAAAATATTAAGAATTTTCTGTCATGAGCGCTAGGTATCAAGTTTGGGCTTTAATGACACACAATTTTTTGGACTCTGATTTCAGATCATCTGGTTCAAACTGTGAAAAAAAAAAAAAAAGCCACATCATTTCTCTACTAAAGAAATAAAGAAGTATTCATTTCAATCAAGAAGTATTATTAAAAGAAAATCAAAATGGAAAGGATGTGTCGGCCAAAAACTAAACTATTATACATACACCAGCTGCCATTGATGACCAAATTGGTCGCCCTTAAATATAACGCTAAGCCTTTTTTGAAGTTATTTTTATTCAAAATTTAATTTATTTTTTCAATCTTTTGAAAAAATAGAAAGATTCTGGTAGAGAAATCAAGAATTTGGTATATTTATCTTAGCTGAACACAGGGGATAAATCACAAAACAATGTTTTCCCTCCATGTTTTTGTTTTCATGAATTTCATTTTACAATAAAGGTACTATCTGATTATCCCGTGGACATATTTTGCCAAACTATACAAAGTTACATAATTTTATTTTAAATAATGAATGATCAAATAAATCAGTAAAACATTAATAAAAATTTTACTAAAAAATAATTTTCTCATGTAACAAACACATATATCGTGTTTAATGTCAATTGAATTTGGCATTTATGAATATTTATCATTAATTATTGACATTAATCTTTTAATTTGGTGATGGTTTTTTAGTTGACGGAATAATCAAATAGTATCAGATATAATCCTTCCATTCATTCATTTTCTTTAAAATATACACAACTTTAATTTAAAACTAAAACATTTAAAATTCACGATATTTACTTATTTTTTTTAAAAAAAGAAAAATTATAAATAATACCATAAGGCATGCAATTAAAGAAAAGAATTAATTTAATTTATCATGCAAAAAATCATAAATGTTGAATGGAAGTTAAAAATTGCAACCTTTGCTAAAGACTGCAAGAACCATAACTAAACATTTATCTTTCTAAAGTAAAAAAAAAAAAAAAAACTAGCCTTAAAAGGAATGACTCTTGGAATGATACTGATGTGTAATGTTTCTGGAAATAACACGTCCGGATGGTCCACTCCTTCCATGAGTCGAGTAGACCAATCAGGAAAGGGCTCCGTCTATGCATCGCGAAGCGATTCCAACCGGGATTGCAAAGCAATACTGAACGGGATTCCGAAGTGATTCCATAGGGTATTGATGAGCGCAGCAAGCAGGGGTAGCCTACAACTTGGAATCGCGAAGCGATTACGCGGGGTTCTGGTGAGTGTAACGAGCAGGGGGGGCGAGCCCCCCTATAGTTTAAAAGAACTGTAACTGCTCATTCCAATTATGCATGTTTGGGGCACCGCATCCCACTTTGCCCTCCCCCCCCCCCCCAAAGGGGAACTTTTTTAATTTTTATCCACAGCACTCGTGTTGCATATCTTTAGAAAGGTCTGAAACTGCCTTTTCCTAGTACATTAAAAAAAAAGAAGGATATAGAACTCTTTCCATGTTTTGCATTTAATAAACATTGACAATTTTAAATATAATTGGCGATTAACTAATTTACAGTAATCGACGTAAATGATGCATAGGTACCAACTAACCAACAATGAGATATGAAATTTGATTCATTAAATATATGAGTTGAGCTTGTTTAAATTTTGCTTTGTCAAGAAAACTTTTTGAAAGTTGAGTTGTACAGCTTTTTACCTAACAGAACGATACTAAAATTTGATTGGGTTACATGCTCGAATAATTTTTGCATGGCGAAATTCATGTTTGGAGAACTTGCTATGTGAATTATTACCATCATAAATTAGTATTTTTTTCTCTCATTGAAGAATTAATCTTCTGTTTTGTTTACTTTGGCAGAAAGAGATATTGGGTTTTTAATTTTCACTGAAGTTATCTCAAAATATATATACTTTAACTCATCTCTCAAATCTATATATATATTTTTTCAAATGATCTCTAAAAAATTTTAACTTTTCTATGCAGTTATTTCGGAAAAAATATTTTTGATTAAAAATGGCCACTTGACATATGAAAAGTGAAATGGTCATACTGGCAAACTGTTGATGACAGCCAAATGCTTTGTGCTTGATAATAATAATGTATACAATATTTGCCGACTTATCAACTGTACCTGCTAACATTAAAGTATAATATTAGTCGCCTTTCATATAAAAAGTAAAGTGGGTAGCCCAGAACTGTTGATGACAGTCGCATGACTTAGGCTTTTATTATATAGATGAGTAGGGGTGAGGTGAACTTGGCCTAAAATAGTCTTGAGCTTGATTTCTATTCCTATCTCCATACTCTGGTAGACTTGATCTCAAACTGAAAATTTTATATACAGTAGACTCTCTCAAATTTGCAACGCTAAAATCCACAACTCTTCAAAAAACCACACATATTTTACGGATGTAAACAATTAAACATTCAGTTCTGATAGTGAGACAAAATTTGACTTTTATAGTTTTATATCAATTTCTATATATATTTTAATTTGTAATTTTTGCTACTATTACTTATTTCATGTTTTTCTGTGATGGAAGAATAAATTTGTTTCTGAAAAATTCAAGATATTGCTGATATCACAATCTTCTTACCAAATTGATTTATGTATTAATCAAGATTTTGGTTATAAAGTCTGGCTAAGCTTGAAATAAAACTTTCTTGTTTTATGATTTTGATGTGAATTGGTAATGTACCTTTGTGAGGCAAGTTTCAATGAATAATTTAGGAAAAAATGCATTTAATCTTTATAATAAATATTTAATCATACACTTTTGATTATTAACTTGACCTTTGCTATTAATACTTTAATCATTTAAAAATTATCTAAATTTTTATTATTTGTGTTTATTACTTATTTTAATATTTTATTATATTGTAACATTCTTTATAGTTTTGATTGGATTATTAATTGCATTCATATTACTGTTTAAAAAAATGCAAACAAAGCAATGACCAGAAATCCGCAAAATTCTAAAATTCTCTCAATCTCTGGCTCCAAGCTGAGCAGATTTGAAGGAGCCTACTGTATTAACAAACTGAAAGAAAGAAAAAAAAACTTGCTGCTTGGTAAAGAAGAATATATTCTAAATTTCTTAGTGTTTTATAATATTTTAAAAATCAGTTTGAAAGGGAAGTGAAGTGTTATTGATGGGCACAATCAATATTAATAACATAAAGAAGCCGTGAGATATCCCTTGTCTATCTATGCTTTAAATTTTAGGTTCTTTTACAGAATTTCTCAAAAACGAAATTCATTTCTATTTGATGTTATTTGTTAGTTTATTGTTTATGAATATGATGGTTATGATTTTTTATTAGTCATTTTAAACAACTTTTAGTTGTAAGGAAAGATCATATTTCATACATTTTGCTTATTAAAGAAAATATACCTGCTGATGAGTAAAAGTATCTAAACTACCGACCAGAAATGATTTATTAAAAAAAGGTATTGCTAGGTTATCCCGTCGACCAAAAAATTATCACCAAATTATAAGATTAAATACCAATAATGGATGATGGTGAATGTCACATTCAATGACATTAAATATGTTTCACGTGCTTAAGATGTCATTAAGGGATTTTTATTTCAATTTTTTATTTGTATTTTTGTTAATATTCTACTAATTATTTGTTTTTTCGTTATTTAAAATAAAAATTATGTCAATGTGTATAATTTGGCTATTAGTTTTGCGATTGTATAATTTGGCGAAATTGGTCGATGGGATAACAGGGGATTGTACCTAAAAAATATATATTTCATCTATTGACAATTTTATAATAGCCAAAATTTTTTATTTTCCACTTTATGTATCACTAAGGTTGACTTATTGATTCCATGGATACAGTAGACTTTCTCAAATCCACACATAATATACGGATGTAAACAGTGAAACATTCGGTTCAGATGTAGGTGCAAAATTTGACTCAATTTTTATTTTATATCAATTCCATACATTTTTTAATTTGTAATTTTTTTTAAGGTTATTGATTTCATGTTTTTACATGAAGAAAGAATATTTTTTTCTAAAAAAATCAAGATATTGCTGATATAATTCGTAATCACAATTTTCCAAATATATTTGTGTATTAATTAACCTTTTTTAGTTATTAAGTCTGGCTAAACCTGAAATAAAGTTCATTATTTTATGATCCTGATGTGAATTAGTAATGTATTATTATGAGGTAAATTTCATTGAATAGTTTAGGAAAAACATATTTCATCTTTATGATAAATATTTAATTGTGCATTATTGATTATTAACTTGACCTTTGCTTTTAGTATTTTAATCATTTTAAAAATTATCTAAATTTTTATTATTTTAGTTTATTACTTATTTTAATATTTTAGTATATTGTAAGCAATCATTATACTTTTGATTTCATTATTCATTACATTCAAATGGCTGTTTAAAAAATGTAAACAAAGCAATGACCAGATATCTGAAAAATTCTAAAATCCGCACAACCTCTGGTCCCAAGCTGTGCGGATGAGAGGGAGTCTACTGTATAAATTTTTACTTTCTTCTATCTTTACAAGAAGAAAGTATTGGATTCATGAAAATTTTCGACTTCCGGTTTTCGACGGATTTATACGTTTTAGGAGGTCCTGAATACGTTTTGACTATTTTTAGAAAATGTCTGTCTGTGAGTCTGTCCGTCTGTCTGTCTGTCTGTCTGTGTGTCTGTCTGTCTGTATGTGACAAAAAATTTGTGGGCGCTCTATCTCAAGAACTAATGCTCGAAATTTAATAAAATTTTATATTCAGTTAGACCTTGATATGAATTAGTGCCTATTGGTTTTTGGTGAAAATTGGCCTGTAGGTGGCGCTGCTATACTACGTTTTTCATGATTTTCAAGATTGCTATATCTCAAGAACTAATGCACAGAATTTCACAAAACTTCAGATTCTGTGACCCCTTGATATACATAGACGCTGATTAAGTTTTGGTGTAAATTGACCAGCAGGTGGCGCTGCTATGCCACGTTTTTCATGATTTTCATGATAGCTATATCTCAAGAACTAATGCACAGAATTTCACCAAATTTCAGATTCCGCGATACGTTGAGACACATAGCCGCTGATCAGGTTTTGATGTGAACTGCCCTATAGGTGGCGCTGCTATGCTACATTTCGCACGATTTTTGCGATAGCTATATCTCAAGAACTAATGCAGAGAACTTTATCAAATTTTAGATTCTGTTACACTAGAATATATAACATAATTAGACGCTGATTACATTTTGGTATTAACCTTGCAACAGGTGGTGCAGCTATGCTGCATTTTGCATGATTTTTCCGATAGCTATATCTCAACAACCAACGCACAGAATTTCACCAAACTTCAGATTTTGTTACAAAATGACATATAACATAATTACACGATGATTACGTTTTATTATAAATCCTTCAACTGATACTGCTGCAGTGCTATATTTTACATGGTTTTTTTAAACTAGCTATATCTCAAGAACTAATGCACAGAATTTCATCAAACTTCAGATTCTTTTATACCATAGCATAATCAAACGCTTTTTTTACGTT
Organism: Maratus speculifer; assembly: GCA_964019185.1. Lineage (NCBI taxonomy): Eukaryota > Metazoa > Arthropoda > Arachnida > Araneae > Salticidae > Maratus > Maratus speculifer. Next base: position 130,013,814 of record OZ025303.1, read on the forward strand.
TTGGCATAAATTGTCCAAGATATGGTGTTGCTGTGCTACGTTTTGCAATTTTTTTGTTATAACTATATCTCAAGAACTAATGGACGAAATTCCATCAAATTTCAGATTCTGTTAGGTCTTGACATAAATAGATGCTTATTAGATTTTAGTATAAATTATCCAACATGAGGCACTACTAAGCTCATTTTCTCAGAATAATAATTAAATTTTGCGTTTTAGACTTTTCGGATACCAGAATCTCATTAGGCTAGGTCAAATGTTCGAGGAAATTCGATAGTGGGTAATTTTAGGGTCACCACGTTTTTTTTTTTTTTTTTTTTTTTTTTTATATTAAAATATACATATGAGATAGAAGAAAGTTTTGGGATTGACACATCCAACTAGTTTTATACATAAGTTGTTGTTTAGTTCAGCTCGTTCACGCATTGCTTAAAGTATTTTGTTTGTAATAAATTTTATTATTGTTATTATAAATACGTGTGCACAAAATCTGTGCATATTATTTTATGTTTTTAAGATTGTTTTTCTGCAAAATTTTTAAACTTTTATGTTTTGTTGCTTTAAAATTGTTTATAAATTTAAAAATAATTCACTATATACAATTGCAATCCTTTATTGTTGACTTTTTTACTGAAAATTCTTTGTCTTTATTATTTAGTTGTCAGAGAAATAAGAGAAAGAAAAGAATTTCTTGATGACATGTCTGCACTTGGAGAAGGAAAGAAATATCTACCTGAAATTCAATGCCAGATAACTTTGGTAACATTTTAAAATTTATTTAAAATATTAATATTATTTTTATATCAAATTATATGCATGCAAATAAATCTCATATTTGTATAATTTTATATATTAAAAAAGATTTTGTTATCCAAACTCTTTGAAATTTCCAACAAAACAAAATAGTTCATAGCATCTGAATATTCTGAAAGTTTATAAATATAAATGTATCAGTGCCTTTTTTTTATTTGGCGGAAAGAAATGCTTATTTAGTTGTGAAAATATGATGTAAAGTTAATTCAAAATGATCTGCTTTTTAGAATTTTCATCAAACAATTCTTAGATTTTACATTTAAAAAAACTTTTATTCATCCAAATAATTCAAAATTTTTGTAGGTGACATAAATAGGGTTCTGTCAGTATGTTTAAAAAAGATTGTATCAGAATACTGATGTTTAATTATTTTTAGCTTAGGTAAAAAAGACTTTGGATGGTGCAAAATGATCTATTGTCAAGAATTTTTTTTTAAGTTAAAATTCACATTTTTAAAAATTGATTGCATTTTTTAAGAGAAGAAAATATCAGCTTTAAATAGATATTTTTTCTGAATCAGTACTTCTGAAATCTAGTGCTAGGGGAAGCATTGGTGAAAAGAAGAAAAAGTCTATTACAAAAACGATCCTTTTTTAAACATTTGTTTCTTCATACTGGTTGTAGTATTTAAGATGTAAAAGTATGAAATTTAAAAGAATCTGTCTTCCTGCTATTCATTTGACAAAGACAAATGGTGAAAAAAAGGAAATAATAAAGCATTTGGTTCTTTTTTACATCTTTTGAAAACAGGAACAGAGCATCAATGCATGTGTTTGCTGATTTTCATGAAAAAAGAGGAAAAAAAAACTTTCTTGATGAATTTTTAATTAATGTCATGACCAATTATAAAAAAATAAAACCAACTTCAGCACCTGCCTTAGACTACCCCCATCCAAATTTTCAGATCTACTTACGGTTAAATTTCCTAATCATCACCAATAGACACACATACAAAACAAAATTTTTTTTGTTAGTATAGGCTTTTAATCGCCTTTTGTTATCTATCTATTTTTTTAAAAAGTAACTTACATTCTAACCACCACTGTCAATGATTTTTTTCATGATTTGATGTATTTCTTTGTTAATATTAACAAAAATACTGCATACAAAAATATGAAAATTGGTAGTATTATTAATAAATGTTTGAGAAACATGCTGAAGACAGATTTTAAATCGAAGAATTATTTTAAGATACATTCAAGGTTAAAGCTGGTCGAAATTGTTCCTTTAAAAATATTTTTTAGGAAGAAAAACTGCACATAGGAATTTAATAATTTTTTTCTGATAATATATTTTAGAAGCTCCCAGTGTACAGACTGCTTTTATTATATTGATTTGACTCTTTTTTTTGACGATTTATTTCCAATTTTGAGCAATTTCAGAGATATTTTTTACATATTTTAGAGAATGTTGTTATTTTAAATATTTTCGAATTATAAAAACTTTGCAAAGATTGATATTTCCTTTAAAATAAAAATTTATTTACATGTGGCTATTATAAACAGAAAAAAAAATCCCTATAAAATTAAAATTAAATGATTACATGCTTAAAGCATGAAAATTGTCATAACAATTATGTAATAATGAATTATTTAGTATGTGTTAAAAGCAGTAAATACATATGAAATGACATCCTATTTCACATATTACATGTTTAAAGCATGAAAATTGTCATAACAATTATGTAATAATGAATTATTTGGTATGTGTTAAAAGCAGTAAATACATATGAAATGACATTCTATTTCACATAGCCAAATAATAACACTGTCAAACAGTTTAAAATAAAATACATATATATACAAGTACATGAGAGATTTGTTTCATATTTCTAGGTGATCTTTTTAACTATTGTTGCCAATTCTAAGACAGCACAAATCATGATATTTCCTTTCTAGCAATAAAAATATTTTCAGATGGATATTACAAAGAAAAACAAAAGTTTGGCATAAATTATTTCAAATTTAAAATGTTACATTTAAAATAATTTTCTTATAGCATTATTACAAAATACAGGGAAGCAAAGACTCTGTTGACTTAGTTCATTTGATATTAGCTAATTTTCAGAAGCTTAACTAATCTTATTTAATCAAACATGAAAACAGAAGATAACAACAACTAATTTGGCCTTAAAATTTCTCAGTAAAAGAGAAATGAATGGGAATCCTTTTTATGGAAATCATGCTGGTTTTTTAATTATAATTCAAACATCCATAATCTTTTTAAAGCCATCAAATAATTGGAGCCCCCCCCCCCCCTGCCTAGTTTCATAAATATTACTTACTTTTAATTTATATTTCATATTTAATAATGCTTTCATTTTTACTTTAAAATGCCTTTTTATTGACTTATTTCATAAAAATATGCATAGATTATTATTTTTTTATTATTATTATTTTTATTTTATGATCAATGCTGCAACAAATTTTAAATCTTTATTTTTGTCATTAGTTTGTGTTATAGGTATTAAATTGTTCATGAAATTAGTTTATGAATTTTGATTTTTAAAAGCATACGTTTTTCTTGGCATTTTATTTAATATTTAGGCTAATGTCTGACGATCAGTTGTAGAAAATAGAGATATGAATAGCCTTTACATATAAATTAATATAAAGTATAATATCTTTATAATTAAATATATAGCTTATTATAAAGTAGAATATTTTTTTACATCCACTTTTTAATCATTCTTTGATAATAATTGAAAAATTTCCTCTTACATCTTTGTTAAATTATTTTCATTTCTCATAGTCATTTTATGTTGATACTGTAATTAGGTTCCACCAAGATGTAATTTTAGTAAAGCCTTTTTTATTCTTCACAATAAAACAAATATTTTTACTTTGTTTTGTAAGAAAATATGATTACATTAAATAAAAGTGTATGGAAATTTATGTATTCATTTTATTGAAGAAAAAAGGAGAATATCTGTTGTTATATAAAACTACTAAATATTACTTTTTAAAAATGTGCTAAAATATTTTAAAATAGTTTCTTTTTTCTGAAAAAAAAAAAAAAAAAAGGAAATTGTAATTTTTTACATTTGAAGTTATTTTTTGCCAGTATTGCTCATGTTTGACTCCAAGTTTGACTGAATCTGATTGTAAAAGATTAACCCTGTTACTGAAATATTTTAGTAAAACAAATTACATATTGCATGTAGCTTTCTTTCTTTCTTTCTTTTTTTTTTTTTCAGTTTAGATTATACGGTGTTTGAATATGCAAAGTATTCTATAAGGAGATTGAAAAGTTTAGCAGGAGTTTTCTTTCTTTTTTTCTTTCTTTCTTTTTTTTTATATATATAATAAAATATTATGTATAAACTTTTGTTTCAGACTCATTCAAACTTGGTGTATATTTAATTATGGTCAGGAATGAATTCAGGGGGTGGCACGATTCTGGAGAACCGTAATGTCATTCCTCCCCTGCTATTCGTTCTGAGACTTTGTTGTTTTATATACATGGTCGAAAGTACGAATATTCTTCCTGGATCTTCCCCATGTCCCATCTCCTCACCACACAGCTTCAGAAATCCTTCTCACAAAAAAATGACTGAAATCAATACTGACTATGATTGAAGCAAGTTGACTGCTAAGATAAAGTGTCCAGTTAAAAATAAAAGTAATTTGAAAATAAATAGCTCTTTAAAAAGACAATCAGTTGCATGTGTTTAAAATGTTTAAAATTGTTTAGCATAAGGAGACCGTAAAGTTTAGACATGAAGATTTATTGAGATTTGTTCTTGGAATAGAAAACCTGTCATTAATTTTTATTATTCTTTTTTTTTTTTTTTTTTTTTTTTTTACATTTATTAATTTATTAGCAGGCTTTACCTGCAATGCTCATCTGTTTCTGCTATTTCTGTCTGTTTACCTGCAATGTTGACATTATTTCATTCAATTTGACTGTGTGTTTTCTAGTATCTAGAATATTGCTCCATGTTGTTATTATACTTTCTTATGCTTCAGACAAAATTTTGGTCACTCAGTATCAACTCTGTTAATTGATTATTTATAATAGGATTTGACAAAGAATGTAGTACAACATACAATCTATTAAAACATTCCTGAAAAATTATCTAATTGATGATGCAAATTATGTCAAAATGTGTTCAATAGAATTTTTAAAAATCCTATTCTTTTATAATTGTGTTCAACTGTTTATAGAACTTTTCCCCATATTTTTATAACTAAACAACATAGAGCGATATGTTGTAGGCTTAAACCTACTCAATAAAAAAATTATTTGATGACAGTACAAGTTCCATTAAAATCCATTCAGAACAAAAATTTAAATAAAAAGGCTAATTTTTTAAAAGGCTTTTCTTTTATAATTGGGTTTATCTGATTACAGCACTTTCCACTATAATTATGTAGCTAAGCAAAACAATATGCAATATACTAAAACCTGTCCTGAAAAATTATGTAACTTTTAATACAAGTTTCATCAAAATAAACCCAGTAGAACTTTTTAAAAAGACTAAATTTTCATAATCAGGCTCAAATATTTATAGAATTTTTTCTTATAATTCTATTACTAAACAATCTAGAATGACATAGTAGATACTAAAACTTTATCTCAAATATCAGTTAACTGTCAATGCAGTTTCACCAAAATCCAGTTAGTAGAACTCAAGTTATAAATAGTGGGTCAAAATTTCCATTTGCACTTTACATACATAGTAAATTCCCAATTATCTACACTCAGTCTACTTTCCTTTTCTCATAAACACTGCCTGGGAGTAAGTTAAGTAATCTTTGTTAGTAAAATCCTGTAAGAAAATTCTATCAGATGTGAAAAATATTTTGATACAATCTTCAGAGGAAGAAGAGGTTTCTCCCAGGGATGCAGAAAAAGAACCAATCTGATGATCTAAGATCAATAAATTTTAGCCATCTGGGGAAATTTTACAATACAATTGATTTTGATTTTAGCAATGAATTACACAATTTCTTGAGGTAGATAAATTTTCATTACAAATAAAAAGATTTGTATGGTGACCTTCATAAAAACAATCTCAGAATAATATGTAAATAATACTCATGTAAATATATATTGTAAATATATACTCATGCATAAAGAGATTGAGAAATTTTGGAATAGTAAAAAACAAACTTTATATCTACAGTAATACAGAATTTATGTAAGCTTATAACATATTGCAAAATTTTAGGAATTTTTTCATAGGGATTGGAGGGAAATGTCGGGAGTAAAAATAAAAACATTTTCTGCACCTCTGGTTTCTCCTTTTTATTATTTGGATAATTTACTGAAATCTGTCAATGGAAGAGGTAATGTCTCTGAAGTTTGTTGATTGGTTTAATTGTGATGTCAATGATCCAGGCTTTGAATATTTTACAAATGAACAAATAGTAGGTGGAGCATTACATATGGTTTTGAAAGAGAATGAAGGAAAAATGGAAAAGACACAGAAACAATTAATAAATTTCCATTGATTGAAAAATTCTAAAGTACTATTTTCTACTTTGAATTCTGATTGTTTCAAAATATCTCCTTTGTATTTGAACTTTATGTTAGTTAGTTGACATAACTCAGACTTATAAAAATTTTCCTATGAGCCATTTTTACAGATAACTTTTGGGATAATTTTATGCCCGAGTTATGAATATCCAAATTTCAAAATTTTGGGAAATAGAATTTGAATATATACTCCATTCCTTTTCTAAAATGTTATATAATGCTGTACAAGAAGGAACACATTCACATTGCTAACCAAAAGGAAAAAAAGAAAAAAAAATAATAGTTTGTAAACCCAAAAAGTAAAAATTTGCACATTCATGTTTCTGGCATGAGTGGGACAATATTTCATATGTGAAAATTGTATATATTGATTTGTTTATCTATTTTTATTCATCTATGTTGTTTATTTGTCTAATTATAATTATTTTTATCATCACAGAGGCTTCGAGAATTGGAGAAGATTGATAAAAAAAGAGCAAAGGATTTTATTCAGCAGTATGGATTATGATTCTGTATTTTATTATTACTAAAAAGATACTGAATGTTGACAAAAATTGATAAAGCAAGTGCTGCAATCATTTATCTTCTGCTGTTTACTGTGAATATATATATATTTTTTTCATATGAACATTAACAAAACATTTCTAGTCATTTTCAAATCTGTGATTCAGATACTAAATTCTTGTATTTTTAGATATTTAATAAAAGTGTTTATATCAGTTTTATCATGTAATAATTGAGAAAAATTACTTGTTTTCATTTTGGTTTATATAAATGCTATTGTTATAATAAAAAAATACATAAAGCATTTTATTACTCTACATTATTTAGTAGTTGCACAAATTTAATTTTAAAGTTTACAATTGTTTATTTATATATAATTTTACTAGAATTATTTTGTTTCCTAAATATAACTTTCCTGTTATATTTTTATATATGAAGATTGAAAATAGCCATATTTGTTTATATTTGTTTGCATTCCTGTCATCGGCTATTTTCATAAACAAAACCTATTGCCAAACAATGCAATTTTAAGCCAATATTGATATGATGTTCATTGTTATAAATTGCAATGTTAAAGGCATGCAATGTGCATATCCTCTTTTTATTTTATCCTCCCTCCAATGTTTTTGAAAAGTGTTAATAATTTCAGTTTGTTTGTCCATATTCTAGCTTTTGTAAATATACCCTTGATTCCCATATAATTCATATTTATCACTAAATTTTATTATAGCATGTTTGCTATTATAAATGTAGTCTAGTCTATACCATTTAAAGTTCATTTACAGGAGCATGCAAAACAATTTCTTATGATATATGCAAGGTCTGACGTCTGTCAAACCTCAGGTGTCAGGTCACCAAGGTAATTAAAAAATTCCTCTTGGTGATTGACATTTTTATATGCTTACTAGCAGCCTTCGCCCGTTACGCTGGTCAGTTTTTTTTAAAGAAACTTTAAATCAAACGAAATTTTTATATCATATTAATTTTTAGTTTTATATTGTATTTTAGACTGTATGTCATTCGAGAAAAGGCAGTCATCTAAACAGAAAGTTCAAAGTTTGTCACCAAAGAATGACGTAGCGCTAAACATGTTAACAGTTTTAATCACATAAAAATTCATTCAGCTGAACCTTTAAAATAAAGCCAACCTTTTGTAATTGGGTTCATCTGATTTAAAATATCGCCATAAGTATTCGAATAAACAACGTAGAATGCTATATTTCAATTGTTACAAAATTTCTGAAAAAGTATCTAACTAACAATGTAAGTGCTATTAAAATCTATCTAGTAGAACTTAATTTATAAGAGGCCGGAATGAAATTTCACTTTGCGTTTTATATATATTGAGATAATTAAATATAGTTTACATAATCATGTTAACCTGATTATAGAACTCACTTCCAAATTGTAGGTTCAATAGATTTTTTTGTACGATTATTAATATGAAAGCCAGACTTCCTTTTATGTATAAAGATCGAAAATTTCAGCTTTTTGCACCAAAGACATCGCCAAATTAGAAAAATGTGAAGTATCTCACGAACTACTGGACTTAAAGAATTTGCTTAATATCATTCGATGCAGCATGAAAAAATACACTAAAATATGGTACCAATTGAATCGTCTACAAAATGGTATCAATTGAATTGACTACAAAATCTGATCTATATAGATAAGGATTGAAAATTTCAGGTTTTTGCACCAAAGACATCGCCAATTTAGGAAAATGTGAAGTATCTCACGAACTACTTGATTTAAAAGAATTTGCTTGGTACCATTCAATTCAGCATGGAAAAATACACTAAAATATGTTATCAGTTGAAAAATAACTACATAACCCGATTTTTAAGGAATTTTTTTAAAGTTCGTTCTTTTATTTACCCTCCTTAGGGGTGGAATTTTCGAAAATCCCTTCTTAGAGGCGCTCGGTGTTATAAGAAGTATTTTTACCCCAATTTTCAAGATTATTGGTTCGGTTGATTTTTTTGTGCTGTGATTTATACAAAATCCAGACTTTCTTTTATATATATAGATATAAGGATTGAAAATTTCAGGTTTTTGCGCCGAAGACACTGCCAAATCAGGAAAATGTGAAGTATCTCGCGAACTACTGAACTTAAAACAGTTTGCTTGGTACCATTCGATTCAGCATGAAAAAATACTCTAAAATATGTTATCAGTTGAAAAATAACTACAAAAGCCGATTTTTAAGGAATTTTTTAAAAGTTCGTTCTTTTTTTTTAATCCTCTTAGGGTTGGAATTTTCGAAAATCCCTTCTTAGCGGCACTCAATGTTATCAGAAGTATTTTTACCCCAATTTTCAAGATTTTAGGTTCGGCAGATTTTTTTGTGCAGTGATTAATACGAAATCCAGACTTTCTTTTATATATATAGATTAATTTAATCTTTTTAGTCAAAATAATTCTTTGTGTGAAAATATTTATTTTTAATTGCACAAATATTATTATTTACAGTGGTTGAAAATACACCATATTGGCACTTCAAGTTAGCCTATGTTCCATTTTGTAATGAACGCGTTAATATTAGAGCTCTTAAAGTTTGCTGCTAAGAATTTTTCCTGGAACCTAAGAAGTTTTAACTTTTGTCAATCCCTAGATATATGCGGAAAAATCATTTGTGGTACATTGTAATCATGTTCAGTTACATCAAAAATTTTGAAATTGATATACATCTATGAGGTGAATTATAGCATGCTATCTGTAGAATATAACATAATAGCATTTGTACGTCCTTTAAACATGTACACAACATAATACTGTTACATTATGATCTAAAAAAGAGAAAATTGACTGTAAAGTTTTTCAATGTTACACTACTTGAAACACTATGATATGCATCACCAGAGCTTGACTATAACAGGGGCATTCAGGGCAATATCCCCAGGGCAGATTTAAGTTTTTAAAAGGGGAACCAAATGGTAGAAAATGGCCAAAAGTGATCAAATTCTTATTTTTCAAATTTCAAGGCTCTCTCCTCTCTGCTTGAGTGCCTCATGCCCATCTTCCCCCCCCCCCCCCCTTCTGATTGTACAAGTTATATAATAAAAAACTGATGATTGAAATGCTAACTTTTTTTCCCCTTTAATTGATCAAAAATTATTTGTTACTAATCAAGCGTTTTTATTGATTTTATTACTTAAAAAATATAATTTTGCATATTCTTATTAAAAGTTTTTCTTTTGTGACATTTAATTAAAACCTTTCTAATTTCTTCAAGATATTTTTGCACATATAAATTCAATTAAAATGTTATTATAATCTCAGACATCTTTTGTCTGTTAAAAAAAATTTGTCATAATATGAAATTTTATAGCAAAGTATTTTTGTGTGATATGAGGAATGCAGTAACTCCATAACAAGTATTGAAATGTGTTGTTATTGTTATGAAATTCATGCCATCTCTTGCCTTTCCATGTAATGGAATCCCCTAAATGAATGTTGATCAAATACAAAAATTAAGTTAAGTAGAAAAGAATTAACACAAACAGCCAGTAATGCTTGAAAGATTTGTCTTTACTTTTTAGCGGCTCACACTTATCCTTATATTCTTATAACTTGAAAAACGAAAGATGTATTTTATAGTTTCTTAAAATTATCTTTCTTGTACTATTCTGTATATAGATGTGAATAGTACTTGATATGAAATTTATGTAATGCTTAGTAGTGCATTAAAAGTAATAACAAAATGAGTACTTGTATCATGTCATTACTTTCAAACTTGCTACCAGTTAGAAAGTATTTGTTACTGTTTAGAAACTGGGTACAGTAGACTCCCTCAAATCCACATAGCTTGGGACCAGAGGTTGTGCGGATTTTAGAATTTTGCAGATTTCATGTCATTGCTTTGTTTATACTTTCAAACAATAATTTGAATGTAATTAATAATGCAATCTAAATTATAATGAATGATTACAATATACTAAAACATTAAAATAAGTAATAAATTAAAATAATAAAAATTTAGATAATTTTTAAAATGATTAAAATATTTAAAACAAAGGTCTAATTAATAATGTATGATTAAGTGTTTATTATAAAGATTAAATGTATTTTTCTTAACTTATTCAATGAAACTTACCTCATAATTAATGTATAATACTATTTCATATCAAAATAATAAAATAAGGAAGTTTTATTTTAGGTTTAATAACCAATATAGCCAGACTTAATAACCAAAAAGCTTGATTAATACATAAATATATTAAAAAGATTGCGATTATCATTAAAATCAGCCATATCTTGAATTTTCTCAGAAAAAAATTTATTCTTCCTTCAAGAAAAAACATGAAATCAGCTATAATAACAAAAATTAGAAGTTAAAATATGTTTGGAATTAATATAAGACTGCAAAAGTCAAATTTTGTCCATATATCTGAACTGAATATTTCATTGTTTACATCTATAAATTATGTGCGGATTTTAGAGAGTGGCGGATTTTAGGTTTGTGGAATTGAGGAAGTCTACTGTATTAACAATCATTGTACTTACTACAAAATTGCAGCAAATCTATTTATGTACCATACAAGAGTCTTGGAAGGATTCGTTACTGTTTCAATGTTAAAATTGTGTTTGCTCCCCACATATTGCTATACTGCTGTCATCTGTGCTTAAAACTTACATTTAATTAAATTTCTGTTTTAATGAATAACTTATGAAATTAAGAATAATCGGGAAAAGCAATTTAGGAAGAGTAAAAGTTTACCATATTTATATACAATAAAACTATGAAATATAATTACTCAAACAAAATACTTTTACAAGCAAATTTGCCTACTAATTTTAAGTTAAAAGTAATTATATATTATAAAAATTCAATTTCTATAGTAACTTAAAAATCTTTTTTAACAATATGCTTAATTTTTTGCGTAAACATCATGTCAACCTGTACTTCAATCACATTATTATTTCTGAAATTTCTCATTTTTGTTTAAAAATATATATATATATATATATTTTTTCAAATAGGAAATTTGAAAATACACAAACAAAAATATTTTTACAAACAACGACAATAAATAAATAAACTTTTTCATAAAACATTTTTACAAGCAACTGAAAAATTGGTTTTTATCAGAAAAAAAATTCCAAATATAAAACATAAATATACATACAAAGATTTTTTTATAGGAAAAATAATATACTGAAAGCAAATCTATAAATACTTAATTGCTTCAAAATTTTTGGAACATTTAAAAGAAATATGTTTCATTTAAGACTTTACCATCTTATAAAAAAAAAAGTTTACATCATTTGCATTATTTCAAAATTCTTTGATTTATGTTTAAAAATATTATTTTTTCCTTTCTTTTTGGCTTTAATGAAGGAGCTCTTTCACATAATAAATAACCTGATTTTGTAAAAATTCCTTCAGATGATACTGATATGGACATCTCTGGTAAGTACTTTTTTGTTAAATCCGAAAGTTCTGGGAAACTCTATAATGGGTGATGCTTTACCAATATTTTTTTTTTTTTTTTTTTTTTTTAATTTGTTGTAAATTTGTAGTTGAATCCCCTTTAACCAAATACTTTGCTTGGCATAAATATAAATCACATTTTGCTTTATCATTTGATGCTTCAGAAAAGTATGTCCACAGTGTACTTCTTTTTATTTTTTCTGTCTCCATAATAAGAAAAATAAATGAATCAACAAGCCCATATGAAAACCATATCATTTGAGATTTGAGAATAACTGATACAAATTTAATGATATGCATACACTGATATGGAAACAACAGACATCGAATTGTCTGATTCTGAATACAATTTGCATTTGTCTGTCTGACTACATTCATGAATTACACAAATGTAAGCAGTATTTGAAGTTAGTTTCACTTTGTTCTACTGTGTATTGGCATAGTAACGACTAACAAGTCATATTTCTAAGTAAGGATTTGGTACTTTGTGTCTTAGAGAATACCCATTACTTAATACGAATACAGTAGACTCCCTCAAATCCGCACAGCTTGGAACCAGAGGTTGTGCAGATTTTTGAATTTTGCGGATTTCTGGTCATTGCTTTGTTTAACATTTTTTAAACTGTAATTTGAATGTAATTAATAGTGCAATTGGAACTATAATGAATGCTTACAATATAATAAAATATTAAAATAAGTAATAAACTAAAATAATAAAAATTTAGATAACTTTTAAAATGATTAAAGTACTAATAGTAAAGGTCAAGTTAATAATCAATAGTGTATGATTAAATATTCATTATAAAGATTAAATGTATTTTTCCAAAACTATTTAACAAATTTGCCTCATAAAAATACATTACTAATTCACATTAGAATCATAAAATAAGGATTTTTTTTTCAAGTTTAGCCAGGCTTAGTTACCAAAAAATCTTGATTAATGCATAAATATATTTGGTGAGAAGATTGTCATTACCAATGATATCAGCAATATCTTAAATTTTTTCCAAAAAAAAAAAAAAAAAAATTCTTCCTTTATGAAAAAAACAGAGTAAGTTTAAGAAAATTACAAATTAAAAAATATATGGAATTGGTGCAAAACTTAAAAAATCAAATTTTGTTCCAATATCCAAACTGAAAATTTCATTGTTTACATCCATAAAATGTGTGCGGATTTTAGAGAGTTGCAGATTTCTGGTTTGCGAATTTGAGGGAGTCTACTATATATGTGATTTTCTCTAATACATACAATAGATATTAAGTTTAGTTTTCACTTAAGCATAATTCATGAAAATTTTTAAAATATAGAAGGGAACTCCCCTTGCCCTATCGAATAATGTTTGCTCCAAAACCCCAGACAGTCTAAGTCAGGACCTATGCATCACACAATTGAAGTGCACTACTAAATGTTTTTTATACATTATTAAATGCATATAATTTATCCATAATTTACAGCGACACACATAATTCTGTTAGAGGACTGACTATTTATATTATAAAGGCCAAACATGTCTGTGCATAACACATATGTCATTTTGCGAATAGCAACACTTTCACATGGAATTCGGTTTTGCAATTTTCAGTACTGAAAAATTTATACTTTTAAACATCGCACATTTTCAATTTTTACACCATTGTATAGAGAAAAATATGTACTTTTAAATGCAATTTGTTTGAAAGTTGTTTCTTAATTTATTCTTGACATATTATTATTATTATTATTTTTTTTTTTAGCACGAATTTTGTAATTGTGGCAACAGAAATATGCCATTTTCTCTTAAAATTGATAAAAATTGAAATGTGTGCATGCAAATTTGAGAAGATGAAAATTATGACGAGTTTAGATTTCACGTGAATTTCTAAAATCGTGTCAATTTGAAATATTTCTTTTCATACGCATTTATACCAAACACAAGAACCTCAATTGATAACTTCATTTTAATAACTGATCTTTATTATATTTTGCTTTATTATTGTATTTTTACATATGCGATTAAAGTTTGATTTTAATAATTTGGACAATTAAGTTTTATAGAAGTAGTATTTTTTCTCCTTAATTTTAGCTTTAAATGATATTTGTTTGAGAGTTAGACTGACCACTGTAAGATGCATTTTTTACTGTAGCTAATTTTGTAGGTTTATTATAAATCAATGAAACAGTTCCTTCTTAAACATTTACTTTCATCGAAATTCGACGGGTTCCACCTTGTGAGTGATAATTTTGAAAGTATGTTTTCAGCTGTCATGTGATTGCCCTTTTAAGCTTAGTTCATGTTTAGCGTATTCATGGATTTGTATAAAAGTTATGAATAGGCTGCATGAAAGAATTTATGCACATTAATTTATATGGACAGCCATTCCTGAAAATGTATTGTTTAATAGTGTGAGAAAGTGTCCCCCTAATGCATGGCATTTTATTATTTATTATTATTATTATTTTGTGAATAAGCCAGTTTAGAATTTGTAATGAACAATTTAAAATAATTTTAAATTTTTGCTTATATTATAGTATTTTCAAGATTTTGTGATTCTGCTATCAAAACAAGCATTGCTTAATGTGTGTGATATAAGAATTTATGTAAAAATGAATTAAAACAAGAAAGAAAAATCATGTCAGACATAAATTATGAAATACTTTCCAGTACATTCAGATTAATATAACAAAACTTCAGCATTTAATAAGTTGAAATAAGATGTCTAATTGAAGCATTTTGAAATGCATTATGCATTTGAAATATCAGTTTTTGCATTTACTATCTACAGTTGAAAAATTATCCAAATTTTTTGAGCAGCCCTATATATGATATATATATATGTGTGTTAATTAACTACATACCTGCAAAAATTTAGTTTAGAAATAAATATTTCATTTGAATATTCCCTTTCAACAATTCTGCTAATAGGGAGAATGGTACTTCAATATTTTTGTGCAGTCCTGTATATGAAATATAGAATTTGTACACAATGAAAACATGAAAAAAAATTAGTCTAATTTAAAAGTGCATACCATAATTAAAAGCACAATTTGCACAGAAACTATTGCTCAAAGAAGTAATGTAACTAATTTTTTTGTGTCCCTGTAGATGAATGACAAAAGCTATGAGTGCCCTATTTGATAGTTATCATCTTGCATTGAAATTTAGTGCTTTATATTTATTTCAATACATTTGAAATAGTACAATGCACTCTGGAAATTATTTTTCCCCCTTAACCTCAGTTTAACTGAATTCTTTTAAGTGTCCCTGTAAATGAACTATTAATGCTACACACTTCATAATCAATACCGTATGGCAAACATCAAAAACATATATCAATTGCAAGAGAATTTGAATATATTTATGCAAGTTAGAGCATGAACAGACACAGTGCCGTGTAAAAGGGGGGGGGGATGAAGGAGCAATTGCCTCGGGAGAGGAAATTTAAGGGTTGTCAAATTTATACCATCAACGTCATTTTTGGCCTTTCACAAGAAAAAATTGAGAGGAGGGGGGTGCACCAAACTGAAACTTTGCCCCCGGCGCAGTTTTCTCTTCACACACCTTTGAACAGACAGACAAATGAAATTTATAAATAGTTTCCAAATTTCTTGGAAAGTGTTAATAAAGTAATTGCAAATTGGAAATTTCTTACAAGCTATCTTTAAAATGTATAAACACAGCAATACTCTTTTATAAGCATTCAATGTTCATCATAAAAATTATTCCTATTATTTTCTTTTTTACTACATTTAATTGTTTTCCCCAAAGGTTAAACACACAATTAAGGAAATTTCCTTAAAAAAAAAAAAAAAAAATTGCTTTATTTTTTTTTTAATAGCAACAGGAATGAAAAAATGGAACATTATTTGAACTATAGTTTTAGGATTTCTACATTGATTTCTTAATATATAATTGTAAATTTATTAATATTAAACTATTAAATGATAAAAGTATATTTTTTAAAATGATAAAATTCCTTAGTTTTTATTTATAATTTATTTGCTACTTTTTGGCCTGTAAAATGTTAATTGTTGCAGTTTCTCAACCAATTGCACTGTTTTTAATGAATGTTTATTGGCACATTATTAAATTCTTGTTGTTTTAACTTATATGCAATTATATGTTACAGGAATATTTGCCAATTGATCACCTGTGGTTGGCTATTGGAAAAACACTTGGGACACTATTGGAAAAATTCATGTATTAATTTTTATCCTAAAAAGACTCAAACATTGTACCGTCATCAGAAAAACACCTGTAAATGTTTTTTTTCTTTTTTTTCAATCTAGCATATGGATATGAGCTACAAAATTTCATCTTTACATACAAAAACCAAGTTGAGTTAACCCATTCGTGCCCACCATCTTTTGCGTAAATTTTATTTGGTTGGCACCACTATTTTTAGAAGATTTAAGTTTAGTTCATTAATCACGAAAATGCATCATTCAAATAAAATAATTATTGCTTTTCTTTTTTACCGGTGTCAAAAACAGTGCTGAATGCACCTTTTGAAGCGTCCCTAAAAAGGGACGCTAGGCACTAATGGGTTACCTTAATATTTACCGACGGTACTTATAAGTACCATTAAAATAACTTATAAAATTCTTTTAATAGGTCAGTTAGTTGTAATACTGTTTAGAATGAGCTACAGATACATTACTTTATCTTGTTCCAAAAGCTTTATTGGTTACACAAAACAGAAATATTTTTAAAAGGATGATTTCTTTTGCCTTTGCATCTTTTCAGCTTTCTTGGCACTAAGCGAGGGAAATGGGGATTTTTTAATGCAGAAATATCTCTATATTTATATTGTAAGAATATCCTATTTGTACATTTTATAATTCTACAAAATACTAAGAAAATAATAAAAAATAAAAAATATGAGTGGGGTTATAAAAATTGCACAAAATCCCTGTAAATTCAAATTTAATTAATCCTTCTCAATTCTTCTAAAATCCTTCAAATTTTTATTAAATGATTATGTAAATCTTTTAATTTAGTTTAAACAATTTGCGTAAAATGCTTTAGAATGTAAAATTTTCATGAATTCATAATGCGGTAAGATAAAAGGTTAAATAAGAGTGTAAAAAGGAATGTGTTTCAGTGTCTTCAAACTTACTTTTGAAATTGCAGTAAGGTTTTAAATTCTGCTTGTGAAAATATTAAACATCATTTAAATAGGGAAATATATATATATATATATTAATATATGTTTGAATTTGTTCATTTTCTGAATAACTGAAAAGCAATCTTACTCTTTTAAAGTGATTTATTGGAATTGACCCCTTTATCATCATGCCCAATATGTTCATAGGTAGCCATTTGTTAACAAATTTTATTGTGTATGTGACCCTTATGGGCTGAACTCCTTATAACTTCAGTTAATATATTGTAGTTTCTTCTTGCATTTTGTTGCTTCTGGATTACTTTAAATTCCTTAGCGCTTCATAGATGGCAGCATTGAATTGACAAACTTTATTTTAAGATGGGAATGTTTAATTTTAAGAATTTGTAGGATTACGAAAATGTGTGTGAATAATAATAATAATTTTTATAATTATAATAATAATAATAAATCAGAAAACTATGCAACGAGTAAGGGAGTAAATTATAATGTTTGATTGGGAATTTTGTCTACTATTCATACAAATCTTTATTCATCAGAAATCTTTAAAAATTGGCTTGTCAGAAATTTATCTGGTTACATATAATCAAGGAAATATCTTATGAATGTATAACATGTATTTGCAATCTGAATTCGAATTCATACCTAAGAAATTTGCAGAAACTATTACAGAAGAATAAAAAGGTTTGACGAACTCAATTAAAAAATAAACATACAAAATCACTGTTAGATTTTAATCATGTACTCGAAGTTGCAGTTTATTTGAATACTTCAGATGAAATCTTCAATTAATTTTGAAGCACATGTTTTCACATTGTTATCAGCTGCCTGCTATAAAAAAAGCCATTTTATGATTTTTTTTTAAATTAGAAAATTTAAAATATTTATTTTTGATTAATTGAAGATAATTATGGTAAGTTAAAACGAGTTTCAAATGCTAGTGATATAATCCACTTCCATCTTGCTTATTTCAAATAATAATTTTATATGAACTATTGTCAATCACAGCTTAAGCACAATATCTTAAAGATTAATTTTGAAAATTTCAACTGATTTGTTTGATTGATCACCTACTGGGGAAATAGCAATAAAAAAAACTATTTTGCTATTTAATTTTAGCAGATTTCATTTTTGTCCATAATAGCACCTTTATTAAAGGTTGTAGAATTCATATTAGTTTACTTCTAAAATTTATAAAGAAAGGGATGTAATAAAAACTGCGTAGCACCAACCTTGTTTGATCAACTACTGGCTTTGTCACCATGCATAATTAGTAGTAATAAACGTACCCATAATCTGAACATTTCTGCTCAGTCCTATTCATGTTTAGAATAAGTCCATTATATACAGATGAGACAAAAATTTATCTGATCATAAAAGTCTTCAATTCTTTCTTTCTTTCTTTTCTTTCCTTTTCTTCTTTTTTAAAAGTTTTACTGAACTTTTTTACCAATAATAAAAAAAAATGCTAATGGTCAGGAAGAGAAATAAACAACCTTTGAATAAAAGTGGATAGTAATTAAAGAAGTACTATGCAATAAAAATATTTTTATTATATCTTAACAAAGCTGTACAAAACAATATTTGGATTATAAACTGTTTCATAACATCTGTATATGTTCTGATTTTAAAACCTTTACTTGAAATAATAATAAATCCTTGAATGTCAAGTTTAAGGTAAGTAAATAGGAGATGTAAATTTTCCAAGTGGGTGAAAAAAGTCTGGGCCAGGATTCGAACCAGGGATGTGTATTGGCTGTTTTAGAGACCACCAGTGCTGCTCCAACTGAGCCATCCAGGATGAATTCTGGAGGACTATTTTGCCCAAATAGCCTCAACAATCACAGAATCTGGTCTGATACTATGGATCAGCTCAACAGTATAGATCGAAAGCCAATATTATGAAATGTTATATTGGCCTATAGTTGTGAAAATATTTATCTTACACCTTTTATTGAGGCTAAGTTTGCTATTTTTGGCCCCAAAAGCATGCTTTTATGAGGATTTTTAAAAAATTATCAATTCAGAGGATTTTGTAACATTATTGAAGATGAGACAAGATCCACAAATTTTTTCTCTGGAAACTGTTTGAAGTTCTGCTTCATTTGATACCTTGATGAATGGGGATTTATTTTGACTTAATGAACTGGAGATTTAAAAAAAAAATGCACTATTGTTAATCTACTAAAGTTTCTAATTAGATTTTTTAAAACCATCTTTCTTTTAATTGTAAACTTCTTTACTATTTTCAATAACCCTGATATTTGAATGTTTAGAAATTGAAATAAAGAGTCATTGAAAAAGTATGCTTAAATGATCATTAAATTTCACCAGGAATTGATTTATGTGATCATTAACATTGTTTTTCTGCATTTCATAGCTTGTGAAGACAATCTGAAAAATGGTGTAAATATTTCGCATAAATATTATGCAACATCCTTCAACCCTTTCTGGCACACTGTGCCTGGTCTGTAATACCTAATTTTAATTCCAAACTTGCAAACGGCACCAATATTAGTACAATTTTGCTTTTATAATAAAAACTTAAACTAAGGATTTCAAAATATATAAAAAATCGTTTCCGAATTCCGGTGTCAGTCGATAATTCCTCATTTTTAACCAACTTCAAGGAGTAGGTTATGATTCAACCTGCTTGTATTTCTTGTTCACTCACAAATTCTTTAAATATGAATCGATTTTGATTATTCCTTTTTTATTTGAAAGTATAAGATACCAATATGGTCCCATTTTAATTTCATTAAATTCTGATGATTAGAATTTTTTTTAGATAAAAAATGTAAATTTGATAAAAAAATAATGATTTGGCGCAAATAATCTTTCATTGTTGCAATCGTTTTCAAATCATAAGCATATCAAAATAAAACTATGCATTCATATGCGTTAGTGCCAAGTTGTCACCAAGCTTGATTCTTTTTTTGAAGTCGGTTAGTATTTAAAAAAAAAAAAAAAAAACTTATTTTATACTAACAGATTTTGCTCGTGCCGGAAAGGGTTAAAAGAATCTTAGTTTGAAAAGCATCAGCAGAATTTTTTGGTAGAAATTGAATCAGTCTTTATTTTATTGATTTTTGCAAGTGCTAGTCCTTGTTGTAAAATTTTTGTTGCATGCAGGTCTATACCTTCTTTTACTTTCCTTTTCTACCCATATACACTAAAACAATATTCAATTAAACAGAAATGGTTGTGGTTGCGCTATTTATGTTTTTTTTTTTTTTTTTAAATAAAGAAATAAACCTTAATTAAGCCAGAGTATATATATATATATTTTTTAAACAAGACCCCAATTTTCACTCCTTGTAAGACAATTTTTAAACTTTTCAATTTAAAAACCAATGATGCAGAAATGTAATGAATAAGAAATAATTAAAAAAACAAAAGTAAACTTTACCTGATTTTTATTTACAGTTTGAGAACTGAAGCAGATACTTTTTTTTTTTTTTTTTTTGTCTGGGAAAAGGAGGGGGAGGGTGTGGCTACTTAAAATAACAAAACACAGGCACTACTTAAAATAACAGAAAATAAGAAAAACGAACTAAATATTTTTCAAAGGGGAATCACAGATTTGAGTAGAATCCTCCCTAGGTCAGATTGCACCAGACGGGCTGCCCTGTGAAATAAAATATTTTATGTACTGAATAATTTAAAAGCTATTCTGAAAATACTTCCATTCATGTTTGAATAAACCTGCATTATTGATTTTAACAATGATGAATTGCAAAATACAGTTATATTTAACAAGCGTAAAAAAATAAAAATAAAATAAATCAGAGACCAGTTTTTCTATTTGATATCGTTTATTGATATCAGGTGTTACACATAATCGCTTTCAAAGTAGTCCTGTTCTACAGCTATGAACTTCTGCCATTGCAGTATACTTGATGAAAATATTTTTGGAAGCCTTTGGATGAGATGGTCTTCATTGCAGAAGTCACAATTTCCGCAAACTTAGATTATCTCTTAAAATGGCATCCTTTGAAAATACCTTTACAGACCATATTATTTAATATTGTATGCCTGCTTCGGCATGTACAATATATCTGCTGGCGTTTTCTCAAAACAATGGCAGAATTTGATGTTTGCATGTTGTTAATCTAAAGTTTTTAACGATGCAAGCATATTGGCATCCAGTGTCTGAGAAAGTTCCGCACTGGAATTCTTTCTTACTGCACTTCATGAAATTATGACATAATAGAAAATGTTCTCCACTCTTCTTATCTGAGTTAAATGTGTATTGGCACAGTCTCCTAACTTTTTCATCTAGTAATATTACAAAATTGGGTCTATGGTGAGGGCCTGATTACCAGCAGGGAAAATTTCCATAAATAAGTTTTAATAGACATTTCCGATTTATTTAAACATTTTTGAGTTGTCCATCTATAAATTACTTTGACTGCAAGTGCTATGGGAATAGATCTAGAAATCGTCATCGACGGTTAGCCAATCACAGAGAGAGATCCTATTAAAATGCCATCATTATGTCTTCAATTGTTGACATCAAATATGTTTTATTCATGCAAAATTTTAAACTAAAATAAGACGAAAGTTCCTATATTTTTTTACTGGTGGAAGTTTGACCTGCTGGTAATCTTTTCCTGCTTATGGTTTGTTGTTTTGGTAAGTACGTGTGTTAGAATGTTAAAAAATCTCCATCAAATGTATGAGAGTGGTATTTATAAAAGCAAAGACTATTTTAAATTTCTCAGCATATAAAAATTAATGAATATTTACAATGGATGATTTGCTATCAGCTAGGTGAAGCTTTTTGTCCCCTAATTTCTTTTAGTCTTGTTTCGACTACTTCTTTTTTAGTCAGCTTAAACGCCATATCACAAAATTCAAAATACATTCCGAACGAGTCCGTATTTCTCGCTTTCATATCGTGATATACCACGTGATCTGTATATTTTGGTTTGCAGCAAATGTAAAACAATATAAAAAGAGCACCCAGGACATAACAACCGGCTGCCACAGCAACTAGAACAAAATCGTGCTTATACCACGTTTTGTCTTCTCGCATCCACGCCCACAAAATGACAAAAGCAACATTTTCCAGTAGAAGAATAAAAAGAAATATCAAAGGACGCTTGTTCTTTTTTAGTTCAAACATAATCGGCCAATATGTCAGCGATGGTAACCCAAAAACTGCAAAGACTAGAAAATAAAGGGACATTTTCCGTTTTTTGTTCATGGGAGATGATTCTTGGTAAGTTGAGATTGCAATGGATGTCACCCAGAAAGCAACCAACAAGCCATGAGCAACGCATATGAGTAACATCCATCCGTAAATCACTCTGGCTGCGAGTGCTATGGCAATAGATCTGGAAATCATAATCGACACCCAGCCAATCACAGAGAGGGATCCTGTTAAAATGCCGTCGTCACGTCTTCGGACTGCTGCCATCATTGACATCAAAGTAAGACCAGAGGCAATTATTTCACCAGTTACTGAAAAAGATAAGAAAATAATATATATTAGTTAATTTGCTACATAACAAAAAACTTTAAAAAATACACTGCTCAAAACAATTAAAGGATATTGCAGTTTTAGGTGGATTTTATATCTGGGAAACTTTTTAGCTGATTGATACATGGTCGACAGACATAGTAGGTTATATGAGAATAAATTACACATGTTTGGCAGAAAAAAATGCATTTTATTGCGCATTTGTGTTCAAAAGGAAAAAAAACACAATTTGTGCATATGAGAAAAAAAGAATAAGAAAAGGTGTTTTCTTCAAACAAAATCATTTTCAGTAGGGGGTATGGTTTCCACTGGCGGCCAGCAACGTTGAACACCTTTGAGGCATGGACTCAATGAGGCTATAAATGACGAGTTGGGGTATTCTGCCCCACTCTTCCAGAAGAGCTCTTTCCAGTTCTTGGAGAGTTTGTGGGGGTTGTTGGCGGCCAGAAACTCGTCTTCCTAGAGCGTCCCAAACGTGCTCGATTGGATTCATGTCTGGAGAAAACGCTGGCCATTCCATTCGAACGATTCCTTCCTCGAAAAGGAAATTCTCCACCAGGTTTGTACGATGTGGCCTGCAGTTATCGTCCATTAAAATGAAGTTATCTCCGATTGCTGCAGCGTAAGGGACTACAATAGGTCTGAGGATCTCATCCCTATATCGGCGACCAGTCAGAGCTCCATCTCGAATGATGTAGAGGTCAGTGCGCCCGTCAATGGAGATGCCACCATACACCAACACTCCTCCACCGCCAAATCTGACACTTTCGTGCACGAACGCAGGATTATTCCTACTGCCACGGTCCCTCCAGATGAAAATAGGCCTATTATCCGGATGCACAGAAAAACGGGACTCGTCAGAAAACAGAATATTGCTCCATTCATTTCTCCTCCAGTTGACATGCTCGGTTGCCCACTCCCTGCGGTCGCGACGATGCCTTGATGTTAATCTAACGCATACCATCGGTCGGCAAGCATACAGACCTACAGCATGGAGCCGGTTTCGGACAGTCTGAGTTGAAATCGTGGTGCCTGTAGCCGAGCGAAGGTGTTGGAGAAGAGTAGCGTTCATGTTTCGGTGTCTCCGAGCTATTAACGCTAAATACCGATCTTCATTGGGCGTTGTTGCCCATCTACGACCTTGCCCTGGTCTTCGGCCTGCAATCCACTCTCCAAAAAACTGTTCCAGATCCTGGAAATGACACTTTGTGACACTCCAATGGCTTGCGCTACTTCGGCTTGAGTTTGGCCCGCTTCTAACCTACCAACAATTCTCCAAGCTTCTGAATCTGTCAAATGACTTCGCTGAGACATCGTACTCATCGAAACAAAGCAATCACTGAATGCCGATCATCCTTGTCTTCATTCTCTTTTATCCAGTTGAAAGTCAAATTTCATTCGCTGCCGCTGAAGCGACGTTTTTGACGTCGAACTCAAAATTTGCATACTCCACAGTTTGAAAACCAGAAAAATTTGCATTTGTGATTCTCTTCTTCTATTTTCGGCAAAAAAAATTTCGTTTACATCTTTATTTTATATAAAACTTCAAATATCCTTTAATTGTTTTGAGCAGTGTATTAAAAACAGGATGTATCTGAAAAATTGTGCTAAACTTTATGGGATGATAGAACGCAGCTGTACGAGCAAATTTTATCATATAATGTGTCGTCAGAATGCAAGTGGTCAGAAGTTAAAAGGTAGTTTTCCACTGTCTCAATTAAAGAATTAATGCAAGAATGAGAGAAGCTACTTCAGAAAACATTTTATTAACAGGAATGTAATTAATGTACATGCTTAAAGAAATTGCTCAAAAGATCTTCTGCCAGCTGTAATGCATGCTTCACACCTGTGGGACGGAGAATGATGCATATTTGCAAAGACACTAGGCATCTGAATATCACGGGCAACGATGGCAATTCTGGCGACTAGATTCATATTGGTTTCAGTGGGGCACTCGTAGAGAAAGCTTTTCACATGGCCCCACCGTAAAAAGTCCAAACATGAGTGATCTGGCAATCTTGATCACCAAGCTATGGGACCACCTCGATCAATTTATCGCACTGAGACGGTGGAAAACTACCTTTTAACTTCTCACCACTTGTGTTCTGATCATACATTCTATAATTCTCGTATAGCTGTGTTCTGTCACCCTGTAAAGTTTTGCCCACTTTTTTAGATACACCTTGTATAAATAATTTATGGACTCATATGAATTCTGTTGTAATTTGCCAATACAGATGAACACAATTTAATTTAATAATAATCATTTAGCTAAAATTTTATTATAGCATAAGTTTTACAAAGCACCCACGTTTTGATCAAATTTTTAACTTTCATATTTAAAGCAGGGACATTGATATGAAGTCTAATAAAAGTTTGTTATATGACCTGCTATTTGCATACCTAGCAGGGTGCAAGGCAGAAACATAGCGCAAATGAATTGACCTGTTTCAATGTTTTCAAATTCGCAGCATTTTACGCATGTCTGCTATTGGGTCATCCCACAGAATTTCAACAATTTTTTCATTTTTTTATTGCACTATTTTTGATTTCGCTCCATACTTTGTACATAGAAACCAGAATAGAAAAATAATTAAGGTACATTTGCAAAATATCTATCTTAAAAATCTTTTTAACCATTGGGGTCAAAAATTGGAATTTTCGGAGATTTTTAAAATCATATCTATTTGCACTAATGGAGATAAATAAATTTAAAATACATGATCTGTACATTTTTTCTCTTAGATAATATAATTGTTGTGCATTTATCTGCATTATTATTATTTTTAATTGAATACTTTAAAGGTATTAAATATACTAAATATTGCTACAATATACTAAAATATTAGTCAGAATGACAGATTTTAAAAAATTATATTTTATGAAGAGAGGTGTGCGTTTTTATGTATGTGTTTTCTCTTTTTTTCTTCTGAATTATATAAATTTAAATATTTAAAAAATTTCAAAACACAGCATTTTCGACAGCTTATAGCTAAAAATGGGAAGTGGTATTCATATAAAGATTTGGCAAAGAAGGCAAGGCGTACTTATATATTATTTCTAATCTGTAAATCTTTTTCTGTTTTTCCAACTGGTCTAATGAAGTATGGTATCTTTAATTTGAAAATAAAAAAGCCATTTAGAAGCTACAAATATTTTATCAAATAATTTTTCTGTGTTTAGTTAATTAAAAGTAAATTTCATAAATAATATTTTATCTAAATTCAGCAAATTTATTTGATTCTAAATTTCCCTTTTATTCATGCCTGGTTGCCATACTGTATTTCCTATTTATGAATACCACAATTTCGAAATAATAATCTTTACCTTATTTAGTCGCAAAATTTTACTTAAATAAAACGAAGATTACTATTCAGAAATAGTGTATTCGAAAGCAGGAATCATGCGAGCCCAAACACGTATGGCGAACGGACAAATCAAGTTCTAGAATCAGCAGACATTGAACAAAACGATGAAGTGGTTAATCATGTTTTACTAAACTAACTTAAAATATTTACTTACAAGCTTTATATGGCTGCTTTTCATCCAGTGCTATTATAATGATATATAGCTGCAACAATAGCTGTGTCAGTCCAGCATAGAATTCTTCAAAGAATTCCAGCACTGCTGCTTGCCTTTCTAATAGACATTTTTCTTCTAATTCATCAGGTGTAAGTGCACGCGTCTGACACACACGCTGAGCAGAAAATTGCAAAACTTCTACCCGTCTGTAAAGAGAAAAAAAGAAGTTGTATGATTAATAAATTTCTTAATGAATGATATTTAATTCAAAGTTTTATTTTTCTTATTGACGCAAAATAAAACTAATAAACCAAACTAGGTGGTTGTGTCAATCCCAAAACTTTCTTCTATCTCATAGATCTTGTTATTTTAAAAAGTAATCACAAATGTTGATACTTCACTATTATTAGTACAGTACTATGAAAATGTCCTTTACCTTAATTTTTTGCTTCAATCAATTAATCGGAGTAAAAAAAAAAAAAAAAGATCTCGACTATGATATTTATAAAAATCAATAGTTATTTGTTATTCTGTTGTACATCAGCTGTTTACGAATAGCCAGCTTAACAGGACACGAAGATTTGATTGCTGCACGAGCCGCCAATGTACAACAAAACTACGAAAAATCGATAAAATTATACAAAAATCGCTATTCCGACCTACTTCAGGCGAAATTTCTATGCATAACTTCATACACTTTTTGATTGTACAATGGTCGCAGGCAGACACTTTGAATATATTTTGGGGATCTCTGATGCCTAAAAACATCTTAGCTAACTAACAAGTAGTTTCGTTATCTTTACCATCTAATCTAACATACATACCGAAATCAATGACGCTAGAATTAGTAGTAAAAAAGATGCGCTGTGTCCCGGGCGACTGCTTTAAAGAGCTGTAGACTGCTTTCTATTGCTCTGATCGATATAGAATCTAAACTACAGATAATTCAAGTAATGCACTTATTCGTTAAATAAAAGTACAAAAATTGATTGAAAGGTGACGCTATAGCACTCAAATAAGTGTTAATCTTTATATATAAAAATCTTCTGTGCGTGTGTATGTAATTGAACTCCTCCTAAACGACTGGACCGATTTTGATGAAATTTTGTGTGTGCGTTCCAGTTGATTCGAGAATGGTTTAGATTTACATTTCGACGAAATTGATTCAGTACTTTTTTAGTAATTAGGCAAAAACTAATAGTTAGTGATTTTTCGCTAATTAAAAATGCTATATATATTAAAGAAAGTCGGGACTTCATATTAATCATAGCACAAAAAAATCTACCGAACTAAAAATCTTGAAAATTGGGGTAAAAATACTTCTTATAACATCGAATGCCGCTAAAAATGGATTTTCGAAAATTCCACCCCTACGTGAGTAGAAAAAAGAACGAACTTTTAAAAAATTCCTTAAAAATCGGCTTTTGTAGTTATTCTTCAACTGATAACATATTTTAGTGCATTTTTTCATGCTGAATCGAACGGTACTAAGCAAATTTGTTTAAGTCCAGTAGTTCGTGAGACAATTCACATTTTCCTAATTTGGCGATGTCTTCGGCGCAAAAACCTGAAACTTTGAATGCTTATCTTTATCTTTCTATATAAAAATCTTCTGTGCGTGTATATGTAACTGAACTCCTCCTAAACGACTGGACCGATTTTAATGAAATTTTTTGTGTGTGTTGCGGTGGATTCGAGAATGGTTTAGATTCACATTTCATCGAAATTGGTTCAGTACTCCGCCCTGGCGACCAGTTTGGTCTCCAGGTCTTAGGATTTGGTCATTAACTTTTTTGTAAAAGGCCTTTAATGATGTCTAACCTTACATTAAATCAAAATATCGTTCATTTAATGTCCAAGAAAAAAAAAACAGGTTATGAAATTCTTCCCCATTTGTAAAGCCAAAAAAAAAAAAAAAAAAAAAAAAAAAAAAAAAAAAAAAAAAAACCCATCGCCAAATTACAATTTGGCAAAATTGATAGATGGGATAATCAAGTTAATTATAATATGCAACCATACATTTATAAATACTTAGGTTTTTATGTGAAATCAGAAAAAAAACAATTAATTAGTAGAATATTAATAAAAAATACAAATGAAAAGTACAAAACAAACCATTTAATGACATTCTATTATTGACATTTAATCTTATAGTTTGGCGAGGTTATTTTATGGTTGACGGGAAAAAAACCCAGGTTATGGAATTCTTCCCCATTTGTAAAGCGCAAAAAAAAAAAAAAAAAAAAAAAAAAAAAAAACATCGCCAAATTATAAGATTAAATGCCAATAATGGATTATCGTAAATGTCGCATACAATGACATTACATATTATACACCTGTTCAAAACATCATTAAGTGATTTTTATTCCGGCTTTTTATTTGTGTTTTTATCAATATTTTTTCTATTTATTTGTTTTTTCATTATTTAAAATGAAATTTATGTCAATATGAATAATTTGGCTATGAGATTGGTGATTTGTATAATTTGGCAACATTGATAAATGGGATAATCAAGTTAGTTATAATAAGAAACCATCTTTATATATATGTTACAGGCCAAACCCGATTTTAGGCCAAACTAGATTGGCCTAGGCCAAACCGGTCTATCCTAACGGCCATCGGATAAACTAGTTTTTCCTAGGCCAAACCGGTCTATCCTAACGCTCATCGGATAAACTAGTTTTTCCTAGGCCAAACCGGTTTATCCTAACGCCCATTGGACAAACTAGTTTTTCCTAGGCCAAACTAGTCTATCCTAAGGCCCATAGGACAAACTAGTTTTTCCTAGGCCAAACTAGTTTGGCCTAACTTTTATAGGATAAACTAGTTTAGCCTGCTGTTTATTGGTCTGAACTAGTTTATCCTAGGCCGATCTAGATAATCCTAGGCCAATTCAATTTGCGTGATTTTATTGAATTCAATGACCGCCTCAGCGCCAACGTTCTAGTTTGTCCTAGACTGATCTAGTTTATCCTAGACCAATGTATTTTACGTGTTTTTAGCTCACAGGCGTCAAAGCCTGAGAAATAATGGGCTCGCAAGTTCTGTATGTACGCATGTATGTACACATGTATGTACGTATGTAGGTACACGATAACTCTTGATAGAAATAATGTAATTTGACGTTGACGTGTTATTATCTCATTAGACTACCAAAGCCTGAGAAATAATGTGCCCGTGGATTCTGTATCTATGTATGTATGTAAGTATGTAACGCAAAAATTCTTGATAGAAATACCCGATTTGCATCAAACTTTCAATATAGGTTTATTCTTATGAGGAGTTTTTCTGTTTAATTTTGGGAGGTCATTGGAGAATAATAAGGGGGTGGAAGATCGAGAGGCTGATTCACCCCTTCCCTTAAATCAAATAAATGGGTTTCCATGCATTTTTAGCATATTTTATAATAAAAAAATTAGATATAGAAGCATTCTGATGAGGCACCTCCATGATTAGTTGTGGATGTTCATTGTTTAAGTATAAAGAGAGAGGGAAATATAAGTAACGCCCCATAATTTATGTAAATGCTTTTTTCAAACAGAATTTGCTGAATTGCTTAAATTTTTGAAATAGATTCATTCTGGTAAGGTGCTTCCCTCATTATATTTGGAAGTTAATTGTTTAAGAACAAATGGAAGAAAGGGGGACTCCCGCCTATTTTTGCCAAATGGGTTTTTCATGCAGAATTAACCGATTTGCTGCAAATCTTTGATTTGTTCATTCTGATGAAGCGCTTCACTGATTAATTTTGGTGGTTCTTTGGTTAAGTATAAAAGGGAAGCGTACAATTTATTTCCTTAAATTAGATAAATTAGTTATAATACAGAATTATCCAATTTGCTTAAAATTTTGGACATGAATTCATTTTGATCAGACGCTTCTTTAATTAATTTTTCTTTTGGTTAAGTATAATGGGGTAGTGGACGATTTATTGCCTTCCTTAAATTAAATAAATGGGTTTTTAAGCAGATTTATCTGATTTGCCGATTAAATTTTGAATATAGTTTTCTTCATAAGGCGAATCCCTGAATAGTTTTGAGGGTTTAATGATTAAGTATAAAAGGAGGAATGTAGGATTACCCTCCTTAAATCAGATGAATGGTTTTTGAGCAGAATTATCTGATTTGCTTCAAATTTTGGATAATTGTTCAATTTTATAAAGCGTATCTGCAATTAGTTTTGGGGTTCAATGGTTAAGTATAATTAGGGGAAATGGGAAAAAGTAATCTCCCTCACTTTTTTTTTCGAGGGTGATATTTAAAAAAAAAGTATGTAATACACAATTAGTGTAAACAGCCTGTGAATGCAAAGCGATTACTTTAACAGGGCAATATTCTTTTTAATATTAATCCTGACTACTGCTCTCTAATCTTGTGCAAAGTGGTTTTGCTATCACCCCTGTATAATGTATTTTATTTGAAGGGTAGTAGAATACTGTTACAGGTTTGCACAGGCCCGAATTTCGAAGCCCGGTATAAAAATTAAAAGTTCAGCCCGAGCCCTGCCTGTAAAAAAATCATTGAAAAGGGACTCAGTCCGGCTCGACCTGGCCCTACTCAATTTCTGCAAAAAATTCATATTTTAATTCACATACATTTAAGATTCTTTTAAAGAATACTGCATACATATTTATGGATAAATTTACAATGTATTTTTAAATTACGATGTTTTCGCTAAATGGAAAATACACAATGTATTATTGATTATTTAGATTCTTAGTCCTTCAATATTCAAATAGGAATTCATTAAATAGTTAGAATAAAAGAAAAAGAAGGACATCATAACTTTTGGATATGTTTAGTAAAAAGTAGATTTGTAAATATATTTTTCTATCATTCCTTAAAGGTTTTCTCAAATCCAAAAGAGCTACATCCTAATACATTTATTAATTAATTCCTTTTCGGAAATGCATAAGATTAACAGGCATTCTCACTCAGAAAATATGTAATCGAATGGCGTTAACCATTTTTTCATAAAAACGATGTATCTTTGAGAAAATACTATTAAAGCTACGTTTTGAATCGAATTTCCAGTTGCGACTTTACGAAAAAGAAAACCTTGACGCCATGACAAAAATAGCTATATGTCGACAGGTAATTAATTTCTCAAAAATGGAAAACGCTGTTCGATTCCAAATTATGTTCAGCTGCGATCTGGCTCGAATAATAATAATAATAATAATAATAATAATAATAATAATAATAATAATAATAATAATAATAATAATAAAAGCAAGCTTATCACAGCATGGCCTGAGTCTGCAGAAAGAAAAATAAAAATAAGCAAACACCATGTCCAATGTATCATGTCTCTACGGTGGACATGTTAAATTTCTGTATTGATGTTACAAGCAATGACTCTTGACACACATTTATGCTTATTCTAGTGAAAGATATGTTTTTACTGGCCAAACCCAATTTTGAGCCAAATTATATTAGCCTAGACCAAACTATTTCATCCTAACGCAAATTGGATAAACTAGTTTTCCAATGCCAAACTTATTTCTCTAAATGTCCATAGGATAAACTAGTTTTTCCTATGGAAGTTGGTAATCCTTCACTTTTTCTTTCATACTTAACCATTAAACTCCCCAAAACTATTCAGGGAATCGCTTATCAGAAAGAACATACATCCAAATTTGACGCAAATCCGTCAATTCTGCATCAAAACCATTTATCTGAATTATTGGGGGGTTACCTACATTTCCCTTTGTTTTACACTTAAACGATAAACATCCACAACTAATCACGGAGGCATCTTGTCAGAATGATACTATACCTAAAATTTTAAATGAAAACTGATAATTCTGCATGAAAAATCAACTTCTCTGAATTAACAATGGGGTATTAGCCTTCCTTTCCCACCCTCTTAATCTTATTCAATGAATTCCCAAAACTAATCAGGAAAGTACCTTATCAAAATGAAACTACTTACAAAATTTTAAGCAAATCGAATATTTCTACCAAGAGTTATCACATTACGTACATATGTACGTACATACGTACAATCATGCG
This sequence comes from Maratus speculifer, assembly GCA_964019185.1. Taxonomy (NCBI): domain Eukaryota; kingdom Metazoa; phylum Arthropoda; class Arachnida; order Araneae; family Salticidae; genus Maratus; species Maratus speculifer. Next base: position 130,046,170 of record OZ025303.1, read on the forward strand.
TACATACATGCGTACATACATAAATACAGATCCTGCGAGCTCATTATTTCTCGGGCTTTGACGCCTGTGAGCTAAAAACACGTAAAATTATATTGGCCTAGGATAAACTAGGTCAGCCTAGGACAAACTAGATCAGCCTAGGACAAACTAGAATGTTGGCGCTGAGGCGGTCATTGATTTAAATAAAATCACGCCAAATTGAATTGGCCTAGGATAATCTAGATCGGCCTAGGATAAACTAGTTCAGACCAATAAACAGCAGGCTAAACTAGTTTATCCTATAAGAGTTAGGCCAAACTAGTTTGGCCTAGGAAAAACTAGTTTGTCCTATGGGCCTTAGGATAGACTAGTTTGGCCTAGGAAAAACTAGTTTGTCCGATGGGCGTTAGGATAAACCGGTTTGGCCTAGGAAAAACTAGTTTATCCGATGGGCGTTAGGATAGACCGGTTCGGCCTAGGAAAAACTAGTTTATCCGATGGGCGTTAGGATAGACCGGTTTGTCCTAGGCCATTCTAGTTTGGCCTAAAATCGGGTTTGGCCTGTAACATATATAAATTTTCTGTGCGTGTGTATGTCACTGCACTCCTCCTAAACGACATGACCGATTTTAATGAAATTTTGTGTGTGCTTTCCAGTGGATTCGAGAATGGTTTAGATTCACATTTCGTCGAAATTGATTCAGTACTTTTTTAGTAATTAGGCAAAAACTAATAGTTAGTGATTTTTCGCTAATTAAAAGTGTTGAATAAGTTCGAAGAATAGAGTGCGGACGGAATGTCCGAGCGGTCTAAGGCGCCAGATTTAAGCTCAGCTTCTTGAAGAAAGAGATCGCGTGTTCGAACCCCACTCCTGACAAACGTGTATGCTTTACAATAATATTTCCTGTATTATAATTTTGATTAACCGACTTCAGACAATCGTTAACTTTTAACTAAAAAGAGAAAAATAAACTTTTCTATCAAAAATTGTACCGACTTCAAAAAATACTGAAGAGTGAAAAATAATTTCCTTACATAATTGTAATAAGAAATTAAATTAAGAGCGTAGTGTTTATCGTGCGTATTACCATATTTACGTACATTTATTTGATTTTCTGGAGTCGGTGCCAAGAAGGACAACGTCTGTCGGGTCCTCTAGTATGTTTATACATTTTGTTATTTAATATTTTAATACCTTCACAAATTACATATCACTCTATCACCTCTTAAACTTTGTTCAACCTTTTTTTCAATTATCCTCTATAAATCAAACTGATCTGTGTACAAAACTCACCCTTTGATCTGCCATGGTACTAGGAGTAATCCATGCACCACTCTTGTCCCAACTTCTTTTGGTTCTGGCTCCTCCTGCTCTTTGATGTACGCTGACACGATGTATATAATGTAGACAAGGGCTGGTGCGAATAGACAAGCTGCCGACACCATGCAGTAGTTGAAGTCCCTGTCCGCGAAATACTTGCCCACAGCCGCACTGTCTTGGTATATTTTGTTCAAGTAAATGCCCAGCTGTACGACCGACAATGTGAGGAGCCATGGGAAGGAAAATCGCCCACACATCTTCAGTATACCAGGGTTTACAGGCGGGAGCGGCGTTTCTGATCTCTCTTTCTGGGCGCCTTCTTTAGACTCGACACCATTAGTCTGTTGAGAAAGAAGAAATATTTATAAATTATTTAAGTACCCAGGTAGCAAAGAGATATCGGCTGATGTCCCGATCAATATTGGCCTATATCTCGAAAGTCATTGAATGTCAAACGTCAAATTTGCTGTATTCTCTGATATATTCACAGATGTAACTTAAAATCAGTTTATAAAAGAAAGCTTCCGAATGAATTTTTTGCATTATTTATTACGTTATTAATTATTCGATCGACTTCATTCTTAGTGCAAAATTTTGTGTTTTTTTATGTTGATTTACAGCCACTCCTTAAAGTTCAAAAATTCGGAAATTTTTACATATCTTTCATCAGAACGAATATTTCGAGGCCGAAAAAAATAGTTCCGGGATAATCGAGGTTACTGATATTCAATAGGCTTCTCCAAATTTCAAGTTTCTATTTCAATTTTTTTTTTCTTTTACTGGAGATAGAGTGTCAATTTTTCCTTATTTTTTTTCTAAAGATATATTTTCCGGAATCTTCAGTGTAATTTTTCACTCCCTAGAAATTGGTGAAATCTATGCCTCCGTCGGTCGTTGAGAGTAAAATTTGTCACTCGTTGTCGAGAGTGAAATATCTCATCCCAGGGACGAGAGTGAAAACCTGGCATTATACATTAAAAAACGAAAAAAAAAAATCTGTTAAATTTTGAACCAATTAAGGGAGTAAAATAATGAAAAGCATCAAAATATATAATTTCTTAATTTTGAAAACCTCTATTCCATAATGGGCCATCCCATGGTAACTTACGTTATATTTTGAACTGTTTTCAATATTTTTAGTAATATAATATACACAAAATGTAAATTTGACATCGTTTGCTAATTAAACTTATTCAAAGCCCAATTTAGATGAAAATTACCTAATTTTAATATTATTTCTTAAATTTTGGTAGTTTTATTTACACGGTTCGCAAAGTTCTACCACTAAATTTTAAGAATGTTTTCAAAGTGTTTCACTGCAGAAAAATATCGTAAAATCTGTGAATGAAGGTGGAGATTACGAATGTTGTGGTTTGACAATTAAATGTAAATTTCCTTATTTTTAATAGTGGTGCCAGAGTCCTTGGAAATTCCAAGGAGTGTGCGAACCTTGTATTTACTATGATTATTGACATTATTGAAAAAGAAATGTAAGTTATCATATAAAGTGTAATTTTCATGATCAGTTTTTAAATATTTTTTTAGGTTGACCCTTAGTATAGGTTTCATTGACAAATCATGTTAATTTTACATTTGAATATTTTTTAGTGTTATACTGCTAAAATTACTTCAGTAAAAAGTTCTAAATGTAACGTAAGTTACCATGGAATGACCCTAAAGTAACCTGGAAAATTACGCTTATTTTCCATTGAAACGCATTCTTATTCAAGTGTCTCAGTCATTCTTCCGAATGAGTGAGTAGTCATTTCCCCCGAAAGAGTCACTTACATATTTCTTAATCATCAGCCAATCAGAAGAATCTCGTTTATGACACTTTTTGTGAGATGAGAGAAAGACATCCGCCATTTTAGTTTCTACTCTTCGTTCACTGGGTCCACATATGTGGAGTCCATTCTTTCCATTTTTATTATTAATACTGAAACGGAATTGGAATTTCGATCTTAGAATGGTATGCTTCGATATCTGTGATTCGAAATAATCCAAATAGACTAAAACTCTTGTTCTAGAGCCAATGTGAAAAAGAAATACAGTACAAGCTCGAAATAACGTGGTCCCATGTAACGCGAATTTGGAAATAACGCGCGGAAAAGTATGTCCCCCGAAAAAAATGATCAATTTTAGGATAAATTTTGCGTTCAAAATTTTAGTGAAACACAATGAGGGATTTGCATAGTCTGAAGTTACTGCTATGCATTTCCATATTTCTGTTGACGATTTAAATGACTGGATAGAAATTGACAACAGCGAACCAATTTCAGAGGTCATAAAAGTTAAGGATATCATTGATGCTGCATGCAACGTATAAAAAGTGCAGTGAACAAGATGATGATAATAAAATTGAAAATGATGTTGTAATGAAAGACGTCATTTCACATGTTACTGAAGTCAATTCATACTTAACGAAGGTAATTTCGTGGATGGAGAGGCAAGACAATTCAGATTGTGTTCATTTACTCCATCTTGCTAGTGTGAGACAATATGCCGAAAAGAAATGAAGAGCCTCACTTCATCAAACAACATTTATGATTTTTTTAAGATAGTGTAAGATTAATTTGTGATCAATTAATAATGAAGTTAATTATATTTCACAAAGCGGACATGTCCCCCGTAGCCAAACAATATTAGACCAATACTGGCTACATCTTGGAGCAATATTGGAACATTGGCGCAATTTTGGCATGAAATATTGCTCCAATATTGGGGTGTTTACATTTTGCCCTTATTTAGCCAATATTGGGGTTTCAGTGGAAATATTGCCAATAAAACGCCAATATTGGTTAAATATTGGAATTCCATTGGAAATATTTCCAATGTAACGCCAACATTTGTACATAATTGGCGTTTTATTGGCAATATTTTCATTGAAACCCCAATATTGGCATAATATTGGCTGCAAATATTGACTAAATAAGAGCAAAATGTAATCATCCCAATATTGGGGCAATATTGACGTATTATTTGCAATATTTCCAATAAATGAAATATTGGCGCAACGTTGGACCAATATTGGTTTGTTATTAGGGGTGTTTTTATCATTTTGTACCATTTCTTTGACGCCATCCTGATATAACGCTGGGCGGGTATGAAACATGCCTCCCAACAACCGCGTCATATAGGGCCTCTTACTGTAATTCAATAATATCTAATAATACTGCATTAATACTCAGTAACGAAGATGATACGATAAACAGATATTATATTAAATGTATTATTTATTTTTACCCTTTTATTCTGGTAGATTTTGAATTTTAAAACCACGAGGGGTTAAATATTTTTATGTTATATAGAAAAAGATTGATCAGCAGATTTTTCAGAAGCAATTTTTTCCTGTCCGATGCTGTGATGGTGGTTAAAAATATCTTTATCTGCTACCTGTTATCTTTTTGAAAGCAAAATGATGATACAAAGACTTGTTCATTTCACTCCATTCATAGTAGAATGTAAACATTAATTTGCAGTTATTTGAAAATGTGTTGAGCCAGTCATATTTGTGCTGTAGAGATTTGTTTCCTTTTTAGCTCACAGCCTATCATAGCCTGAGAGCTTATGTGCCCGTCCATTCTGTATGCTCGTGCGTAACGCGATAACTCATGATAAAAATATCCGATCCACTTGAAATTTTGTATGTAGGTATATCCTGACAAGGCGCTTCCCTGATTAGTTTTTGGAGTTCATTCGATATGTATAAGAGGGGGAACGGGGGGCTCATGCCCCTCCCCTTAGTTGATATAAATGGGATTTTCATGCAGAATTAAGTTTTCGTTCAAAATTTAGATTAGGATCATTCTGATGAGGCGATTCCGTGTCTGTTATTAGGTGTTCATTGAAGAAGTATAAATAGGGGGAACAGGGGTTCTAATGCCCCCCCCCTTAATTTATATAAATGGGTTTTTCAAGCAGAATTTTCAGATTTCGTTCAAATCTCTGAATAGTTTTGGAAGTTTAATGGTTAAGTATAAAAGAGGGGGATAACTCCTTTTAAATTATATAAATGCTAAATGGGTTTATATTAAGAATTATCTCATTTGCTCTGATTTTTGGATATAGATTTTTTATATGATAAAGCATGTCTTTGATAGTATAGGAGGTTCAATGATTAAGTATAAAAAAAGAGGAAAGGGGAGAGCTGTTTCCCCTTCTTAATTTTTTTTCGAACGGAATTAACCCTCGAAAATATAAGGCTTTAATGTACAATTAATATTTGTAGCCTGTGAGCTCAATGCCATCAGTTTAACTGGGCAGTATTCTTTATTTTTACTGTTTTTGATTACTAAAACTTAAGTATTTGTCATTTTTATTTTGGAGTTAAATACTACATTCGATTATTATGATATTACGAAAGGATTTTAGATTGTAAATTAGCATTATACTAACAAGGAGAGGACCGACTTTGATAACGGTTATTTTTTTATTTATTATTATTATTTTTTTTTTAAGTTGTAGAATATAACCCCCTAATCTCAGGTTCAACGGATTTTATACAACGCTCTGTATTTCTCGAGAAACTGGGGAATTTGATATTATAATGAATGCAAAGTACTTACTTTGTAATAAATTTGCTGCAGAGTCATAGCCCGATCGGTACGACGTCTGCTTGTTATTCTGATTACTCGGGTTCGATGCCGGAACATGCAGCATGAGATTTTAAAAAATATATAAATATACTTGTATTCATAATTTAATAACATCATTGTCAACTGCAAATTATGCATCAATTACTATTTTTAACCGACTTCAAAGAGGAGGTTATGATTTCGACCTGTATCTATTTCTTGTTCGCGCATAACTTTCGTAAATATGAACAGATTTTGATAATTCTTTTTTTTTTTTTGAAATTATAAGATACCCATGTGGTCCCATTTTAATTTCATTAAATTCTGATGATAAGAAAATTTTTTAATGAGAAAAAAAATATGGGTTTAATAAAAAATAATGATTTATCGCAGATCATCTTTCATTGTTGCAACCGTTTTCAAATCACAAACATATTAAAACTATGTATTCACATGCGTTGGCGCCAAGTTGTAGCCAAGTTTGATTCTTTTTTTTTAGCACTTTCCAACAAAGTTGAAAAGTGCTTATGCATTCGGTTTGTCTGGCCGTCTGTCCGTCTGGCCGTCTGTCCGTCTGGCCGTCTGGCCGTCTGTCCGTCTGGCCGTCTGTCCGTCTGTCCGCGCTCTAACTCCCGTAAATATACTCGGATTGCTATGAAATTTCTATACGTTATTGAGGTTTACCCTAGCACGAACCCTATTGAAAATGAAGTATCTACCATGGTTAGTTTATCTACAGGGCGAATCAAAAGTTTCCCATTACATTACGGCCTATGGGGAAAAATCGTTAATATATTCGGATTGCCATGAAATTTTAGGACGTTATTGACGTTTACCCTAGCACGAGTCCTATGGAAAATGAAGTTTCTACCATGATTAGTTTATCTACAGGGCGAATCAAAAGTTTCCCATTACATTACGGCCTATCGGGAAAAATCGTTAATGTACTCGGATTGCCATGGAATTTTAGGACGTTATTGAGGTTTACCCTAGCACGAACCCTACTAAAAATGAAGTATCTACCATGATTAGTTTATCTACAGAGAGAATCAAAAGTTTCCCATTACATTACGGCCTATGGGGGAAAATCGTTAATATATTCGGATTGCCATGAAATTTTAGGACGTTATTGACGTTTACCCTAGCACGAACCCTATTGAAAATGAAGTTTCTATTATGATTAGTTTATCTACAGGGCGAATCAAAAGTTTTCCATTACATTACGGCCCATGGGGAAAAATCGTTAATATACTCGGATTGCCATGAAATTTTAGGACGTTATTGACGTTTACCCTAGCACAAGTCCTATCGAAAATGAAGATTCTACCATGATTAGTTTATCTACAGGGCGAATCAAAATTTTCCTATTACATTACGGCCTATGGGGAAAATCGTTTCAAAGGAATTTTAAAGATGTTATACCCTGTCAAACATATTAAAATATGCATTCTATAAAATATAAGGTGAAAATGTAGCTATTATTCATTTACAGGGCCACACAAAAGAATTCCATTAGATAATGGTAAAAGGAGGAATTGTGTGTGACATATTTTAAATACATTGAGCTTTTTCATGTATAATAAAATTGATATATGTCACTGAAGCTTAATATAAATTATACGCTACTGTCTTGCATAATATGAAGTACATAGCATTTACAGGGCCATACAAAAGATTTCAAATAGTATATTCTTTCCGAAGTACCGTATATGTGTTCGATGATGGCTGATGGAGGGATGAAATGCATTTTAATTATGATATTCGCGTTTATATTTCGCTCTAATATATGCACATTATATGGTGTGTATAAATGTTATAGTTGATATACAGGGCTACCCAAAAGAGCTCACCAACGGTTACTGAATATGAGCTTAAATTATTTAAACGTGGTTCTTAAATAAGCCATGCATTTTTACGCTGAGCTGCATTCAATTTACTGAGAAATGTTTGCAGAATATAGATAAAGGGATATACAGGGCCACGCAAAGAATTCGATACATGGACGCCTATGAATGATGATTTATGATAATGTGATTTCAGTTGTTTTAAAAGTGTTTTAGTTTACAATAAATTTTAGCCTAATGCTGACGTGTAATAAAGATACAATGTAAATAACAGGGCTGAACAAAAGTATCCAAGTATGTTTCCATCTAATAGTATGAAATGCTGAAAAAGAAATTTCAAGCTACTGGGTATTTTCTTGCTAAGCTAAATTTTCCCATATATGAACTGACATATGAAATACAGGGCTGTTCAAAAGTACTGGAATACATATTTGGGTATATTTGGCTATACACTATTATTTCCCTAAATAACAAAGTTTTGTTAAAGATTTCATGAAGTGTTGGAAAGTGCTTCATAATCTATGCTTAACGCATGATTTTTCTTACTTGTTTTTTTTTTATGTCGGTTAGTATTTTTTTAAGCATATTTTATTGTTAACCGACTTCAAGGAGAAGATTATGATTTCGTCCTGGTATTTCTGGTTCACTCATAATTTCCCTAAATACGAACCGATTTTGATAATTCTTTTTTTGTTTGAAAGTGTAAGATGCCCATGTGGTTCCATTTTAATTTCATTAAATTCTGATGATTAGAATTTTTTTAATGAAAAAATATGGATTTGATAAAAAAAAAAAAAATAATGATTTGTTGCAAATCATCTTTCATTGTTGCAACCGTTTTCAAATCATAAGCATATTAAACTTTTACATCCATATGCATTAGCGCCAAGTTGTCGCCAAGCTTGATTATTATTATTATTATTTTTTTTTTTTTTTTTTTTTTTTTGAAGTCGGATAGTATTTTTTAAAAGCATATTTTATCAAAAATCTTTTAAAACAAATTATTTACAAACTAAAAAAAAGGTCTGATTTTTTTCATAATTACATTGATGTACAAATCATCAAAAAACTGTTAATTTTTAAAAAATCCCTTTAAAATGCATTTTATATGTTCTTTATCAGTGGAATGATATTGATTATTTGTGCCAATTCGCGAATTTAAAGAAACATTTAAGTATTGCCTTATTAAGGAATAAAGATAAATAATACTGCACTGTTTTGAAGTAAGAAGCATAATTATGCTAAACTTTAGCATAAGAATTAAATTACAACATATTTGGTACACTGCAAAAGGGTTTCTAAATTAAAGGATTTTAAACCTGTGATATATTTATTTACGGATTGAATTATTATTTCTTTCTCATTTATAATGCAAAAAAAGCTTCTGCACTTGAAAAAATTAATAGGCTGGTAAATAACATTAGACAAGGAAGCAGCAGCAAAGACAATCGCCTATTGAGTTCACGGCTTGAAATTCCAGGATTAGTTAAAATTCGATTCGCATGTTAAACGCAATCGACTCTGCCAAGTCATATCTTGGTGGAAAACACTTGAAAACTTGGTTTTAGCGGTTGACTCGTAAGTTTACCATCGTGTGTTCCTGCTCCCACTCCTCCATGTTTTCATACCTTTGGGTGCAGGAAAACACGATGGTAAGATTAGGAGTCAACCTTATAATCGAGTTTTCAGGTATTTTCCAACAAGATATGACTTGGCAGATCTATTGCATTTTAATATGCGAATCAAGTTTTAACTAATTCTGGAATTTCAGCTGTGAACTCGTCCCTAGCGTTAACTGTCATTACCATGCTTCACACTAATTCGTCATTAAATTCCCCCCTATGTGTTATTTTTATATGGAAATTCTCTTAGATTGTATAGTTCCACATCTTACGAGCTGTAGCATCTATTTTTAATTAATTATGCAAGAACTACTTCAATTTATGGATTTTGCTCTAAAACTATAGTCTGTGTACTTAACATGTGTCATTACTAAGCTCCTTATTGTTGAAATGCTTATTCAGTAGGTAATTTAACTTTACAATATCAATTACAAAGACAGTTTGGGACTGCTTTCAGAATAAATATTCCATAAGTTTTAAATTGTTATAGTTTAGTTCTAAAATAGTGGTTAACGTTAGAAATCAGGGTTGGCATGATTTAAATCAACCGATTTAAATCAAGATTTAAATCTAGATTTAAATCAACTGATTTTTTTTAAAAAATCATTTGATTTAAATCAATTTTTTTTTTCTTTTTCCATTTTGGAAATTAATCAGCAGAGAAATATTAAATAGGTGTAAATAAGTAACAGGTGTTTTTCTGGTATTTTCAGGATTGCTATCAGAAAGAATGTGGCAGGTACAGGTTAAGTCCAGGTGTCCCCCTCCTAATCCTTTAATTGTTTGTTCTTTTGTAATAAACTTTAGACGATGAGGCAAAACACACACTTTTTATAAATCATATTTCGTTTGCCAATCTTGGCAACTAAATGATCTGGATCTTTTTTGTTTCACAAGTAAATGATTAAACAAATTCATGAATGTTCCCCAAAATATCGGATACTACGTGCAAGGAACAAGTTTTAAAACTTGCCATATTACACAATCAAATTTCAATCAAAGCTTACGAATTTTTTAACTTTTTGGGTAAAAAGTTAGAAAATGTATTAGATAAAGATAGCAGAGTTGACAAATCTCCTGATTTTGGCAAAAGACTCCTGATTTTCAGATGTTTGCTCCATGCTCCTGATTTTTGATACTTTTTAAATATTCTATTATTTAACAATCAAATGTGCTGTGATTCAGTGAGAAAAGCTCTAGTACAGGTGTAATTGTTCTTTAGTATGTTTGATCAGTAGTATTTTATGTTATGAATTACATTCAGATGCATTATAAACTATGTATCTCTAAGGTTTGTTATTGTTACTATGGTCATGTATTGAATTATTAATAATTTGTCTCTATTAAGACTTATTTATGATCTTTATTATAGTTTTATATAAGTTAATGTGTAACAAAACATCCCTTTTTTTATAACATAATATAAACTTAAACTTTCACTAAAGATGTTTGCATCAACATCAACAAATTAACAAGTTTTCATTGACAAAAATATCTCATGATTTTTTAAATAAAATCTCCTGATTTTTAACTTTCAGAACTTGGCAAGTTTGAGATAGAATTACAAAATTTAAAGCAAAATATGAACAAGCTATTAATGGTTGTCATTTTGCTGGAGTTTTATTAAGTCATTCTGTTTTAAATTGAAATGAAATTTCACTTAGTGTAGAGGAAAATAATGAAAATTTGGCATTCATTAAAGAAAATTGTCCAAATCTTTACACTACTAGCACATTTTTCAGATATTATGACAGATTTTGATTGGTGGAAGTCCTTTTACATAATGGGAAGTAAAGAGATAATCAGCGAAATTGAAATTGAATTTATTTACCAAATAACAACAGCCGTGGCTTTATCTGCTGGAGTAAAAAGACAATTTTCTTCTTTTGGACTAGTTCATTCAAGTCTTTGTAATAAATTAGGAGTGGACAAAGCTTCTAAATTAGTGTTTTTGTTCAAACAATTATATCTCTGATCTATTTCTATTTGCTTAAAAACTATTGAATTAATTGTGATTTTTATCCCTTAATATAAATAAATATTTATTATTTATATTTTTAATTTTACCATTTTTTATTCATTTACAACCTATTTAAGTTTATTTCTTATTTAGTGTGCATAATTCAATTACAAAATAATAGAATGGCTTTAGATTAAAGCCTAGATATTTAATTTTTAGTACCAATCAGTAACTGGAATATAGTATTTACTGAACTATATAATTATTTTTTATATTATTTTTATAAATTATAATTTTTATATATTTTTATAAACATTATTTATTCTTTTTTAGTTATTTTTATGAAAAACTGCTCCATGTATTGTAAAAACATAAAAACACAGCAATTAAAAATAGAATTCTAAAAAAATCAAATAAATCTGATTTAAATCAAAAAAATCTGATTTAAATCAAATAAATCCGATTTTTTTGATTTTTTTAAAAAAATCATGATTTTTTTCCAACCCTGTTAAAAATGTCATTACCATGTTCATTACCATGGCGTATTATATTTATGATTTCAAGGTCATATTAACGACAATTTTAGACATTTTAAAAAATTCATTGCTATTCCTTAGCAAAAATTCCCATTTCTTAAATGTCTGGTGTAATTTGAGTCAGAAATCAAAAGTTAAAATATTAGAGTCTAATTATTTTATCGAAGCCATAATTTCCCTTTATCTGAGAATGACCCCTATACCAGAAAAGTATTCGACATTCACGCAAATTGTACTAGTAAGTAAAAATTCCTTTATACATATCTATGAATATGAATTTTATTGTGTATATATGCTAAGAGATATTATATATACAATAATGAATTTAAAACCAGCCTACAAAATATGCCTTATCACGTTACTTTATTATTCCAGACATTGCATTCTCTAATTTCTTACTGTGTTCCCTTGTTGAATACATTTTTTCAAGCTCAAAGTTAGAATAAAATTCCATCTTTCCTAAAACCTTATCAACTACACGATTAAGCTCCCGGTTCTCTTCAGTAAAAGGGTCACATATATATAAAGGATCGCATGTTTCAATATTGTCTTCGGTTGGTACAATTTCTCGACCATTATTTAGCCATCTTTTAATTTTTGCATTGGCTGTAGAGTAACCAGAGAAATGTTTTTTACATTCCCTCTTGTAGTCGAGTGCTGTTTTGAAAGTTGCAAAACAAACAATTATTATAAATATGAATCCAAATAAGCCCAGAAGTGCCGGCATATAATGTGTATTCTTTGGTTTTATAGGGGTAACAATTAATTTGACATTCCTTTGGTATTCGATAGTAACATAACTACTTCCATTCGAAACATTGTTGTTGGCTTCTAATGTTGCTGGAATAACACTTAACCATTCTTCATTTTTTGCATTCATTTTTGGTGGACTTAACCATCCTTTATCTTCTGCATCGACTTTAGGAATATATGAAATTGTACTTAACCAACCTTTATTTTCTGCATCGACTTTAGGTGGGTAAGACATAGCAGTTAACCATTCTTTATTTTGTGCACCGACTGTAGATGATTTAACATCAGCAAATGTTTCTACCGGAGGTTTCAGAAAAGTTTTTCTTGCAGGTTCTGTCTGTGTTTTAGAATCGTGAATTATTTTCCTTAGAAACTGTAACAATTTTTTGATTCCATGCTGCGTGGTGGCATTTAAAAAATTTGGATACTTTTGCAGGTTAGGATGATAAAATTTGTGATGAACATGTTTAGACTTCATAACTTCTGAGTTTTTGAGGTTGTGCAGTAAAGGATGACTGAGTACTTTGTGACTATTTTTTTCTTTTGAGCCCATTTCTGGCATATGTATTTTGACTTTTGACTGTAAGTAGTCTTTCTGGTCACTTTCATACCAAATTCTCGCAGCAGGCAATGTCAAAACAGCCGGATGTGCAGTGTAAAAATCTCTTTTAATTGGATTTTTCTCAAAATGTCTTGCTTTACGTTCATCTCTGTTACTTCGAGATTGCTTTATTTTGTTTCTATCTAAATGTTTAATGCTGTCGGACGTATCATCTTTGTTCTCAATTATTTCTTTAACATCAGATCTGTATATTTTTGCAGGAATATCAGCACCATTTTCATAAACAGATTCGAGAAGTAATTGCACAGGAGTATTCGTAACGAAAGTTACACTGTCCCTTCTTTTGACAAACTTATCATTCAGTTCAGCAGGTAATGGTTCTGACTTGATATTGATAAAATTTGAAGTTACATTATTTGCATCTTTTATGTCGAATCCAACAAACTGCTGCGCAGACTCATTTCTGCCAATACCGTAAAATGGCTTAGGGATTTTTCCAAACATTAAATCCACTCGGGGGATATAATTCAACGCATTCCTTGGTACTTTCTTGGATGTTTTTGATAATTGGAAATTGTTACGAATATTTTTTAAATCTCTAGTCATATTATTACGTAGTCTAAAATTATTTGAAAAAAATTCATTGTGAGACATATTATAACCATTGGTATTTGAGTCAAAGCTGAAACGTTTCTTTAACATACGATTATTTGTTTTCTCTCCTGACAAAGTTCCTTTATTATGCCTCAACTTGAACACAATGGGACGTTTTGTAACTTTTTTATTAGACATTCTGAAGTGGTTTTCAAGAGCTTTTTCTTCAGTAGGAGGATTTTGCAGCTGTTCATAAAATTCAGCTGCATGTTGTTTTTCATCAACAGCCATTTGTCTCAGACTTTTCCTATTAAAATTATATCTTTCGTTTCGTTTTATAAATCTTTTTCGGCTGATTAGCTTGGGAAGTCTTTTTAAAAAAATTTGTTTAGATTTATGTGAAATTTCTTTTAAATTTATCGCAGATCTTCTTGAAACTGGATGTCGTTTATTAGAAAAATTCATATTAGTTTCTCGTCTAATACGAACAGTTGAATTATTCTTGGATTTAATATTAGACATTTCAGGAATGCTATTAGGATGATAATGCGAAACATTTCCAGATTTTTTCATTGTAAATAAAAAGGAATCACGTATTTTATCTTTATTAGATTTATAACTTCGAAATTTTCTACTCCACAGATTGCTATTCAATGAACATCGTCCTTCTAAAGTAGCCACTAAAAGCAAGAATAAAAAAAATGCAAACATATATGGTTTCAAATTACAAATTAACAAATTCTATTGAACTTAAAAAGGGATTTCAAAGTCTCCGAAAAAATGTGTAGTAAAGATTATTTTCATCTGTTACCGAAACAGTATCTTGCAGACCGAGCTTAGCTCGGTTGTTTTTTTCACCATTTATTTACTTTTTTTTCTAAATAAACATAAGAAAAGTGAAAGTTATTCTACGCAAAACGTTGATAAGTTATGGAGGATATGTTTGTATCTACGCCTCGTAGTTTTAGCACGGTCGAAATTGAAAAATCAGTGAAAATGATGTCATAGTAGAGCAAAAATGATGGCAGATTACAGTTTTAAATACATAAACACTTATTTTCTTTTAAATATAATGTCGTTTTTTTCGGGGATGGCGATGTAGAATTTGAATTCTTAAGTGTTCATTCGAGTAAGCAAAAAGAAATAAATAATAAATAAAGTAAAAAGAAAACAAACTTTGTATACAGTAAGAAATTTTTACAGTCATTTTTAAAATAAACGGTTTTTTAGTACATTTCAACAAAGTTGAAAAGTGTTTATACATTCGGTTTCTCTGTCCGTCTATCCACGCTGCAACTCCCGTAAATGTACTCGGATTTTCATGCAATTGATAAAGCATATTCAGGGTCAACAAAGCATGATTGGTATTGCAAATGACGTATGAACGATTAATGATTCATTTCCAGGGAAACTCAAAAAACTCGATAACATTATGATGTATGGGGAAAAACCGTTTGGAGAGTATTTTAATGAACTACGCTATTTCAAATGTATTGAAACTAACCGAACTTCACTACGATACCGTTAAAACAGAGCATTCAGAGCATTTTTGATTCATTTACAGGGACACACAAAAGAAATTGGTTACAGTATTGTCTTTACGTAGTAATTGCAGGAGAGTACGTTTAAAAATTTGGTATGCACTTTTAAATTTAATAAGTTTTTTGCATATTACTCTTTATATATAAATTCTATACCTCATATACAGCGCTGTATAAAAGTATTCGCATATCATTCTTCTTATTAGAGAAAATTGCTGATGGAGAATTTTCTGAAACATATGTATCCCTTAAATGAGCTAAATTTTGGAAAGCATGTTGTTATGATACACATAAAACTATATCATATACAAGGCTATAAAAAAAATCGGATAATTTTCCGATTGTAGATGGGAACAGCTTAAATTCGGTTTTGAAATGCTTTATACTTTTTTATATGGTGAAATGAGACATAACATTTAAATTTTTTAAACAGTTCAGCTTTGTTACATTATTCTGAATGTGCTGGAAAGTGCTCCATAATCTATGCTTGACGCATGATTTTTTCATTCGTGTTTATCTGTGAGTGTGATTACGTCATAGCCTGACTTTTTTTTTGCACCAAAACCATTGTCGCCAAGCATATATTAGCTTGCGTAAAATGAAATTCTCGTGAAATGTACCATTTGAATTTTTTTATACAGTCGTTTTGTTTATACATTTAGCCATTCAACAGATTTGCCCGTACGTCGTATGGCCAAGAAGATTTTATTTGATAACTTAAATTTGGCATCATCTAAATTTCGCCCCCCCCATCCCTTTCGCACGATGCTGATTTTAACAGAGATTTTTTTTGGCTCTCTAACTATCTATAGGACTACAAAATGTACCAGGTCTCGATGTTTCAATGATACTTCAAAGAATCGCAAGTTCATAAAGGCTTATTTATGTTAAACTATTTCATGAAATCGATTAAAGGTGCTATTACACGTGCGCTGCTGCAGGCGTCAAATCGCAGGCCTCCATGTAATCCTATGGGACCAAGGGAGTCGCTTGGTAGCGCGCGATTCTCTTTTGTCGGAGCGTCTTTGACGCGTGGAACGAAGCGAGTCACCGGCAACAGCCAATCAAATGCTTGGAAATCCAAATGATGGTAAAGACTCTTCTCGAACAGCCAATGAAATGCTAAGAACACGAAAAAACGCAGTCGATTTTTGTCGCTTGGAATTTTTACGTGTAATAGCACTTTAAGATTATCAAGATTTATTACAATTTACTTCTTGCGAAATAGAAAATGCGTTGCGTTTGTCATTCATAAATAGGAACGCACAAAAGATTTCGGATACAGATGTACTAGTCCAAGAACCGACCGCAGGAAACCCTAAAAGTGCTATTACACGTAAAAGTGCTATTACACGTGTCGTGCTGCAGGGGTCAAATTGCAGGCGTCGCCATGTTATCCTATGGGACCAGAGGAGTCGCTTGGTTAGAGCGCGATTCTCTTGTGTCGGAGCGTCTTTGACGCCTGGAACGAAGCGACTCGCCAGTAAGAGCCAATCAAATGCTTGGAAACCCAAATGATGGTAAAGACTCTTCTCGAATAGCCAATGAAATACTAAGAAAACGAAAAAACGCAGGCGATTTTTGTCGCTTGCAATTTTTACGTGTAATAGCACTTTAAAAATAGCAAGCGACAAAAATCGCCTGCGTTTTTTCGTTTTCTTAATATTTCATTGGCTATTCGAGAAGAGTCTTTACCATCATTTGGATTTCCAAGCATTTGATTGGCTCTGACTAGCAACTCGCTTCGTTCCAGGCGTCAAAGACGCTCCTTACTCCAAGAGACTCGCTTACTACAAGAGAAGCGCGCGCTTCTCCAGGGACTCCTCTTCGCCCATAGGATAACATGGAGACGCCTGCGATTTGACGCCTGCAGCAGCGCACGTGTAATAACACTTTAAGTCATCGAGTACAAGAAAAATTCCTATATTTTCTGGAAGAGCAGTAATAGAGGAATCTAATGATTCATGTCTGCCGGAAGCGAGGTGGTACATAAGCCAAAAATTGATACCACTAGTGGTTGACTCGTAGGATTAGCAGTGTGTTTTCCTGCACCCAGTTTTCCCTGTTTTCCTACTTTTGATTGTACAGCAAAGACAATGCTAAACCTACGAGTGAACAACTAGTGGTATCAATTTTTGGCTTATGCACCACTTCGCTTCCGGCAGACATGGATCATTAAAGTGCTATTACACATAAAAATTGCAAGCGACAAAAATCGCCTGCGTTTTTTCGTGTTCTTAGCATTTCATTGGCTGTTCGAGAAGTGTCTTTACCATAATTTGGATTTCCAAGCATTTGATTGGCTCTTATTTGATTGGCGAGTTGTTTAGTTCCAGGCGTCAAAGACGCTCCGACACAAGAGAATCGCGCTCTAACCAAGCGACTCCTCTGGTCTCATGGGATAACATGGAGACGCCTGCGATTTGATGCCTGCAGCAGCGCACGTGTAATAGCACCTTTAGATTCCCCTCTTTCATGAAATGAAGGATTTTTTCTTGTACTCGATGACTTAGGGTTTTGTGCGGTCGGCTCTTGGACTATACGTACGAGAGTATAGAAGAAGAATGTAAGTATTCGAAGTACGGTGCATTAATAATAATTTCTAGAAGTGTATTTACAGTTGCGGTACATGTGTTTTTCAGTTTAACTAGATTTTATACATTCTAGTTTTGGTGAATATAAATAGTAGATCACAAACAAGGGTCACAAAACAATTCGTAAGTGATGAACGTTTATTGCTTAAAGATGATTTTTAATTGAACTATGCACTTTCAAACTTAATCATATTTAGGAAGAAGATATAAAGATACTAAAGAAGATACTAAGAAATTTTTATAAAATATAGATAAAATCACATACAGGGTCACGCAAAGAATCGAATGCATAGCTGACTAGATAAAAATTCCTCGTAGCTCAGTTTCAGTATTTTTAGGTGCGCTTTACCCAGCATTAAGTTTTATGTTAATGTGTGGCGTGTACAAAAATGGAGTAGGTTAAATGCAGGACTATACAAAAGTATTCCTGTATGTTTTCGTCTAGTGATATAAACTGATGAATGCGAATTTTAAATCTATTATGCATTTTTTTATGAAACGAAATTTTTGCATGCACATCCCTATCTATAGATCAATTATAGATTGGGACAAAAAACACTACACAAAACTACATAAAAGAGTTGAAGTACCTATTCGGCTGTACACAATAATTGCTGAAATCAGTTTTTAACACTTTCCAACGAAGCTGAAAAGTGTTTATGATTTCGGTTTGTTTAGCCATCTGTCCACGCTCTAACTCCCGTAAATATACTCTGATTGCCCTAAAATTTTTGAACGTTATTGGCATTTACCCTAGTACGAACCCTTTTTCAAATGAAGTTTCTCGCATGTTTAGTTTATTTACAGGGACATTCTAAAGTTTACCGTTACGTTACAACCTATGGGAAAAAATTATTTCAGATGAATTTTAAAGATTTATACCCTGTCAAACATATTAAAATTTATGTGCATTTATGAAGTACACTAAAATATAGATTCTGTAAAATATGTGGTGGAAAAAATTGTTATTCATTTATAGGGCCACACAAAAGAATTCCATTACATAATCGCAAAGAAGGGGAAATTGTGTGCGACATAGTTTGATTTTGATTATATTAAGTTATTTTATGTATAACAAAACAGGTATACGTCAATGAGGCTTAATATAAGTTACACAATATAGTCATGCATAATATGAAGTGCATAGCATTTACAGGGGCAGGCAAAAGATTTCAAATAGAATATTGAATCCGAAGTGCTATATATCCGATGATGGTTGATGGATGGATGAAATACATTTTAATTATGATATGCGCTTTTAAGTTTCACTAAATCCATGCATATTATATGTTGTGTTAAATGCTATAGTTGATATACATGGCTACACAAAAGAGCTCACAAATGTTACCGAATATGAGCTTAAATTATTTAAAGGTGGTTTTTAAATAAGTTAAGCATTTTTACACTGAACTGCTCTCAGTTTAGTAAGAAATGTTTGTAGAAAATAAATAAAATGATAAACAGGGCCACGCAGAAAATTGGATACATGGATACTTATGAATGATAATTTCTGACAATGGGATTTCAGTAGTTTTAAGGCTATTTTAGTTTAAATTAAATTTTAGCTAAATATTGCTGTGTAATAAAGGTACTAAGCAAACTACAGGTCTGAGCAAAAGTATTCAAGTATGTTTCCATCTATTGGTATAGATTGATGAAGGAGAAATTTCAACCGGTTACGCGTTTTCTTGCTAAATTGAATTTCTCCATAATATAGCATATATATCAATCGACAGATCAAATACAGGGCTGTTTAAAAGTATTGGAATATATATTTGGGTTGTAGACAGTAAACTTATTTCCCTAAATAACAAAGTTTTGTTAAAGATTTCCGGAAGTGGTGGTAAGTGTTTCATAATCTGTGCTTAACACACGATTTATCTTATTTGTCTAAATGTGCTATGCGTGTTCTAAAAGGTTTACTTAGATATTTATATTATTTACCTAAATAGAGAGGTTTTATTAGAGTACCCAGAAAGTGTTGGGAAATTCTTCATAATTTATGCTTGTCACATTTTCTTTCTTTTTATTTAATTGTTTTCATTTCCGTACACAGTTTCAGGTGCGTTCGAAATTATATAAATACTTAGCACCTATAGTCGTCGTCTGGTCCGTCCATCTGTGTGTCTGCCCATCTGTCCACATATAACAGCGCAAAAACTACGCAACCAAATGGTTCCAAATTTAATGCATACAATCATTGTTGAATTTTGTCGTGCAATTATTTTTTTTAATGAAAATCAAATGAAAACATAAAAAGGTACTAGTAAAAATTTTCTTCATTCTTTTAAATTCTATCACATGTATCATTACTGCAATGATAATCCACGATATGTAATGATTCTTGATTGCCTTAGTGATGACGTCCTATTTAAGATGGAGTCCTATTATTTCCGTATTACTAAATTTATTATAATCGTAATAAATTTTGTATTCATGTAAGATATTTACAAAACTAGTTATAGTGTGAACACACCTCATTTGACATGCTTTACGTACAATTTCAAACTTATTTATATTCAATGATGTTTATTTTATATTAATTTGGCTATTAATGAGATTTTTTATGATAATTTTCATAATATATTAAACACATCCTTGAAATATGAACTCAAGCTGCAAAACATTGCATAAATTAACTGACATATTAATTGTTGATCGCTTCGAAAACGTATAAATTTACCGAATAAATGAAATTATAAATATTTCATAGCATGAAAAATGAGAAAAAAGGTTTCTCATTTTGCTACATTAATTGATTGAAGAGCTCATATGACAATGGTGATAAGTGACATAATTAATCATCATTTTGAGAAAATCAGCTGATAAATCAGATGTAATTACAATTTTTATTTGTCAAATACCTTTTTTATCTATAAATGAAGTCAGCTGAAACATAATATTTCCATGAATCAAGCATCGATTTGTAATAAAATCTGAATGGAGAAAACTGCAGGTAACCAGTCCGGTACGAACCATTCTGTCTGAGAATCGATCGTAGCTAAACGCTATGGAAAATATAGGCTAGCATATGACAACTAAATGATAATTTCTTCTATTTGAAATAATTTTTGTTGAACATATTTTCCTATAAAACATGTATATCATTATCAATTACATAGTTGCCAACTTTCACGCATTTTTCCTACCACAAAAATTTTACAGCAAATATTGTCTTTTGTTATCGTCGAAATCTTATGATTAAACAAATAAAAAATCTCTATACAATGTTGTGGTAGCAAAAATGCGAAAAGTTGGCAGCTATGCAATTATAATACTACATGTAAATTGTAGCAAAAGTATTTCTTAGAACAAAACAATACTCCATTAAAAGACATGTACTATTAATAGTACACCACACCCGAAAGAGTTAAAAACTTGTTAGTACTTTCGGCTTGTAATCCTCAAGTCCAACATCAGAGAATATTTAAATAACTAATTGATGTTTATTTATACGATTAAACCACTCATTTCAAAAAGAGGTGAAGATTTTTTTCTACGATGAAAATAAGTAAACGTTTGTATTTCGACATAATTCTTTCAGAGCGTCTTGCAAAAGACGCTTCCGTCTTGATACGACACTTTTCACAATCATAACTCTATAGGCCGCATTTTCATTTTGAATTCGTGATATTAATATTTGAAATTTCCAACCATACTATTACTGAATTCAAACATTTTTCTCCGGACTATGAAATTCTACAGTTCCGAGAGGGTAGGTTAAATTTGCATGCTGAAATTTGCACTCTTATTCTATTTATAAGTATATAATAAAAAAAATCTCAGAGAAAGAATATTTTGATGCACCGTGACAAAGTGTTTCATATTAGTATTATTATTCAGGGTATTGAACTCTAGATTTTAACCCGAAATACATGTACTGATACACAAGGTCTGTTTATTTTTTATGAAAACATTTTATTAAATCAGTTTGTCTGCGCCTTTCAAATAATAAAATAATTTCACAGAAAATAAATTCGTTTAACACTAGAACACCGGGAAATTTTACGCGAGTTTTATAAAATATTATTAAAACCAGAAAAATAACTTGGAATAATTTAGTTTATTTGTTTAGCTTCTTTCATTGCAACTAATACCGTAACTTCGGGTGTATAAGCCGCAGGTCAAACAATTTTTTTTCGACCCAGAATTTTTTAGGAAACAAATATAACTAGTTAGATCGTCGTAAATATTTGTCTTCAATCACTAAATAAAATTTCTGGGTCCAAAGAGAATTGTTTGATCCGCGGCTTATACATCCGAAATTACGGTATATAACTTATTTCTTGAAGATTTTTCTGGTTCGAATCGACGATTATTCCATTGATCGGTGTCGAATTGACACGTTTCCGGCGTTCTAGTGTTAAAATGATGAGAATCTGAAATCGCAGAAAAAAAAAAAAAAAAAAAAAAAAAAAAAAAAAAAAAAAAAGGCGTTTAAAAATGATTACTTGATAACTCCGCGACTACCCTCAAACTCAAAAATTGAATTGCCACACTATTATGATGTAAAAGCTTATTTTTAACTAAACTACCTTAACCACTTAACTGACAATATTTTTGAAAAAACTTTCAAATAATGCCTGTTATTATTTTTTTTTCACAGAATTTACAGAATTTGTCTTTTACAGAATTTTTAATTTTTTACCACCGGTTTTACGAAACAGAAATTTTCGCCTAATTAAATCAGAAAAATGCTGGAACTGAATAATGCAAAATTTACAATAAAAATTTACTGGTGAGAATAATAAATCATGATTGGAAGGAATATGGATGCCCGTACGTGGTACGAGCAAATCATTGATTGACAAAAACACGCTGCCCGTATTGCGTACGGGCAAATCAGGGAAGCAGTAAAAACTACTGCATTCAGGAATTAAAACATAAATTTTTCAGGAAAATAAAATCTACTTACATGCATCATTTAGACATGTTCGATTTTTGATGAAACCAATTAGTTAATAACACCTAAAAGCAAATCTTGCGTACAACTCACTCAAACTACTGATAAATACTAAATGTCTGTTTGAGGTATACAAAAAGACTCCTTACAATTAAACCTGAAAGCATACAAGGTTGCGTTGTGGGTAGACAATTACACATGCATTTCTATAGCTATTGTCGGTGTTACGTCCAACGCATAATCGAGTAGGGCGCACTATGCTTCTTGTTTAGGTTATTGAAATGACAAATACCTAGTAGCTTCCGCTGAATGGAAAAAAAACGAAAGTGTTATACCGGCAGTTAAGAAAAAAAAAAAAAAAAAGTAGGCATAACTGGTGCTTATAAAGCGTGACGAATTGCGTTGAGAGGATGCAGTACAAAACTTGCTTGATTGTTTCTCCTACTGACCCAGAAATGTAAAAGGTTAGCGGTGTCAAGTTGGAGGACTTTTATTAGTATACTACAAGCTGCTGCTAAAAATAAAATAAAAATTTCACTTAATTAAACACTCATTATAAAGGGTTTTCATACATTATCTCTCTATTCTAAATAAGCCGGAAATTACACGTCATACGTGGCAAATGAGGTGCGTTTGCACTATAAACAAGTTTTAAAAATACTCAGATCTTTGTGTAATAGTATACAGTACTTCGGATACAGTAGAGAATCCGAAATCTTTTGAGTGTTCCTGTAAATACTATCTGCTTTCTATTGTACAGGAAGTTACTTATAGTAAACCTCAACCACATATATCTATTTCATCAAAGGTGAAATAGTTTAATATAATTAACCCCCCCCCCCCAAACAATGTTTCTCCCCATATATCATTGTGTAATCGGGTACTCCTGTATGGCCCTATGTAATACATCCGATTTTCATAAAATTTGAAACGACTCGACAAAATTATGTAGTAATTATATATTTTAAATTTCAAACAATTTGGTTGGGTGGTTTTTTTTTTGTTATATGCGGCCCTACGGCCAGATGGACTGAAGGACTACTATAGATACTACTATTTACATAATTACGGTAGTATATAATACGGTAGTATATTATACGGTAGTATATGCGGTAGTAGTATTATTATAATCTTAAAAAAGTTACTAACTACTAGTGTGCCGCAACGACAATTGAATCTAATGTGTTCTTTTCATTTTCTAAGTTTATTTTATAAAACTATTGCAAATAAAAACTTGAAAACTGGTAGGTTTAAAAAAAAAAAGAAAGACAGAAAAAAGAATATATGTATGTATACAGTAGCGGCTGGTCAGGGGGTGCTGCATCAATTTATTCACACCACTAAAATTGTATGGTTATTTTAGTTTTATTTAATCAACAAAATTTGTCAAATAAATAATATGAAAGTTTCTGTTAAATTTTAGTGGTATGAAAAATCGAGTGCAGCACTCCCTGACGAGCCGCTACTGTATGTATATATTTGGTAAACAGGTTGAAGCAAACAGTTTTTAAGTCGAAGAATTATTTAAAGTGTCATTTAATATTTGAATCGATTAAATAATTAATTCAGTTACATAAATTTTACATTATTAAAAGCTATTTTATCATCTTGTGTAGGCTTGACCACATTGTGATGCGCAGTTTCCAACCAATTTTAATAATTTGCCTAATTTTTTGAGTATTTTTATTTAAAACTTGATGTTCTAAATAGACAGTTAATTCATATTTTGAAAAAGTCATTTTTTTTTTTATCACTGAAGTAATTTTTTAGAAGTTCGAATAATAATATTTTCAAACATTGTATTTTCAAATGAAATACACAGCTGAGTGCTCACTAAAGTTCATTGTCACCCTAATAAGACCGGGAGGCGATAGCACAGACAACTACCTCATCGAATTCACGGATGAAAAACTGGAATTAGTTACATTTTGATTCGCTTATTAAAACGCAATCGGTCTGCCATGTCTTGGTGGAAAACATCTAAAAACCCGATTTTAGCGGTTCACTCGAAGATTTACCATTCTACTTTCCTGCACCCAAAAGTATAAGAATGTGGAGGATTTTGAGCAGGAAAACATAATGGCAGACTTATGAGTCAACCGCTAAAATTGAATTTTTATGTGTTTTCCACCAAGATACGACTTGACAGACCGACTGGGTTTTAATATGCGATTCGAGATTTCATTAAACCTAGATTTTCATCTATGAACTCGATGAAGTGATTACCTGTGCTGCCGCCTCCCAGTCTAAATAATTTCTGAACGGCACAAACTATAGTCATGAAATTGGTGTCTAGTTATAGCAAAGTTGAATGCGTTAATGAATGACGGTGCCACCTAGTGCAAAGCTGCGGATTTAGTATTTCTGTCTTAAAAACGAAAAAAGATAGAGAATCATAGATTCAGTACGAAAAGACACGTTGTGGACATTAATGCTAAGAATAGAACGGTTAAAACGCGCATTTGTTTTTTCGTGTTTTCTATCACTGTGACACTAATGAAACTTGAAAGGAAGGAAAAATGATTACCTTTCGGACAAATGTGCATTGCAACTAACGGTGAGAAGTTTGAACTTCTCAAATAAAGATACAGTCGGTTCTCGATAATTCGAAATCAGATAAATCGAATCTTCGCTTAATTCGAACTAAACATGAAGACCCGAAATTTTCAATGGTGGAATAGCGTTGAAAATTTTCATTTATTCCAACTCATTTGCCTTGACTTCCTTTAATTTGAACGATTTTTCATTTTCCTTTACTTTTTCATGAATTTCAGATCTTTCAAATAATTTTCTTTCATTTTTGTCACAGTATTTCTGGACTAGTATATATCCCATGCAATTAATATCTGCTTTCTTGGTGCCCCGTCTGTCTATCACTTCCACCCTTTTTAGGTGCGTTCGTAATTATGTAAATACGTAGCACCTATTGTTGTCGCTCAGTCCGTCCGTCTGTCTGTCCGTCCGCATATAACAACGCAAAAACTACCCAACCGAATCGTTTGAAATTTAAAATACATAATTATACCATAATTTTGTCGAGTCATTTCAAATTTTATGAAAATCGGGTGGATAGGTCAGTTACAGGGACAATCAAAAGGATTCCGTTACATTACGGTCAATGAAGAAAAAAGTTTCAAATGCATTTTAATCGTTTGAAATTTAAAACGTATAATTATTGCGTAATTTTGTCGAGTCATTTCAAATGTTATGAAAATCGAATGCATAGATCAATTACACGGACAATCAAAAGGATTCCGTTACATTACGATCAATGGGGAAAAAAGTTTCAAATGCATTTTAATCGTTTGAAATTTAAAACATATAATTATTACGTAATTTTGTCGAGTCATTTGAAATGTTATGAAAGTCGGATGCATAGATCATTTACAGGGACAATCAAAAGTATTCCATTACATTACGGTCAATGGGGAAAAAGTTTCGAATGCATTTCAATGAGGTTACACTCATTCGAACATAATAGAATTGGCATAAATCTATGAAGTATATACTAAAATATGCATTCTGTACAATCTGTGATGCAAAGAATTTTTATTATTAAATTGCAGGGCCACACAAAAGTATTCCACTACATAATGCTATACGGGGAAACATTGTTTGGGGCGTGTTTTAATTATATTCAACTATTTCACATTTTATGAATAAGATATACGTTGCTGAGGTGTAATAAAAATTACTTCCTGCATATTTACAGAAACACAAAGATTTCGACTACTATACTGTATCCGAAGTACCCTCTACTATATCAGCAAGATCTGAATATTTTTAAAACTTCGTTATCGGACGAACGCACCTCATTTGCTATGTTCACGTGCAATTTCAAACTTGTTTCTGTTGTGCTTGTTCCTAATCCCTTTATAAGTTTGTGCATTTATATCTTTTAATTTAAGTCTTATTTTAATGATAACAGCCAAAATATATTTTAAAAATACTGTAACAATAATTTATTTGTAATAGAATTCTTTAAACATGTTTTCCTCTCATACTTTCCATAATTCGAACTCTGGATAATTCGAACATTTCTTGTGGTCTCGACGAGTTCGAATTCGAAAGCCGACTGTACATTGTTATTACTAGTTTTTTTTTTTTTTTTTAATTTCTAAGGTCGTTTTATCACGATACTAAACGAATTTATAATTTGGTCAATGACACTGCACTGCACATACTGTCAGTTACATTCCGTAAAAGAGTTGTTTGGGTGTGGATGACTTCCATAACAGTATTTTCCCCACAGAAAAAAATAATTAAAAATTAATAAATTTCTTGAAAACACAGTTATTCATCTGTCCGTTTTTACAGTGAAATATATTTATTGAAAACATAATTATTTATTTGTGTATTTTTACAGTTATTTTCACTGTTGTTTTTAATTAAAGTTGTAATTGCAATTTATCTGCAATGTAATTACTATTTAATTGCGTGTAATTAATTATAGTTAAAATCATATGCGGTAAAAAAAATTTCTTGCAGCACTGTAGTTAAAACCGCCCCCACGCCGTTATTTGACGAAATGTCTGCGTTTGAATGAGTATAACTATAATAAAAATTTACATGCAATTAACTTGTAATTGCATTGCAGATAATTGAGATTGCAAATTTGCTAAACTCTGCATCGACTAGTGGACGCACTAGTTTCTTGTTTATCTATTGGAATGGCAAATCACTATCGATTCCCTTAAATAAAAGAGTGAAAATGCTTCACCCGCAGTTAAAAAAAACAAGTTGGAAATTGCACGTGAACGTAGCAAATGAGGTGCGTTCATACGATAACGAAGTTTTAAAAATATTCAGATCTTGCTGATATAGTAGAGCGTACTTCGGATACAGTATAGTAGTCGAAATCTTTGTGTTTCTGTAAATATGCAGGAAGTAATTTTTATTACACCTCAGAAACGTATATCTTATTCATAAAATGTGAAATAGTTGAATATAATTAAAACACGCCCCAAACAATGTTTCCCCGTATAGCATTATGTAGTGGAATACTTTTGTGTGGCCCTGTAATTTAATAATAAAAATTCTTTGCATCACAGATTGTACAGAATGCATATTTTAGTATATATTTCATAGATTAATGGCAATTCTATTATGTTCGAATGAGTGTAACATCATAAAAATGCATTTGAATCTTTTTTCCCATTGACCGTAATGTAATGGAATACCTTTGATTGTCCCTGTAAATGATCTATGCATCCGACTTTTATAACATTTGAAATGACTCGATAAAATTAAGTAATAATTATATGTTTTAAATTTCAAACGATTAAAATGCATCTGAAACTTTTCCCCCATTGACCCTAATGTAACGGAATTCTTTTGATTATCCCTGTAATTGCCCGATAATTGCCTGTAATCCACCCGATTTTCATAAAATTTGAAATGACTCGACAAAATTATGTTATAATTATGTATTTTAAATTTCAAACGATTTGGTTGGGTAGTTTTTGCGTTGTTATATGCGGACGGACAGACGGGCGGACTGAGCGACAACAATAGGTGCTACGTATTTACATAATTACGAACGCACCTAAAAAGACATTACCAGATTTACTCGTTTATTACATGCACAGTAAATCAGAGTAACCTTTTTCCACCTTTACGAAACTTTGATCCATTTTGTCATGGTGGAATCTTGATGAATTACAGTCGACTCGCGTTAATTCGAAATCGGATAATTCGAATCTTCGCTTAATTCGAACTAAACATGAAGTCCCGAAATTTTCAATGGTAGAATAACGTAAAAAATTTTCATTAATTCGAACTCATTTTCTCTCGACTTCGTTTAATTCGAACTAATGAGAATTCCGATTTTTCATTTTTCTTTTCTTTCTCACAGATTTCAGACCATTTGAATAATTCTCTTTCTTTGATTTTTGTGAAAATTGTTCCGAACGAGTACATATATAATTCAATGAATTTGATATCCACTTTCCTAGTGCCTTGTCTTTCCATGAGTGACGCTTTAAAATTTTCTTCCACTATGCTTGTTTCTAGTCTTTTAATAAGTTCATGTATTTATACATTCTAATTTATATTGAGTCTTATTCTAATGATAACAGACGAAATAAATTAAAAAAAGAAAACACTAGAACGTTAATTCCTTTGTAATAGTAGCCTATTAAGCATGCTTTCATTGCATATTTTACATAATTCGAACTTCGGATAATTCGAACTTTTCTTGTGTTCCCGATGAGTTCGAATTAACGAGAGCCGACTGTATTTCCAAAGAGCTGCTTAACTCACGCTAGTGCTATACTATCTATATGTTAAGACCAAAACATTGCCGTTAACTCAAGTTGATGTAGCAGATTTAATCTTATTTTCTCTCTTGGGCCAAGGTTACTCTGATTGTCTATTCTTTATTCCCAAAATTTTGGATCTAAAAGCGGAATACGCATTTTACACAGGGCAAATCCAAAATCTTCATTAAATCATTACGTGCCTTCAATAAGTCAATGAACCATGACTCCTGCTATAAAGCTTTTTTAATTTTTTCTTCTTCCTTTCTCTTCAAGATCGAATGTTCTATAGCTGTGTATAATACGCAAATATTGTCTTTAATTTTACGTAATTTGCAATTCAACAATGTTGCTGTAGCTTTTCCTCTTTCACACAAGTGCGTCATTTGAATCAGAATAAAAGCAAATACGCAATGCGTGACTTTCTTTTCTTTTTTTAACAATTCCTAGAAATGACCATTAGTATATTAGTATAGCATTTCCCGGTGTCGATAAATAATTTTATACAAAATTTCATAGTAAAAAAAAGAAATTGTGTTCAATTTATCTTCTTTTTTGTTGTTGTTGAAATAATAGGGTGCGCTTATAGACGAGGCATATTTTTTTCAATAAAAAAAAGGGGGGGGGTGCATTTTATATACGATTGTAGATTATACATGAATAACTACGTAACTGATAGTTTAATGAGTTTCATATGAGAGGATGTATACTATATAACAAAAAGTGACCGGCCACTTGCGATTTTAGACTTTTGTAAAATATCTAGGAAAATATATAAAGAATTATTCTGAAACTCCAGGTGTATAAACAAAAAAGTTCAGGTCATATATTTCCGTGAAGATCCTATAGGGGATCACCAACAACTTGAAAAAGAACGAGGATCATTTGGATAGTACTGTCCAAACCAATGTAGCGAGGGCATTCAAATTGCAGATTATTATTAAAAAGCTTATTTGTAATAAACTGTGATCCTTTTTATGAGATTAGGATGCATACTCGTAGAGAAATGAAGGTTTTTATAAAAACAGTCCCAAATATTGCCAAAGTTTTTGCTTATAATTTGCAGAATTCATAATATAAAAACGATTATTATTTTCAGAAAAAAAGAAAACAACACTGTACATAAAAATTTCTGCAATTATTTTATTAATTCTGCAATTAGAGTTAATAAAAATAATAAAAATTGTATGAAAAATGAGCTGGTTTACTAAACAATGTTTCATTGTGCATGAGGAAACGCAATCAAAATGTAATTTGCATATTATGTTAGCTAAATGCATAGAGCAACATTTCTGAAAGTCCCAAAAACATAGCCTGCAAATTCTGAAAATTATCGTCTGCAGAATAAGCTCAAAATCCGTTTTTCCCAAAATGAAGAAAAAAGATGAGGGGCTGTATCCATATGCCCATTGATTAGTGTTAATACAGCATACACAATATTGCACGTATTACTACATTTGGATATGTGACCTGTACTATTATGTTTACGCACCTGAAGTTTTAGAATAATTCCTCATGTATTTTTCTGGATATTTTTAACAAAATGTTTAAAATTGCAAGTGGCCGGTCACGTTTGGCCATATAGTGAATAACGAAAGGTATGTCTTGCTTGATTGTTTTCTATGGACCTAGAACCGTAAAAGTTTTAGAATGTCAATTTGAAAGACTTTCATTAGTACGCTGCAAAGTGAACAAAACATAAAATTACATACGTATGCGTTATATAGAGTATAACAGGAAAGGCAATCACAACTAAGGTGTGACAATATATATTAAAACAAACTATTTTCGTATTGGAAACAAGGATAGCAATCCGGTCAAAAATACAGTGTGGAATCGTATCAGGATTTTACCTTATAACTTTTGTTTTAATCCTTTCCGGTACAGCGCCCCTAGTCCGGGCACACCCACTTTTAATTCCAAATTTGCAAACAACACCAAGAATATTTTAATAAAATTATACTTTTACATTGAAAGTCTAAATTAAAACGTTCTTAATTTCTAAAAAAAAGTTTTTCTTAAATTCCAGTGTCAATCAATAATTTCTCATTTTAGGAAAAGAATTTGTCTGTGCCGGTAAGGATTAATAAATACATTCGACTCTCTCTATAACGAAACTCCATACATCGAATTTCTCTATATAACGAATTTTTAGTAGGAACGGTCCCCTTTTCGCATGATTACATTAAAAACAGTCTCTATATAGCGAAATATCTATCTCCATATAACGAATTTTTTCATAAATTGGTCTTAATTTATTCAGTTTTAAAAAAGCTTCGAAATCATATGGAATCAATTTTCGATCATTTATTTTTGATTTATGTTCAGTGCTGAGTTTTCTTTTTAATCTTACTTATCTCCTTGTACTTTAAATCCAACGAGTTCATTCCACCTCCCAACCACCTTTCAACATCCTTCTCAAAACAGAATCAATTGGATTGTTACACATATAAGACAGGCCTTCAAATGGAGGAAAATGTTAACTACAATTTTTCATTCCTTGCTAAAATTTAAGCCTTTTTTTTTTTTTTTTTTTTTTTTTTTTGAGAGCGTAGCAATTTTAAAATCAAAACAACAAAAAGTTACAGATTTATTCGTCTTAAATTAATGCAAGTCTTCCTCATTTGATTTTTTCCTCATTTGATTTTCATTAAGCTTTCAAATAAATGTCTGTTCTCTTTTTGAAACTGCTTTAAATAATTAAGAAATAAAATGTTAGGTTAATATTTACTTTTAAACGTTTCAAATTCTTAATTAAAAAGATTAAAAATGATATTTGTCCAAAATTTACACATTAAATACGATTTTAACATCATTCTCTATACATCGAATTTCTCTATATAAGAAACTTTTTACTGGAACGACGGATTTTGTTATATAGAGACTCGACTGTATATTCTCGAAAATCGAACTTTGTTGCGTGTAAAATGTTATTACACCAAGGTAAGCGTACTGCCACTCGGTCAATGACTCTTTGTATATCGTTCGCTATGTTCCGAATTATAGAGCATGTAGATTAGTGTTCTTTGGGACAGAAGATGGCCATTTCCTGATTTTTTTGTGATGTCATCGGATTTTACAGGAAAAAAATGTAGTGATAAAGCAAGTAATTACCTATACATTTTTGTAGCTGTTGCACGAATTATGTCCCATGTCAATTCAATAGGGTTGATCATTCAGGTTTTTGGTATGTCAAGTACCGAGTAACTTCCGCTAAATAAAAGTGTGGAAGTGTTTTAACGCTTTTCGAAAAAAAGAGGTAGCTATAATCTGTGTTTAGAAAATGTGACGAGTTGAGTTATAGAGACCTGCATGGGCCGGTATTTCTAGACCTGGGCCCGACCTGGGCCTGACCTGGTCCAAACGAATGTTATTTTGCTCCTGCCTGTTACAAAAACTAAAAGTTCAGTTTGAGTACGGCGCGGCTTTTTCAGTTTTCAAACAGGCCGAATCCACCCTGGCCCGTTTGTATTTTTGCGGTTCAGGGCTCCGCCCGTGCAAAAATCAATGAAATCAGATCCGACTCAATTTCTACAGAAAATAACGATTTTTAAATACAATTAAGATTTTTTTTTCTTTTTTACTACAATACTGCATACATATTTATAGGAAACTTATCGTTAGGGATTATTATATGTTCTCAAGCCACAGTATTCAGAAGCGCATGAGCACCGACTCGCCATGTACGTTCAGCATGTAGAAAAAAAAAAATTTAACCCCGATCCTCGGATCGGACTTGGTGTAACTGTCAATCCCGTTCTTTACATTGGATGTTATATTTTTACGAGGCCATGTTATTTTATTGTATTGATGTTGTCAATTTGGTATCGGCTTATTGTCAATCCAGCATCGGCAATCTGCAGCCTATTTGTATTTATTTTGAGTTATTTTTGAGTTATTCAGATTGAAAATTGTTCATTTATTTTTTTATTTTATTTTTTTTATTTTTTGCTTACTTTGATATTTATAAATTTTTATGTCTGGCCGAATTTTTTATCGCCTCGGCCCGACCCGGTAAAAAAATTGTCTTGAATTCGCCTGCCCGACGAAAATTTCCCTTTCATTTTCTTGATCGCCTGAATATGATGGTACGGACCTGTAAGCGGAAATGATATAGAATAAATATGTATTTCATTGTGTTTAACACTCGAACATTTGACTCTTTTTTTACTGACCCCAGTTAAAAATGTCAAGGTGGGAACTTTCATTAGCATAACTAGACTGTAAACAAAGTAAAGGTTTCATAAGTAAAAGTTTCATAACATTATTTAAATGTCAGATATTTTTAACTGAATACTTATTAGCAATAGTTAAGAGAAGTAAAAATCTCTTCATTTAAAACCGGTATGGAGACTGTTTGTATATTAACTGTCTGTATATAAGGATACAAACAACAGAATATTTTTCAGACAAATCAGTTTTAAGATCCAAACAAGAAATAAAAAATCATGCATTAAGCATACATTATGCAGCATTTTCCAACACATTCAGAATAATGTAACAAAACTGCACCGTTTTATAAGTTAAAATACATATTACGTACGATTCATTACACCATACACTGTAAAAAAAAAGGGTCGATCTACTAAAAAAACTTTAGTAATCCTTGTAATTACTAAAAAATGTTTAGTAATCTTAGTCGGTTACTAGAAAATCTGTAAGAATTACTAGAAAAAGTTAGAAATGAATAGAGGTAATAGTTTTATATTTTTAATAGCTATTACTAAAACTCAGTTGGTGTGGCCTTGATAGCATAGTGGTTATAGTAACGGACTCCAGGCTAGAAGGTCCCAGGTTCGATACTGGACACTGCCAAATACGTCCCGAATGTATGCAGTGTAAGTACTCGTTAATAAAGGGATTATGAAAATCCTGTCGGAGCAGGTAGCAATGTTTGATGCTGCCATCTATTGCGTTTTTGCCGAAAATCTATCGCTTCAGAAGTCTGGATGCAGCTCGAAGGAAGCTCCTGCCCTTCGGAAGCACGTAATGGTTATTAAAAATAATTTTGGAGCTATTAGTAAAATTTGCTTGGTGGCTCATACTAAAAAATTTTAAGTTAGTTATACAAAATATTCTTTTGTTCAGTTTACAAAAGAAATGCTTGTTTCACTTGAAAAAAAAAAGTTTGTAATGGTTACTAAAAAATTCTGTGGAATACAAATTTACTAAAAAATTTTTAGTAATCTCTTGAATTTTTTTTTATAGTGTATGGAAATGTAAATCATTTCAAAACCAAATCTCAGCTGTTTATGTCTACAATTGGAAAATTATCCGAAATTTTTAGCAGCCGTGTATATGGTATACAGATTTGTACCTATTAAAATGATACTTTTCAAAATTTAGTTCATTTAAGAAATACACATATTTCAAAAAATTCCCCTTCAGCAATTTTCTCTAATAAGGAAAATGGTATGCGAATATTTTTGCGCGGGCCAATATATGAGGTATATAATTTATCTGTAAAGAGTAATATGCAAAAAACTAATTAAGTGTAAGAGCGCATACCGAATTTGTAATCGTACTCTCCAGCAATTTTTACGCAAAGACAGTACTGTAACCGATTTCTTTTGAGTATCCCTGTAAATTAATAAAAAATGCCATGAATGCTCTGATTTAACGTGATTGTAGTGTATCAGTAGCGTATAGTAGTATATCAGTTTCAATACATTTGAAATAGCGTGATGTCATTTAAATAATCTCCAAACGATTTTTCCCCATATAACATAATGTAATCGAATTCTTTTGAGTGTTCCTGTAAATGAACCATTAATTGTACATACTTTATATGCAATACCAAACATGCTTTGCTGACTCCAAATAATCTTTGTGAATTGCATGAAAATCCGAGTATATTTATGGAAGTTAGAGGTTGGACAGTCGGACGGACAAACCGAATTCATAAACACTTTTTAACTTTGCTGGAAAGTAGTAACAGCAACTTCAAGTCTCATTCTTAAAAATTTTATAAGTCAAGAAATATTTGAAGTTAAAATTTTAATAGTTTTCTCAATTATAAGTAAAACCCCGATAATCCGGATCGGTTTTTTCATTTTTTTTTCAACTTTGAGAAGCGATTGGCAAAAACGTTTTTGTTTTATTATTCAGAATACTACGATGCAACAAGTTAATGCTAAAGAAATTAGCCAATCGCTTCTCAAACTTGAAAAAAAAGCGAAAAACCTGATCCGGATTATCGGGGTTCTACTGTATTTACAGTCGGAAGCCGGCGACATCAAAAGCCACATGATCGTGGAATTGAAATTTTTTTTATGTTTGTAAATCGATACAGTAAAAAAGTCATACAAAGAAAACGAGCTACGTATAACGAAGTTTGACAAGCCGAAAATGTTTTTATTTAAATTAATTATTAACAAGTTGGAAATTGTACCCGTAATCTTGGTAAGGCGTATCTTAGTACCTTGGTACGCCCGAGTCCGCGCAGATCTCTATAATTTCCCATTTTCATCGTTCACCAACAATAGTTAATTTCTGAACTTAATTTTAAAAATGCGTTTTTCCGTTTTTAGTGTCTTAAAAGTCAAAAATCGTAAAGTCTCATAATTCGGTATTTTTTTGACATAGAAAATCGAACTTTTCTTGTTTTAAATGTTAGCATGAAATATATAATTTATCAGACCGGGGGACAAAATAAAAAATAAATAAATTTTGTAATTTGTTTATCCATATCAGTAAAAATTGTAAAACATAGCTCCGCTAACTGTAACGTTTCCTGTTTGGATTTTCCAACGATTTATCGATTGTTTTTTTAATTAACAAATTTGCCTAAGATATTTTCAAGATCAGTACATCGTTTAAATTTGGTTCATATTGGTTGACGTTATTCTAAAAACAAGCTTTGCATTTTACGTAGATATATAGAGGAAGTAATTGCAGTAGATCGATTTCTAAAGAAACAAGCGAAAAATTAAAGGAGAAATTAAAAGAATCACTTTCAAAAATTGAAATAAACAAACAATTAATGTGATTAAAATTTATAAAATATTTGCATGAATAATAAATATTTTAAAAACATTATTAATAACTTTAATTTAATATAAATATTTTATTTAAATTCAAAACAATAAATTAATATTTTAGCAGTTAACAGAAGAACATAAGTCTTTGAAAGATTTCATGTGAATTTTAGATAAAAAACTAGTTGGATGTGCCAATTCCAAAACTTTCTTGTATTTCATATATATATATACAGTGAAACCTCCAAATAAGGGACACTCCGAATAAGAGACACCTCTATTTAAGGGACAAAAGTTCCGGTCCCAGTCCCTTGGTATAGGACGAGTAATGTATTTACCTCTGAATAAGGGACACTCGATTTAAGGGACACCTGAAAATGCGATGAAAGGAGCTGGTTTTTGCATTTCAGATAATGAAGTAGCCAGTGATGAAAATAAAAATACAGATTTTTGTGAGCTTATCAAACAGACAGGCAGTCATGTTGATATGACTCAATTGATGTGCATTTATTTACCCACAATCAGTGTTTTTATCCCCATCAAAAGTAATGCTGAAAATTGTAAGGATGGCTATGAAAGTGAAGAAGAAATGAAAATTGTGAAATAAAGAACTTTACAGACGTTTTAAGATATGTAAAATTCAATACTTTTTTAGTAAATGTTGCTGATAATGAAAGATTGAAATTTATATGTATGGTAAATGAACACTTGAAAGATTTCTAATGAAAAATTGAAATCTGCAAAAGAATCACTTTTGATTGATTAAGTAAGATTCTTTTTAATGTTAATGCACTTTTTGCATGTATGAAATATTTGTGTAAAAAATGCAAATCAATAATTCTACAAATCTTTTAATGAAGTAATCGATTAAAATTTTCGATGAATTAAATCTCTATTTTTGTTCTGTCTGATTATCGTAATTCATAGCCTTCGGGTACATTTAAACTTCACCTTTAATTTAGTGTTATATTTTATGTCTATCTGAAAGATTAATTTGAAAAAAAAGAAAAACTCCGAATAAGGGACACCTCTATTTAAAGGACAAAAGTTCCGGTCCCATGGGTGTCCCTTATTCGGAGGTTTCAGTGTATATCTTAACATTTCAAATAGTAGTTACAGATGTTAATACTTTAATATTATTAATTCAATGCTATCCAACTTTGATTTTCATCTTAAATCTCTGCTTTAGTGAATTATTCGGAACAAAAACGAGTCAATTTCAATCACGATATATATTAAAATCAATAGTTTAGCGTTATTCTGTTGTACATGTGCTGTTTGCTAATAGCCTATTTAGTAGGATGCACTCCAAAAGTAGGAATATTTCCAAATTGAAGGAGTCCTGTCCGTAACCAAAATCATACCCACAAAATCTGGTTCTATATGATGTACAGTAGAACCCCGTAAATTCGGACTCCGTTAATCCGGATTTCCGTATAATATAGATCGGTTTGGTCATTCTTTTTTTTCAAGTTTGAGAAGCGATTACCTAATTTCCATAATATTGACTTATTTCATCGTCGTATTCTGAATAAAAAAAACTTTTTCTGGTATCTTTTTGGATGAATTAAACAAAGTAAACATTTTTACTGTCTATAAATATTCAATGAGTTTAACATAAAGGTGATTTTCTGTAAGAATGTTTTATTTTATTTCATTTTATTCTAATTCTCCGGATAATCCGGATTGGGTCTGGTCCCAATTAATCCGAATTATCGGGGTTCTACTGTATAACTTCATAAATTTTTAGATAATATAATAGCTACACATGGACAGACATACATTTCATATAAACATGTTTTTTGGAATCTCGGAGCCTTAAAAAGTGTAAATCCGCCAAACATCGAAAAAAAAAAAAAAAAAAAAAAAAAAAAAGGCTATTACAATAAATGCATTCACCTATTAATAAAGATAGAAGAATGATAATTTTCTCCTCATTAAAGCCGATAATAAAGATGACATTTTGTCATTGATGCGATGCTTTATGTACCTTATATACAGATTATTACTTTTAAATTATTTTTTAAACATACAAACACATTTTAAAATTAAATCATTTTTTATATCCTCTCGAAAGGAATTCTTGAAATTTTAAGGAAAAGAGAAAATCCTTGAGAGAATCCAAATTCTACTTCGAATATAGTACGAATATAAATATCAAAATGATTATTTAAAATACATGTAGGTCAAATTAAGTCTTTTTAATATAGGTGGATACTAAATATGATGATTACATATAGATGTAAGTGACGTGTATGTTATATATTGAAGATTTTTTAAAAATATTTTCAGTTAATTTATTTATTTGGGCTCCAAAACATAGTTTTTATTTTTTGAAAAATGAAATACAAAAGAGGCTCCAAAAAGTCTTGTACTCAACCCGCACGTAACCTCCGCAGCTCTATAAGTACTACATCTTCCCTAATTATAGTACTTATTGTACACTATTCCCAATGCATAGGGGGAACTGGGACACATTGATACATGGGGCACATTGATACACTCCCTCTACAGCTCACAGGGTCATTACCAGTAGCGTAGCTATGTTTTAGCAAGAAATTTTGCGCCCCCACCCCAATATAGATATATAACAATTTCTCTCAATTTGGCGCCCCTAGGCCTCGGCGCCCGGGGCGGACGCCCCCCCTTAGCTACGCCACTGGTCATTACATAAAGTTTCAAAACAGCTCCAAAAGGTTATTCTAGTGTACACAACTACATATAGAATGTCTTGGCATGATTCAGTAGTTTGATGACATGGGATGGGCGATTTATTGTTTTTGTAGGTCAAAAGTAAATTTGAGCTGTGCAATTGCAATGGTATTATACACCTGTTCCAGTATTTTCAACCGAAAATGATACTCTCCCTGGCAAGCAAAACAGCTCTTTATTAGTTCCTCATTCTTTATTGTTAGGTAAATTATGAAGAGTTGGATTTGAGACTCATTTTATTCAAAATAGCTATATGGGGCACATTGATACACTCTATGTCGAGGCACATTAATACAACCTAAATCCTTTTTTAGTTCATTTTTTCATTACCTTTTATTATTATTATTACCATTTTGCCATACAATCCTTAATCCAACCATTTTTTACCAAAAAATTCTAATAGTAATTTTTATTGAAGTGAAATAGCTCTAATTTTTTATATTAGAACATTTTATAGTATTTTTGCAAACAGAAAACGTACGAACTTACCCAAAAGCTAGTACTAGTAGAACTAATAAAAGAAACGGATGGCAACCTGGCAAATCTCGAATTTATATCGATTTTCCAGAGAAAAAAGTAATTTCGACATGAGAAATGTTAAGTACGAGAAACAAACTGTAGAACAGAAAAGGATAATTATATTATAAATTTTTACTATATAACAGAATTTTTACTATAATTATCCTTTATATTCTGTTTATAAACCTGTTTATAAAAAGAAAACCTGGTAATTTTTTCATCTTTCCTAAGAAAGAAGATAATGCTGGGGTTGAAGTGCTAGATATGACAAAGTTACCACAGCCAACAATCAGACAAAGAACAGCCAGAACATCAGTTAATTTTGATTTCACACTTAATTTTGATTGCTTTAATATTGCTAAAAAATAAATTGTGGTTGATTTGAATTTCTATAAAAAATATAAAATGGTTTGCTAACTCATTTTCTATGAAAAATATGCATTGGTGTTATTTTGTCGCCATTTTTCTCAAACGTATCAAACTGTCCCATGAAATGTATCAATCTGACCCGGGGATGGGGCACATTGATACAAATGACTTAAAAAAAATTTAAATTATATGCAAAAATACTGTATAAAACAATGATTGTACATTTTTATAATGTACTACACAAGTTTTTCTGTCACCACATGGAAAAAAAACTTGAATTTTCTACTTTCTTCACACCAAAAAAATTCTTAGAAAAAAACTGTATCAATGTGCCCCAGTTCCCCCTATATGTTAACTTCCATCTTTTATTTATTTATTTTGTAAATAAAACAAATGGTGCTTTAAACCAGTACATTTGTTTAATTAAATGTGCCTTATAATGAGGCAATCATTTGAAATCTACATAATTTGACTCTAAATATTTGGTATGAAGCATGCTTCGTTTTTTTTTTCTTTTTTTTTATCTGAAATTTTCCCGGGGTTTGTCATATATGATAATGTATTGCTTCAAGGTTTTATAAATTTAAACACAAAATTGTCGTTCACCAGTTTTTTGCAATGGACAGTTGTCGTATATGAGACCATACAAAGTTCAATACTCATTTACGATGCACATCTCGATTTTAATTGTAATTTTAGTGGGAGGTGATGACGTGATATACTCAAAATAACAGTTAAATAAATAATAATAATAATAAACACTTGTAACCATAACATTTCCTTAATTAAACGTGTCTTGTTTTATATGGTATCTATTTAAAAAAGTATGTAATTTCATTCATTAAAAAGATTAAAAAAATCTTTTTTGATGTAAATTTTTCTTACATAAAAAACCCCAAATGTTGATATTAATGACAATATATTACTTCATGGAATTCTAAATTTGAATACAAAATTGTCAGCCACAATTTTTTTGCAATGACCAGTGGTCATTTACGAAACCATTCAAACTCCAACTACTTATGTACGACGCACCTTCTATTTTTTAATAAACTTTGACGGGGTAAGGAGAGTCATGTAATATATTCTAAAAAAATACGACAAATAAATATTAATAAATAAACAATTATTCTTACCGAGGTATCCATCTGTCCGTCTATATAAGGAATATCCTCCTCCGTCAGTGGTTTAAATGAATCATTAGCCGCATCCATTTTTCAATTTACAAAAATTCCATCACCCACCTGTAAACTCTCATCATTCTTGAGTACATTAAATTCATCATTCACATTATTCAGCTGTATACAAATTAACAATACAAACTATGTCCAACACCCATATTGTCTGACGTGACTCTTTTGCGATACACTTAGCAAGTGACTGTGTTGAGTTTCGGCCATGACGTCATCGTAGAAGGTCATATCAATCCGGTCCGAGTTGGAAATTTAGTTTTGTTTTTTGCTTCCCAAAGTTTTTTCTTCCCTCTTATCGCGATACAAGTTTTCTTTTTCGTCTTCTTTTTTTCTTTTTTCTTTTATGTTCATATGCAGGGTAGCTCCTGATTAGCCGCTTTATGAGATTGAAAGGGGGGGGGGGATTCAAGTGTTACGCGGATGACGGAGATGGGGGAGGGAGGGGGTGTAGAATTGTTGGAATTCTGATGTATTAATCAGCTGTTCTAAGAGTTCCAGCGGATGTAATATTAGAAGTTAGTTTGTTCTCATCAGATATGCTCACCAGGAAGGAGTGAAGTAGGGCAGACTAATCAAAACTTATCAATATTTATTAATGAATATGAAATTTAATTTAATTAAAAGTAAATACATTTCCCACAAAATCTATTCTTTTTTGCGTAATGAAAGGTTTATAAACAGGGACGTAGCTAAGGGGGTCACCCCCCTAAAATATTTTGAGCCTTCTTTGGAAAATATCCCAAGGTTTCTAAATGAATTTATGTTCCGAAAATCAAAATGAAATTCTCTTTGAAAATCGAATTTTGTTTTGAGGTCTTTTCACAGTTTATCAGAAATATCAATTGTAGCTAAAATAAGTCTTTCAACACTCGCACATCCTATTTGTACATATGAAGCTAGCATGATGTTTAATATAGCATTAGTTAAACGCTCGAATTTTTCATCATCCTATTCTTTTCTTAGCATAAAATGAAGTTATTACAACAGCTTAATAAGAAATGTAGTACCTACAGTGTGAATATGCACTAATTTATCTTTCTGCTTCCGTGAGAGAGAAAAAATATAAGCCCACCCCCCGTACATTTTCATGAACTCCCTTTCCTGTTATTCACACTAGCTATGGCCTTATTCATAAATAAATTATATGTAAATAAAATTATATTTATATTGCTGTTTTTTTGTTAAATTATAAGTATTTTAAAACTACATTTTAAATCTTGTAATATTTATATGATACATTAATTAAATTCCTTATTACAAAGGAGAATTGTGAATACGGAAGCAGACACTAATTTTTATCAAATTACCAGTATTTATTAATGAATATAACATGAAATTTAACTAAAAGTAAACACATTTCACATAACATCTATTCCTTTCTGTGTAATGAAAGGTTCATAAATAAATTATGTTTAAATAAAATTATATTTTCACTGTCGTAATTTGTTAAATTATAAGTTTTCAGAAGTATATTTTAATTCTTGTAACTTTTATATGATACATTGGCTAAATTCTTAAATACAAATGCTAATTATGAATATAGAAGCAGGTAACACTAATTTTTATCAATTTATCAATATTTATTAGTGAATATGAAATGAAATTAATTAAAAATAAACACATTTCGCATAACATCTATTCCTTTTTGTATAATGAAAGGATCATAAATAAATTATTTTTAAATAAAATTTCATTTACATTGTTGTAATTTGATAAAATATAAGATTTTAAAAAAGTATATTTTAAATCTTGCAACGTTTATATGATACATTAATTAAATTCTTAATTACAAATGCGAGTTGAGAATATGAAAGCTGGTAACACTAATTTTTTATCAAATTACCAACATTTATTATTGAATATGAAATTAAATTAATTCAAAATAAACGCATTTCGTATAAAATTTTTTCCTTTCTGTGTAATGAAAGATACATAAATTAAATATACTTAATTTAAATTATTCTTACATTGCTATAATTTGTTAATTATATGTTTTTTAAAAGTATATTTTAAATCTTGCAACGTTTATATGTATACTAATTGAATTTTTAATTACAAATGCGAATTGAGAATATGGAAGCAGGTAACACTAATTTTTATCGAATTACCAATATTTCTTAATGAATATAACATTAAATTTAATTAAAAGTGAATGCATTTCAAGCAACATCTATTCCTTTATGTATAATGAAAGGTTCACAAATAAATTATATTTATATTGTTGTAATTTGTTTAATTATAAGTTTTTAAAAGGTATGTCTTAAATCTTTTAATGTTTATATGATACATTAACTAAATTCTTAATTACAAATGGTAATTATGAATATGGAAGCAGGTAACACTAATTTTTATCAAATTACCAGTATTTATTGATGATTATGAAATTACATTTAATTAAAAGTAAACGCATTTCACATAACATCGATTCCTTTCTGTGTAATGAAAGGTTCATAAATAAAATTGTATTTACATTGTTGTAATTTATTACATTATAAGCTCTTAAAAAGTATGTTTTAAATCTTGTAACGTTTACATGATACATTAATTAAATTCTTAATTACAAATGCGAATTATGAATAGGGAAGCAGGTAGCATTAATTTTTATCAAATTACCAATATTTATTAATGAATATAAAAGGAAATTTAATTAATTTGGATACAGCACCTAAATGTTTATTTTAAAATAATTAACTTAGCTAATCGTACGGATTTCATTAAAACTTGTATTTAGGCTAATTGAAGATATAGAATTTATTTGTGGTGTCAAACTCCAGTATTTTTTAATTGAAAAAAAAAAAAACAATGTTTAAGTTTGTTTTGATACGTAGATGACCCCTTAAGCAATTTTTATATACATCATTTA
The DNA here is from genome assembly GCA_964019185.1 of Maratus speculifer. Taxonomy (NCBI): domain Eukaryota; kingdom Metazoa; phylum Arthropoda; class Arachnida; order Araneae; family Salticidae; genus Maratus; species Maratus speculifer. Next base: position 130,089,843 of record OZ025303.1, read on the forward strand.
CAAGTAGACTTTATTTCCAATCATTTGATACCAGTAGCTTTAATCTACATTAATTTGTTGCAGAGTTAGTAGCGTGTGTTTTCTTTATTCTACATGGCTGTACTTAATATCAGAGCCGTAGCTAAGGGGATGTTAAGGGGGGGGGGGGGGTCTCAGCACACACACCCCTAAAAAAAAAAGAATTTTTTTTTAGAAAAAATTCCAAGATCATTAAATGAATTTCTGTTTTGAAAATCCGAATGAAAATCTAATTTAGTTTTCAGGCTCTTTCGCAATTTTGCAGAAACATTTAATTGTAACTAAAGTAAGTGTTTCAACACTCGCTCATCCTATTTGCACACATGAAGCTAACATGATGTTTAATATTGCACTAGTTAAACAGTCGAATTTTTCATCATCATATTTTGTTTTTAACATAAAACGAAGTTATTACCACAGTTTAATAAAAAACATCGTATCTACAATGTGAATATGCTCTAATTTATCTTTCTGCATCAAAGAGAGAGACAAAATTTGAGCCCCTCCCCACCACACACACTACATTTTCTTGAGCTTCCTTTCCCCTATGATTCACTTCTAGCTATGGCTCTGCGTAGTATACATACGGAAAGAAACAATAAAACAATGTAATTTTTGCTCAGCATTGGCCTTTTCAAAAGTGTCCGTATAACTCTGTCTAAAGCGGAATAGCTCTCATAACTGCACGCGTTTATGAATTCGCTCACAATGAAGTGTTGAAATTCACTACCACGTGAGTCACTGCATAGGCAGCATCAAAAAATGGCTTTAGTTTCTTCAACACAATGAATAGTTATAGGCTCATACATATGCATGATATGGTCATTTTAGATGAAATTTTTATGCAGGAGAAAAGAGAAAAAAAAAGTTAACAATGAAGAAAAGTTCGGAGCGCGTGAAAGGTGTGGTTCAGACTCCACACGTCCTTGATCTATAAATTATTATATAAAGAAACCTACGGGGAAGTTTAAATAAATTTTAGAAGAATATTTTTCAAAATAATAATAATAATAATAATTATTATTATTATTATTATTATGGCGCTTTTTTGTATTTCTTTTTAAAAGATAATACTATGCTAGTGGTTTTACCGTGTGCACATAGATTCATGCTTGATTTCTGTTGGGTAACCTGTACCCCACCGCGACTCATCCGACGCAGCATTTTTTATTTATCTACAATGGCACACAAAAGAAATCGGCTACAGTACTGTCTTTGCGTAATAATTGCTGGAGAGTCCGTTTTAAAATTCGGTATGTGTTTAAATTTAATTAGTTTTTTGCACATTACTTTATATACAGGGTGTTTCTAAATTCATGGTACAAACTTTAAGGGGTGATAGTACACATCAAGACAAACAATATTAAATAGAAAATTAAGGGTCCCCAACGTCTTCCGAAGGAGATAAGCGCCATTAAAGTTTAGGGTCCAAAAATTCAAATGGTTATAGAAAACAGAAAAATTGGTCGATTCGTTTGCGGTTTTCACTAAAACTATTCTTTATGTCAGTATTGTCTTGAAAATAAATTACAAAGATACATTTAAAAAAAATACCGATAGAGGGCGCTTTAGACTTTGGAGTGACGAACAACTATTTTTTACCTTTATTTTTTGCATCTCATTAATATTTTTAGAAGCTTAAACCAAAAACTTCAATTTTGAGATGAAAATCTTAATTATTGGGAGTGGTTAAGTAGCGGAAACTGAACTATGGAGGGAGGTTCAAATTGCAAATGATTATAAAAAACGAAAAAACCGGTCAATTGATTTGCGATTTTCACTAAAATTATTCTTTATGTCAGTATTATCTTGAAAATAAATTATAAAGATAAAATTTTAAAAAATGCCAATAAAGGGCGCTTTAGATTTGGAGTAACGTACAACTATTTTTTACCGTTATTTTTTGTATCTCAAAATTTTTTTTAGAAGCTTAAACATAAACTGAAATTTTGAGATGAAAATCTTAATCGTTGGGAGTGGTTAAGTAGCGCAAACTGAACTGTGTTCAATGGGGGTGGGAAGGTTCAAATTTCAAATGATTATTGAAAACAGAAAAATTGCTCTATTCGCTTGCAGTTTTCGCTTAATCTATTCCTTATGTCAATATTTACTTGAAAATAAATTTTAAAGATATCTTTCAAAAATAGCCGTCAGAGGGCGCCTTAAACTTTAGAGTAACCAACAATTATAATAAATTATTATTTTTTGTATCTAATTAAATGCTTGTAAAAGTTAACACTTATATTTTGTGCTCAAAATCTGCATCGTTGTGAGTAATTAAGTAGCGGAAAATTGAACTGTGTTCGAGGGTTGGGGAGAATAACATTTCAACTACTGAACACAGTTAGTTTGCGCTTCTTAACCCTCCCATCGATTTAGAATTTGAGCTCAAAATTTAAGTCTAAGCTTTTCCAAGCATTTAATTGGATGCAAAAAATAACGGTTAAAAATAGTTGTTGGTTACACTAAAGTTTAAGGCGCCCTCTAACGGAGTTTTTTTAAATTTATCTTTACAATTTATTTTAAAGAAAATATTGACATAAAGAATAGTTTTAGTGAAAACCGCAAACGAATCGACCAATTTTTCCGTTTTTTATAATCATTTGAAATTTGAACCTCCCCACCCCCATTGAACACAGCTCAGTTTGCGCTACTTAACCACTCCCAACGATTTAGATTTTCAGCTAAAAATTTAAGTTTATGTCTAAGCTTCTAAAAAAATTTTATGAGATGCAAAAAATAACGGTAAAAAATAGTTGTACGTTGCTCCAAAGTCTAAAGCGCCCTTTATCGGCATTTTTTTAAATTTCATCTTTATGATTTATTTTCAAGATAGTACAGACATAAAGAATAATTTTAGTATAAATCGCAAATCAATTGACCAATTTTTCCGTTTCTTATAATCATTTGAAATTTGAACCTCCCCCACACTTCAGTTTGCGCTACTTCACTACTCCCAACGATTTAGATTTTGAGCTCAAAATTTAAGTTTATGTCTAAGCTTCTAAAAAATTAATGAGATGCAAAAAATAATGGTAAAAAATAGTTGTACGTTACTCCAAAGTCTAAAGCGCCCTCTATCGACATTTTTTGAAATTTATCTTTATAATTTATTCTCAAGACAAAACTGACATAAAGAATAGTTTTAGTGAAAACCGCAAACGAATCGACCAATTTTTCTGTTTTTTATAATCATTTGAATTTTTGGACCCTAAACTTTAACGGCGCCTATCTCCTTCGGAAAACGTTTGGGACCCTTGATGTCCTATTTAATATTGTTTGTCTTGATGTGTACTAGGGTGGAGCGAAAAAAATTTTTTTTTGAAAATCAAAAACGGGTAGGTGCCAAAAGTTGCCTTTATACTAGTACAGCAACTGCGTGAAATTTTACCGCTGAAAAAAAATGGCTTGAGTCTGCGCTTTTGCTCCAAATATCGAAATTTTGGGTAAAATTTGTCATTTTTTGACATTTTTTCAAAAAAATTGAAAAAATCCTACAGAGCTGGTTAGTATTTAAAAGTGTTGCATAGACCTTTATATTTATCTGCTTAACATATTTAAACTATAAAACAATATGTTTATTCCCTATAGCTGGAGCAAAACAGACAACTTTTAGTAAGAAAACAGTATTACCACTCTATTGGGTCATACAACGAATTGTTGTTTTAATACAGCTCTTGTTTTCAAAACTACCTTGGACATGCGTCGTGGAGATGGCTATATTTCCTATACCACCCGGCCCAACTATTCGATCATCTTAGTACAGTGTTTTATTTATACATTGATTTGTGATTTTCTTTATAAACATTTGGCATGTTTTCGATGCTTCCACCTTGTTCATCTGTTCTTTGCATCCACATGCTGCTGTAACTATCTTCATGTATATTTTTACAGTTTATACAAAAAAATGACAAGCAGAGTAATGCACGGGAATATTATTAAAGGGATCTATTCGGCCTTCTATCATAATTATCAAACTTACATTCAGTTGATGAATAGTGATTGGAAGTTCTGTTACCACAACATTTTTTCAGTCAGTTGTATTTTTTTTACGTAATGATTTGCTTCAAAGATGATTTCAGATATTTCAACTATAAGTATGCCATCGTTTATTCTACTTTTGCATTTTTTATATGTTGAGAAGCGAGCTGTTTAATGTGATGGTGATCGTCAGAGAGAATTGCAATGAAAATTTGTTCTCCTTGTGTAAAGCAACCGCTGTTGTATACACATTTTTTTTTTTTTTGCATTAGTTTTGTGCCGTTTTCTAAGTGTTTTCGTATCTAGGTAATTTTTTATTAACTTTTAGATCCCCTTTTTATGAATGGACAACATTTGATGGTGAAATGTCCTGGGCATAAACTTATAAAGCATAGTACTTTATGAGGGAATGTACGGATTCTAATCGACTATAAGTGCTCATTTAAAATTAGAAGAATTTTATTTGTCACTGTGAACCATTTTGCATGGGGTAAGCTTAGAATTGTGAATCATTCGCTACTTCAACTCCAGTGAATTTCCTCTGCGTCAGTTATTAGAGAAGTCGTTATAAAACGTTCTAAGCTACATGGATTCACTGGATTAATAAGGAAAATCTTTGTCTACGTACTATTCACTTCCTATTGCAATTTTTTTTTTTTATAAAATAGAGAATAATTTTGAAAAATAATTTTCTCAAATTGAGAAAAAGATACTCAGAACAGACTAGAAATTTCTGTCGGAGATTGCAAAGCTAATTCATAAGGAAAACTATTTCTCAAAAAGAATGGGGAATAGGAATTTAGAAAACATCTCACACAAAAGACAGCTCATAAAGTTAATAAAATTTTCCGCTTTATATAAGCACAGATTGGCAATCAGCGTCTATATGTTCACTCACAAAATGTATAATCCAAGTTTATACCGCGGGATGTTTTATACCAAATGTACAACACATCTGAATAATAGATCTAAAATCTTATTAAAAAATACTAGACACGGAACAACACAGGAAACGACATAAAGCATGCTAAAACTTCTTTAGAAATATTGTTGTTTTACACGCAAATTTTGTTTGCAATCCTCTGTGATGATCGTTATAATATTAAACAGCTAGCTTCTCAGCATATATTCAATGTAATAGGTTCAATAAATGATGACATACTAGAAATTGAATTCATACAATCAATTATTAGGCAAATCATTGCATATAAAATGTAATTGATTGAAAGAATGTTGTGATAACAGAACTTCCAATCATAATGTACTAATTGCATGAAATTTTAATGAAGATAATAGACTTATGAATAGGTTCAATTAAGAACATACCCAATACATTACTCATCTTCTCTTCTGTTATACATGGTATAAAAATATACGTGCAGCAGGTCACACCAGCATGATCCAAATCATCCAAAGTCAGTGAATACAAAGAAGAGATAAATTACTTTGATATATAGAAAACTTATACTCGTCTTCGGAAAAAAAATAACAATTCAATACATAAATAAAACACTGGGCCTAGATGACTGGGTGGTTGAGACGGGTGGGATAATGCAACCACCTCTATGAGTTATATACGCAGTAGTTTTGAAAGCAGCTAGGTAAGAAATGCATTCAAAACAACATTTCGTTGTATGCTCCAATAGAGATGTTAACGCTGATTTTTCACAAAAAGTTGTCAGATTTGCTCCAATTATACAGACTACAGATATTGTTTTATAGTTTAAATATGTTAAGCAGATAAATATAAAGGTCTAAGCAACACTTTTAAATACTAACCAGCTCTGTAGGAAGTTTTTAATTTTTTTGAAAAAATGTCAAAAAATGACAAATTTTACCCAAAATTTCGATTTTTGAAGCAAAAGCGCAGACTCAAGCCATTTTTTTTCAGCGGTAAAATTTCACGCAGTTGATGTACTAGTATAAAGGCAACTTTTGGCACCTACCCGTTTTTGATTTTCAAAAAAAAATTTTTTTCGCTCCACCCTAATGTGTACTATCACCCCTTAAAGTTTGTACCATGAATTTAGAAACACCCTGTATATATATATATATATAGCTCGGGTTTAAATGACTCGGGCTTGTTTTTTTGTGAGTTGAATTTGGATGGGTTAACATTAATTCACTCGGTTTCGGATTGAATTTTCACTCGTTCGGATCGGATGCAAGCTGGTTTTTAACTCTTTCTCATTATGTTCGGGTTAGTCAAATTCTTCAACATAAGCCAGAATGTCTTAGAAAATAAGTATGTGTTTGAATATTAATACTTGACAAAAAATGTATTTATTTTTATACAAAAAAGATAAAATTGATAATAAGAGATGTAATTGTAGATTACTTTCTCAAAACTGTATTAAAATATAAAATATTTTTTTTTCACTTCAGGTTCGAGTATAAATTTTCGGGTTTGCGTAGAAATATGTCAAATTCCAGACGGATTTCGGGTTGAAGATTTTTTTTTTTTTTTTTTTTTTTTTTTTTGGGGGGGGGGGGGGGTTGTTGAATTTCTTATAATCTATAATCAGAATTTTCGAGCTCTGCTACGACCTGCAACCCTTACTCAACCCGCGCTTTGGGCTCAAAATGGGATATTTTACATTCATTTGTTTAATTTCAAGGTCGATCTTTCGAAAATTGACGTAAGTAAATCTTATGGTTTAGATAAGCAACAGTCTCCCCCACTTAATCGGGTAACGGATAATCGAATATCCCGCTTATTCGAATAAAATCCTCCAGAACCGAATTTTACCATTGGGCTAATGTTATTTTACCCGCTTAACCGAATACTTTTCACGAAACTTCCTCGCTTAATCGAATAACAAATAAGTGAAACAATTTGAAAAATGGGTGTGAAAAACACGTTTCAATTGGAATTTCCTCCACACTTTTTGTCATTTTCGGTTGTTACACAGAAAACAAATTTCCAGAACACTCAGCATAAATTTCCCCTGGCAGGTGTATAATGGACTGGTCAAGTGAGTTTCCTTCCTTGTTCATTTTTTTGAATTAATTTCAAAAAGGGTGAAATAAATTGTATAGTAATTTCGATCAATTTTGTATTTTGTTTACCTTCGTTTGTCAAAAGACTTTTTCTTTCACTTTTTCTTTTTCTTTTTCTTTTCTTTTTTTTTTTTTTTTTTTTTTTTTTTTTTACATTTATTTTTAATGGAGACACTTTTATTTTCAAAACCGGTTCCTAAAGTGAAATCATCCTCATTAAAAATATCAGCAATAAAAATCGAATGTTAAAAACTACGACGCCCTTTGTACAGATCGATCTAAGCTATCCGTTGCAAAAAAGATCATTTAAAAATATTGAAATGCGATAGAGATATCTTTATAAATTTCTTCTATAGGATTAGCATTAGGGAGTAAAACATTTCGCGTGATTGAAATAGCTCTTTAATCATAATGTATTGTCATTTAGAGGCTCAAGATGGTAATTGTAATACCATTCGAAAAAAATCTCGTTCATTTTTTACTCTAAAATTTGACTTAAGCCACTTTCATATACTTTTTTAAACCTGTATAAATTACGTAAATTAAATTCTAATAACAAAATTTAGATCTAGTTCACACGATCTGCATTAAATTTAATGTAAACGAAATGCATGTGTTTACTGTCATTGAAGTATTGCGTATTTACTTGTCATTTTGTTTTTATTTCAGTTTGTAATAAAAACTGAAATCTATTAAAGTCTATTAAATTCTATTAAAAATCTATTAAAGTTTTTAACGATTTTCTTACTGTGGTAATTAAATACACTATATTTAATAATTTTGTCATTTTATTACACATTAAATATTACATTTATATGCCTCTTCGTTTAATCAAATACCACGCTTAATAGGATATTTTTTCTGGAACCGCCAATATTCGTTTATGTGGGGCCGACTGTAGTAAAAATATCGATTTTTAGAGATTTATATGCACATGTTTTTAAAAAACAGTCTTTTTTTACATGCATCCTTTAAATTAACATTTTTTAACTGGTGTATTAAAATTTACTTTCATCTTTATCCAACAGACGAAATTACAAAAGAAAAAAGTATATTTGTAGGATATTTGCAGGGGCAAGATTGGTCGTGTGCAGATTCATATCTCAAAAAAGTAAACTTATAAACTTATAAACTTGTAAACTTATTTCTTTAATTTCACAGTTAAGTTCTTGATATTCGGCTTAAGAAAATCATAATTATTTAGATATTCTAATAAAAAAAAATGATTTTTTAAAATTGTACTTGCCACTTTGTTTTTTTAAATAAAATTGTTATGCATACTGTTTAAATTTACACAAATATATCGTGACACATACCACTATACAGTCTGAGATACACGCATATCACGATTGATTATAATAGGTTTAATATTAAAATTGATTATAATAAGTTCTATAACATACCAAATGAAAACAGATATAAGTATATCAGGTAGGACGCCTTTAGTGGTCTACGACTCAACCTGAAAAATTCTTGCCTCAGAAAGAAAAAATATACATATATAAATTACAAGACCATTTGGAAAATGATATTATTTTCAAAGACTAATATAATTAGACTTATAAATAAATTCGACATTTAAAAGAAATAATAATACACATCAATTTTAAGATGATCAAAACGTTGCTTGCTTAATAACATATTACGTACGCCATGGATTAAAAATTTATATCCCTGGACCAATCACAAACAAATTTTAAATGAAATTTCAGTTTTAAGTACTGCAAAATTTTAAACTTCTGAATATGGCACATTTTCAATTTTTACATGATCGTATATGGGGGAGGAAATGTACTTTTAAATGCAATTTGTTTGAAATCTGTGTTTCAATTTGTTTTTAAGTTATTATTATTATTATTATTATTATTTTTAATTTTTAATATTTTTTGTCATCGTGGCAACAGAAGTATTTAATTTCTGGAAATCAAACATGAACCAATCAGAAATCGAATAAAAACGTGAGATCACAAGCATTCAGATATCTCAATTTCGCCCGACAAAAAGAGCTATTTTCCAAATGGTTAAAAAAAAAAAAAAAAAAAAAAAAATGATTTTGTAAACTTATTTGTTTAATTTTACAGTCACGCTATCGACATTCGATATAGAAAAAAAAAGCCAAGAGTTTAGATAAGCTAATGAAAATGGATAACATGCGACTTGGTTTTTTGAGATTGTTGTTTTACATGTACTTTTTTGAACCAGCATTTCTCATCCGGTGTCTCGGGATACATACCACGTCAATATCTCAGACGTGTCACGGCAATGTTTAAAATTGATTGTAACCTCTGTACTTAAATATAATTTAATTTCTATGAACGGTCCAAATAAAAATAGATATAGGTACATTAGTAGAATATCTTTAATTATATATATATATATATAAAGGAAACGGAACTCACGGAAAACGGTTTATAAACTTATTGAAAAGTAGCTGTAGTAGATACTTTTAACTAGGATCCGATGAACCTCTGAAGTTAGGAGAAAAACAGTATCGTTGTATTCCTACAAGATATATACTCATGACTACATATTCCACGCCGTTAATATATCAACAAAATGCAGAGATAAAATTTACAAATTTAATAGCTTCCTTATTTTGATAAATTTGTCAGAGTTCCAAGGGAAGTTTAAACATTTTAAGCAGTCTTGTATTTTGAGCCCCACTACCAAGTGAAGTGGCCCTCGTCTGTTTTGACGTGACAACGTCTTGTAAATTGGTTTGCCGGGAGACACTTCAAGAAACTGCGTTACGTTACGCTCCGCTCACGATACGCGCTCACTTTTCTCTTAACTTTTTCCGGTCACATGTGGGACCATTTTCTGAACGTGAATGTGAATTCGCTGCAAGGAAGGGGCGGTGCTTAATAGGAATTTTAGATAGTATCAAACTAAGACGAAATACGTTATGTATTAGTTATTAGTATAAAGTACAAAGAAAATAAGTGTAGTTTATTTCGTAATTCGGTGGTATATTATGGAAAACTAATGATATGTGATTAGTGAAAGCCATTTTACTTTAGTTATATTCTGCTCATTGAAAAATTCTTTAATATGCTGTTTATAAAATTCAACATTTGACATCAATAAACATGAAGTAAAATGTGTTTAACAAACACAGTGTATTGCAAGTTATTGTATGTATATTTGTATATAAATACGTATGTATGTGTAAAGGTAAAAATAAAATTTTGTTAATATGAAATTCAGTGCGAGATTCTTTGTATAAATTAATGTTTTAAATATAATTCTTTGTATAAATAAATGTTTTAAATTGTTACTATTATTTCATCCTTCTTCCTACTATACGAATGAATATTCACATTAAAATTATTTTACAACTCAAAGTCGTTGTCACGTAAAACTTTCGCCCCTATACCGACTTTACAGGCAACCAATTTTTTTTATCCCGGAGATGGACACAGTGGCGTAGCTAGGACGGTGACATCCGGGGCGGATGTGAATTGTGTCACCCACAGCCGTCATGGTGTCAACCCCCCACCCCCACTCCACCGATCCGTCATATTTTTTCAATAACAATTCTAAATTATTATAACAAATAACCAGCGAATTTAAGTTTTTAAAGGTGTGCTAAAATAGTTTTTATCTCTTTATATTAATTCACACTAGTTTCAACTTATTTTCTTTGACCATACCATTGCTTATTTACCTTTTGTCCTCCTGCATAAAAAAAGAAAAGAAAAAGGAGCAATTTATTTCTTAACCCATACGCCGCATAAGTCAATGTGGTGTGTAATATGTAGAGGAAATTTCTTTATTTAACCTTCCTACCCTGAATGGGTCTAATCGACCCATAACTATTATTTGTTTTATAGGATTCGAACCAGAACTTTTTTCATAAAGAAAGTTAAAAAATAGATCACTTTTAATAAGTCAATTAAATATATTAAAATGTTCTAAATAACAATTCTGGTGTGAAATGTTTTTATCAAGATTGAGTAAAATTTGAACAGGGTAGGAAGGTTAAAGATTGAATTTGCTATCCACTCGTTGGATAGGTTGGATTTTGTTCTCTAGTCGCAGCGGTTCCCAATCTATGGGTCGCGATCCACTGGTGGGCCGCGGCACTTGTTTTGGTGGGTCGCGGAAGAATTGAGGTTCGTCATCAAAATATATTTCTTTTATTTCATCCGTTTGAAAAGATATTAGAATTTCATCAGGGAATAATAATTTCAAGGGAAAATCCTTAATTTCTTTCTAGATTCCTTCTACGAACAGAATATCCAGAAATATTTAAATCAGTTTTGAGGTTCTCGATGAAATTCAACACTTTGTGTTTATGAGAGTATTCTTTTTCTACTTTGCTGTTTTTGAAAGACATGTACTGAGATAAACTGCGTATTAGTGCATGTTCCCACATTGGTAAACACCAGTACCAGAAAACTCATTGATTATAAAGTTATGTTTTCATAATAATTAAACGTAATTTAAACTATCATTGCAATTTGTGCATTGTTTAAATTCCTATTCACTTACACACATTGAGATTACCGATTCTTGTTTTGTTGATCTATCGTACGAAATTTTGCGTTTTTCTTAGGACAGGATAGCCGAGCGTATAGAGACCGTAAAAGAATTGCTATAGTTAATATACAACTTTATCTTGCGTGGGTCGCGATTTTTTTTTTAACTGAAAGGTGGGTCGCAAAAATTTTTTTCATTGAAATGTGGGTCGCGTACTAAGAAAGTTTGGGAACCGCTGCTCTAGTGCATATACCATTTAGACACACTCTTCTGTATAAAATTTCACATCCTCAAAGAAAAGAAATAAACCCTATAGCGTAGTGCGCTAGAAATTTCGCTTTTTTTCAAAATTCTTTTCCAAAATCTTATAAGATTATGTATATATATATGCAAATAAAAACTCCCTCTAAGGGGTGAAACCCAGGGCGGACCGCCCCCTCCAACCCCCCACTTCCTACGCCACTGGATGGACATCTCAGGCGCATCTATGACGGATATAAGACTTTTAACCCTCTCACTGACAAGCCCGTCTATAGACGTTCCCTAAGCTCCAGGTTTCACTGCAATGCAAGCAATAATTAAAATGATACAACTCAGTTGATTTAATGGATTTTTAATACATTGTGCAATGATTAACACACTCAAGGATAACATTCATATTCGTAAGTAAGATTTTTCTATAATTTTGAAAAAATCATATTTTTTAGCAATTAAAAAAAATGCTGAGAAAACAACATTACAATTTTGCCCTTTTGCAAGACTGCCAGAGATCAGTCAACTTCGGAATTCCCTTTTCTAACGCGAAGGCTATGGTGTATCTTAATGTAGATTTTCAACTGTTGGCTACTTCTATAATGAAAAATATTTCAATTTGTAGGAAATTGCTTTCTAATTGATGGTTTCTTATTAATTAAAAATTAACTATAAATTATTTCAGTTCCGGATTAATTCAATTGCTTCGGCCATATTTTAATACGCGTGTTTAATCGTGTAATAAGGTTTCCAGTTCCATAAAAATGTTACAGATAAATTGTTCGGATGTGCGAAAATTATAGTAAACAATGTAGGGTTTTTTTTCTTTTTACAAGAAAACTACAAATAATGAAAGTAATTATAAATATGTATTTTTTTAAGTTAACGATCTGTAATACTGAGCAAAAAAAGAGAAAAGATGCACAACACTTCGACGCTGTAAAAATTTAAAATGGGCAATATTTGGAAGTTTAAAAATTTACAGTTCCGAAAATTGTAGAACTCTAAAGGACCTTATGCACGTGACGTCACACGCCAGAGCTGGCGGTATGCTAACCTGTTATTCTAGTCACTGCACCGCCAGAATGCCTGAATGCGCAGGCGCAAACATCGCTAGCAGACGATTTTAGCCTTTCTGGATACATTTTAACAGAAAACTTACAAATTTAATGAATTTTCTTGCAAGAAGAACAACAATTTTGAATTTATATTACAATATATTAAGTATATGCTGCTTCAACAAAGAATTTTTTTCCGGTATATCTAACAAACAAGCATTAATAATTTGCACTCCATATAGACTGCTATGCTAAACACCACCAGTAAATACCGCCAGCAGACGAATTTTAGCCTCGAACTCAGCTTGTGTGCATAAGGTCCATTTCATTTAAAATTTGTTTGTGATGGGTCTAGGAATATTAATGTTTAATCCATATATTCGTACGTAATAGTAGGAGTTCAGAAGTAAGTCTAATTAACTCCATCCAATAAAAATTCACATTTTAAACAGTTAAAGTTGTCTATCTTCTGTTGTTTTTTTTTATCGTTGGTCTAAGAATGTTAATGTTTAATGCACGGCGTACGTAATATATGACTCTTTATAATCATCCTAAAAATGATGTTTATTATTATTATTAATTTAAGTATAGAATTTATTTATAAGTCTTTAAAATTTGAGTCTTTTGAAATATGGTTCTCCAAATAATCGTTGCAATTTCTTAAATTACAATTATTATTATTATTGTTTTATATTAATCTCCTGTCATTGATTTTTTATTAAACTTTTTTCATGCGACTACATTGCATAAAAAACTCCGCCTTAATTAATACGCATATATTAAGGCGGCGTATATTTTTTCTACTTATTAAATTTTTTCTACGCTTCCATTTTATGGGTACTTTATTAAACAAACTTCATGAATTTAAGTTGATTTCTATTCAAAGAATTTTTTTTTTTTCATAACGAAGTGTTTAAGGCTTTGCTGCATGAAAAACTCTCCGATCACGAAGTCCCATGTTAGCCTATAGAAAAACTTTGAAGCGCGATGACTCATTACCAAATATAATTATTAAAATACCTTTTTCATCATCTGAAAGTAAAAGTCAGATGCCGATGATATGCGTTTTTAAAAATTGTCTTACGTAAATTTTAAGTATTTAAAAAATCGCCATAAATTTTCAAATTCCCATTTGATTAAATTTTATCATTTTCAAAAAAAAAAAAAAAAAAAAAAAACACTAGGTTTTTGGCACTATGTCGTCTTCCCTTACATTTATGCCTAATTAAGCTGCATCTTTACTGGTTGTGTCTTTACACTATACATTTTTATAATAACTGCGACTGATTTGTTTTCACGGAAAAAGCGCAAATATGATTTTTTAAAAGTTGGCATTGAAGTGAGTTGTAACCAAGAAGGGATCCCTTGTCCTTCCTCATGCTCAATAATTAACAGAAGCACTTGTCAAACCCTTTTTCATACTTAAAAACATATTAACCTTTTTTGGTGCTCGTCAGAGCATTTTTTAATACTAGTCTGGAATATGCTAAGGCATTTTATACACAATTATATGATTTATTCAAACTTTTGGTGAAACTCAAGTTTTTTAAAACAAAAAAGGATTTTTTTTTTTTCCAATAAAGAGGAAATATCTACAAATATAACAAATAACTTACAACCGCGATGGGTTAAGGTGTGGCCCGCGAGTTTCGTCAATTTACAACTGTGAAAAATTGCAATTTTTGAGCATATGTCGCAAGAAAAAATCGTAAATTTTGTCAATTAACCGCGAGAAAATATAATATTTCGTCTCTTAAAAATCACAAATTTCGTTGATCGGCGGCCCAGAAGAATTGTGAAAATTGTGAATTTCATTAATCAAGTGCGGAAAAAAGCGAATTTAGTCGATGAGGCTTGGAAAAACCGCAAATTTCGCTCATCAGATATAGAAAAAACGCAAATTTTGCACATGAGACTCGGAAAAAAATGGCAAATTTCCCTGATCGGACACGGAAAAATCGCGAGTTTTGTCGATCAGGCATGGAAAAATTGTAAATTTTGTCAGTCGGAAGCGAAAAACCGCACATTTCATTGATAAGGTAAGAGAAAATCGTCAGTTTTGTTTATAATGTCGAAAAAATTGCATATTAATCTTCGATTGCAAAAAAATAGCATGCTTTCTCGGTTCGTTGATAGGGCACGAAATAAATCGCAAATTTTGTTGATCAGACACGAAAAAATCGCGAATTTAGCGATGACGCGCGGAAAAATTTAAAAATTCGCTGATCGGCTGCGAAACAATCGAGAATTTCGTCAGTTTATCAAGAGAAAAAAATCACGAGTTTCATCTTGCCGCATAAAAAATGTAAATTTCGTCAGAGTTAGCACAAAAAATAGCGAATTTCGTTGATCGGACAATGAAAAATCGTGAGTTTTTATTGATTGGACTCCGAAAAAATTGCAAATCTGCTTGGTCGGAGACTGGAATTTTGCGAATTTGGTTGATCACACGCTAAAAAATTGGTAATTACACAGATCAAACAATAATCAAATCACGAATTTTGGCGATCGGATGCGGAAAAAACGCGAAATTTGACGATCATGCGAAGAATGATTGCAAATTTCGACGATTGATTTTGTAAAATTCACGAATTTTTTCGATCGGCATCGTAAAAATTGCGAATTTCGTCAATCAAGAGTGGGGAAAAATAGCAAATTTCGTCGACCAGCTTTAGAAAAATCGCAAATTTTGTCAATGAGCTTTGTAAAAATCTAGAATTTCGTCAATTGGCTTTGTAAAAATCGAGAATTTTGTCTATAAACTTTGTAAAAATCGGGAATATCGTTGATCAGACGCGGAAAAAATGTCAATTTTGTCGATCAAATTCGGAAAAATCGCGAATTTTGATGATCACTTAATTAATTAAAAATCGCGTATTTCGTCGATCAGATTCAGAAAAATAGCGAATTTCGTCGATCAGGTGCGGAAAATCATAAATTCCGTCAATCAGCGTCGTAAAAAGCGCCAATTCCATCGATCGGTTTAGTAAAAATGTGACTTTTGTCGATCAATTAGTAAAGATCATGAATTTCTTTTCTTAGTTTCATAAAAAATCGCGAATTTTGCCGATCAGGTTAGGCAAAAACACGAATGTCATCGATCAGGTTCGGGAAAATCGCGAATGTCGGCGCACAGGCACGGAAAAATTGCAAATTTTGTCGATCAGTTTTATAAAAATCGCGAATTTCCTCGATCAATTTTGTAAAAATCGCGATTTTTGTCGATCATGCGAAGGAAAATTAGGAATTTTGTCGATCATACGAAGAGAAAATGTGAATTTTGCCGATTATAGGAAGAAAAACTGCGAATTTCGTCTATCATGAGAAGAAAAATCGCGAAATTCGTCGATCATGTAAAGAAAAAAGCAAATTGCATAGATTAGCTTTGTAAAAAATGCGACTTTCATCAATCGGTTTCAGAAAAATCACAAATTTTTTTGACCAGGTTTAGAAAAATCGCGAATTTTGTTGACCATTCGTAAAAATCGCGAATTTCGTTGATCAGGTGCCGAAAGATCGAAAATTTCATCGTTTAGGCACCGAAAAAAAATCGAGTATTTCGCCAAGCAGTTGCGGGAAAAAATCGTAAAATTAAGCTTTTTAAAAATCACGAATTATGTCGATCGGCTTCATAAAAATAGCGAATTTTGTTGATTCGGTGTAGAAAAATCATGAATTTTCTCAATTGATTTCGTAAAAATGCAAAATTGGTCATTCAGGCATGTAAGAATTACAAATTTCATTGATCAGGCGTGGAAAAATCTTGTTAATCGGTTCCTTTTCTCTTCTTCATTCATAAGGGTCACATTTTTTTCAGCACATCCATTTATGCTTGTTTTTTAGCACTTTTTGATAAACCAAGACTAACTTGCTCTCCTGAATAAAGTCAAGGAATATTTTTGCATCTTGAAAATAACTCTTGCTATATCTGTTATATATAAAAACATAAAATTTGCTGATATATATGCATTCTTATCAACTGAATTGGTTATTTTGACTGAGTAAGGAACTTAAAGGGATAACTCCCATCCCCACTCCCCTCTGAAACAATATTTTTTATCTGATTACAGGCCACAGATCACCCCTCTAAAATGAATTCTCCCCTTGTTATTGATGTGGCCCTCGACCACCAAGACATATTTGTAAGTAGCCCTTCTCTTAAAAAGGTTGTGCACCCCTAGTCTAGAGTATGTATATTAAAGCTTTATCGGGAAACAGAGGGTAAATGATGTTCCTTTAAAAAATCCAGAAGATATACGGCGTATACCCAGGGCCGTAGCTAGAAGTGAATGCTAGGGGGGTCTCAAGAGAATGTAGGGGGGGGGGTCTCATAACTTTTTTTTCTCTCTCTAAGGCAGAAAGATAAATTAGTGCATATTCACATTGTAGGTATTATGTTTCTCATTAAACTGTTGTAATAATTTCATTTTATGCTAAGAAATGAATATGATGATGAAAATTTTGAGTGTATAACTGGTGCAAAATTAAACATCATGTTAGGCATCATATGTATAAATAGGATGAGGGAATGTTGAAACGCTTATTTAAGATACAATTTAGTAACTCTGTAAAGCTGTGAAAGGGTCTCAAAAGTGTATTAGATTTTTGAACAGAATTACATTTGCAATTTTGGAACATTTAGTGACCTTGGAATTTTTTCCAGGGGGGGGGGGGGGGTTAAAATATTTTAGCGGGGCTGAGCCGCCCATAGCGCCCCCTTAGCTACGGCCCTGCGTATACCTCGGTATACCCTCCATTGCATCCCTGGCACAAATGTTTAAATTTTAAAACTGTGGATGTCCCTTTATTTTTCACATAGATATTTTCTTGATAATTAGCTGCGCTCATCACAAAATACATTAAATTGCTTACAAGTACACTATTACATTTATTATATGTAACTTCATGAAATACGGTAAATAATTTAAATTCACACCGTATATTTTAATTAGAAAAACTAAGTTCAAAGTAGAATCATTTTTGGTATAGCCAGAGAGAAAAGAGACTTCCGGATTCAATTTTAATGCAACGACCCTCCTGAAAAGGCAGTGTCGTGCATAATATAGATGAAAAATTAAGGAAATGATAGGAAGTGCGTAGGAGCACTGCCTCCTCTACAATGCCTTCTCGCTTGTGACGTAGTGGAGGCTGTTTCCCTGACAACGATCGCGTTCTGAGCTTCGTGGGGATTGTGGAACCAATAGGGTTAGTGATTTCGCCTCTACTTCATGACGTTTCACGCTTGTCGTCTGCTCAGTGATGAGGCATTGTAGAGGTGGCAGTGGTAGGAGGCACTACCAGGACAGGGGAACTATTTCTAACATTTAAAGCCGAATTATATTGCATTGAAAATTTTAAGACATGCATAATTTTTTTTATTATTGGAGTGAAAACGATAATTTAAGTATAAATTTGACGGCATTTTTAAATGCTAAGTATATTTCTATTCATTATATTCCATAATGCATTATAAAACTTTCTTATAACAATTTAACATTAAATCCATTTTGTAAAGGGGATACCTTTTTTTACATTTTCTTTTGTAATGTTCATAAATTGAACTGAGTCAATAATGGATGTGTCTTAGAGTATATTTCAATACATGGTGATAAAAAGTCAGCAATTTTATTATAAAAATAGATTAACTTAATCTCCATTAAAAAGGAAATCGAATCTCTCCCGGTGATCGTTATTTACTATAACGAAGATCGTATGAGCTGTATGCTTTATATCTTTTAATACCCCTTAGTCTCAACACAGACTGGAAAAGCATAGTTGGTATTTAAACTATCAAACATAAATTTCAACAACAATATCTTGTATTTTTAAGCAAACAGAAAAATTCCAGTAATTAGTCATTCGAAAAAATTAAACAATTATTGCATAAAAATATCTTTTAACGTTAATTGTCTAAATCAGCTCTTATCAACCTTTTTGCTTTCACGTACTCCTTTCTTAGGCTTTTCTTTTCGGAGAATCCTTGTTTCTTATAAACACGCCCCCGATCCGTCCCACGACATTCAACATGTTTTTTTTTTTTCTTTATTTGTAATCATATTACAATCATATAATAAATAAATACAAATTACACTGACATTTCCTTGCATTTTAAAGTTAAGATAACTTTTTATAATGTTAGCCAAACATTAAGAATGATTTGTGTAACTTTATAAAAAATTTTGGCAATCATACAAGGATTATTGATAAAAAAGTTTTAACGAAAAACATCAAAATTTTTAAGATCTGACGTAATTTAGGTGTTATATGCAATTATATTAAACTCGAAGAATAAAAAAAAAAATTGACGAGAAAAGGATGATTAATTGAAGTGTGCGAGAAGAAAAGGGAAAATGTTTATGTTCTAATTCAGGGTGTTTTTCAGTGGGCGGAGCTACTGACATTGCATTAGAAATAAATTATTAGGTATAGGGAGTTTCCCCTCTCATTTTGAATGTTACATATTGGATATGCACATGAGACTGACTTTGCCATTTAAGCCTTTAGACTCGAAAGGTGATTCTCACTCACCACTAGTGTTGTCAGGTGTGCCTTAAATCGAGTGTAAAAGTTTCCAAATATTTTGGACACCACTGATATGTAATAGTTTATTTCGCCTTGTTTTATCACAGCTATTTCGGCCACCAAATAAGGAGAAGATTTAGTTTAAAATACTGATGTCAAAAAATTTGGAGCACCCTTTATGCGGGAGATTAGTGGTCCGGGAGGATAACCACTCGAATACAAAGGGTTAAATCTATCAATTTTCTTTGTATGTTTTTAGTTTAGTTTAGTGCCTAGTTAGGTTATGTGTGTTCAGTTAGTTCATTTTAGATATTTATGCGATTACCGATGATATTTTCACTTATTACTAGCAGGCCGTCATGTACCATCCTCCTCAGATGTAGGAATATCCCTGGTTGGGGTTAATTAACCGCTTGTTTAAACTAAAATAATAATTAAGTTAAAATTACATGAATAAAAGAGATAAAAGGCGCAATTCGCACAGAAGACATCCGCGATCCTTGACAAAGTCCCGGCAAACAGCCTTGACACGGTTTATTGTGATGTCACAAACAGAGCATTTTTAGTAAAAACTAATTTTTAAGTCTACGAGCCAACGAAATTAAAACATGCAAGCTCTTTGAAATCTTTTTCTTTGTTTTCTCTGCTTCATGTAACGTTTCGCGACTTCAGAACAAAATGTGTCATACATTTCCCATTATCTGAGGGAGCGTTGCCCTTGCTCATTACCTACTTTCATAATGTGGGCTACTTGGATTTCTACTGCCAATAAAAATTCTTCCCAGGATAATTAACATACCTTGAACTATAATTTCCTCGATTAAGCTATCTTTATTTTTTATTAAAGATAATTTAAATATTTGCTATCAGGTATCTTTATGTACGTTTCATTGTTCTAAATTCCACAACCCGCTGATGAATAACATTTCTATTCTTGTACAAGTCTTGTAGGAGTGAATGAAACATTAAAAGTTTGTCATGGTAAAAATGAACAATGTAAAAAAAAAAAAAAAAAAAAAAAAAAAAAAAAAACATGTTGAAAGTAGATTTTGCCATTGCAGAATTCAGTTTCGCCTCCGATTAGAAAAAAGAAATCGATAGAGGTCTTTTAGAAGGGCGACCCCGTTTAGAATGCAATGAACTAACTTCATTTTTCTTGTGTTTATCAATATAATAGCAAACAGAACTGCGTGAAATACCCAATTGATTAGCAGTTTCTCTCTGAGACATTGGAATTGCGGAATAATAAAGAGATACAATTTGGCGTGCTACTCCTTCATTGACTAGATTTATCAAAAACGGATTTTTTCTTTAGTTTAAACGCTTTTTTATAGACTCTGAGAAAAAGGAAATACATTTTAACAATAAAACGAGTGGAATCCCGTCAAATTCGACGAATGAAATGTTTAAAAGACCCGATCGATTTGGTTTTAAAAAAAGCAAAAGTAATTACATTATTGAATCAATATACTATAATAAATATATTTCCAAACTTAATATCAAGTTTGCCAGTTACAATTTTGCATGCAAATATTCGCACATCTTCAGTTAAAATTGCAATCTGAGTGCCGGCGAAACCCAGAAATTTTATTTTATATGCACTCACAGAAAAATAGTTTTATTAAAAAAAAAAAAAAAAAAAAAAAAAAAAAAAAAAATTCATTTTTACTGTGACATTATTTTTACTAACTGAAGTCATTTGAAGGTAAAATCTCAATCTCAGTGTCCTTAATGATAAGAAATATTGAAATGTAATATCGTTATGAGTAAAAATGCGATTATTTAAATAGTGACGTCATTTTCTCTTCAAATGTTTTTTAAAAGTTACTGTTATTAGTAATATGAAAAAGGGCATCCGTAATAATATTGTAATTCCCATTTCTCTGGTTGCTGAATGACATCATTTTCCTCATTTGAAATTTTTCTTATTTTGCTTTAGCCATTAATTTTTATCATTAATTATTTTCTGTTATTTTATTTACATTATTAATATTATTTTTCAGTAAATATATCTTTTTTACTTCAATTAGTGCATAATTATACGCAATCATTTTGGAAAATAATTTTTTTTTTTTTATCGAGAGAAAAACTAAACTGTGTTGCCACCATTTTGAAGAAATATTCGTAAAAAGCATTTAAAATTAAAAATAAAATATAAAAATGGAAATAAATTAAAAAATAGCTAAAATGGGCACAACTACAAATAAATAGCTTTTATTTAAAAAAATAATTATGAAAATCGGTTGAGTAGAAAATTCACGTCTGATGAGACGACATTTTTTAACTTGTCTGAAAGAAATAGCATCGGAGGCTAAAAATAATTATAATAATAATAATAATAATAATAATAATTAAAATTTCCGTAGACAATATTAAAAAAATCATTTCATCGCCATTAACGCCTGTTTTCTGATGGCGAAAACGGTATTTAATAATTATATTAGGTAATTGAGTAATCGAGCTTCAAAAATTTCGCACAGGTTGAAATGGGATTTCACGATCGAGGATTTTCACTGCAGCGGTCCCTTAAGACACCACACTATTGACTGAAAAAGACCTGAAATATAATGCAAAGTCTATGGGGGCGTTCTTTTCAAATATCTCGCTCAATTTTTAAAATTTTGACATAATTTTTTTTGCATAGAATAGCTGAGGACTATCTACAATCGGCCTAGTTTTTACTTTCTCCATTTTGATGTCAGTTTTTTTTAATTTAAACTTTTAGAACCGGTTTGAGCCGGTTATGAAACTGAAACTATCCTAATATAAAAAGAATATAACCAAAATAAAAAAAAGTAAAAACTAGGCCGGTTGTGGGTCGTCCTCAGCTATCGTATGCAAAAAAAAAAAAAAAAAAAAAAAAAAAAAATCACGTCATAATATTAAAATTTTACGAGATATTTGAAAAGAACGCCCCATAGACTTTACATTATCACACTGTAAAAAAAAAATCTGTGAAGGTACTAAACATTTTCTAGGAAACTGGGATTCCAAGAACTTTTCCTGTAACGGTAACAGCAAAAATGCAAGTTTCAGAATCGATTACATGAATTTTTCCTGTTATTGTTACATGAAAACTTCTTGGAATCCCAGTTTCCTAGAAAATGTTTAGTACCTTCACAGATTTTTTTTTACAGTGCATCCGGGTCTTTTTCAATCAGTAGTGTGCGCTCTTAAGCCTAATTATGAGACATCGCAAAATGAAAATTTTATTGTATTTTGTTATAATTCAAGCTTACTAGGAAGTGGGTGAAAATTCGGTTACAAAATTCCTTCTTTATTTACATAAAAAAAAAGATTGAAAATGCGAGCAATTTCAGTGTTCCTGAAATTTTCTCACCATTAAAGATTTTATTTTCCTGCTTCCAGAACTTTGTATACAGTATATTTTAACAACGAATATAATTGCAACAATGAATGTGAATTAGTATCACGCCAATCGCTCACATGTCATTAATCAATAATAATAAAAATATATGCGTTTAGGGTATCAGCTGTATAACAAAACTAAATGCGGAAAGTTCTGTCTTGTTCCAAATGACCTCTGGTGAACTTTTTTAACGCTTCCTTATTTACCGGAAATAGAAAATATATAACTTTAACCAGGATGTCTTTTTGTCCTTTATTTTAAATATGTTAATATTAGTCGTTATTTATCCCTAATAGTTGATCAATAGTGCCTGTTTAAATATCACATTATTGTTGTTTTATTTTATAGTATATTTTACTTTTCTAAATATATTTGTAAGTGTCGAGGTACAACACGTGTTGGTATTATTTAAATTTAAAACACGCTCTAAACATTACAAATACTTTCCCTGTTTCTGAATTGTATATAAGCGAAATATTACACTAAAAAAATATTATTATTCTGAGCTGAAATATATTTCAAACAAGAGTCATGAAGGCATTTTTGGTAAGGCTTATTATTATTATTATATATTTCTTATATGCTTTAGTGACATAAAAAAATTCAGCTTATCTTTGTTGCAGATGGGGCTGCAAATAATATTGTATAACCTTGTTGTTAATCATTATTTAACCCTTTCAGGAGAAAAGTACAGTAGAACCCCTCTAATTCGGACCCCGTTAATTCGGATCTCTGGATAATCCGGATCGATTTGGTCATTTTTTTTTTTTTTAAGTTTGAGAAGTGATCGGCAAATTTCCATAACAATAACTTGTTTCAGCGTCGCATTCTGAATTAAAAAAAACTTTTTCTGACGTCTTTTCGGAAGAATACCTTTCTTATTTAAACTCTTCGATGTTATCGTTCAAAGAAACAACAATGTATCGCTAAGTTTGGCAATTCCAATTTTCCCAATTTTCTATTTAAACCACTTAGAAATGTCTGAAAAAAAATCCCTGCACAATAAATGAAGAAACATCGCATTTAGAACAATTAATAGTTTATTTTGATTGTTAGGCGGAGACTACACTCAACGAAGTACTTATGCTCAGACGGATGCGTGACCGTACGGCTCGCAAAAGGTATAGAAAACTTTCACAGCAGAAAATTACAAACTTTTTTACTGCAAAATAAACATTTTTCTGTTTGTAAATATTCAATAAGTTTAACTTAAAGGTGATTTTCTGTAAGTATGTTTTATTTTATTTCATTTTTTTCTAATTCTCCGGATTTTCGATAATCCGGATTGGGTCTGGTCCCAATTAATCCGAATTATTGGGGTTTTACTGTACTTGCATTCGTGAAATGTTGAAGTAATTGATTAAGATCAGCATTTACATGGATTTTTTTCCATATTCCAATCAACATTTATTATTCTCACCAGTAAACTTTTATTGAAAGTTTTGTATTATTCAATCAAATCATTTTTCTGATTCAATTAAGCGAAAATTTCTATTTTGAAAAACCGGCGATAAAAGATTAAAAATTCTGTAAAAGACGTGAAAAAATGCATTATTTGAAAGTTTTTTTTTTTTTTTTTTTCAAAAATATTTATCAGTTAAGTAATTGAAACAAGTAAAAACTATAATTTCACGTACTTAATAAAAATGAAATTTTCATT
Source organism: Maratus speculifer (assembly GCA_964019185.1). Taxonomy (NCBI): domain Eukaryota; kingdom Metazoa; phylum Arthropoda; class Arachnida; order Araneae; family Salticidae; genus Maratus; species Maratus speculifer. Next base: position 130,114,186 of record OZ025303.1, read on the forward strand.
AAAAAATTATGGTTCCAATGCGGAAAATAGAGATTAAAATTAGGTGATGTTATATTAGCATGATCGCCCTTTAAGGGTTAATGAGACAGTTTATCTCAAAATTGCTTAAAAAATAGATTTTTTTTTTAAAATATCAAATGATAACCTATTTAATTGTGAGTATTCTCACACCTAATTTTTACTCATAGGCAATTATATGGCAATAATATTGTAAATTTTGTTAATACACCCCAAAAATTACTTACCACAAATGCCTTTTTCTCCATGTCGGTATATTTTCTCCGCTTTCAAGTATTAAAAACTTTAAGTATTTTTAATATTTGAAAAAAAGTTTTAATTTAAAATTTTTTTGCACGCGTTCTTTATTATATATGCGTCTTGGTGTAATAGTATAACGTTTCTCGGATACAGTAGAGCAGCCGAAATCATTTGTGTGCTCCTGTAAATAATATCTGCTTTTTACTGTACAGGAAATAATTTGTAGTAAACCTCAGAAACATATATCAATTTCTTAAAATATGAAATAGTTTAATAGTTTTAAAACGCACCCCAAACAGTGTTTCCGCCTTTACCGTTATGTAATGGAATACTTTTTGCAGCCTGTAGATTAATAACAAATGTTCTTTTCACCTCAGATTCTGCATATTGTATTTTTCAGTATATATTTCATAGGTACATACTTATTTTATTAGGTTTGAAAGAGTGTAAACTCATTAAATTGCACCTGAAACATTTTTTGCCATTGACTTTAATGTAACGGAGTACTTTTGATTGTTCCTGTAATTAAACTATGCATCCGATTTTCACAATATTTGAAATGTCTCGAAAAAATTATCTAATAATTATATATTTTAAATTTCAAACAATTCTGTTGGGTAGTTTTTGCGTTGTTATATGCCGACAGATGGACAGACTGAACGACAACTATGGATGCAATGTATTTACATAATTACGAACGCACCTAAAAATCCATGTACAATCTTGTTTAAAGCGCATTCGAAAATCTCTCTAAAAAAAAAAAGGCAAAATTATCAATGTTTAACCGCTTCCTTGTTTTGCACGTACGTAATACGGGCAACCTGTTTTTGCCAATCATGATTTGCCCGTATCACGCACGGGCATCAGTATACCAATCATGAAAAAAAAAAAATTAATTAAATATTGATCAGTTAACCCTTTATCTACCGACGGTACTTATAAGTACCATTAAAATTACTTATAATTTTTTTAAGGGCGTTCTTAAACCAAAAAGGGCAACTTTGTGCCATATACTTTAATTTATTTTTGTTCGGAAATGCATGAAAATAGCAGGTGTTGTTATTCAGAAACTGTCTAATTGCACTCATTTAGTCTGTTTTTTTAAAAAAACAAATAGATTTTTCATACCAAGCCTTCAAAGTTGACGGTTGTGAGCACATTTCCCGGCGAAAGCAGTAAATCCGGTCGAAAAGCAGGAGAAAAACGGGTGATCGCGTGATCGAAGTAGCTTAGAACTGGATAATTAATTTAATTATCATAAAATGGAAAACTAGTTCGATTCGAAATCTCTTCCATAGTCTGGCATTCCAATTTTATATCTTTCTGTTAAAAAATGAATTTGTAAATGTGACAGAACGTTTTGCGATTGTTGAGCGGAGTAGTTGAGAATACCCTTAATGCGCATGCGTCAATTAGTTGTAATACTGTTTAGAATGAGTTACAGATACATTATTTTATCTAGTTCAAAAAGCATTATTGTTTACACACACACACACACACACAAAAAAAAAAAAAAAAAAAAAAAAAAAAAAAAAAAAACTATTTTTTAAGAAAATGTCAAAGTTATGCTTAGTTTATGCAAAGTAATAATAATAAAAAAATTCCGTCATTTTTTATGTAAATATTTTTTTCAAGGGGAGGGGAGTACTTGCAGAATGGAGTCATGTTAATTCTTTATCTACCGACGGTACTTATAGTGCCATTAAAATTACTTATTATAAATTATTTTTAATACGTCAATTAGTTGTAATACTGTTTAGAATGAGTTACAGATACATTATTTTATCTTGTTCCAAAAGCATAAATGGTTACAGAAAACAAAAATATTTTAAAAGGATGATTTCTTTTGCCTTTGCATCTTTTCAGCTTTCTTGGCGCTGAGGGAGGGGAATCGGGATTTTTCAGTTCAGAAACATTTCTATATTTATATTGTAAGAACACCATATTTGTCCATTTTATAATTCTACAAAACACTAAGAAAACAATTTGACATAAAAGATTTTAGTGGGGGTTATGAAAATTGCACAAAATCCCTGTAAATTCAAATTTAATTAATCCTTCTAAAATCTTTAAAAAATTTATTAAAAGTTTTTAATTTAGTTTAAACAATTTACATAAAAGGCTTTAGAATGTAAAATTTTCATGAATTCATAATGCGGTAGATAAAGGGTTAAGTGGTTAAAAAATATTAGGGATTTTTAAAAATTCATATTTATTTATTTTAAATTTAATTAAATATACACTTTGTTTTTCCAAAATGTACTTTTAGTTGTACATTGAAATGCAGTGATTCACCAATTGAACCATATTTTTCAAAATAAAAAAATTGTTTAAAAAATAAACTGTTCCCTTAACGTCATTATGGATCTAAAAGAATATGGTACTGGTAGCTTTTAACCCTTCACTGCACTTTTTTCTTCATTTTTTAATGAAGAATTATTTAACCCTTTGCGGCGCAGGGCAAATTCATTGCTTAAAAATTGAAATTAATGACTGACACCGTTATTTAATAACAACTCTAAATCTTTTTTTTTTTTTCTTTAAACCAAAATTCCGGTGCCAATGTGGCGTTTTGAAATTAAAATTAAGTGATTTCATAGATATACCACCGTTTCGCAAGGGTTAAAAAATTCGCACCGTTATTTGAAATGCATAGGTCGACATAACAATGAGAAAAATAGTAAAAAAACAATAATAAATTTCAGATTTTTAGCTAAAATTTAATATTTTATGGCGTGTACATATGTACACAAGCATAGTTTTTAAATATTGTATTGCTATCTTCTGCATTTAAATGGTCTTAAATTAATTAATTTTATCTTCTTAACAATAAAATTTTCTTTATTTTAATATTTTTAAGTATTTAGTAAATATAATAAAAGTAAATTTAGTCTTAATAGATTAATCGTTTTTTTTTTTTTTTTTGAAGAACTAATTTTAATTTTTTTGTCAAATGCAGCCATGTGACATCGACAAAATAAGTGTTATTCTATTCTTGATGAGTTACAGCGGTTCTATTGTCCAAATTCAAGGCACAAAATGAGAATTGCAGTGTTTTTAGATATGTGCCAGATGTGGCACATGATGCAGGGAAGAGTTAAAATAATATTTTTTATGCAATGCCAGTATGTAGTTTTTTTATGCATTCGTGCATTCTTCCAAAACTCAATTTTAAGTAAACAATTAAAATTTACCAAAATTATGTAACTAATCCATTTCTTTAAAAATTTCTATCATTTTAGATTGTGAAAAGCTCTCTAAAATAATGAAAAATATGTTGTTAAACTTTTTAGGATTTTCAAAGTTTTTTAGAAAAATATTTTTAATTTTATTTCTATTAAATAAAAATGAAAAAAATTTCAAAACCATCTGAAACATTATGTTTTCTGATACTACAACAAATTTTAAGGTGAGATATTCAACAGTTTTTTTTTTTTTTTTTTTAGAAAAGTATAATGAATAGATATATTGTTCAAAATATATATATAAATGTAATTCTTTTGATTTCCATATATCCTATTATATAAATATGCGCTTACACATTTGCGAAAAAACAATACATTTAAAATATTGTTTTTGTATCAGATGAGTTTGAGCATTTAATTTCATAATTAACCATTTTTTAAGGATTTTTTTTAATAGAATTTCGTGTTTTCAAAAGTCTATTGTCCCCTTAAATGATGAAATGATGATTATTAAGCTATTTTAGAAAACATAAGAATTTAGAAGAATTTAGAAAGTGATCAAATGTTTCTAAGAAAAGTCTGCGGTTTCGTTTATTCAACATGATTGATAATGAAACTTATTTAAGTCTGTATATTATTGAAATATTTCTTTCCGTTTAAAGAGCCACCAGTGGCCGAGAGGCTTAGACCTCTCAACTGGTAGACGGCAGGTGCTGGGTTCGAACCCAATCGCGGCCGTCGGCCTAACCGTTCGGAGTTTTCGTGGTTTTCTTCGAACCTTGCGTAAATACGGGTTAGGTTCCCTTAAAAAGACCCCCACGAAGGGCACTCCCCCCAGGTCCTATATCCCTAGTGTAAATAATCGGACGACACCAAATAAACCAAACCAAACCAAACTTTCCGTTTAAAATGCAGTTAATGATAAAAGAAACATTAATCGCTTCCCTAACTTGCCCATACGTTATCCGGGAACGTGTTTCTGCCAATCATGATTTGCCCGTACCACGTATGGGCATACATGCTCCAATAACAATTTATTATTCTCACCAGTAAGTTTTTAATGTAAATTTTAGGTTATTTAATACGAGAATTTATCTGATTTAGTTAGGCAAAAAAAATCTGTTTTGAAAACCCGGAGATCAAAAATTAAAAAATCTGTAAAAGACAGGGGAAAAAGGGCATTGTTTGAATTTTTTTTTAAATATTGGTCAGTTAATCCCTTGGGGGCGAGCGACACGTATACGTGCCACAAAAAAGGCTTAAAGATCCTTGTTTATCCCTACCAGTAAAATATTACTGAAGAATTTGCCTTATTTAGTCGGAGCATTTTGTCGATTTAATAAGAGACTAATTTCTGTGTTTAAAAACCGGTGACAAAACATTAAAAATTTTGTATAAAGCTGCCTTCGCGAAGGGGTTAAGTGGTTAATCCTTTCCAGCGTGTTGTACTTAATTGTAATTTCACTGGGACCAAAAATATTTAATTAAAAATTTCCTTTTATAACATACCTGAAAATAAGCAAGATTAAATTTTCTAATAAATTCGTTTATAAACTCTGGTGGACGTTAATTATTTCAAACAGATTTATTCTGCGCCGGAAAGGGTTAAAAGAAAAAAATGTAACGAAAAATCACCACTACAAAGCAATTATTTTAAAATTTCAAATCAATGAAAATTTTGATCAATTATTATCTTGAGATCGTTCTGTTATTAATAAAATTTCCAATCTTACAAGGAAAGTCTCCGTACTATACATACTCAGAATTTTCTGAAAAATTATCTGCAAAAAGACGAAAGCATCTCGAGATTTTGTTTTAATTCATAAAATTTCACAGTTAATTTTTATTCTAAATACATTATGACAAAAATATAGTTAAAACAAACGAAAGTTGACAAAACTAACGTTATATAAATAAACTTTCTTTGAACATGTTCAACATAAAGCATTTTTACCTTAAAAAGAATTTTACATTAAAAAAGTACTTTTTGAAATTTTATTTTGTCGCCAACCGATGATAAATCGCCAAAAAAAGGAAATGTTCATTATTATTTTATTTTATTTTATTTTATTTTATTTTATTTTTTACAAACGTTCTATCGGGGTTCCACCTATTTTTTTTTTTTTTTTTTTTTTTTTTACAAACATATATATTAACGTGAGAGGAACATTCTGTAATTTTTTCAGAATTTTCTGAGTATGCCCGTACGGAGACCTTTCTTATTAATTATTAGACTACATTTGAACTGTAAAATACTCAATAGATTCTTCTTCTTTCGCCTAAAAAAGAAAAATCAATTATTTATATTTAGCTTTTCAATCTGCAGTATATCACTAATAAATTCTAGAGACAAGGTACACAGTAAAAAATAATATGCAAAGTTACTAAAATTTTTCTAGGAAACTGATATTTCTAGAACTTCTTATGTAATGGCAACAACAAAAATTCATGCAACAGATACACGTTTGCACTGCAAATAAAACAAGTTGGATTCTGCACGTCAAGCGCAGCAAGGGGGGGGGGGTGAGTTTGCACTATAACCAAGTTTTAAAAATATTTAAGTCTTGATGTAATAACATGCAGTACCTCAGATACAGTATAGTAGCCGAAATCTGATGTGCTTCCTTGTAAATACTATTTGATTCCTGTTATACAGAAAGTAACTTTTCTTAAAAATCGTAAAAATGATGCCTGTTATTATTATTATTATAATATTATTTGAGAAATTCTTTACATTTCGAAGAATTTTTATTTGAATATGGAGAAAAAAATGTCGTTGTTGATAAACAAGAAAGTAAAAAAGTTACAAAATGGGTAGACGCAAATTATCAAACATGGAAATAAACGAATCTAAAGAAAGGCGCCTAATGAAAAATTATCTTTTAAAACAATTAAAGAAAAAAAAAGAGGTATGATTATTGTTTTTACTTATTACGAAATGTGCGCCGATCCCGAAGATCGAAACAATGTAATGTTGAACTAGCTGATTGTAAAGTACTATGTTCTTTTTTTTTTTCATATGAAGATTATAAACAAACGCAAATTATAAAATAAAATTAAAAAGAAAATCTTTAAATTTTTTAAAGAGTTTTCAAGTCCAAAAAATATAAATAGCCAAAGAATGTAATTTTTTAAGACTGTAAAGAAAAGCATTATTTGGTTAATATTTTGAAGCTGCAGCTTAAATAGGTTGAAAGCAACAGCATGCGCAAACTTTAAATTTACTAATCTGAGAAAAATTGTTTTAAAGTTTCAATATCTACGAACTTTTAATTCTAAATCACTGTCTATAAATCATTAGAACTCAAGAAATAATAGGGATTTTTGAATAGATGTATATTGTTGACAAATTTAATAATAATAATAATAATAATAATAATAATAATAATAATAATAATAATAATAATAATAATAAACAAACAGAAGCGGAAAATTGATTTTTTGAAAACTGAAATATTCCGTGTCCTCTTTAAATAATATTTTTACACTAGCTGACCCGACTGGCGTTGACCGGGTTCGTGATAACTATAAAAAAACCATAATAATGGCAAAAAAAAAAAAAAAAAGCACAAAATTCTGAAAAATCTTTAAAAATTACTCCGAAAATCGCTTCAGAATCGCACTAAAGATCGCTGAAATTCAAAAAACGTAGCAGACAAAATTTAGTAAATTAGTCTAAAAGTTTCAAACAATTTTCCTTTTATCAATGTTAAAAAATAGCCGCAAAATGTGAAAAAATACTAAAAATTACATTAAAAATTCGTTAAAAATTCAAAAATCGCTACAGGAAGTCCGAATAAATTTTATTGGAAAGAAAACTAAATTTATTATGTTAGGATTAAAGAATGAAACAGTTTCCACTAATGTGGGAAAATCGCCTTAAAACAGAAAAAACGCTTAAAATCGACAAAAAAATCTAATCAAATAATCGAATATCGGGCTCAGAGGTTCAAAACTTCATGTATAAATGTAACTTCCCATCAAATTTTGTAAGTCTACATGCAGCAGTCTCTTCAGAACAGCGCTGACAGACAAACATAGTTCTCTCTTTATTAGTATGGAAGAGATAATTTTTAATTAATTTTCCAGTTCATTTTTACAGGGTTCGCACAGTTCTACCACTAAATTTTAAGAATATTTTCAAAGTGTTTCACTGCAGAAAACTATCGTAAAATCTGTGAATGAAGGTGGGGATTGCGAATGTTGTGGTTTAAAAATTAAATGTAAGTTTTCTTACTTTTAATAGTGGTGCCAGAGTCCTTAGAAATTCCAAGGAGTGTGCGAACCTTGTTTTTAGCAGGAAAATTACGCTTGAAATTATTGAATATCTAACGCGAGATTGCTAACTAAACGTAGAGCTTGCTAACTAAACGTAGAACCAATAGGGGGGAAAATGTCCAAGCGGGGATCGAGCCCGGAACCCTAGGAATAGCGTTTCAAGTGTTCTACCATTTTAACTACGCGGACGATGTTAAGCTTGACATTTTTCACTCCCATATGTTTGTAAGGTTGCAACTGCAGCACGAGATGGAAAAGGCTTCATGAACACATAATCATGAGGCCAGTGTTGCCAGACGAATACTAAATTTTTATTTTGAATACCATTATTTTCGTACGGTATTATTAGCTTGTTTTAATCTAAAAAAAATTGTTAATAAATAAATCAACTATCTCTCTATGGAAATAGTGGTATTCAAAATAAAGTTTTAGTATTCGTCTGGCAACACTGCCTGAGGCGTACATGAGACACTAATAAACCTAGCATCGATGAACAAATATACGAATTTCAATTAATTTTACAATTAATTTATAAAAATTAATTTTGTGTCTCATATTACACCTCAGGTTTGTGTGCTCATGAAGACTATTTCAACTCGTGCTGCAACCTTACCAACGTATGGGAGTAGAAAATTGCTAAGCTGAACATTGTTCCTGTAGTTTAACAACTTAACTGATTCTTTTTTATGTAAAATAAATTGAAAGTATGGGAATAATACCACTTTTTTAAAGCTAAAATATTCGTTAAATTTAGTCTAAACATTTCTGCTATTAAATACTAGTAAATTGTATTTAAAAAAATTAGTGGTGTCTAAAAGTTTTAAGTGTCGTATCAAGCAAATTCTTCTTGTCCGTACGACGTACGGGCAAATCAGTTAAATGGTAGAACAGTATGAGCGCTATTCCAAGGTTTCCGGGTTCGATTCCCTGCTTGGGCATTTATCCTCCTCCCCCCCTCCCCCTGTTGGTTCTACGCTTAGTTAGCAAATGATAAATGCGTATTCAATATTATTTTTAACAGACTTCAAGGAGGAGGTTATGATTTCGACCTGTATGTATTTGTTGTTCGCTCATAACTTCCGTAAATATGAACCGATTTTAATAATTCTTTTCTTGTTTGAAAGTGTAAGATGCCCACATGGTCCCATTTCAATTTTATCAAATACTTGCGATTAGAACTTTTAAAAAATAAAAACATGAAAATGTCAACTCTTTTTGAAGCAGACATCCAATTAGAAGCGTTCATTTTTCAGGTAATCGCAGTCTTTCATGTCGAGCACACAAGTCAGATGTGTATGTACAATAAACAAATAAAATTTCAGGCTATAACTCTTACACCGATACTAGATCTTTTAATTTCATTAAATTCTGATGACTATAATGTTTTTTAAATAACAAAATGTGGATTTGATAAAAAAAATAATGATTTGTCGCAAATCATCTTTCATTGTTGCAACGTTTTCAAGTCATAACCATATTAAAACTATGCATTCATATGCGTTAGTGCCATATTGTCGCCAAGCTTGATATATATATTTTTTTTTTTTTTGAAGTCGGTTAGTATTTTTTTTAAAAAAGCATATTTTATTATTACTTTTATACACATCATTGTTTCTGTTACAGGTTCTCTTTGCATTCTGTCTGGCAATTCAGTTGTTCGCCAATGTCGGAGCAAACGGCGATACTGCTGAAGGAGGAGATGGAAATGTCGAAAACTCACCCCCTAAAGAAAGCAGCGACGATGAAAATTCTGGAACAGATCAACCTGCAGAAAAATCTGAAGACGAAGAGTGTGATGAAAAAGGTGAAAAGAACGATGAGGTTGAAGGTGGTGAATCAGTGAGTGAAGATGAAGAAGGTGATTTGGATGCGGAGGGTGGTGAACAAGATAATGGAGGAACTGGTGAGGAAGAGTCATCGACAGAAGACAGTGAGATGGAAGGAGATCAGTAATAATCGGATTTAGACTGACATGCGATTTTTATTCGAATAAATCATTATGTATTTTCTTATCATTTTTTTCATTTAATGAATAAAACTCATTGGTTATGAATTTGATTTCCAAATATCCTTTTAATTACAAACAAAATCATAAAGGCTGTCATTTATTTATTTTTTTAAAATAAGTCTCACTCTAATTTTTGACAGTTAAGGATGTATTCCAATCCAAACCGCTTATTTTCTGATATATTATATTTTAATTCCTTTTTGGCTGTCAAACGCATCAAACTGGAAAATTGTCTTATTTAAGAATGCATAATATGACGTGATATTCGATTTTTTGACAAATGCACAAAATATTATAACAAATGCTGTCCAAGATGGCACTTTAAACTGGATTTTCCGAAGCGGGAGATCTAAGAACGAAAAAAAAAATTGTCATACTTAGAAAGTAAGTGTTTATAAATCAAATTCTAAGGAACTGAGCGAAAAATGAAATCACACAGCATCTTATAGATCTCTTCAAAAATCCCCTCAGCAAGTTTCACGTTTCTACTTTTAAAATTGAGTCTGAAAATGTATTAGACGATTTCGAGCTGTTGAGGGTGAAAAAATATTTTTTTGAATACAGAGTAAAAGAAAAAAGTTAACTTTCAGGTTGATCTTAATGAATATTCTGTATATGTTTATAGCACAGAACCTTTGTGTTGTGAACAATATTATTGAGTTATGAACAAATATATTGTATTTTGAACATTCCTGTTCAAAAAAATATTTTAAACACGAAAACATCGTTCGTACGGGTACCGATATTTTCCATGTGTAGTATCGGTATATATATATATTTTTTTTAAATAGGAAAAGAAATCTAGTTAAAACTCACAAAATTTCGCAATATTTAAGGAAATATTTTCTATAAGAAAATTAAGTACAGAAGAATAGATAGTAGTACAGAAGTCTGGTGCAGAAGGATTTCAAGGTTTGGAAATTCGAGGACTCGTACGAGCCTGGAAAAAATAGTAACTATAAATAAAAAATAAGCAGTGTAAGTAAGGATAAAAAAACATTCTTTTATCATTTAATAGTTTAATACAGTGGTGGCTAACTGTAGCACACTGGAAATCACTAAAGCATTATATGAATCATTGCCTTTTCTAATCACCGAATCTCTGCGATTCAGAAAATCAACTATTTCTATTATAAAAAAAAAAAAAAAAAAAAAAAAGTGTTATCTGACCCGTGATTTAATATTAGAAAATAATGATTACACATTGAGAAAGCAATTTTGGAGTCCTCAATAAGCTTCAGTAATGTTTCTTAAATGAAGATGCAGATGAACGAATAGTACCGTGCTAAATTGGTTCTACCTTTAACCCTTAACATTATATGTATTGTGATTTGCACTTCATTTTTTAAATACTTAAAAAAATAATGCAATAATAAGAAAAATCATATTTAAACAAAAAGATCACACATGCTTTAATAAAACCAGTAAGGCTGCGGGCAAACAGTACTACTTTTTATTACACTAAAAGAGCAATCAATCTATCTTTGTTTCCGAACGGAACAAAGGTGAAACCTCTCTAAATGATTTTTGAGGGACTGACCCTACCAAATTGACAAAGGAAGGGAAAGTTTTATTTACCCCATCTTCAGTCGTAAAGCTGTCAACTGATTTCGAGTTCGATTTCTCTCTTGAAGTTCAAAAAAGTTCACTGAAAAAGCAATTTATACATCAAAGCGCCGACACGAAAGATAAAAAATAGCGACGCCTGACCGCAAGAAGTTAGTGCCATGTATCTGGCCCTTAAAATTGTAGATCAGTGGCCTCAAATTCAGTTCTACAGTTCTACTTTAAAATAATTTTAATTAATAATTAAAATTTTTAAGACGCAGTACTTTCTTTTTTAAAATTTGTAATACTAATTACTACAGGTAATATATCTAGTACTTTGAAGGAGTTTAACTGTTTAAAAAAGTGGGAATATTTCGAATCTATGTACTAATATTAACCCATTAGTGCCTAGCGTCCCATTTTTGGGACAGTTTTAAAAAATTCAAGTAAGCGCTTTTGACACCAGTAAAAAGAAGGATAAATAAATACTTTATTTCTCGAGACAAATTCTTCGATAAATTAAGATACAAGTTTTTCTTGTTTTAAAAGTGGTGGGAAAGTGCGAAATTTGAATTTTAACATAGAAAATAATTCAGGCATTAATGGGTTAAAAAACTTTCTTTTTTAATGACTATTCTAAATCCCCAACTATTTCAATAATTAAATAACTATAATTCCCTGACATTTAGTGTTTTAAATCATCTATCGAAATAATTAAAATATTGATCTTAGTATACTCGCAACAATAATATCAAATGAATTATTCTCACAGATATTTTTTTATTTATTTATAATCAAATTGTCAAATTTATTTGAAAATAATTATTTTGTTTCATTAGTAAATTTTCTTTAAATACTGATTCTAAATGCACTCACGAAAATTATTATAATCATATTACTTTCCTTTTTGAAGGAGTTGTAAGGACAGATTGTCCGTTGCTGGAATTTTCGATGCTTTCTATTGTTTAAGTTAAAATTTTTATTATTTTTGGTTAACAAGGGTCAAGAATGGTTAAATATGGATGATAGATTAATTAATTATATTAAAAAAAAAAAAAAAAAAAAAAAAAAAAAAAACTGGAATATAATAACTACAACTATTAATTAAATAAAATACTTTTTAAAGAAATTTCTTAAGGGTGTCCATTATTGGCAAATTTAACCTTTGCACATAGCATTATTTAGTTTTAAACAAATTTTGATTGTTTATGAACAGTATTAATCATTAAAATCCAGCAGCCGACATCCAAATTAATTTTTTTTATAATTTTATATTATAAATATATACTTTTAATTCTCGTATGTGCATTACATAAATTGCATTACAAAAAATAACATATAAAATTAAAAAATGCAAAATTTCCTCAACGTTGTTTATGTTTGATGCGAAGATGGAAACAGAGGAGCTCAATTATTATAGATGCGCATGTGCAAATTTTGTGGTTCTCAGTTGCTGCAATAACCGTCTTCCTTCCCAATTTGAAAGAAATTATGTGTTTTAAAATAGTAGAAGCTCCTCCCCCTTCTAAAAGTTTTTCTTGGACTGATTTTTTATATGAGTTTCTAAAGTTCGCACATCAGTAAATGTCTTTCAATGTACGTATTTAATATCAAATGTCTTCCAGTCTACGAAAATATAAGAAAAGTGATAAAAATATGTGGTGAATCTGAACTCTTCGGCGAAACTTTAAGGAGTGACAACATCCAGACAAACATTATTAAATAGAAAGCTAAAGGTCCCTAAAGTTTTCGAAAGGAGATCGGCCGGGGCCGTCGCGAAACAAGTATCTTCTCTAACGGGCCTGATTCGAAATCCCAAGCAGGAGAAATGAGTCATACACGAGATCTGACTTTTTCATCTCACAGACCACTTCACCTTCATTAAAATTTTGCTTATGCTAGGGCTGAAGCAATCACCATTAATATTGTGTGTATATTTTTAGATAATTTGAGTCTATTACATATTCTGTTATAGGAATATATTTTTAATGAGCATTTTAAAAAGATTAATTAGTGGATAAAGGATTAACCTAAGTCAATGAGTATTTCCTTTTATCTCATTATTTAAAATGAATTAAATAAATCTATGCCATTCCCACGTGTTTTACATGAGATGTGAATTATAAGTTTTATTTTGAAGTCGGGAAGTAAAGATTTAGAATCATCTAACAGATAAGAGTAAAAAGAAAGCCCTTTTACATCCTATTTTGGGTCTAGAATTTCTGTTTACAATTCAGTTTGCATAAATTAAAAGCAATTTAAATCAGAAATAGTACTAAGTTCTTATGCATAGGGATAGTCGAAATAAAAATTATTTATCGACTATCTTTTAAAAAATAAATATATTTATATATATATATAATCAGATCGATAGTTTAGAAACCCGCTTTGGACAACATCATCAGTTGAATATAGAAAATTTATAGTATCCTTGATTATCCTTTTGAATGAATGGAAAAATTCATTTACTATATACAAGTTATGGAAGCAGAAAAAAAGGTAAAAATTTTTAAGTTTAATTATCTTATACTAACAGCAAAATGAACAATTTCAATTATTACTTTTTTAAATAGCTGTTGATGAAATTGAAGAATTAAACATATTGGATTTCTTTTGCGGTGTGTTTAACAGCAGTGAAGATATTGAGATAAAAATTACATCATGTCTGTATTGACTTTTACATTTATTTACATTAAATATGAAATTTCACGTAAATTAAAATGTTGTGAGTGCATTAACTTATTAGTCAAAGCAAAAATTTTAGAATTAGATTGCCCGAATGAAATGTAACCGTCTGAAATGTAAATACTTTATGTTGGGTGATAGAAGTCAATTAATACCCTCAGAAAATAATCGTAAATGCTTTACAAAAACTCATGAATTTTAATTATGAAAGTACTTTCCTAAAATTCCAGACCCAAAAAATATTATGCAATTCATTGTTGAAAAAAGTTATTTCGATCTGCATTCGTAAATAAATGTAAATGTGGAAACCAACTTTTATAACTATTTATTTATTTTATTTTATTTTATTTTACTTTTTGTTAGGAATTACAAATACCTTACTAAATTACTATACAAAAGTTTAAAATGATACTAAGAAATTCACTTATAAGAATAATAAAAAAAAAATATCTGTATTAACAAAAGTGATATTCTTTTTTATGAGAAAATATTAAATGCCATATTTATTGTAAATTATTTGAAAGTAAGAGAAGAAACTTGTTTCGCGACGGCCCCGGATCGGCGCCATTGAAGTTTAGGGTCGAAAATTTCAAATGATTATAAAAAACGGAAAAATTGATCGATTCGTTTGCAGTTTTCGCTTCAAGTATTCTTTATGTTAGTATTTTCTTGAAAATAAATTTTAAAGATAAAGTTTTAAAAATGCCGATAAAGGGTGCTTTAGACTTTGGAGTAAAAAACAACTATTTTTTACCGTTATTTTTTGTATCTAGATAAATGCTTTCAAAAGCTTAAACTTAAATTTTGAGCTCAAGATCTGAATCGTTGGGAGTGGTTAAGTAGCTCAAAATGAACTATGCTCAGGGGAGGCGGGATTCTAATCTTAACTCCCGAACACTGTTCCGTTTATTCTACTTAACCGCTACCAACGATTTAGATTTGGAGATTAAAATTTAAGTCTATGGTTTTGAAAGATTTTAATGAGATACAAAAAATTACGGTCAAAATAGTTGTTCGTTATTCCAAAGTCTAAAGCTCTCCCTCTATCATTATTTTTTGAACTTTCTCTTTAACATGAATTTTCACGAAAATACTGACATAAAGAATAGTATTAGCGATAACCAGAAACAAATCGATCAAATTTATCTTTTTTTAATATATATAATCAATTAAAATTTTGGACCCTATAATTTAATGGGGCTTATCGCCTTCGGAAAACGTTTTTGGCTCTTGGTTTCCATTAAAATTGTTTGCCTTTATACTTACTATCACTCATTAAAGTTTTGCACAAGAGTTTATATTCAACCTCTAAATTTTCGTTAGATACAAAGTATTGCTCGTAAACTGACACCTTTTTTTAATAACAAATAAGAAAAATCATGCGTTAAGTATAGATTATAAAGTACTTTCCAACACGCCTTGAAATCTTTAACAAAATTTCGTTATCCAGGGAAATAACGTATTATTGTCCATATCCAAATATGTATTCCAATATTTTTGAGAAACCCTGTATTTGAACAGTCGGTTAATATATGGACTATATAATGGTAAAATTTAGTTTAGCAAGAAAACGCCTAACTGGTTGAAATTTTCTTTCCAGCAATTTATACTAATAGATGGAAACATACTTGAATTGTTTAGCTCTGTAAAATACATAATAAATTTAATACACGAAAGTAATTTGCTAAAGTTTAGTTTAAAAATAAATTTTCTTCAAACTATTTAAATAAAATTTCCAGAAATTATCATCCAAAGGCTAACATGCATCCAGTTCTTTGCGAGACCCTGTATATCATTTTATCTATATTCCACAAACATTTTTTAGTAAACTAAATGTAGTTCATCGTAAAAAGTCATAACATATTTAACCCTTAAATGCGTATTGTATCATTTTCGATACCATAAGTGTTCCCGACTAATTGGGGGGGGGGGGGGGGTTATTCACATAATCCATAATCTCACCAGATATTTAAAAGAGCAATTTTCACTTTACTTAAAGACAAACCATTCGTAATTAAATAAAGAAAAAATTACTATTTAGATTTTTCAGGTATAAATTCTGATTCTTTGAATTCGGCATCTTTTGGAACGCGTTCTATCCTATACATTTACGGTCGTATTCATGAAGAACTTCGACCGAGAGTTAAACCACGGGTCCAGTAACGCCGAGTTGGGATTTTTAACCGAGAGTTGAAAACTCGTATTCGCCATCGACTTCGGATGAAAAGTTTCCCAACCCGGAGTTCCTGGACCCCGGTTGAAAGAAGTATGCCTATTGGTTTAAAAATTCTCGTCTTGTTCGGTTTCGCGTCGCGACATTATTTTTGTTTTGGAAGAAAGGCGTTAAAAAAAGAGGGAAGGGAATAAAAAGAAGGAAAAACAAAGATTCAATGTGATTTTTTATTTTTTCTTCACAAAATATATGGGGAAAATTAAAACTTGCAACCAATAAATATGGAAATTTAATTTAATTTACTGATTGTTCAATATTTTTTAAATAATTCATTCAACTATTTTTTTTTCTTTTTTAAATTGATAAATAAGTTAGAATAAATAAGTTTAAATTGATAAATAATCGAGTTAAAGGCTAATAATATAATAATAGAATTTTTTTTTTTTTTTTTTTCAAAATAAATTTTTACATAGTTGCTTAATAATGGAACTTGATTTGGATAAAAACTAATGAAATTTGACTTGAATAAAAACTAAAATTTTATTCTAGCAGTTATTATGTTGATTTCCATTATTAATAGCTTTAATTAGTAATTAAGTAATTTCTGATAAGGAAAATATTAAAATAAAAAAAGGAAAAATCAAAAAAGTAGCCTGTATATCAGTATAGATGGTATCCAGATATAATAATTTTATTGTTTGGATTTTCAGAGAAAATGGTTAATTCTAATTGGACTAGATAGCTATTAATATTCCAAATAGACTGGAAAAAAGTAGTGAAATAATATTAAGAGAACTGCAGAAAAAGATGAGTGGGATAGATTAAGTCCTTTTAAAAATATTGATAAATGAATTCTGAACCTATCAAATAAATGTGAAGTATTACAGAAAGTTGATTTTTTATTGATCAGCTTTTAGAGCCCCCCCCCCCCTCTCCAACTCTTTGTTTTTGAGAATTGTCTTTCCCAGATACAAGATCAAATTTGAAGGGGGAAAAAAAGTCAAAGAGAATCAAATGAGTTAAGCTCATTTGATTCTCTTTGACTATTATTTTTTGATAAATTAGTCTACTATTATGAAATATTATTACATGCAAGTAAGCACCTGCTTTTGGATGCAGTATTCCATTTGAAAGAATGTATTTACTTCTCAAAGTAAATTTAGAAAATCATATTTTATTTTCTATATTTTTTCTAGCTTCATTATTTTATATTTTTTACTCATTTAAGTAACATTTCATTAGATGTAATAAAAATTTTATTTAGTACAAAAGAAAAGAAACTTTTTTTATGATTGATTAATGAGAGATTTCTAGACTAGATTTCTAAAGTACTATAGCAATTTTATAAAACAGTTCGAATTCATTATTAATAATTTCATACAATTTTACATTATCTTAAAAAAAAAAAAAAAAAAAAAAAAAAAAAAAAGCTGTTTTTTGTTTGTGAATTTATGGAGAAGAATAAGTCCCCATTTGCACCATCCTATCTATTCCCTCTTAATTATTATCATTTTATTTTATTTGTTTATTTATTTATTTATGTGTGTGTCATTCGTTAATTAAAGTACTCAAGATGCTATGTAAGATATAGAAATTAAAAGAAAATTTAAAATACTATTAAAATAGAACAATGTATGTAATCTCATATATGTATGTTATCTGTTTTTAACTAATTTATTTATATTTATACATATATTCCCTACATTATTTGTTGAATTGTTTGCTTTCATACTCATGGTCGCCAAAAATTTATTTGCCTTAAAAATAATCAGCATTATGGAAAGAGCTGATAAAATTATTTTTGGTATGGGGTTATTTTAAAAAATAAAGTTTTTTTTTAAATCATTGTATTTCAACCCTTTAGTAATTTATTTTTATTAAGCTAATTAAGGAGCAAAAATTATAAGTGATCTCTAAAAGAAATCTCACAATTTCAGGAGGTAATTCATTTTTATTTAAAAATTGTGAGGCTCATGTTTTAAGTAGCCAAAAGGGATTTATTATTACTATTATTACTTTCGTATAAAATGGCATTTCTAATGCAATATTTTATACTATATATAATTTTTAAATTAAAATACAGTTGAAAAATAAAACTTACTATAAGTAGGATAAAAAGTCTACAGAGAATGTACGGATATTTAAAAATAATCTTCGTATTTTTCTACTTGAACAAAAATGCAAATCAGAAAGGCATCTCACATTTTAATTAGACCTTATGTAAGTACGACATTTATTTCGGCACTGTTAAAATATTAGTTCTTTTTTTTTAAACATCAAAATTGCAAAATGTAAATGAATTTAAACAAACTTTAGACAGACGCGTCAGTTATTACTGTTGGCTATTTTAAAGCAAATATTTTTTTCACGACCACGCGTATTTTTGTAAACAAACAATTCAACTCATAATATATAGAGTATTTATACGTAAATACAAATAAATCAAATAAAAATATTGAACGTAATACACATATATGAGATTACATACCTTTACATAATGTTCTTCTGTTTTATTTTATTGTAAAATTTTACATTTTGACAGCACCTATATTCAGTACGAAAATACGGCAATCGCCATTGTAAAATGTCCGTCTCTTCTTTCTCTCTTCCTGCTTGTTTTTCGAAAACTACGCATGCTCGGTTATGAGAAACAAACTTGAACCTACTGGAGAGCTTGGTCAGGTTATTCGACTTGACCTTGTATTTTCCCCTTGAACCGGTTCTGCCAGGTTGATGAAGAATACCGATATTGCTTTGAACCTGGGTTTCGGGCAAAACTTCATGGAAACTCCAGGTCCAAGTTGATCGTGAATACGAATGTTAAGGGTTAAAGAACACCTTTAAGTAAATTACGCTCATATTCAGAAACCTTTCCGATATCTTTTGTGTAACCCTGTATATCTAAATTGTATAACAATTAGCATATATAAATCATATAATATGCATATATCTAGTGAAACTTAAAAGCGTATATCATAAATAACTAGTTGGATGTGTCAATCCCAAAACTTTCTTCTATCTCAAAAATACATTTTAATATTAAAAAAAAAAAAAAAAAAAAAAAAAAAAAAAAAAAAAAGTGGTGACCCCAAAGTTACCCTCTATCGAATTTTCTCGAACATTTGACCTAGCCTAATGAGATTCTGGTATCCGAAAAGCCTAAAACGCAAAATTTAATTAACATTCTGAGAAAATGAGCTTAGTAGTGCCTCATGTTGGGTAATTTATACTAAAACCTAATAAGCATCTATTTACGTCAAGACCTAACAGAATCTGAAATTTGATGGAATTTCGTCCATTAGTTTTTGAGATATAGTTATAACAAAAAATTTGCAAAACGTAGCACAGCAACACCATATCTTGGACAATTTATGCCAAAATGTAAAAAAGCGTATAATTATGTTATGGTGTAAAAGAATCTGAAGTTTGATGAATTTCTGTGCATTAGTTCTTGAGATATAGCTACTTTAAAAAAAAAACGTGTAAAATATAGCACAGCAGCACCATCAGTTGAAGGATTTATAACAAAACGTAATCACCGAGTAATTATGTTATATGTCATTTTGTAACAAAATCTGAAGTTTGATGAAATTCTGTGCGTTGGTTGTTGAGATATAGCTATCGGAAAAATCGTGCAAAATGCAGCATAGCTGCACCACCTGTTGCAAGGTTAATACCAAAATTTAATCAGCGTCTAATTAAGTTATATATTCTAGTGTAACAGAATCTAAAATTTGATGAAGTTCTCTGCATTAGTTCTTGATATATAGCTATCGCAAAAATCGTACAAATTTAGCATAGCAGCGCCACCTATAGGGCAGTTCACACAAAAACCTTATCAGCGGCTATATATCTCAAGGTATCGCGGAATCTGAAGTTTGGTGAAATTCTGTGCATTAGTTCTTGAGATATAGCTATCATGAAAATCATGAAAAACGTGGCATAGCAGCGCCACCTGCCGGCCAATTTACACCAAAACTTAATCAGCGTCTATGTATATCAAGGGATCACAGAATCTGAAGTTTGGTGAAATTCTGTGCATTAGTTCTTGAGATATAACAATCTTGAAAATTATGAAAAACGTAGTATAGCAGCGCCACCTGCAGGCCAATTTTCACCAAAAACCAATAGGCACTAATTCATATCAAGATCTAACTGAATATAAAATTTTATTAAATTTCGAGCATTAGTTCTTGAGATAGAGCGCCCACAAATTTTTTGTCACATACAGACAGACAGACTCACAGACGGACACACTGACTGACTCACAGACAGACATTTTCTAAAAATAGTCAAAACCTGTTCAGGACCTTCTAAAACATTTAAATCCGTCGAAAACCGGAAGTCGAAAATTTTCATGAATCCAATACTTTCTTCTTGTAAAGATAGAAGAAAGTAAAAATGCACTTTATCCATCTAACAGCCATCTTCCATAATATACAGGATATTGGACAGAATGTACTATTTGAAATCCTTTGTGTCCCTGTAAATGCTATGCACTACGTATTATGCATGAAAGAACTCATATTAATTCTCAGCAACGTATATCAATTTGATTATGTATGAAATCGTTTTTATTATTAAAATATGTTAAAAACCCTTTATTATTATGCATTGGAATTCTTTTGTGTGATCCTGTAAATGAATAATAACAATTCTGTTTTGTGCATACTTTAGAAAATGCATATTTTAATGCATTTTGTAGATGCATATAAATTTGAAGATGTTTGACAGGGTGTAACATCTTTAAATATCAGTTGAAACGATTTTTCCCCATAGGCCGTAATGTAATGGAATACTTTTGACTGCCCCTGTAAATAAACTAATCATAGCAAACACTTTCAATTTCAATAGGGTTCGTGCTCGGGTAAACGCCATTAACTTCCAAAAATTTCATGACAATCCAAGTATATTTACGAGAGTTAGAGCGGGGACAGACGGCCATCCGGCCAGACGGACAGACGGATAGACAAACCGAACGCATAAGCACTTTTCAACTTTGTTGGAAAGTGCTAATAAAAAGAAAATTTTTCCTCACTAGATGCAAATGTGCTAACTACGATTTGAAGTTTAATATTTTGTCCATTTGTGTTTTTAATTTCCACAGGAAGCTTGTATTTCTAATTATTCTTTTGAGATTTTATTTTTTAAATATTTTTTACTAATATTAATTTGAATTATCATAATTTTTACATAATGTCACATTATTCTAGACAAAATCTGATAAATTTTTAATGGAAGGATTCTAAGCATTACTGAAAACATAATTAAATGTTACGGTTCTTGCTTGCTATTGTATAATGAAATGCTGAATATAATATAGATTTCGTATTGCAGTTAAATTATATTTTTGATAAAGTAGACTAAGTATACAAATGTTGCTTCGTTTTATATAAATTTATGTTTAAAATCTGGTTTTATTTTACTGGTTTATTATGACATTTCATCAAACATTAAAATAAATATGTTCAATTTAAATATTTTAACTGATTGTGATGTATCCATTAGTACATTTCATCTAGACTAGACTTATTTATCCAAAAGGGACATGAATCATGTGCTTATCCTGTCAAGTGAATACCAGAATGGCGGTAAAATTGGTCTTCCAATTTTCATTTTTATTGTTAATTTTTAATTTTGCATTTTAAATTTTAAATTTTGTTAGAAGAAAAAGTTTGTTACTGCAAGAGAAAATCCACATAGTATTCCAGGAACTTTTTTAAAAGAGAAAATACGAATATGTTCAATGTGAGTTTAATCATACTGCATCATGATGTGATAGTTTTAAACCATCAGAGTAATTAAGCATACAATTATGTGTATTAAATATGTCTGATGTATGTATTGAGAGTATAAAAAAGCTGTATGATGAAATATATGTGAATTCATTCAAGAGATATCAGCGAAAAATTTTAGTATTATTGATGAATTTACCTTGAACTTTCACCTTCGAAAGCATTTTTCGTGAGTTTTTGAAACTGCTTTAGAAATTTTACAGAGTCATTTAATACATTTTATGATGATTTTGTCAATAAAAATAATTAATCATATTTGAATATATCGGGAGTTTGTACTATGTTTATAACTCTACTCGAATCTTTTATTTAAAATACTTTTTAAAATATTTTACACAATTAGAAAATTTAGAAATATAATACTCTTATATTTACTTTAAAAAAAATTAACATTGAGTCAAGCAGATTTAGATAAGTATTTTTATTTAAATTTTAAATTTCTATTTTAACTGTTTTTATTTTCTTCTGTCTTTACAAAAGAAAGTACAGTAGATAACTTATTATCCAGAAACCTCGGAACCGAGGGTTTTCTGGATTTTGGAATTTTCTAGATTTCCGGTCCTTTCGAAATTCAGAATTTTTCAAAAACATAAAACTAATAAAATTAAAACAATCTCATATAGAATATGAATAAAATATATGTTTTGAGTGTTTTTAAGTTATGTAAACAAAATTTACTGCATTATTCAATGATACAAATGAAAAAATAAAAATGAAATGAGTAACTGTATTGTATCTACAAGATCTATCATTTTTTTTTCTTTATTGCTACATAATTTACACAAAATTTTTTGATAGATCATTTTAAATAAATCTTATTTCGTAAATAATTGCGCTTGTTGTCCATGCAGTAATTCTTTTTCTATGATAATTTTTAATTGTTTTTGTGGATTCCATTGGCAAAATAAATAAATAAATAAATAAATAAAATAAATTAAAAATAATAAATAAATAAATAAAAAATAAAAAAAAAAAAATAAAAACTGTTTTGGAATATCTGCGAAGGAAAGGAAGATATAAGAAAATAAACAGAACTCTCCGATCATATCTGTATGTTCAAATAATACAAAGGTGTAATCATAATATTTTTTCGTAGGATGGGGAGGGAATGAAATAGCTGACGATTTTTAAAAAATCATAATATAAATTAATATTCAACAAAAAATTGACAAAAAGATGGTTTTTTTCTAATTTCAGAAGAGGGAGGGGTTTATGTTCTCCCGCCAATGAAAAAACTTATTTTAGTGGTTGCATATTGAAATAACAGACTGAAAAAAAAAAAAAAATCTGTAAAATTTTTGAAAATTTTTAAAAATTACAAAGTTTTTGTAAAAATTTACAAATTTAGAAAATTTTTGAATATTTTACTTTTTTATGTTTCGAGTCGTTCCGGATTGGGAAATTCCGGATAATAGGACCTCTACTGTATTAGTTTCTTAAAAAATTGTGTCTTTCAATTTTCTGTTCATTTATACGTTTTAAAAGTGCATGAACATGATTTGATGGATTTTAGAATACGCCTGTCTATTATCCTGGAAATTTGCCTGTCGCTTTGAGAATTATTATTTACTATAAAAAATGTGTTTACTTTAATTTTTTTGACATTTTGTTCGGGTAGATTTAGAAATGGACTGTTATGTCTTTCTGTCGCTTTGTGAATTGCTTTTTATTATATAAAATGCATTTACTTTTTTTTTTTTTGCATTATTTTTTTATTTAGTAGAATTAGAAATGGACTTTTATTTAAATTTTAAATTTCTCATAGTGTTGTCCTATATAAATCGAAAATGTTCAAATTGTTTTCAATATTTAATGAATGAATCGAAAAATTTTAAATAACCTGCTCTTTACACAATGCATGTTTAATGATCTCACACCGGAAATAAATTATGAATATAAGTTTCTGTAAAAACAGATGAAACAAGTTTGCCTCGTGTTCGTGATTTACTATTCAAGATATTGCGGCTACCTCAAAGAAGAGGAAAGCTGTAGTATTGTTTTTAATTGTGGGTGACGGCAGACTAGCCCTTCAATGACAAACTCCCTCTCTATAAGGAAGGATCATTCCATTTTTTAGCAGGTGGGGAAAGGTAGGAGGGAGTGATCGGTACAGAAAGGTAGAGCAGTTAATTGAAATAGTGGCTTCATATATCAACTTGAAATTAAAATACATTAGCGAAACACTGAAGATGTCATTTTTGTTTTATGTTTAATTAATTATTTGGTTATTAAAATAAAATAAATTTTTTTAATTGAAATCGGATTTTTAAAATTGAAATCTCACTAATTTTATCTAGTTTAAATGCAGTGCTCCTTCTCCTTATTAAAATTAAAAAAATAAAATTAGAGCAAGATTGCTTTTTTTTTTTTTTTTTTTTTTTTTCCGAAAAATAAAAATAACGTATCGTAAAAGTAACGTAACGCAGATTATTAAAATTTTTTCTTATTCGATTTCATAATTCTTTAACTTTAAACAATCTTAAAATTGGCGAAAAATAAAAGTAAGTAACATATCTAAAGCCATATTACTGAAATTTTTTTGTATTAGATTTCATTATTCTTTATATCTTAAAATTGTGTCATTTGTGCCTCCCCTCCCCTCTCAAAAAAGTAGATAAATTAATAATCGTCCAACTTTATTTACAAGCTTTCAAATTGTTTTTTTTTTTTTTCTTTTGTAAGCAGATACATCCTAAGTAATAATCATAAAATACTAATTTATGGAAAAATTCAAAAGAAAAAAAAGAAAAATTAAACCAAAGGTGATGAGTCTTGGTCAATATTATCCACCGGCGTCAATACATTATCCGTATTCATGCAATCTTTAGCCAAAGTCCTTTCCAAATCGTCAACATCTTTTTCTGAGGTCAATGTTTTATTCCTATAATCGTTAGCCAAATTCTGTTCCGAGTCGTCATCAAAATTAGTCGAAGTTAACCTTGAAAAAGGCCTTTTGGTTGTAAAATCATTAGACATAACTCAGGCTTAATCAAATTATCAAATGGAGCCAAATCAAAACAAATCGTACTACATTCATTCTCTTCGTACCGCGTGCAGCGGCCGCTATCACTCCCTCCTACTTTTCCCCACCTGCGAGAAAATGGAATGATCCTTCCTTATACAGAGAAAGTTTGTCATTGAAGGGCTAGTGACGGCAGGGATCGCTAACAGAATGGGGCATCTTTTCTTCCTACTGACGCTAATCATTGATCTCAGAATTTACGTACTAGGAAATCTGTGGCATGTTACAAAGAATATTTAATAAAATAAGTTCACCAGAAAGGAAAACTGAGTATTTAAAGAAATTATTTTACTCGTAATTGCACAATTTTTCCTATTTTGATGAAAGAAAAAAAAATATTTGAAATCTATATATCGGTGTAATGATGGGGAAAACAATTAAAAAAAGAATTACATTCCAAAATTTCAGCTAAAATTATGTATTTTATGGAATGTACCCTATCTACACCATTAGGGTTTTTAAATATTGTATTGCTATAGTTTGCCATTAAATGGGCTTAAATTAATTAATTTTATCTGCATAACACTCTGCGACGCTCTTTGTATTAATATTTTTAAGCATTCACTAAAAATAATAAAGGTAAATTTTGCCTTGATAGCTTAATCCAGGGGTGCAAAAATCTAGGCGCCAGATGGTAGTCTCTCCCCACTAAAATTTTAAAGTTTTTTTCGCTCAAAATTTAATAGCATTCTAGCAGGAATTTTATATGAAATATTAGAAGAAGAAAAACGAAATAAATTTCGTGGCGGGGAACTGCCTGCTGGCGCCTAAATTTTGGCACCCCTGGCTTAATCGAAATTTTTTTTTGTTTGTTTCCGAAGAAACACTTCTAATTTTTTTGTCAAATACAGCCATTTGTCATGGACAAAATAAGCGTTGTTCTATTCTTTGGGATGTTCTTGAGCCATTACAATGATCCTATAGGTCAAATTCATGGCATATAATAAGAGTTATAGCGTTTATAGATATGTACCGCATGAGGCACACGGTGCGGTAAAGGGTTAATAAAGCTTTGGTTCGAATTTCCGAAACCTTATTTTATTCTTCGTGAAACAATTTTATTTTTCACAGACTAATAATACGTTTCACTATGATACCTTTTACTTTTAAAATAAGCCACCCCCCCCCCCCAAAAAAAAGAAAAAAAAAACTTGTATGGACCTTAAGTCTTTAATAAGAAACCTTAAAAAATCGATTGTCTTAAACATTTAAAAATTTATGTAAATTATAACATTTTTATTTATGAATCGAAATTAAAATAACAATATATGCGCAAATAAAAATGGTTATTAATCTTTATCTGAAATACATTTTTTATAAAAAGAAATTCAGTAACTTAGTATATTTTAAACAACCTGGTACTAAAGTAGAATATTATTTATCTTTCTTCTAATTTTTTCCCTTATTACATGAAATTAAAACAATTAAAAATATTCCCTTAACTAATCCCACTTTTTTTTTTAAGCCAAAAATACCAAGATGACGTTTGTTTTGTTTGATCATTATATTGCGTCTAGCACAAACGAATCGTAAATTCAATTACTCTTTAACGAAACAGCTTGTTGCCTGTTGTTATTTTTCACAATTAAAAAAAAAAAATCACAAAAATAACTTTTGCTTTTATAAAATGAACTCCAAGAAAAGAAACTTGTATCGAACACATCGATTGTCGATACAAGTTTTTAAACATAGAACATTTTCGAACATAGTTTTTAAACCTTTAAAAACTATATGCAAATTATATATACTTTATAATAACGTGCGAATATTTTTATTTATGAAACGGAATTAAAATAACAATATAATGCGTAAACAAAAAACGGATATTAATTTTTATCTAAAATAAAATTATTATAAAAAATTCAGTAACTTGATATATTCAAAATAAACTGCTAATAAAGTAGAATTTTATTCGTCTTTCCTCTAAGTTTTTTTCTTTATTGTATGAAATGAAAACAGTTAAAAGATACTCCCTCAACAAATCCCACTTTTTTTATTTTTTAACGAAAAATACCAAGATGACGTTTGTTTTGTCTTATCATTGTACTGCGTCCAGCACAAACAAATCGTAAATTCAATTAATCTTTAACGAAACAGCCTGTTCCCCGCCCCCTTGTATTTATCTCTCCCTATCCTATCCTTACATTCGTATTCATCCTTGCATTCGTATACAATGTTTTTTCTTATCCCACACGCAATGTATATGTACACTGCTTTCTCTTACCTCCATTCTTTACTAATCAATCCACCGCGGATTAAAGAAGTTGAAATCCAATACTGAGTGGAAAGAGTGATTTTCCAGGAGTCCAACGCGCGTATTCAGAGCAAACGTCCGCGAAGTTACGAAAGCTGTTCTGCAAATGGGGGGGTTTACGGAAGATAGGGGGGAAGAATTCGAAGACGCGATTCTGGACAAACATCTTTCACCTTCCGCAACTGATGACGTCGTGTACAATTGTGGAATAACAGAATCGATTTTTAATCGAATGTTAGAATGTTTTAACCAATGAAAAGACGTCAATTTTTAAAGGGACAAAATATAATGTTTTGAATAATTGTTCACACGCTCTATGCTATCTTATCAGTGACTTATCGTGTCTGTATTTTAGAACCCAGAATAGCAGGCTAGTTGAAAAATATTTCTTTTAAATGTTAAATTTAAAAATAGTTAAAATCTAAGAATTATTTAAATAACAAGCTCACATTGCATATTAATATTTTAATTGCTTTTAGGATATTCCCCCGGAGCAATGAGTTCCCTCACGGAAGATTTGAGATTTTGTGTTTTCAATGGTAAAAAAGTACACCCCCCCTCACAGATATCCGTCCTGGAGAAAAATATCTAGAACCTGGACTTAGTTGATCGGTTGAAGAAGAACATTTCATTTTAATGTTAGATTTAAAAATATTTAAAATCAAAGAATTATTTAAATAACAAGCTCATATTACATATTAATATTTTAATTGCTCTAGGATATTCCCTCCCCCGGAGCAACAAGTTTCTCCACGGAAGATTTGAGATTTTGTTTGCAATGGCAGAAAAGCTCCCCCCCCCCCTCCTCAGAGCCACAGATATCCCTTCTGGAAAAAAATGTCTAGAACTCAGATTTAGCTGATCAGTTGACGATGAATACGTCTTTTAAATGTTAGATTGAAAAATATTTAAAATTCGTGGAATATTTTAATAACAGTCTTATATTGCATATTAATATTTTTTATTGCTCCAGCTCATTCCCTTTAATGTATCATCTATTTTCTTATCAACAAAAAATACAATAATATAAAATTATGGAACGGTGGTAACATTTTACTTTCAATTTTAGGCTTTTCTATGATGATATTTTTTCACAGAATTAAATACATAAAAAAAAAAGATTAATACATTGGAACTTCCAAAAAAGCAATCAGATGCAGTATTGATTTCAGGCAGTGGCACCCCCCCTCCCCCGGAAGATTTGAGTTTTTGTATTTTCAATGGTAAAGGAGTGCAGGAATAGGAAGTGATCAATGGAGGGACCATTCCCCCAGAGCAATGATCGCCCCGGATGATTTAAGATTTTGTGTTTTCATTGGTAAAAAACTGCAATTATACCACCCCCCTCCCCGCGGAAGGTTTGAGATTTTGTATTTTCATTGGTAAAGGAGCGCATGAATAGGAAATGATCAGGGGAGGGGCATTCCCTCAGAGCAATGATCGCCCCGGAAGATTTGAGATTTTGTATTTTCATTGGTAAAAAAAAGTGCAGTTATCCCCCCCCCCGCGGAAGATTTAAGTTTTTGTATTTTCAATGGCAAAGGAGTGCACGGATAGGAAGTGATCAATGGAGGGACCATTCCCCCAGAGCAATGATCGCCCCGGATGATTTAAGATTTTGTGTTTTCATTGGTAAAAAACTGTAATTATCCCACCCCCCCCTCCCCGCGGAAGGTTTGAGATTTTGTATTTTCATTGGTAAAGGAGCGCATGAATAGGAAATGATCAGGGGGGCATTCCCTCAGAGCAATGATCGCCCCGGAAGATTTAAGATTTTGTGTTTTCATTGGTAAAAAAAGTGCAGTAACACCCCCCCCCCCCCGCGGAAGATTTAAGTTTTTCTATTTTCAATGGTAAAGGAGTGCAGGGATAGGAAGTGATGAATGGAGGGACCATTCCCCCAGAGCAATGATCGCCCCGGAAGATTTAAGATTTTGTGTTTTCATTGGTAAAAAAAGTGCAGTTATCCCCCCCCCCGCGGAAGATTTGAGTTTTTGTATTTTCAAATGGTAAAGGAGTGCAGGGATAGGAAGTGATCAATGGAGGGATCATTCCCCCAGAGCAATAATCCCCCCGTATGATTTAAGAATTTGTGTTTTCATTGGTAAAAAAGTGCAATTATCCCCCCCCCCCCCGCGGAAAGTTTGAGATTTTGTATTTTCATTGGTAAAGGAGTGCAGGAATAGGAAATGATCAGGGGGCATTCTCTCAGAGCAATGATCGCCCCGGAAGATTTAAAATTTTGTGTTTTCAGAGGTGAAAAAAGTCCCTTCCCCCCCCCCCCCCCCCACTCGCGGAAAGTTTCAGATTTTATATTTTCAATGGTAAAGGATTGCTGGAACAGGAAGTGATTTATAATTTTATAACAAATTAAGGAAAACACTAATAAAAATAAAAGAAAATTCTTTTGTGCTATCTGTAGAATATTTAAATAATAAATTTCTTGATAACATATTTATCAATGTCTCTTAATTAGTGTATTTATAAATATAATTAACAATCTTGGAAAGCTCAGAACTTTAATGAAATTGTTTATGCTAGAGAAAATATCTAACTCTAAAAAACTGCTATAATTAATATAGTAAGTTTGTGGTATAAACCTATAAAAAGTTCATTTCAATTGATAATATTTATATTAAAATATTTAAAGTTGGTAATTTCTTGCATGTATTAATATATTTGAGAAATGTATTATGCAGGAGGAGATATACATATATTGCCAACAAGTACAAGAAAATTAAATATCAATTAAGATGTTAATATTATTTATTCCGAAATATTAAAGTCATTTTACTTAAACTTTTAAATTTGTTAACAAACATCATTAAATAGCTTTTAGGTAATCAGATTTTTTTCAGTTTGAAAATAATTTTTGCAAACTGAGTAGCAGTGTTTATTATCACTTTTTATTACTCTTACATGTAATGTTAAGAGATTTATGCCCCCCCCCCCCTAAACCAAATAAGTAATAATATTTAACCTAAATGAATGAAATACTTTCACATAATCAATATTCATTCATACATTCTAACATACACTCAACCAGTCACAATGTGAGATGTTTTCAGTGCATTATTATTATTATTAACATGTTGTATTATACTAGGAAAAAAAAAAATTCAAGATATTTATAGATGTTAAAATATAATTTCAAGAATTATGATTTATTATTTTTTTAATAATTTATACTTTATAATCAGATACATTTTTACTTCTTCATTGCACAGATAAACTTTAAAAACGAAAATCACGATAAGAAACAGTGTTTAATTAATAAAAGTAACTTTTCGAAATTTATTTCCTGTATGTACATTTAAAATTTGTTTCGAAGTTAACATCAAATTAATACGCTACATCTAATCAAAAATCAATCATTCGTGAATCACAGAAATTCTCTAATTGCTCACTTGCAGAAAAAAAAGGATTTTTTTTCTTTTAAATACAGCAATTGATGTGACAGCTTTTTTAAATTATTAGGCATTATGAAATCTAATTATTGGGGATTAATCGCGAAAAAAGCAAAATTTTATTATTAAATTTTGAGAAACTGCATAGATATCAGTTTTACCAAAAGTAAACAAATATTTTTCAATAGATGCGATAACATTTTGCTTTTACGAGATAAAATTCAAAACTGTCAACATCAGATTTCTATTAATATATCTTATTTTGGTAATAACTAAAGAAGTAAAATTATAGCAGGGTTTTATAGCAGTACTCAAAAAGTGTTAAGAAGTGATTTATAATAAAACAACATGTCAAACAATAACATAACACTGAAAAACATTTCACATACCTGTCTTTAAAATGAAAATCCGTAAATTAATCCTTCTTTTTAAATATGTTTTACTTGACTGGGAGTGATTTATGATGTATATATTTTTTTATTTGCTGCATACAAATAACTATAACAGCATTTTCAGTTGAAAAGAAGCGCGATTTCGAGCGTCACATGTCTCTGTATACAACGCCGCCATCTTTGTTACGAACAACTTTACACTTTACGAGAACCTCATGGCTTCCGTAAAAGTGATCACGTGACACGCTCAACTACGGGAGAGAAACGGTCCGCAGGTGTTTGCTCTGTTTCGCGAATTTAGCTGCGGTCCGCAAATCTACGATAGAAGGGAAGTTACGGCAGAAAAGTGTTTGCTTTGAAAACGCGCGTCAAGAATGGAAAAGTGGAAAATCCACTATTCATCTCTTGACTTTCAAAACCCAACGTTGTGATAAATTCTTTTAGCCTCTCTGGTTTGGTTTTGTTTATGATGGCCGATTATTAACATGAGAGATATAGGACGAAAATGGGGGCATGCTTTCCGCTGGGGTCTGTTTAAGGGAACATAACCCGTATTTACGCAATAAAATCCAAGATAAAAAAAAAAGCTCGGAAAACTCGAACTATTAAGCCGACGAGCGCGATTAGGTTTGAACCCAGTGCCTCCCGTCTACGAGCTTCGAAAGCACGACCTCTCATGCGCTTGTGGGGCCTTTGGAGTCGACTTCAACATTGAATCTCAAACTGGGTGGAAAATAAATCGCGATTCTTTTCTTGCATACATTTCTTGCTTTTTTTCCCGTTAGCCTGTTGAAATTTCCTAATTTTGTTCATTATACACAAAGTTTTGTTCTAAAAAATAAAAGCGTTTTCAATAATTATTATGCAATTTTCAATAAATATTATGCAATACTATTATTAATAAACTAAAATGTAATAATATTTAAATAATTAACTAAAATGGCAATAAAGCAAGAGAAAATACACGAATAAATCATCATTACCTATTTAATTTTCGAAACCGGCCTAACATACTGCACTCCTAGTTTTCAATTGTGTTCCTTATATATTGAGTCATATTCAGGGGCTTCGCTAAAGGGGGGAGAGCAGGGCGGATCCCCCCCCCAAACATTTGCACATGCTGTTACAGTTGGCAAATTTACAAATTGAATTAATTAAAAAAAATTACAAACTGAATTAATGCAGATTAATTCAAAACTACAATACACTTCCTGTTTCTGATAGATTTGACGAAAGTTACCTATATAATTAAAAAAATCAAGTTTTTTACGAATAAAAACTATATTACATTTTCTAATTGTGATATCTTGTTAAAATTGTAAAACAAATTAGCAAACGCCCAGAACTATGTATGTTTGCTTTTCACTTAATTAGCAAATGCTGAATTTTGACTTGGCAATTTCAGACTCTCTCCCTCCGCCCAATACAAAGTCTTAGCGGGGGCCCTGGTCATATTTTGCTTTGCTCCGCCTTAAAAATAAGTAAGCCACTCCCGCTAACGAAAAATTGCTAAAAACAGACCGTTCCACAACTCTGATTTTGGAAACTTCTATATGAAACAGTAGGATTTAATTTAAATAGTAGTAGTATTTTTTAGATTGGGTATATGATATGGAAAAAAAAATATGACAGCTCTGAAGCACAATCATGGTGAGGCAAAATCAACAAAACCAATTCAAACAAAGTTGCGTATTCCAAATTTTTATTAAAGAGCAGGCGAAGTAATAAAATCATTTTAAATCGCGCAACCTATTTCAAGCAACTTTATAGGCTGATTTTCTTTTCCTAAAGCCTATTTTATAAAAGATCTTACTGCTAGATGTTGGATTAGCGTAGTTATGCTTTTATTATTTTCGAAATAGTTTAAATTAGTGCATCTTTAAAAATTGTTTAAAAGAATACAGTCACTTTCTTGTGTTTCCATTTTTTAATACAAAAGTTTAATCCTAATTTTCATTTAGAATTCGGTATTTAAAAAATTCGATATGCTATTCGGTAAAAATGAATTTTCAAAAAGTTGCTCGTAAAATGTAAAATTTGGTACTATAGGTATCTTGTATAGAATACATACTATACGTTTAATGCGTACCTTATTGAAGTGTTTTTATTTTCTTTGATATTTTCACTTAATTCAAACTTAAATATTAATAGCTGGTTGCATATATAAAT
Source organism: Maratus speculifer (assembly GCA_964019185.1). Lineage (NCBI taxonomy): Eukaryota > Metazoa > Arthropoda > Arachnida > Araneae > Salticidae > Maratus > Maratus speculifer. The sequence goes on from OZ025303.1 coordinate 130,147,360, forward strand.
TTGATAGGTAAATTGCATTTACACGTATGATAATAAAAAACTTCGAGGAGAAATGTTACATTTAATTAATTTCCCAATATTCTCTAATGTAAATCCAAGCTGTTCAAATGCAGTTTTAAATATTTTAAAATATATTTTATACAAATAAATATCTTTTAATAGTTTCACATCAGAAATAAATAACGATAATTTATTGATACTATAAGAGTCATCTTTCATCGCTCTGTTTAAATTGTAAATTATTTGTTTTTACACAACAGCTACCCCAGAGATGGGAGAAGCTGTCGTATAAAATTAGGGTTAGGGTTGGTTGGGCATTTCAATTTCTTTCGAGGAGTCGACTCATTTGGTTGGTTGGTTGTAAAGATGCCGCAATTCTATGTTGCGTATATCACGTGACAAGCGTCTGGGGAGAGAACGGCTGCTAATGGTACGACTTTGAAAATTTCGGCTTCTGATTAACTCGTTTCTGCGCGTGCGTCAGCAGAGGCGAAAAGGGAAAAAGGTTGTAATTTCTTCCTTCCAGTATACCGTACTGAGAAATGGATTTTCCCTTTTCGTTGTGAATTTATTTATGAAGTGTTTCAGAAAGAACTAAGTACATTTCTAAGCGTACAATGCGATTTAAACTTTAAGTTTTATATGATATAAACTCATAATCAAACTATTTAATTGAAACTTTTTTATTTATCCTAAATTATTTAAAGCAATGCAAAAGTTGCAAATGGTTTTAAAACTTCATCTTTAATACAAATTGAAAACAAAAACAATGCTAAACATAAACAAGATTAGAATACAAATAGTAAACAGTTATTTGCGCTTTTTTTAATTTGCTTTATTATTCTTCTTTTGAATTATTATTAAATTAAAAATTTTCAATGCTATAAATGACCAAATCTGTAAAAATAAATAAATAAATAAATAAACATGTGTGTTGAGGTATTTATAACTTATTTAGAGAATTTAAATGTTTTAAAAAGGAGATATTTTCCATTAACATCAATTAAGTAATAAAACGTTACCATTAATCACAAATTATATATATATATATGATTCATATAGTTATTGCTCTTTTATACAAAGTATAAATAAAAACAATACTAAACATAAACAAGATTGGAAGACAAATAGTAAACAGTTTTTTTAATGTTTATTTTTTATTTTTTTAATTTGCTTTATTTATGTAGCTTTTTTGAATTATTATTATATTTTCAATTTTCGGTGTTATAAATGACTGAATTTGTAAATAAATAAATACATAAATAAATAAATATGTGTGTTGAGCTATTGGTAACTTATCTAGAGTTAAATGTTTTTTAAAAAGACGCATTTTCCATTAACATCAATTAAGTAATAAAACGTTACCAGTAATAAGAAATAAATAAGGTTCTGTGGTTAAGGCTTTCTCAAAATTTCTCAAAATTGTTTAAATTTATACAAAATTCATTGTGATAAAATTAAAATATGATGTGTAAAAACAAGGGTGAAAAAAATCTTAGCAAATACAAAATGTTTACCATTCATCTGTTGCAAGTCGTCATAATAAGAACCTCTATTTCAACATAAAATTAAAGAAAAAATGAGAAGCAATAGTACCAAAAAAATACATTTTTATTACTGCTATTGCTCCTTCTTATTTTTTATTTTATTTTTTCAAAATTTTAAAAGGTTTTTATTTATGAATTTTTTAACACCTAAATGCTTAATTTATAATTGCCGTATGTACTTTTTATTACATTGGTCTTATATGTTGCATGTTTACTAAATTCTACTTTATGGACATGTAATACTATAAAACTGTTCACTTTATAAGTAACAATCACTAAACCTCCCATATGAGATTCTCGCTCCACTACTGAGTCAGACATATAAAAAAACTTATTGGATAATTTAATTGAATTTAAAGTAATTTCTTTCTATTATTATAACTAGTTCACCTTTTCTTCTTTTTAAATAATACAGTTTTAGAGGGGATTAAAAAGAAATCAATGTATAAAATTGAAACTGGTGTTATACACAATTGAAATGAAAAAAACTTCTTTAAACACCATAAAATAAGTTAACTGCGCAAGGCCTTTCGAAAGAACTTAGTCTTTCTTCGTCAGGCGCAAAAAAGACGTGCGTCCACAATGAATGTAGCGGCACGACTGAAGGGGAATGCGGGAGGGAGAGGGAGCAAGCAGAAGGAACAGCCAATAGGAAAGAAGAAGGCAACAGCCAATCACGGAAGAGCATAAACAAAACTAGATAGACAATGAAGGAGAGGAAAGGAAGAAGGGGGGAAGGGAAATGGGAAAAAAGCGGGGTAAATAAAAAAAAAAAAAATTAACTAAAAGGAGAGATTAAAATGAAATAAAATGTACGCAAAAAATATATAAATTAGTAGTAATTATAAACCTAATCTCTCACGTCCTCAGCATATTGCTCTGAATGAGCTTAAGTCCAATGATAATCTTATTATTACTAAAGCTGATAAGGGGGGTCAAATTGTTCTTATGGATAAAAATGATTATTCTGATAAAGTTCATGCTCTCTTATCTGAAGGTCCTTATATTGAGGTTAAAAAAGATCCCACTAATTCGCATCTTGCCGCTCTCACTAAAGCTGTTAAGAATTCTGTTGTTCTAAATGACAACACTAAACATTGTGTTATTCCTTCTGCACCCATTTGTGCTCGTTTTTATGCTTTACCCAAAGTTCACAAAACCAATATTCCCTTAAGACCTATTGTCTCTAATATTGGTACTGTTACTTATCCTCTTGCCAAGTTTTTAGCTTCCATATTCTCGCCTTTATGCATTGCTAATTCTCATACTGTTAAAAATTCTTATGATTTCGTTAGTAAATTAAAAAGTATTAATCCATCGAATTGTTCTATGCTTTCTCTTGATGTCAAATCTTTATTTACTAATGTCCCGATTGAAGGCGCTCTTTCTTGCTTGGAAAAAAGATTACGTGAATTTCATTTCTCGGATATTGAGGTCAAAGATTATGTTAATTTAACTAAAATTTGCTTAACTCTTACTACTTTTCAATTCGATAATAAATTTTTCAAACAGCTAGAAGGCTTAAGTATGGGTAATCCTTTATCTCCCATTCTTTGTGATATTTATATGCATTACTTTGAAGATAAATTATTAAATCTGATCAATTTTAAATGTTGGATTCGTTATGTTGATGATACTTTCGTCCTATTGGATAATCCATTTGATATTTCTACAATTCTTCAAACTGTCAATTCTATTGATCCTCATATTCAGTTTACTTTTGAGTTAGAGAATTGTAATAAACTCCCTTTCCTTGATGTTTTAGTTACCAAATGTGATTCTTCTTTCAAAACTTGTGTTTATAGAAAACCTTTTTCTGTCTCTAATCCACCCCATGCTCTCTCAAATCATCCTGTCAATCAAAAGATCGGTGTTTTTTATACTTATGTTTATCGTGCTCTCAAAATTTGTTCCGATTTTGCATCTCTTAAGAATGAACTCAATTATTTAAAATCTGTTGCTGTAAAACGTGGATTCAATCCTTCTATCATTAATACTGCTGTGAGCAAATTCAATAGACCCCCTAACAATTCCACTCTTTCTAATATTGATAAAAGTAAACCTGATAATTTGGTCGTCCTCCCTTTTTATCCTCCTTTATGTTTTAAATTAGCTAAAGTTTTAAGACGTTTCAATTTTAATGTTATCTTTAAACCAGTCAATAAATTAAAATTTCCTTCCATGAAATGTCCTGTCCCTGACCTCCAATAATGGGGTATTTATAATATTCCTTGTAATGGCTGTGATTTATCGTATATTGGTCAAACTAAAAGAAATCTCGATAAACGCCTAAAAGAACACTCTCGGTATGTCATTAATCAAGAAATTTCTAAATCTTCTGTTGCTAAACACTCTTGGGATTCCGGCCATAGTTTCAATTTTCAAACTGCTAAAATTATTTTTAATGCCAATAGTTCCTCTGAGTTAGACTTTCTTGAAAACTTAGCTATTTATATTAATCGTGATATTATTGTTAATGATAAATCTGATTCTAAAACCCTCTCCGTTGCCTGGAAGAATCTTTTCAGCACTGCTTCATAATTAAGTTTATTATTTAATTATTATTATTTTTTTATATATATATTATGCATTCTATTTTTCAGGTATATTCATGTGTGTTTATAATTGTAAACTATTTTTTATTTTTATGTATTTTATTTTATTTTTTTTTTATTTTTTTTTTTTTTTTATTTTTTTTTTATTTATTTATTTATTTATTTATTTATTTTTTTTTTTTATTTCTACTAATTTATATATTTTTTGCGTACATTTTATTTCATTTTAATCTCTCCTTTTAGTTAATTTTTTTTTTTTTTTTTTATTTACCCCGCTTTTTTCCCATTTCCCTTCCCCCCTTCTTCCTTTCCTCTCCTTCATTGTCTATCTAGTTTTGTTTATGCTCTTCCGTGATTGGCTGTTGCCTTCTTCTTTCCTATTGGCTGTTCCTTCTGCTTGCTCCCTCTCCCTCCCGCATTCCCCTTCAGTCGTGCCGCTACATTCATTGTGGACGCACGTCTTTTTTGCGCCTGACGAAGAAAGACTAAGTTCTTTCGAAAGGCCTTGCGCAGTTAACTTATTTTATGGTGTTTAAAGAAGTTTTTTTCATTTCAATCGATTAAAAAGAAATTTCATCGTTAAATTAATCTGTATGAAAGGATAATATAAGGCTCTAAAAATCAACAAAAACAAAAATGCCTGTTACTAATACAAATTTACATATATGTTTTCTTATCTATAAAACATTTATTTGTAATTTTTGTGTTTTAATAGATACATTAATGTCTTTAAAAATCTAAATTGATGTTTTAATTGTAATGTAACTATTAAAGCATACTTTAATCAGAGCCGTAGCTAAAGAGGGCTCAGCCAGCGACGTGCGAAGAGAAAATTGCGCCCGAGGTGAAGTTTCAATTTGGTGTCCCCCCTCCCCATCCCCATTTCTCTTTGTGACTGGTGTTACAAAATTTTTTAAAACATTTAACTCTAGATAATTTATCAATAACTCAACACACATATTTATTATTATTATTATTTATTATTTTTTATTTATTTATTTATTTATTTTTTACAAATTTAGTCATTTATAACACTGAAAATTGTAAATTTAATAATAATTCAAAAGAGCTACATAAATAAAGCAAATTAAAAAAAAATAATAAAAAAAAACTGTTTATTATTTGTCTTTCAAATTTGTTTATGTTTAGTATTATTTTTATTTATCATTTGTGTAAAAGAACAATAACTATATGAATCATATATATATATATATATATATATATATATATATATATATATATAATTTCTGATTAATGGTAATGTTTTATTACTTAATTGATGTTAATGGGAAAATATCTGCTTTTAAAACATTTGAATTCTCTAAATAAGTTATAAATAGCTCAACACACATATTTATTTATTTAATTTTACAGATTCGGTCATTTATAACACTGGAAATTTTGAATTTAATAATAATTCAAGAGCTATGTAAATAAAGCAAATTAAAAAAAAGCACAAATAACTGTTTAATATTTGTATTCTAATCTTGTTTATGTTTAGCATTGTTTTTATTTGTAATTTGTGTAAAAGATGAACTTTTAAAACCGTTTGAAACTTTTGCATTGCTTTAAGTAATTTCGAATAAATAAAAAAAATTCAATTAGATAGTTTGATTATGAGTTTATTTCATATAGAGCTTAAAGTTTAAATCGCATTATACGCTTAGAAATGTACTTGGTTCTTTCTGAAACACTTCATAAATAAATCCACAACGAAAAGGGAAATCCATTTCTGAGTTCGGTATACTGGAAGGAAGAAATTACAACCTTTTTCCCTTTTCACCCCTGCTGACGCACGCGCAGAAACGAGTTAATCAGAAGCCGAAATTTTCAAAGTCGTACCATTAGCAGCCGTTCTCTCCCCAGACGTTTGTTATCACGTGTACTCCACAAAAGAGAATTTTTGAGCGTATGCACGAATTGTTTTGCTTTTATTTTTATATAAGTGAAATAGGAGCAGCCAAATTAGAGATGCAGAATGGCTGAAATTTCTGGCTCGAACGCCCCGGACTGTACAGAAAAATAATAGCCGGGCCCGGTAAAAACTTAAATGTTCGGCCAGTTTGCTCCGCACAACACAGTTCCCAACCCGGAAAAAAGTTAAAAATCTCGGCCTTACTAGGAAGATCTCCATTGGGGGCATACTCAGAATTTTTTGAAAAAAAAAATACGAATTAAACTACTCATGTAGGTAATAAAGGATCAGTGAAAATTAGCGGCGGAATTACATTATTAGATATGTAAAAAATAAAATAGTTTGGAATAATTGGCGTGAAAAGCTGAAAGCGACGCGGGATTTGGCGAGCAGTGCATTTCCTCGCCAAAAGCAGACGATTTTAACGAATCTGCAGCATTTACTGCAACGTCACTCCACTACTTTTATAGAATATCTCTCTTCTGACCAATGAGACTGCTCCATGCGGTGATTTGACCGTTTTCTATAAAAGCGGTGAAGTGACGCTGCAGAAAATGGTACAGATCTTTAGTGGTGTTGTAGCTTGTGCAACACTGTTAAAAATCTGCTGCATTTTGCTGCAGCGCACTCCACCGCTTGTATATAATATCTCTATTCCAACCAATGAGAAAGCTCCATTTCACGGTCAAGTAACTGTTTTCTATACAAGCAAGGGAGTACGTTGCAACAAAATGCAGCAGATTTTTAACAGTGTATTTTTCAATTTGGAACAATTTTAATCAATTTAAATTGTGTTTTAAATGATAAAATATATTAATTTCATTTTGTTATAAATACATATAAACGTATATGACAAAATTACACTTAAAATAAAGTAAAAATGCAAAACTAAAATTACTTAAACTAAACTTATTTAAATAAATTGAACATAGAAAGTTTTTTCTTTAAAAAGTATTCGAAGCGTAAAAGCGTATTTTTCAAAATTTCGTTTTTTCACCAACCGGAGATAAATCGCCAAAAAAACGAAATTTTTATTATTTTTTTTACGGACGTTATAAGGAGGTTCCGCCGAAATTTTTTTATAAACATATATAACTATATGAGAAGAACATTCTGTATTTTTTTCAGATTTTTCTGAGTATGCCCGTAAGGAGACCTTCCTTGTTAGCTTCGACTCGATAGAGGTTTGCACGGGCCCGGCCAGAATGAAACTTATTTTGGCCTGGTGTAAAAGTTAAAATTTTTTTTCGGCCCTAACAGAAATCATTGAAAACAGGCCCGACCGGTCCGATCACGCCCGATATAATTTCTACTATTTCAAAAAAATTTAGAATTTTAACACATAATTAAGATTTTTTTAAAGAATACTGTATACATATTTATGGGATGATTTTACAATATATTTTACAGAAAATACACAATAACAAGATTAATGATTACTTAGATTCTAAAACTTTCAACATTTCAATAAGAATTCACTAAAAAGTTAATATAGTTTAGAATAAAAAAAATTAAAAAAGAAAGTTAAAAGCACTATTACTTTTAAACTTACTTTTGAATAAAAAAGTAGATTTATGAAAATATTTCTAGATCATTTATTAAAAATTTTCTCAAATCCAATGGGAGTTTCTGATACATTTCTGAATTCATTTCTTTTCGGAAACGCATAAGATTAGCAGATATTCTAATTCAGAAAATATCTAATCCAATGCCGTTATCCATTTTTTGTTAAAAGCAATATATCTTTAAGAAAATGCTGAAAAGTTGGCATTTTGAATCGAATTTTCGGAAGCGACAGCGTCTAAGGGCGAAAATTCTGCAGTCACGTCACAAGAATTTCTCATATCTCGATAGTTAATGTATTTTCCAAAGATGAAAAACGCTACTCGATTACAAATCTCTTCAATAGTCAGGCTTGTCATTTTTATACCTTTGCAGTTAAAAATCAGTCAGAAAATGAGTCAAGGTTTCGCTTTGTTGAGTAGTGAAATTTAGAACCACCTTACGTATATTTCCAATGATTACGTTAACAGAAGTTCATTATCGCTATTAATACTTTTATAAAACATAATGTCTGCCCTAGACATCTTGAGAACAACTAATGTCAATACCGCTTTTTTTTTTTTTTTTTTTTTTTTTTTTTTTTTATTGGCCCGGCTCGTTTAATTTTTTGCCGGCTTTGCGCGTTTATTTTGTTTCTCGGCCCGTTTGAATTTTCGTCTTCATTCCATCAGTCCGGCCCGTGCAAACCTCTACGACCGGCATCGCTGAATTTCTACAAAACGTGGTCGATTTGGTTAAAAATTGTTCCGTACGAGGAAGTCTTATTGTTTAAGCTGATTATTTCTAGAATTATTATTTTAGCCCTTTTTTTTTTCATGTTTATAATCTTTATTTTTTAAAGGAGTGTCCTATGCTTCGATAATTTTTTTTTTTAATAAATCACAATTTGTATATAAATTATTCAGTCAACATTAACATTGTTGATGTACATTTCACGTACTAACATACCTACTATAGGCTTAAAAATCTAAAAAAAATGCTATAAAGTAAAATCTTCTAAAACGGAATTTTATTGAGAAGTAACAAATTCGTTATAGCCAAGTTTCCTCCCTGGGGTCCCTGTTCCGGATTGCTATTGATCGGTACTACGATATTGAATGCCTTCTTCCCCATTGACAAAAAAAACTCCTTGCGTAAAAAAAAAAAAAAAAAAAAAAAAAAAAAAAAATAGAATTTTGAAAATATTCTTCGTGTCTGGTTTCAATTAAGGACTATTAAAGAAATCGATTATTTAAACTTTTAAAAATTATATGTAAATTATAGGGGAAGAGTTGCACAAAACCGGGTTGCGCAGATATCTCATCAAAATGAACTTTCATCTTTCGACCAACATCAGGAATCGCTTGTCGAAAGTCAGAATGAACAAAATTGTACTGTGTGCTGATTTTTTTTTTTTTTTTTTTTTTTTTGAAAGATTGCGTTTGATTTTTTTTTTTTTTTTTTTTTTTTTTTTTTTTTTAATATTCTGTTTGTTTCTACGTTTTACGCATATACTATTCAACTGTTTGGAAACTTATTAATATTGGTAAATGCTATATCTAATTCTTTGTTTTCCTGCTAATATTTTAAAACTTCTACAGATATTTTACTATAGGATTGAGAGTAAGGGCGCCTTGTTTTAAATTCTGTGTCACGTTGGGGTAAAACCGATTACTTACGAATGTGTCAAAAAATGGTATACCTTGTTTTGACTTACACTCATGGAATAACTTTGCAGGTTCGTTTATAATTTAGCATGGAATTTTAAACTACCATTTAATGCTGTTAACCTTTTAATGTGTCATTCATAGCACCTCTACACTTGTATTATAAATACGAGATGAGAAAATGGTTACTTTCCAGTCTTGGACTAAAGATTTATTTTTAACACATGGAAGAACTCATGTGCAATTCCGTTTTGTTAAAGATAACAAAAATTCATTTTTTTTTTTTTTTTTTTTTTTTTTTTTTTTTTTTTTTTTTTACTGTATTAAACAAGAATTTTTTTGACTAAAACTAGTTTTTACGGAGTTTTAAATATGTACCCTGTTTTACTTAAACAGTAAAATTGCGAAACATTTATAATTTATAGAAAATAATTAAAATAATATATACGGAATCCACTGGCGCACTCGAGGGAGAAGCTGAAGGGGCTGAAGCCCCTCCAGACTTTGAGATAAAAATGGTTATTTAAAATTTTCTTCTTAAAAATGGTATTTTTGAAAAATAATTATTTTGTTTTACCATTTTTTTCTCTGTTGCATATTTTCTTACGAAATTCAAAATATTAGCATATTTAATATTCACTGATTTACTAATTTTTAAAAAAAAAGTCTACTAATGTGTTACGTTGAGAAAAAGAATAGACGTATTTGATAGTCTAGAGGTCTAGACAAAGAATAGACTGTATATTTTTCCCAATGCAAGAGCATTTTATGATAAATATTGTAGACGATTATTTCTCAATCTTTAAAAACCTCAAAATCAAACATGGTTTTGAAATTTAAAGAAGCATTTATAAAATAACCAAGATCTGGGTACGTGCAGACCTCTGGAAAATGGTAGCCCCCTCCAAAGAATAATCCTGGGTGCGCCAATGACGCAGTCAAATAAAAGATATTCACTGTTATCTAAAAAATGTCGATTATAAAATAAACTCATAGTATTTCTATAGCAATGATGAATACAGGAGGCATCCCGGAGGTGGGGTATTCCCCCGGGGCAAAGAACCCCCCCCCCCTTGGAATATTTGAGATTTTGTGTTTTCAATGGTCAAAAAGTACATTCCCCCTCCCCCGCTTCCGAGAAATCTATAATGTCCACCCGAAGCAACAGAAATCCCTCCAGGAGAAATATGTCTGAATTCAATACTACTCTTTTTTAAATAATCTGCTACAAAAGTAGAATTTTATTTCTGTCTCTTCTACAGTTTTTTTTTCTAAACTGCACCAGACTAAAGCAGCTGAAAATATTCTCCTAGCGAGTCTTACATCTTTTTTTTGTCAAAAAATACAAAGGTAACGCCTGCTTTGCATGATCGTCTTTCCCCTATACGGCGACCAGCACAAGCATATCGTAAATTCATTTATCATTTAATCTTTCAAGAAATACCTGGTACTCGCCACTTTGCTCCTGTCCCTCCCTCTCATTCATTTATCCCGCCCGTTTTACAACTACACTGCTTCTTCCCTTGCCCTTTCTCAAAATCCGCAATCCCATTAATAATATCAATCAAACGTAGACATTCGTTACCCAGCGCAGATTCGAAGAGTTGAAATCTGATACCGAGTCGAAAGACGGGTTTTCAAGGAGTCAAAGAATCGAAGAGTCGACAACCCAATCTTCAACTCTCGGCTCCCAAATCCAACACAGTGTTAAGCTGGTCCTACCACTCTGAGTGAGTGAGTTGACTCCGAATCCCAAACGGAGTTGAAATGAAAGTTCAACTCTTTTGAGTCGACTCGGTTAACTAGCTAGGAGTCGATAGTTCGATTCCCTTGGAAGGAATCGAGCGAGGCGTCGAGATTTAGAGTCGACTCTTCGACTCCTTCTTGGCCAACTCTACTTACTTGAAACGGTAAATTTCCATTTCTTTTCGACTAAATTAATATGTCAATAAACAGGGCGCATTTTACTATTTCGAAAAAGTAATGCCAATCAGGAATCTGAAGAAAAAAAAACAGCCCATCTGGCAACGCTGCATTTGTGATTTCAGACGTTTTGTTAAATATCTAGAAATATACATAAGGAATGACTCTCAAACTCCAGATGTGTAAACAAAATAGTACAGGTCATATATTTTCGAAAAGATTTTTTTCTAAAATCCAATAGGGGACCGTAAACAAATTAAAAAAGAACGAATATCTTACCCTGTCAAAACTAATGTAGCAAATGCGTTTTAGATTACGATTAAGCGACTTATGGTAATAAATTGCGTTCATTTTTATGCGGATAGCATGTATACTGGTAGAGAAATTTTTAGGTTTTATAAAAACAATCCCAAATTTTGCCAATTTTTTTGCTTATAATTTGCAGAGTTCTTAATAAAAAACAATATTCTTTTCAGAAAATATGAGAAACGACATTGTACATAATACCCTGTGATTAAAATTTTAAAATATTAATAATTGTATGGAAAATGAGCAGATTTACTAAATAAATTTTCACTGCGCGTGCATCAACTCTCTCTCTTAAAAAGAAAAAAAAAAAAAAAAAAAAAAAAAAAAAAAAAAAAGAGAAAAATAGCGTTTACATTTTCTATTTGCTAAATGTATTAGAGCAACCTTTATTAAAGTTTTGAAAATCATAGCTTGAAAATTCTGAAAATTATCGTCGAAGGAAAAAGATCAAAATCCGATATTCCCAAAATGAAGCAAAAAAAAAAAAAAAAAAAAAAAATTGAGGGCCTGTATGCATATATCATTGATAAGTATCTACACAATACTGCATGTACTATTGGATACAGAACCTCATCTTTTTGCTTCATTTTGGGAATAACGGATTTTGACCTTATTCAATAGTCGATAATTTTCAGAATTTTTAAAGAATGATTTTGAAACTTTAACATGAGTTGCTTTATACATTTAGTCAACATTATATGCAAATGAAATTTTTATAGAGTTGACGCATGCGTAGTGAAAATTTATTTATTAAACCTGCTCATTTTTCATAATATTATTAATATTTTTTAATTTTGATTACAGAGTATTATGTACAATTTCGTTTCTCATATTGTCTGAAAAAAACATTGTTTTTTATTAAGTATTCTGCAAATTATAAGCAAAAAACTTGGCAAAATTTGGGACCGTTTTTATAAAAACCTTAATTTCTATACGAGTATACATGGTATCCTCATAAAAATGAACGCAGTTTATTACCATAAGCCACTTAATCATAATCCGCAGTTTGAACGCCTTTGCTACGTTAGTTTTGACAGGGTTATTCAAAAGATATTCGTTCTTTTTCAATTTATGGAGGTCCCCTATTGGATTTTGGAAAAAAAAATCTTCTAGAAAATATATGACCTTTACTATTTTGTTTATACATCTGGAGATTCAGAGTGATTCCTTATGTATATTTCTTGATATTTAACAAAACGTCTAAAATTGCAAATATCAAGATTTTTTTTTTTTTTTTTTTCTGTGACTGCATTTGAAAAATCTTTAGCGCATTGTTCCGTGCATATCGTAAACCGAATCTTTTCTTTGGTAATTACTGGTGCCAATGTGTCATTTGGAAATTTGAATAAATTTACCCACCAGAGCTCAAAGGTTAACTGTGTCTGTAAGTCGTATCGTTGGGAAACATTCGGAATACGTCTGAATCGGGTGCTTGTTGTGTGTGTCTGTAAAAGACAAAACATGCGATTACCATTTCACATACTAGTTTTACAGTGTCTAGATGTATATGGAGTGGAATATAACAGGTGAAGCAGTATCCAAAAACTTACATTTTCACCGAAGTGCGACTAGTTTATTGAGTCGATTGAATAGAAATCCTGTGTATTTTTTTTTCTTTTTATATATAGCTGTGATGCAATTTAAACTATGAGAAATTTACTTTTGAAAGATAAATTCTGCAAAACACAGACGTAAAGAGATTTCTGCTGTAGTATTTGACGTTTTAGAAACGAACGAAAAATATTTTAAATTCACTGCATTCATTCTGGGATATATTTTTAATTCATTTCAAACCACATATTTTTAGATCCTGTAATTAACCAAGATTTTTGCTTTTACGGGCTTTAAACCTGCTAAGATATCCAAGTAACATGAATGCTTACTAATGCATTATAGATATATGCGATTTCAACACTGTGTCCTTTTTAAGTAACGAAGGCGGCCAACCTTGGCAAGGTCAAGATTGTGTTTAAGCGAAGCTCGTGATAGAACTGTTTTCTTTGTAGTTTAATTGTAATTTCTCCCACAATTGGCGAAGGTGAGGGGTAAAGTTGCCATGTTCACTTGCCTCCCGCTATTTAAAAGGACTATAAACACTGTACTAGCACTATAGTAAAGGAATTAAAGCGAGAAGAAGGCTTATTTCCATACACGTAGCGTAAATCCTTGAATGTCAGAGAAACAGTGCAAATAACTAACAAGGAAGGTCTCCATACGGGCATACTCAGAAAAATCTGAAAAAATTACATAATGCTCTTCTCATATAGTTATATATGTTTATAAAAAATTTTTCGGCGGAACCTCCTTATAACGTCCGTAAAAAAATAATAAAAATTTCGTTTATTTGGCGATTTATCTCCGGTTGGCGAAAAAACGAAATTTTGAAAAATACGCTTTTACGCTTCGAATACTTTAAAAAAAAAACTTTCTATGTTCAATTTATTTAAATAAGTTTAGTTTAAGTAATTTTAGTTTTACATTTTTACTTTACTTTAAGTGTAATTTTGTCATATACCTTATATATGTACTTATAACAAAATGAAATTAATATATTTTATCATTTAAAACACAATTTAAATTGATTAAAATTGTCCCAAATTGAAAAATACACTGTTAAAATCTGCTGCATTTTGTTGCAACTCACTCCCTTGCTTGTATAGAAAACGGTTACTTGGCCGTGAAATGGAGCTTTCTCATTGGTTGGAATAGAGATATTATATATAAGTGGTGGAGTGCGTTGCAACAAAATGCAGCAGATTTTTAAGTGTGTGACACGGTCAATTCGCCGTGCTATGGAGCATTCTCATTGGTCAGAAGAGAGATATTCTATAAAAGTAGTGGAGTGACGTTGCAGTAAATGCTGCAGATTTTTAACAGTGAAGTCAATTAAAATCAATTTTCAGATTCGTTAAAATCGTCTGCTTTTGGCGAGGAAATGCACTGCTTGCCAAATCCCGCGTCGCTTTCAGCTTTTCACGCCAATTATTCCAAACTATTTTATTTTTTTTACATATCTAATAATGTAATTCCGCCGCTAATTTTCACTGATCCTTTATTACCTACATGAGTAGTTTAATTCGTATTTTTTTCAAAAAATTCTGAGTATGCCCCCAATGGAGACCTTCCTTGTAAGCAGTAGAAGTGGCATGCATGAAACGCAGGAAACTGGGCTCATTTGGCGCGCTTTGGTATAGTCGCCAATAGCGATAATTATCAAAATGAGGAGAAATGCTCTGGTGACTACTATATGCGCGAAAGTAGTGCGCCCCGACCTTCTCGTGGAGGGAGTCAAAACCCCTTCTCCAAGAATTAGGTCAAAGATCATACAATACATTACAAGTAGAAGTTTAGATAATATGTTCGCTGTTATGCTCGTTCTGTGTGAAAGTGGAATTTTCGATAAATAAAAATTTATTATTTTAGCGAGTCCTACATCAGTGAAGATTTTTCTATTGTACGTATTCAACGACTATCTACTTGCAACTTGCCATATAGAAAATATATCATAACAACAGATCATTCACATTAAAAAAATCTTTCGCAATCTTTAAGTCTCCAGATCGCTCCAGATGAACTGTCAAAAGAAATGTCGTTTTGAATTCTCGCGCGGGAGTTGGCATAAGGAGGTTTACTACAAAAATATTTGGCGAATTGCAGGATGCAATAAAGTTGCCTACGATTGGATCCTCCCTCTGAGTGAGCTTCCCAGCAGAGCTAATTGCACTGTTTCAGTTAGTTACGGTTTCAGAAGTCTTCTATTCTTTTCCTATAAGCCTAGAAGAAAATAGTGTTATTACCGCCCCCCCCCTTTTTTTGCTTCAAAAAGGGAGGACGTTGATAGATGGCGCTAGTGTTTCTTCCGTTGCTGAGTATCTGCCGTTTTCCAATGCATATAAATTTAAATCTAATTTTTTCTGTAATAAATCAACACTTTAAACTGCTCTAAATTAAAAATACGTTAGATTTTTTTTCTTCTAATAATGAAAATGCACTTGAGGAGTAATTTCAATGATTTCATGACAATTAGTTTGTAAGGAAATTAAGCAGTTACAAACTTTATCATAGGACGAAGTTTTCTTTGCACATTTCATTATTTCTAAAATAATATATTGAATATACATCATACTATAATAAATTGTTGTAAGAATATTATTTTTTTCATTTTTATTTATTTATTTATTTATTTTATTTTATTTTTTGTTTTATTTTTTGTACAGCTAAAATATTTTAATCCTCTTTTGACAATCTTTTAATCAATACTCATCATTACATCTTTGTAGCCAATTGATAAACTATGAGTAAATTGAGATTTTAAAAATGAATAATATTTCAGAGCTTTAGTTTTTGATAAAATATTTTAAGGTTTATTAACCACAAATGAAATGAGAAGTTATTTTTTCCAAATCTAGGGAAAAAAAAAAGAAAAAAGAAAAAAGGAAAAAGAAAAAAAAACTTTCCTCAAAGTAGAATGCATTTTCTTTCAAATATTTTTATTATTTATTTATTTATTTTAGTTAAAATTAGATAAAATCACTTTTTTTTCACAATAAAAATATTTTACTCCAGTTTCGATACCTTTTTAAACAATATTCATTATTATATCTTTACAAACAGTTGATAAACCAGGAGTAAATCGAGTTTTGAAAATTTTTTGACATCAAATGAGAAGTTGAATGATTTTTTTTTTCAAATCTAGAAAAAAAAAAAAAAAAAAAAAAAGAAACAAGGAAAGAAAAATAAAAGATATTTACCTGAAAGTAGAATGCAGAGCTCCCAAACGGTCCGCCAACGGAATACCAGAATTTTCTTAGAAGAAATTTTCTTTTTGGATTTTTCTACAAATTGCCGGGAAACCAATTTTGGAGGTTATTTTTTGCGTAAATTCTGTAGAAACCTATCAGGAAATTTTCTGTTATAAAATATTGATATTCACTTCGCGAACCAATTGGGAACCCTGAGTATGCAATTTCTTTAAAATATTCTTTTTTTTTTTTTTTTTTTTTTTTAATTAGATAAAATCAGTTTTTTTTATTTTTGTATTATTAAAATATTTTACCCCTCCTCCTTTTTTATAATTTTTAAATCAATATTCCTTATTATATCTTTACAGCAAGCTGATAAACTATGAGCAAATTGAGTTTTTAAAAACTTATAATGATACAGACCTGTAGTTTTTGATGAAATAAGGGTTTTTTAACAAAAAAATCAAATGAGAAATTGATATTTTTTTCAAATCTAGAAAAAAAATTAATATTTTTAAGTTTAAATTAGATAAAATAATATTATTTATTAATTTTTATTTATTTATTTATTTATTTATTGTACAATTAAAATATTTTATCCTTTTGATAACTTTTTAATCAATATTCATTATTGTATTTTTACAGCCAGTTGATAAACTAGGAGCAAATTGAGTTTTTAAAAATTTATATTTCAGAGATTTAATTTTTGTGAAATAGTAGTTTATTAACAGAGAATCAAATGAGAAATTAATTTTTCAAATTTAGAAAAAAAAAGAAGAAAGAAAGAAAGAAAGAAAGAAAGAAATACCTTCCTGAAAGTAGAATGAATTTTCATTACATTCCCCTATTACTACTCTTCCATAAAATAAAGGTTTTTTTCCTTGTGCTAGATAACATAGGTTTCCGTGTTGCCGGTTCTTCGGCAATAATCTCTGGCTCCATATAGATTACTATCATACCTGCTGAAACATTATTTTATAAACCATAAAAAATTAGTAAGTTGAGTCAGAGTTTTCAAAAAATATATACGAAATTACATTTTTAAAATATTCAACTGTAAGAAAATTTAAATTGTGAGCTATTTAAAATATTTAGAAAACATTGCAATAAATGTGAACTATGTGGCGGCGTTGTTGCTACCTAGAATATGACATCAGTGGTATTCACGAACATTTTGGGGATTATAATATACATATATTCCGCCGCTTCAAAAATTTTCCAAGTTAAACAGATTTCCATCTTAAACAGAGTCCGTCTTACAAAGAATTTAATGTATCCCCTTCTCTCTCTGTATACACACACATACAAACATATATATACAGGGTGTTTCGCTACTAGACCGACAAACTTTGAGGAATGATACTAGACATGAAGACAAACATTATTAAATCGGAAACCATGGGGCGCAAACATCTTCTGTAGGAGCTAGGGGCCATTAAAACTTAAGGTTCAAAATTTCAAACGATGATAAAAAACGGAAAAAAGGGTCGATTCGTTTGCGGTTTTCACTAAAATCATTCTTTATACCACAATTTTTTTAGAAAAAAAATTAAAAGGTTACGTTCAAAAATCGTCGATAGAGGGCACTTTAGAGTAACGAACAACTACTTTTTACCGTTATTTTGTGCATGGGGTTGAAATTATTCTAAAGTTTAGACTTTAACTTAAATTTTAAGCCCAAAATCGGAAACATTGGGATCGGGTAACTAGCGAAAATTGAACTGTGAACAGAGGGGGAGATTTTAAATGCTCATAAATACTGGACAAACAAATCGATTTTGTTGCGGTTTGCGTGTAGGTCATTACTTTGGTAGTTATTTTATACAAAATGACGCACAGCTTTGGTGTCCTCATTTTTTGATAGAGGGCGCTTCCGACACATCTTTGACATTTCAATGACATTACGCCTGGGTATTTTACTACCAGAACAACATACTTCCAGGAAGTGTTACGGATACAAAGACAACTCGGAATCACATAGGAATGTAACGTTGGAAATGCCTTTTTTGCAAATTACGTTTAAAGGAAGCAAGGAAAAAATAACAGAAACAGCAGAGAAAGAGCGACATGTTAATGTGACAGAAAACTGTTTATTTAAAGGTTTTACTAGAAAAGGTGTTCGAAATTACGACCAGAAGTAGTCCGGCAAGTTCGACAGCGACGGTAGATGACGCTGCAGTTTCCTTGCGTTAGATGGCGCTAAACGGTAATGCGCCTGAGCAGCGATCACTTTGAAGTGATCATTCGCGAACCGGTTCCAAAGGTAGCAGCATGAAGTATTTGAACGATGAACAGCACGATAGGGCTCCTCTACATTTTACCAGAGACGTTTGCCGACACTTCAAAGTAACATATGGACAGTGGTGAATAGGTCGTGGTGGCCCAGTTCATTGGCCTACTAGATCGTCGGATATATCATGTATGGACTTCTGCTGGAATCAAATGAAATATAGGGTGTATGAGACTCCCGTACCACCAGTTGAAGACCTCGCAGCTGGTATTTCTGTAGCTGCCAGAAAACTAACAAAGATGCCAGGAATCTTTCAAAGTGTGAGTAATTCCACGCGACGCCGCTGTCAAGCATGCCGGACTTCTGGCCGTAATATCGAACATTTTTGCAGTAAAACATTTAAAAAAACTGTTTTCTGTCACATTTACGTGTTGCTTTTTCTCTGTTGTTTCTGTTTTCTTTTCCCTGTTTCCTTTAACCGTAATTTGGAAAAAAAGGCATTTCCAACGTTACATTCCTATGCGATTGCGAGTCGTCTTTGTATCCGTAACATTTCTTGGAAGTATGTTGGTCTGGTAGTAAAACACCCAGGAGTAATGCTATTGAAATGTCAGAGATGTGTCGGCAGCGCCCTCTATGAAAACAATGAGGACAGCAAAACTGTACGTTATTTTGAATAAAATAATTACACAGGGACTGACTAACACGCAAACCGCAACAAAATCGAATTGTTTGTCCAATATTTATGAGTGTTTAAAATCTCCCCCTCTGTTCACAGTTCAATTTTCGTTAGTTACCCGATCCCAATGTTTCCGATTTTAGGCTTAAAACTTAGGTTAAAGTCTAAACTTTAGGATAATTTCAACCCCATACACAAAATAACGGCAAAAAGTAATTGCTCCTTACTCAAAAGTCTAAAGCGCCCTCTATCGATAATTTTTAAACGTACCCTTTAAAATTTTTTTCTAAAAAAATCGTGATATAAATAATGATTTTAGTGAAAAACGCAAACGAATCGACCTTTTTTTCCGTTTTTTATCATCGTTTGAAATTTTGGACCTTAAACTTTAATGGCCCCTAGTTCCTGCAGAAGACGTTTGCGCCCCATAGTTTCCTATTTAATAATGTTTGGCTTCATGTCTACTATCATCCCTCAAAGTTTGTCGGTCTGTTAGCGAAACACCCTGTATATATATAAACTGTTATAATCGGGTTGATACGAGTTGTGAAATATCCAGAAAATGAAATTCATCGATAACAATATTTTCTTATCTCTAAGCGAAATTTTGCGCATTTATGCTAGATTTTTTTTTTTCAAAATACTAAATATTCACCTGTAAAATAAGGGATCCAGTCCGGACCTTCTATAATACCATATTTTAATAAGCATAATTAAATAAATAAATAAGCAAAAATAAAATAAAATTCTTAGATTTTGATGTTCATAAAATAATAATCAATAAACTCCGATTTAACCTTTCATTAGACGCGTTCGTAAATATACAAATATGTAGCACCTACAGTCGTCGTTTAATCTGTCCGTCTGTCCGCAAAAACTACCCAACGAATATTTTGAATATATATTTGTAACGTCATTTTGTCGAATCTTTTCAAATTTTATGAAAATCGATATATAGTTCAATTATAGTGATAATCAAAATTATTCCTTTACATTACGATCAATTTAAAAAATTAGTTTCAAGTGCATTTTAATGATCTTACAGTCTTTCGAATTTAATACCATTCATATGCATCTATGAAATATATACTAAAGTATATACATTCTGTGCATTCTGTGTTGCAAAGAATTTTTTTTTTTATTAATGTACAGAGCTATACAAAAGTATTCTATCACAATGATATAGGGGAAACATTGTTTCGATGCGTTTAAATTGTATTAAACTATTACACATTTTATGAAACTGATATAAGTTGCTGAGGTTTAATACAAGTTGATTCCTGTTCAATATGAAGCATTTAGTATTTACAGGGAAACATAGAAGATTTCGGATATTGTATTGTGTCCGTCATTGACTTCTCATATAACTGGACTAAGAAATAGCAACCTTTCTTAAACCCATCATCAACCTCCCCACCATCACGTGATGGTTGGGAGAATGCACGCCAAACCAGTTTCTCCCACCGATCCCACCAGCCACCAAGACCTTTTCGACTGCGTTACGTTCTTTTATAATGAGAATGGAAACAGAAAATTACCAAGAAGGGATCATTGCCAAAAAATACACCCTTTTGGCGAGGAAAACTTTCCCCAAAACTCGAAGGTTCCTGCTTCAAGAATCCGTTATCTAGCCATTCCTGATCTAACAAGGGCACCACCAAACATGGTGCACACAGATTTTGATGATTTCAAAGTATGTTGTAGGGGTCATACCACTAATTATTCAGCTGAAAGGATTCTTTCAAATGGGCCTTAGTTTATGAGAATTTGGTGGTCAAAGTTCAGCGTATATTTCAAATACTTATTAGTACGTACGGCACATGTGAATCAATGGCGTCGTGGTAACGTACGAGCATGCAAGTCGAAAGGTTGCGGGTTCGAATCAGTTATCGGCCTTTTATTTATTTTTATTTTTTTTACACATCGCAAATTATAAGCAGAATTGAAAATTCTACAGCTTTGAACCTTTTGATATTTTCTGAAGAGGACAGTTTATTTTGTCAACATTTTTTTATTATTATTTTTTCAAAATATTGTGAACTGACTGAACTTCAGGGTTCAACTAAAAGTACATTTTGCAACAAATAAATAAATAAAAATTTGTATTTAATTAAAATTTTGAAAAAGTATAAGAAAATTTCAATATTTAAAAATCTCCACTACTTTAAATATTAATATTTTCGGATTAATCAGTCACTTTTTTTTCTTTTCAAATGTGTATTACACAATATTGTGCTTCGATTTTTAGATAATTTAATACTGCATTTAATATAATTTATATTACTAAAATACTCAATTCGTGATAAATATGTTTAAAAATATATTAAAAGTAAAAAAAAAAAAAAAAAAAGGTTTAATCATCATTTGTAAAAGTGAAAAAATAAGACCAATAAAAAGAAATCTTCATTTATTCTGATAATTACGGAGGAAAGCAGACGATTAAAAAAAGTATTTTTATATGTATTATAAATTTTATCTCATTAAACAGAATATAAAAAATTACGCGCTTCTGTTAGGAAAAAAGTTTTTGATATGGAAATTTGAATATTCTGGGAAAATCTAATATTTATACATTTTTCATAACACAGACACACGTTTGACATCCTATCTGTTTGTAAGCAATTATATTATTTTTTATAATTTCTCGTTTCAAAATCTACAAAGGATTTAAACCCATATGAATGTAAATAAAATATGCTTATTTAGCTCAGAATTAATATCTTTTTAGACACAATATAAAATAAAAAGGCATGTATTATGATTTAAAAGTTGTTTTGTTGTATTTTTGTTTCTTTTTAATGGATTTTGGTGGCGCCATCTAGTGCCGATTCTAAAAATGGCTGCAAAGTGGTTAAAAGATATAGTTCCGAGTATATTTCTGTATTTTATAGTAACAAGGTAGAACCCGTCGAATTTCGACGAAAGAAAATGTTTAAGAAGAAATTGTTTCATTGATTTATAATAAATCTACTTAATTAGTAGCAATAAAAAATAAACCTTATGTTCGTAAGTCTAACTCTTAAACAAATGATATTTAACCTAATGTTAACAAAATACTATTTCTATAAAACTCAGTTGTAGAAATTATTAAAATTAAACTTAATCGATATGTAAACTATAAAATATAAGGAAGATCTTGTATTATTATAAAATTATCAATTACGGATCTTATGCATGGTATTCCAAAATGTAAAATAGCAAAATGTACTCCACTTTGACTGAAATCATAGAATTTTTTGCCCCATGAAATCTAAATCCGACATTATTTTTACCACTTCAAAATTTACATTTGCACCTCTCTTATCCGTATTCATGTTTTTTAAAAAATGTATTTTAATTTGATCATTTCAAAATCATTTTAATTCAAAACTTGAAATCTCGATTGCTATTAGCTATAAACAGTTATTAATTTATTTCTATTCTTTTAAGTGTAAATAAACATTTCTAAAATAACCTGCATGCAATAAATACGGTATGCAATATTCCTGTGACGTCAGAGTGTGAAAAGAAAGTGTTGTATCGAGTTTAAAGAAAGTTTTTAATAAAATAAAATCCTTTAAGTAATAAATAAAAACGAACGAAAACTAATTTTTTTCACTTTAAAAAATGGCAACAGAAAGATACATTAATTTGCTTTTTGAGACTTTTTTAATTTTCATTTTAATAAAAATGGAGTAAGTCTGTTGCCACAATTCAAAAATAGTATAAAAAACTACGAAAAAATTAATAACACAAAAACAAATAAAGATACAGCTTTCAAACAAATTGCAATAAAAAGTAAATTTTTTTTCCTATACGATGGTATAAAAATTTAAAATATACGGTAATTAGAAGCTTAAAAATTTGCAAAAAAAAAATGTCAAACTTAAATTTCATTTCAAATTTTAAAGTGTTGCCATTCGCAAAATGACGTATGCGTTCCGCACAGATACGTTTGGCCTTTATAATATAGATGTGCAAGTTTCAATGCGGGAACATTGCTATTTTCGATAAAATATGGATGTTAAAATATTTTAACAACAAATTTATGTAGTCCTATGAGATGGCAAACGGAATCTCATTTTTAAGCATATTTTGAGGCTTCGTCCCATCGTCTATGTCGTATTTCAGTTGAATTACGGAAAGAGTGTTTTGATTTGATAAAAAAATAGATGTAATCTGTCATTTCTTATTTGTGCAAACGATAACTTATGTTCATGTTGAACTTTGGAGATAAATGTATTTACAGAAAATTGGAAAATTGAAAACTTGAATAACTGGTAACAACTTGCATTTTAACATTACTGCATTAATATTTTATTACTTTTTCGAAGATACGCATTACTTGAATAATCTAATCCTAAAGACGTTTAAAAAATTGCACCCGAAAATTATTTTGTATTATTTATACATATACAAAAAAAAGGCAAGTTTTCATTTAGAATGCTATGAAATAAAAAAGCGAGAGGAAAAAAAAATCATTATTTCAGGATTGTGCTTAAAATAAAAAACGCGAATAATAATTAATAAAAAAAAAGTTCTAAGCGTAAACTAGTTTTGTAGTTTTGTCAATAGAAATTTTCGTTTAAAAATTGCAGAAAAAAAAAATAAATTTTCATGAAAAAATTTAAAAATGTAAATGTAATTTATTAAGAAAATATCAAAAGCTGTAGCAATTTTGTAATAAAAATACTTAAAATTTGTAACGTGTAAAAATACAAAAATAAATTAATAAACGCCGATGACTGATTCGAACCCGCAACCTTTCGACTTGCAGGGGCGTACGTTACCACGACGCCACTGATTCACATGGGGCGTTCGTACTAATAAGTATTTGAAATATACGCTGAACTTTGACCGCCAATTTCTCAAAAACCAAGGCCCATTTGAAAGAATCCTTTCAGCTGAATAATTAGTAGTATGACCTCTACAACATACTTTGAAATCATCAAAATCTGTGCGCACCAAGTTTGGTGGTGCCCTTGTAAGTATCCGAAGTACTGTATATTTTAAAAACTTCGCTATAGTATGAATACACCTCATTTTCTACATCTGATGTGCAAATTCTGACTTGTTATATGAGAAAACAGCAGATGTCTGAGATCTGCTGTTATTTTTCCATGAGTTTCTGAGATGTGTTGTGGATAGCTCATTATAAAATTATGATAATAAATAAAATATATTTAACTATAAAATTATATAAATACTTTTACAAATAAAACCAAAGTATCTCAGATATTACTATAACAATAATTGATAAAATTGACAGTATTTATACTGTCTTTATGTATAATTAACATGAAAAATGAAATCCTATTAAAATTATTTGAAGTTTGAGGTGATATAGAAATAGGTTACCAAAATTATGAAAGGCAAATAGACAAATAGACCATAGAAGGCTGTTTTAATAAACTACTCATAGGGGTGCATAGTTTAATACAAAAGCAAAACATCCAACCAGTTTCTGTTTTAGGTCGTATTATAAGCTTATATTTAACAATACATTTTACTTATACTCTTTTTTCATAAATATTTTTTTATGTTTTAAACTTCATAAAGTATATTTAAAAGAGTTGACTAAATAATATGCACACTTCTAAAAATAAAAAACTTCTTAGAGAAATAGTAATTAAATTTTGTTAATTTCAAAACGATGTTCTATATAAATCCAAGTCAATGAAATGTTTTATACTATTTTAAATATCGAAAATGTATGCCAGGATTCGTACACTTCAAAGACGTTTAATTTTAATTTTCGTATTGGGCTACTTCCATAAAAATATGTCATGTCTGTCACACACAACGATTTTGGCTACCAATATTTTGTCTTGTTAAGAAAAAAAAAAAAAAATCCTTTTTCAGTTATAATGACAATTACTTTATAAAATTTCTGGTAATAAGCATCTAAAATCCCCCGGAATTTTTTGAAGTGTATGCGCCCTATATGCTAAAAAAGAAAGGGAATTTCATATAATATATATTTTAATAGATTCACATGAGAAAAAAATTAGAGTATTTAGATATAAAATATCAGACGACTGTTTCTTTGCACAAAAAGTCCAAAGCTTTCCTCAGGTAATAACGGCATCCTCTAAAATGGGAGAAGCCGTTGTAAAACAATATCGTGTGATTGTGGTTGGTCGGCAGCAAAGAAATAGACTGGTACAAGAACATCAGCTTCGAAAACACGTAACTGCGCCATCTGTTGGTACCTTTGTAATCCTGCGCTACCATGCATAGCAGGAAAGCAAACATTACAGGATGAAGCAGTGGGCGCGCGCACCCGCCGCGCGCCAAGGACGAAAGATAGTTTCGTTGATATGCGCGCGCAGACGCCGCGTTTTTTCTCCGGTCAAGAACAACACTTGCTTGTGTAGCGTGGGTCGGCCATCTTGCTTTATGCTGATACTCGCCGGCTCGTAAAAGCAGTGAATTTATTAAGCATTTACAGCTTTTTAAAACAGGGTAAGTGACAGATGCTTATGTATATGTTATTTATTTAAATGTTCCCATAAGTTTCCATTTTAATTTAAAGATCATTATCGCACTATTGTGTAGTTAAAATGTAATCTATGCCATATATTATTAATACATTATTATTACGTATTTTTATATTAGTATGCATTTATATTAGTGTGCAACGCAATAGTATTATTATTCTTTAATTATTATAGTAGTAATATATAGAATAGTATTATATAGTATAGTATTATTTAGTATAGTAGTATTGTATAGAATAGCATTATTATTATTATTCTGATTTTTCTGATCTTGTAACAGATCGCTGATAATGTGCAATAATTTAATATAATATAACAACGCAATAGTATTATTATTCTTTAATTAATATAATAGTATTATATAGTATAGTAGTATTGTATAGAATAGCATTATTATTATTATTCTGATTTTTCTGATCTTGTGACAGATAGCTGATAATGTGCAATAATTTAATATAATATAACAACGCAATAGTATTATTATTCTTTAATTATTATAATAGTATTATATAGTATAGTATTATACAGTATAATAGTATTGTATAGAATATCATTATATTCTTTTTTATTACAAATTAAAATAATGATTTTATCACAGTTTTTTAATAAAAGTGGAAACTTGTGTTAATATTTAAATTACATATAAATGCATAAAAATCTGTCGCTTACATTTTAAAATGAAGAGGGTGAAAAATTATATATTATTAACGTCCTCATACTTTGAGTGAAAATGATTAATTGCAAAGAATTCATTACTATCACGAATAAAATTTAAAAGAAAACAATACTTTTCAATTGTTAAACATTTTTCTTTCCTTTAAGAGAATAGCATCAGTTCTTTCATATCTATACATACATTTCCCCTTAATGAAACAATAAATAATAGACACTCATTAAATAATAATAATAATTCAATATATACTATAAGGTTGAAATGCGCGGGTCTCCCCCCTCCTTCCCCCCATCACGTGCTCCTCGCTGTGCTTCATCCCTGTAAAGTTTGTTTTCTAGCACTGCTCAAAGTAGCATAGGTTACGTAGCGGTGAAAGAAGTCTGCGTTTACATTGCGCCAATGAGAGCTTTCTATCTTTTTCCCTCTCTCTAAGATCTTTGTCGGCAGTGTCCACAGATCTAGAAGAAATTCAAGTCTACTGGGAAATTTAGAGAATTTTTTCTCATCTGTTTGAAATTTTCACTAGCCCTTCAATGACAAACTCCCTCTCTATAAGGAATGATCATTCCATTTTTTAGCAGGTGGGGAAAGGTAGGAGGGAGTGATAGTGGCCTCTGCACGCGGTACGAAGAGAATGAATGTAGTACGATTGTTTTGATTTGGCTCCATTTGATAATTTGATTAAGCCTGCGCTATGTCTAATGATGTTACAACCAAAAGACCTTTTTCAAGGCCAACTTCGACTAATTTTGATGACGACTCGAAACAGAATTTGGCTAATGATTATAGGAATAAAATATTGACCTCAGAAAAAGATGTTGACGATTTGGAACGGACTTTGGCTAAAGATTGCATGAATACGGATAATATTGACCAGGACTCGTCACCTTTGGTTTAATTTTTCTTTTGAAATTTTCCATAAATTAGTATTTCATGATTATTACTTAGAATGTATCTGCTTACAAAAAAAAAAAAAAAAAAAAAAAAAAAAAAAAAAAAAATCAAAACAATTTGAAAGCTTGTAAATAAAGTTAAACGATTATTAATTTATCTATTTTTTTGAGAGGGGAGGGGAGGTACAAATGACACAATTTTAAGATATAAAGAATTATGAAATCTAATACAAAAAAATTTCAGTAATATGGCTTTAGATATGTTACTTACTTTTATTTTTCACCAATTTTAAGATTGTTTAAAGTTAAAGAATTGTGAAACCGAATAAGAAAAAATTTTAATAATCTGCGTTACGTTACTTTTATGATACGTTATTTTTATTTTTCGCAAAAAGAAAAAAAAAAAAAAAAAAAAAAAAAAAAAAAAAAAAAAAAAGTAATTGTGCTTTAATTTTATTTCTTTAATTTTAATAAGGAGAAGGAGCACTGCACTTAAACTAGATAAAATTAGTGAGATTTCAATTTTAAAAATCCGATTTAAATTTAAAACAATTATTTTATTTTAATAACCAAATAATTAATTAAACATAAAACAAAAATGACATCTTCAGTGTTCCGCTAATGTATTTTAATTTCAAGTTGATAGATGAAGCCACTATTTCAATTAAGTGCTCTACCTTTCTGTACCGATCACTCCCTCCTACCTTTCCCCACCTACTAAAAAATGGAATGATCCTTCCTCATAGAGAGGAAGTTTGTCATTGAAGGGCTAGTGAAATTTTCAGAATACTGAAAGAAAGTTTATCAAAATCTGAAGAAAAAGGAAATTCTTTTTACTTTAGGGTGTTTCCTTGAGATTGAGAACGAACACGAGAAAATAATGAATGAGTGTGAAATAAGAAATGAACAAATTGTTTTCAAACAACTCTTTGATTAATGAAGGTCGGAGGAGGTTCGGAAATAGTAATCTCGCACCTCCCTTTTATTTCTGGAAATCCCACATGGCTAATAAATGATCAGCACCTGGACCTACTGTTGTTAAGGCGCAACACTAGTCAGTAAAAGACTTGGATGATAATGTAAAATCTATGGGGGTGTTCTTTTCAAATATCTCCCTCAAATTTTAACAATTTAACATGATATATATATATATATATATATTTCATAGGATAGCTCAGGACGATCTACAGCCGGCTTAGTTTTTACTTTTTCGATTTTGGTTTCAGATTTTTTTAAAAAAATTACGTTAACTTTCAAAACCGGTTTGAACCGGTTCTGAAATTGAAACCATAATAATATAAAAAATATGTAAAGAAAATCGAAAAAGTAAAAATTAAGCCGGTTGTAGATCGTCCTCAACTATCCCATGCAAAAAAAAAAAAAGTAAAAATATTAAAGTTTGAGCGAGATATTTGAAAAGAATATCCCCACAGACTTTACATTATCATCCGGGTCTTTTTCAGTGACTATTATGCGGCCTTAACTGCTCCAGCTGAGGGCATTGCTTTGTTTGTCATCCAGTCTTTTAGAATAGAAACTAGTTGTTGAGAGCCATCGTAATACTTACCCATCATGTATATGCTTAATATAATGTATGAAAATAAAACATGAGTAAACTATTTATAAAATGCACTGCACTTCCAAAGCAAAATTTTTTCGTATATTTAAATATTTTAATGTACATAGAAATGTTCTATTAATGAATTACTGACGAATCAATTTCAGCAAATTATGTAAAACGTCAAGCTACTCAAGTAGTACCGAATTGCATAAAAGAAACATCCTTATAACAAAATAATAATCATATTAACGAACAGTTTACTGCGTAGGATTAAGCGTATCATTTCCAATTAAATATATTTTTGAATTGAAATTTGAATGAAATACAGGGTCATGAAAAATTGAAGAATGTGGAAAACATGATTACAAACATCTCAGGAACTAATAATCCGATCGATTTCATTCTGTATGCGAAATTTGCGTTATTTTATTGCGTTTTAAATCCACTCCTTAAAACAAAAAAAAATCGAAAATTTTTATGTACATTTCATCAAACCGAATTTTTCGAGAGTCAAAAAAAAAAAAAAAAAAAAAAAAAAAAAAAAAAAAATTCCGGATAATCGAGATTACTGATATTAAGTAGGCTTCGTCCCATTCTTACATACTAAGTACATACAAAATTTCAAGTCTCTATCTCCATTTTTTTAGGGAGATAGGGCATTTACAGACTCACAGACACACAGACAGACATACACACAGACGGACGACGGCAATTTTTTTTTCTAAAAATATGTTTTTTGGAATCTCCAGTGTCTGAAAAGTGTAATTCCATTATTATTTTTTTTTTTTTTCGATTTTCAAAACGATTGCAAGACTTACCCTATGCAACGCATTAAGGGTAAGTAATAATCATTTGCAGATTTCGATATATCGATTGGAATCACTAGACATTTTTAAAATGAAACAACCCCTCATATGGTGCTTTATTTTGAGAAAATGGAGGAAGAAGCCCGGAAGTTAGATCAGGTTTTTTATTTCTTCCTGGAATAGTTTTAAGTAAAATCAAACAAATCAAATAATTATTTAGATTTCGTTGTGCCAGAAAACCCCGAATTAAGTGCATAGGGAGAATTCATTTTAATTATATCCGTAATAAAGTTCAGTGCCATGTATGTAAAATGTATGTAATAATAATGTATGTAAAATGAGAAGAATGGTAGAAGAAAAGATCGTCTTTTCTACAAAGGAACTTTTTTCTGTAGCTTTTAAGTATTAGTCATAACAATAGCGAGAAATTCTCTTCACTTATGCGAATTGGTTATTTCAGTTTTTTTTTCTTATGCGTGGATTATTTTTATTATTATTATAGATTCCAATAGCAAATAATTTAAAAAAAGGTTTACAATAGTTAAGAGTCAAGGACTATCTGAGAAAAATAAAGGGTGTGGTCGGATAATAACGTGTAAAATTTGTTTAAAGCATATTCATGCCTTTTAATATAATTTGTTGATTTTGTTTTATCAAAAATTATTCTTTAATGAACAATTAATTTCCCAAAGTCTCAAGCTATCAGTATTAATTTACGAACTATATGCCAGAAACCTATTAAAATGTTTTTACATCTGTACTCCGTTCTGGCTTTTTTTTTAAATTTAAACTCCGCCCATCTTCATTTTGATTTGTATTCGTTCAGAATATAAGCTCAAAATCTAGCAATGTAAAATAGGCGGAGCATCGTTTTAAGTGTTTGATATGGATATATGGTTGTAAATTATATTGATATTGTTTGAGAAAAATAACTAATTTTTGAATACTGCAAAACACCTCTTTTCTTAAAAACCGTATTCAATGAATTCAAAATATGTTTTAAGAATAGTAAAGAATTATGATTGTGTAGTTTTTTAACAATTGCTTTCATTGAAAAATTGTGCACAAAATGATGATATATATTTTTTTCAAAAGTTAAAAACATATCATACTTCCTTCTAAGAAAACAATATTTTTTTCTGTTCTTTTCATTCCTTTTATTCATTTATTTATTTTTAATCGAAAAAAGGTACACATATTTGTCTGAGTTAAATATTCCTTATGATTGATCATGTTTTCCGGCCAAACCTAATTTTAGGCGTAGGCCAAACTAATTTATCCTAACCTCCATAGGATAGATAAATTTTTATTAGGCCAAACAAGTCTATCTTAATGCATAGAGGATTAACACGTTTTTACTAGGCGAAACTAGTTTATCAGAACGCGTAGGCCAAACTAGTTTGGCCTAACGCTCATAGGATAAACTAGTTTAGATTGCTATTCATTGGTCTGAACTAGTTTATCCTGGGCCAATTCGATTTGGCGTGATTTTATTGAGCCCAAAAACCGTCTCGGTGCCAATTTTCTTGTTTATCCTAGGCTGATCAAGTTTATTTTAGGCCAATGTACTTTAACTTGTTTTTAGCTCATAGTCTATCAAAGACTGAGAGCTAATGTGCACGCAGGTTCTGTATGTATGTACGTAACGTGATAATTCTTGATAGAAATATCCGATTTGCTTCAATTTTGGATATAGGTTTATCCTGATAAAGCGAGAGTTCACTGGATAAAAATTAGGGAGGATGGGCAGCAAATTCCCCATTAGTTTAGATGAAAGGGTTTTTCATGTAGAATTATAAGCTTTCATTCAAATTTTAGACAGGATTATTCTGATAAGAAGCCTTCATGATTAGTTTGTTGGTGTTCAATGTTAGTATCATTGTTATCATTGTTATGTGTGTTATTGTTATCAATGTATTAAGTATAAAGGGAAAGGTAACCTCTTCCCCCCGCCCTTAATTTAATTAAATGGGTTTTTTACGTAGAATTTATGGATTTACCTGTTAATCTTCTGAATTTCCGAAAAGAAATGATTTTAGAAATGTGCCAGAAAGTAGCTCCTTTGGATTTGTGAAAAGGCTTAATAAATGACAGAGAAATATTTTCACAAATGTACTTTTTATTAAACCACTTCAAAGTCATGGTGTTTTTAATCCTTCTTTTACTCTATACTACATAAATTATTTAAAAAATCCTTATTTAAATGTTGAAATGTTTTAGTATCTATGTAATGAATGATAGCCTTATTGTGTAATTTCTGTCTTGCGAACGCATTGTAATTCTAAAATATTCTGTAAATTTATCCCATAAATGTGTATGCAGTATTCTTTAAAAGAATCTTAATTGTATGTTAAGTAAAATCTCTATTTTTTTGTGGAAATTAAGTGGGGCCAGATTTTGCCGAGCCGGACTTTTGCTGAACTTTAAATTTTTACTCCGAGCCTCGAAATTCTGGCCCATTCAATTCACTAAAAGTATTTTACTCCTTATTAGAAATGGGCATTATTTAACAAAACAGGATAAATATTTGTAATATTAACCTAAAACTTGGTATTTAGTAACAGATGAACAAAAAGTTCCTGTTAATTTTGGAACGCCTTGGATGATGAAATTTTTTTTTAAAATAAGAAACAAATAGCAAGATTGAAAAGAATTTTATAAATGCATATTTATAAAGTAATTAAAATTATATTATCTAAGATCTGTTTCCTAATTTGTAAATCTCATCTAAATCTAAGAAAATGAATTTCTATCGCTGCAGTAAACTAAATCCCCCAACAGCATTAAAATGCTTTTACACACACATAGAAAGAGTGAGGGAAAAGCATACGCACAAACACACACACACACACGAATAATAATAATAATAATAATAATAATAATAATAATAATAATAATAATAAACGCATCACTGTCCATCTATGATACTAAGATATTAATGCTCCATAATTTATGGTTCATGTTTACACACACATAGAAAGAGTGAGAGAAAAGCACACGCACAAACACACACACACACACACGAATAATAATACTACTAATAATAATAAACGCATCACTGTCCATCTCTTATACTAAGATATTAATGGTCCATAATTTATGGTCCATGTTTAATGTCCGAAAATGGAATACTTCTGTTGCCATGATGACCAAAAAAAAGTAATAAAAAATTTAATAATAACAACAACAACAATAATAATAATTTGAAAATAAATTGTGATAAAGATTTCAAACTAATTTCCTTTAAAAGTGCATTTTCTTTTTCTCTACGCAACGGTGTAAAAATTTAAAATGTGCAATGTTTAGAAGTTTAAAATTTTTCAGCTTCCAAAATTGTAAAACTGAAATTTTATTTAAAATTTGTTCATGATGGGTACAGGAATATTAATGTTTAATCCATGTCGTATGTAATATGAGGCATTCGGAAGTCAGTTTGACCAATTCCTTCAAATAAAAATGCATATTTTAAACAGTTAAAGCTGTATATATATATATATATATATATATATATATATATATATATATATATATATATATATATATATATATATATATATATATATATATATATATATATATTTATTTATTTATTTATTTGTCATTGGTTTAGGAATATTAACGCTTAATGCATATATGATACGTGATATATGACTCGTTATAATCATCATAAAAATGTTGTTTATTATTAATTAAAATATATAATTTATTTATAAGTCTTTAAAATTTCAGTCTTTAAAAATATCATTTTCCAAATAGGCATTGTAATTTGTTAAATTAGATATATTTTTTTTTTTCATTTTTCACGTGGAAATCTTGCAATACAAAACTAATTGTTGTGGTAAAAAAATTATTTATTTATTTATTTGCATATTTTAAATGGAATTCTGGGTACCAGTCAGTTAATTCCTGCAGCTCAAATAGCGTAATAAATAAATAAATAAAGTAAAATAAAATAAAATAAAATAAAAAAGGAGAAGTAAAAATAAAGTTTATATGTAAATTAATAAATAGATATACCGGGTGTCCCAAAAATGACTGATGGATTGTAAAATTCAATAACTTGCAAACGGTGACAGCTTTTAAAAAAAATTTTGCAGGAGGGTTATGTTTAGTGTCAGCAGTTTTTTTAACGTAACTTTTGATTTTAGTTCGAATTTTAAACAATAGATGGCGCTGACGGCAATTGAAGCCCAGATCGATGCTGAAACTGACCTCACTCAGCGCTGATCACCTGGCCTTTAATCACTGTCAGCGCCGTCTATTGTTTGAAATTCCAACTAAAATCATAAGTTATGGTAAAAAAAAAAAAAAAAAAAAAAAAAAAAAAAAAAAAAAAAAAACTCCTTACATTATACATAACCCTCCTGCAAAAACATTTTAAATAGTTGTCACCGTTTGAAAATTATTGAATTTTAAAATCCATCAGTCATTTTTGGGACTCTCGGTATATGTAATATTTTTAATTATATATATACCTTTTTCTTTTCTTTTTCTTCCTTTCTTTTTTTAATGGAATTGTTACTTTATAATTAATGTAAGGTAACAAATTTTCAAGATATTTTTAATGTATTTTAAATAATTATATTATATGTTTGCACCTACAAGTAATTTTAGTACTTTATTGTGCTTATTTATATGGATATTGAATAATTTTTTCAATTACTTTTCGCAATTTCAAAGATATTGAAATGTAAACATTTTTTCAACATGAGAAAAAGAAGTAAGTAACTATAGTTCTGATATATTTCATCCTTTTAAGGCTCTTCTAAAAATATTGGAAAATGGAGTCATTTTATATATAAATGCGAAAGTTTTCGACATCCAAATTCAAATTCTTTGAAAATGAACACCGTTCTCCATTTAGTGATAAGTATATTGCTTAAGCATAGTATTGTATGAGAATACGTCTATAGTAGTATAAGTATTCTATTATAATCTAATAATACGAGATTGTTTTGCCTTGCATGGATGAGCATTTCCATAGATTTCTACTTGACTGAACATTATTGCTACCCCACCTCCCCTCTATCGCATGGCCAGAAAGTCAAAACACTATACGAATCTTCGTCTTCTTTTTAATTTTTTTTAAAAATTTAATTTTCTTTTTATGGTACTTTCCTGCAAAAGCAAATAATCTTCTAAATGCATCTGACTCCTGCCCCCTTCTGCATTTTTTTTTAAAGCTTTGGCCTTTGTCTTTCCCACTAGCGCATAGATTTTAAATGTTTAAAATGCTCCAAAATTTCAGAAATATTTTTCGATCTTATCCCTAGTAATGATGAATAATCATTCTTTTGAATAGTTCATTATCAACTTTCCTCCGCCAAAAGAATACACAGCTTAAACACTTTTAATGCAATGCACCTTTTGGAAATTGTTTTATTCTCCTTCTTACATTAAAAATAAAGTAAATAATCAATCTTCTAAATGTACTACACGCAGTTTAATCTTTAAAATACTTTTGTATTTAAAAATTATTTTTCTCTATTTGTTACTGTGAAGAAATAATGATAAGTTTATGTTAATCTAAAACCATTTTCCTTTAACAGATAAAGGTTTCCTTTTTACACTCCTCTCGAATCAGGCAAGATTAAAATTTAAAATATCTTTTTCAACTTCTGGTTTGTTAATTTGCCATAACTATAGACATAAAATCAAACCTCCAAATGCAAAGGTCTATAACAAACCGGCTTTAATCAAAATGATTAATGACAGTTTTTTTTTTTTTTTTTTTTTTTTTTTTTTAAATAAATGTACTTTAGGTATCACGTATAGTAATCACTGTTTGCTAATGCATATTTCTTGTTGCATAATACTTACTGGAAGTAACTTTCCCCAGAATTTTGAGTAATATTCTTAAATTCTTATCCTTAGGTTTCTAAAGCCTTAATTCTTCCCTTGCACATGCTGAACGTCATTTAAAATACGCATTCAATATTGCATTCTTTATAATTTTATTATTTTTCCAAGAGTTATTTTAATTCCTTGGAAATAAAAAACCTTTATTTCCATATGATAATTATTTCTGTAAAACAACCTCTGATAATCAGATAAAAATCATATAGCATTCACTGAAAGTCCACTCATTTCTTTTTTATTTCCCAAAAATTAAAACTCTATACGAACCTTACGTTTTCTTTTTTTTTTTTTTTTTCATTTAATTTTCTTTTTATTTATTTTCCTGCAAAAGCAAATAATTCTTTAAATGCCATCTGACTCTCGCCTCCCTTCTGCAATTTTTTTAGCTTTCGCCTTTGCCCCTCCCACTATCTCATAGATTTTAAAATATTTAAAATGCTTCATAAATTCAAAATAAGAAAAAAAAATCGATCTTATATCTAGTAATGATAAATAACCATTCTTTTGAATAATTCACCATCAGCTTTCCTCCGCTAAAAGAATACACAGCTTAAACACTTGAAAGCAATGCAATATCTAGAAATTCTTTTGCACTATTTCTTCGATTAAAAATAAAATAAATAATCAATCTTCTAAATATACTACACGAAGTTTAATCTTTAAAATGTTTTTGTATTTAAAAATTATTTTGCTCTATTTGTTACAGTGAAAAAATAATGATAAGTTGATAGTGATCTAAAACCATTTTCCCTTAAGGGTGTTCCTTAATCAAAAAGGGCAACTTTGTGACATTTGCTTTAATTTATTTTTGTTCGGAAATGCATGAAAATAGCAGGTGTTGTTATTCAGAAACTGTCTAATTTCACTCAATTTTACGTTAAAAAAAAAAAAAAAAAACTCAATAAATATTCCATAACAAGCCTTCGAAGTTGACGTTTTTGAGCCCATTTCCCGACGAAAGCAGAAAAACCGGTCGAAAAGCAGGAGAAAAATGGGTGATCACGTGATCAAAATAGCTTAGAACTGAATAGGTAATCAACTATCATAAAATGGAAAAAATAAGTTCGATTCGAAATCGCTTCTATTGTCAGGCATTCCAATTAAGGAATTCGTTAATATGTCAAAACGTTTTGCGCTTGTTGAGCGGAGCAATTGAGAACACCCTTAACAGATGAAGGTTTCCTTTCGACACTCCTCTCGTACCAGGCAAGTTTAATTTTTTTTTTTTTTTTTTTTTTTTAATTTCTTTTCTTCTTCTTTCAATTCACAACTATAAATCTGAGGTTGGGTAACTCCAACAATATAAAAGTATCACTCTCCTAACATCTAACTCAGATTTAATTAGCGATGATGACATAGCTGACTTTCTACATAAATTCTCTGCTAATCCGAAGTTTCACGTCGACATAGGGACCATAAAATTGTATATACTTTATTTCAACTCCCAATGTTAGACATTACAGTTACAACGGCTTCTCTCACCTCTGAGGTAGCCGTTTTAGTTCAATTTGATATTTCCCAGTGTTATAGACACGAAATTACTTGTTTTTACAGAAATTTATGCTCGTAGTATCTTTCTGGTGTGAGATTATTAAAAAACAATGTACAAAATGAAGGCTATATCTTATGATTTCTATCCATTCATAAGTATTCATAACAGTCAGCATAAACAGACTTGAACAACTTCGATTTATAAAGAAAATCATTGTTATAGTGTCTAGAAGCATATTAGACTCTGTATCATAGTGACATACTAAAAATTTAAATAAAAATCCTTTTCTAAATCTATTCAACGAAACGTGATAAAAAAATATGCAAATATATTTTTCTATAGTAAAAAACAATTCACAAAAGACAGACTCATAAAATGCCCAACAGACATTTTTAAAAAAACCATCAATTATGTTCAAAAAGTTCTAAAATGTATTTTTTTTTTTTTTTTTTTTTAAGAATCTAATATTTATTGCTGCAAAAATAGAAGAAAATTAAAACAATTCAAATTCAAATAAAAATCTTTTTCAAGATCTGCTTAACACAAAGCGATTTTTTTTAAAGAAAATATATTTTAAAGTAAAATAAAAGAGCGTTATGTTTCCAAATTTTCTAATTTTATAAAATATTTAAAA
The DNA here is from genome assembly GCA_964019185.1 of Maratus speculifer. Lineage (NCBI taxonomy): Eukaryota > Metazoa > Arthropoda > Arachnida > Araneae > Salticidae > Maratus > Maratus speculifer. The sequence continues at coordinate 130,184,866 of OZ025303.1, forward strand.
AAAAGTATTTTAAATAAAAGATTTGAGTAAATTTATAAATATACCACGAAATCCAGAAAAATTTGAATTTTGATCCTGGGAGGAGGAGAGGTATTATTTATTATGATAAAAATTTAATTGTAAATCCAAGTATCATTCTTCCATTTCAATATTTTGGCAATTGAAATATGTTGCTCATGAAATGGTGAACTGCTGTCTTTTCACATCATTTCTTATAATTTCAGTGTTTTAACCTGTTCAGTTCTTATCTGGTAACTATGCATGTTTTCTTAAAAAAAGTAAAATAAGCAATTACTTTATTAACCCATTAACGCCCAGCGTCCTCATTTGAGAACGGTTACAAAAACAGCAAGAAAGCGGCTTTCCCACCAGTAAAAAGGAAGATAAATATATACCTTCTTTCACGAGACAGAATCCTCGATAAATTTAGATGAAAGTTAATTTGATTTTAAAAGTGGTGGGAATTACAAAATTTAAATTTTAGCAAAGAAAATAATTCGGGCGTTAACGGGTTAAATGGAGTAAAATAGAAGAAAACATTACGAAAAAATGTAAAGAGTGGATTGGTGCGCCGTGTTTATAATGGAGTTATGAAAATAGAGGAGGAGATATGTAGTGTATTGTGTAGCAGCTGCATATGAAGTATCTAAGGTAGTTTATTTAAAGTGATTGCCACAAGATGATGGCTATTTCTATTAATCATCTAAATAATTTTCGATTACTGCCGAGGAAAACTTCCTTCAGTAAACTTGAATAGAAAATTTCGTCTAGTTTGAGCGCCTTATTGATGGGGAAATTTCTGTCTCAAATGTAATTAAAAAAATTCTATTTATTTTCATTGGTATCAGTTTGCCCAAGTATTATAATATTTTCAATAATAATGACAGGAGATTGGCTTGGTTATCACAGTGTCGCGGAATAATACCTCCGAAGCAACCTTCCACCAGTAAAAATGTATAATATTTCCTCTAATTATTTTTAATTGAAACTTCTCTATTAATGGGACGTTTAAATAAAGAGAATTTCTACTTAAATTAAAAAATATATATATATATTAAAGCAAGAAGAAGAAAAATCGTAATAAATGTCCACTGCAGATGAGTACCTCTGAAAAACTACAATGGGGATATAGAAAGCCAGAAGAAAGGTATTCGATGACCGAGTGTCTTACCTATCCATAAACAGACAAGTTATGAGGGCTACGCCTACTTACCCCTGTAGGCAAATAGCTCAAGTCTCGCCTTGGGAGTTTATTTAGCGAATAGTTAAATGAAAATTTTTCATCAATCAATCGGAAGGGACTCAGGACTGCCAAGGACGAATATATTTAGCTCTATTTTTTTTCGCACCACCTTTTCTAAACAAAAATTTTCTACAGATATTTTGACGACATAAGCAATGAAAATGTACAATAAAATGCATTTTTAACCTTCCTACCCAGTTGAAATTTTACTCAAACTTGATTAAAATATTTCATACCAGAATTTTTCTTTAAATCCATTTGACTTATTTACCCTAATTTCCTGCCTATAATCCGCGGATCAAACAATTCTTTTTCGACCCAGAAATTTTATTTCATAAATGAAGGCAAATATTTACGGCGATCTGAAAAGTTATATTTTATTTAATAAAATTTCTGGGTCGAAAAATGATTGTTTGATCCGCGGATTATACGCAGGAAATTAGGGTAACTTAAATCTTTGTGTTATTTATTTAATTTATTTTATGAACATTTTTCTGGTTTGAATCGAATGAAACGCATTATAGGACTGGGCAAAGAAAGTAGACTGGTACAAGAACCTCACCTTCGGAAACTCGTAACTATACCATCTGTTGGTACTTTTGTAATCCTGCGCTACCATGCATAGCAAGAAAGCAAACATTACAGGATGAAGCATGAAGCAGTGCGCGCGCGCGCGCCGCGCGCCAAGGACGAAAGATAGTTTCGTTGATATGCGCGCGCAAATTTTAAAAACGTTCTTGAACGGTTCAAGATGGGTCAGCCATCTTGCTTTATGCTGTTACTCGCTCGTAAAAACAATGGATTTATTAAGCATTTACAGCTTTTTAAAACAGGATAAGTGACAGATGCTTATGTATATGTTATTTATTTAAATGTTCCCTTAAGTTTCCATTTTAATTTAAAGAACATTATCGCACTATTGTGTAGTTAAAATGTAATCTATGCCATATATTATTAATACATTATTTTTACGTATTTTTATATTAGTATGCATTTATATTAGTGTGCTTTTATATTATTATCTTGATAGTATATTTTTATTTTAATATTATGATTACATTATCAGTGATTTGTATTTCACAAACTTCAGTCTCGCAAAAGATGATACTACAAAATTTAAAATTTTTAATTCGACTTTTTTAATAAATTTAATAAGAAAGGGGAAATTTAAGTTTTAAGAATAGTGAAGAGTCCATTTTTCTGAGATCAGATCTGATCTTGTGAAAGATAGATCGATAGTAATGTACAATAATGTAATACTATAACAACGCAATAGTATTATTATTCTTTAATTATTATAGTAGTAATATATAGAATAGTATTATATAGTATAGTATTATATAGTATAGTATTATTTAGTATAGTAGTATTGTATAGAATAGCATTATTATTATTATTATTCTGATTTTTCTGATCTTGTGACAGATCGCTGATAATGTGCAATAATTTAATATAATATAACAACGCAATAGTATTATTATTCTTTATTATAATAGTATTATATAAAATAGTATTATATAGTATAGTATTATACAGTATAATAGTATTGTATAGAATACCATTATATTCTTTTTTATTACAAATTAAAATGATGATTTTATCACAGTTTTTTAATAAAAATGGAAACTTGTGTTAATATTTAAATTACATATAAATGCATAAAAATCTGTCGCTTACATTTTAAAATGAAGAGGATGAAAAATTATACATTATTAACGTCCTCATAATTTGAGTGAAAATGAGTAATTGCAAAGAATTCATTAGTATCACGAATAAAATTTAAAAGAAAACAATAGTTTTCAATTGTTAAATATTTTTCTTTCCTTTAAGAGAATAGCATCAGTTCTTTCATATCTATACATACATTTCCCCTTAATGAAACAAAAAATAATAGACACTCATTAAATAATAATAATAATACAATATATACTATAAGATTGAAATGCGCGGGTCTCCCCCCATCTCGTGTTCCTCGCTGCGCTTCATCCCTGTAAAGTTTGTTTTCCAGAACTGCTCAAAGTAGCATAGGTTACGTAGCGGTCAAAGAAGTCTGCGTATACATTGCGCCAATGAGAACTTTCTATCTTTTTCCCTCTCTAAGATCTTTGGACTGGGTCAATTAGATCCATTCAGGGTAGGTATGTTAAAAACAGTAGTGCGAAAAGAATGGAAAAATTGTCGCTTGTGGCAACTATGTAGCTGGATTCGCCTCTGCGGCCTCGATGACACGCCTCTGCGGCTTAATGCCGGGACACCATCAGAATTACCCGCTCCACTTTTTCTGCAGTTCTGTAAATATTATTTTACTAATTTTTTTTCAGTCAACATGGAATATTAATTATTATCTAAGTCAATAAAAATTAATAATTTTAATTAACTTTCTGAAAACCCAAACAATAAAATTAACACATCTAGATAACCATCTATACTAATAAAATAAATTATACACGTATATAAAGTACAACAGGTTACTTTCTTCTTCTTTTTTTCCTTTTTCTCCATTTTAATATTTTTCTAACCAGAAAAGGTTTAATTAATTACTAATTAGAGCTATTTTCTCTCTGATGCGAATAACTTTTAATCGAGCTAAATGGTATTCACCAACTATTTTAACCCCATATTATACCGGGAACTTGGGTCGAACGTTTAAACGGCATTCAACTTTCATCCCGATTGGACGTCTCCCTCATAATGCCAGTCAAATGTTTTTTTAAGTGGTCGATCGAAGTTTTCTAGGTTGAAGTAGATGGTGAAATACGAGTTTTCAGCTCTCGGTTGAAAATTCCAACCTGGCGTTACTGGACACGGGTTTTTATCTTCGATCGAAGTTATTCATGGGTACGAGAAAAATGCGGGTTTAACCCATTAACGCCCAGCGTCCTCTTTTGAGGACGGTTACAAAAACAGCAAGAAAGTGGTTTTCCCACCAGTAAAGAGGAAGAAAAATGTATACCTTATTTTACGAGACAGAATCCTTGATAAATTTAGATAAAAGTTAATTTGCTTTTAAAAGTGGTGGGAAATACAAAATTTAAATTTTGGCGAAGAAAATAATTCGGGCGTTAATGGGTTAAAGATTTTATTCTAGAATTTAGTTTATATTTGTCAACTGTATCTTTTCTCATAAAATAGAATTAAATTAGCCTCGCGTCTCGCGTCCCACTTGGGGCAAGACGTTGCAAGATGGAACGATTTTCTTTTATCCCAGAGATTCGTGTAGTAAAGTCTATAAATATATTTATTATTTAATATTTTTGGTATGAGTAGATTAAGTCTTTTCCTTTTCATTCCAATGTTCTATTTTTAAATTTAATACTGTTAAATGTGAATCAATAGGAAGTTTTTTCCACTTCAGTATAAAAATATTTTAGAGCAGGGTTCGTTATCGCAAGGTGTTGAAAAAGTCTGAATATCAGAAATATCATTAAATAATGGTGGCAATTCTTTCAGAATAACTTCAATAAATAAGGCAAATACTGTTTTGGGAAAATTTCGTATTATTCTCAAGAGGCGTACAAACTTTGTTTAATCTGTTGACGAAACTTATGTATACGTATTTTATTTTCATTTGGTCATCACCATTGTAAGTACCATTAAATTTCTCTGATTTGCCTGTACATCATACGGACAACGTGTTTTAGTTATTCATGATTTGCCTGTACTATGTACGGGAAAATGATTTCAAAGCCTGATTTATTATTCTCACCATTAAATTTTATTGTAAATTTTGCTTTATTTAATCGCTGCATTTATTTTTGATTAAATTAGACAAAAATTTCTGTTTTAAATCACCGGTAATGAAAGATTAAAAATTCTGAAAAGGAAGTAAAAAATTAAACGATATTTGATTTTTTTTTTTTTTTTAAATATTGATTAGTTAAATGGTTAATAGGAACACCGCTAAAATGAGCAATTTTTACGATAAGAATGATTCATTTTTTGAAGCATATCAACAATTTCACGCTTTTTCTCAAAATGAAATGCTGTATTATGGATAGTACGAGCAAAATATCTAATCTTTCAGTGTGATTTTTTTGAGCACAATTAGAAAAGAAATACTCTCTTATACAGGTTTCGTACGCTTCAAAGACTTTTAAGCACTTTTTAATCAGAATTTTTGTAAGCTAATACTCTCTCTGTCCTAAATTAGCTGCTACATTTGAATAATTTTGTACTGATTATTGATACTGGTGATTTTATAATTTTGTTTGATTATTTTTTAGAGATATCATCAATCAACAGCATTTCTTTTCCAAGTATCCCCTCTTTAAATTCGTACCATTAGTTTTTTTTTTTTTTTTTAAAGTCCAGTGTTTGCTCACTTTAAAACCCCACCTAATTGTGTAAGAATTGTTCCAACAGTAAATGCAAAAAGCTATCTTCTATCTAATGAATCGTGAATTCCTTAGGAAGAAAATGGTCTTCCTGACATAAAGGTGGTAGAGTCTCTACGATATGGGGCGTGGCTTAAGGCGTGCAAACCCTGTAAATTTGCTTCGATAAATTTGTCCGAAAATAGGTGCTACATTTATGGAACGTAAAAAATGAGAATGAAAATACAAAGTTGTGATAATTTTAATCTCAAATAAAACAATTTTGATTGATATTTAAGAAATTTCTTGCTCATAATATAGCTTCGGGATTACATCCAAGGTTTCACATCAGGAAGTTATTTAAGACTCCACGTACTTGAAATGTAGCAATTAATTTGGGACAAAATTTCCGACCTAAAAGCAGCAACTTGTGTGGAACGGTGAAAGTAGTTGTTTTATTTTAGGAAGAAAAAAAAAGTCTATCTTCACCCCCCCCCCCCCCCACATGTATATATATATATATATATATATATATATCGATCGACAACTATTTTATGAATTTTCTTCCATTAAAACGCATAGAATTTCCTGAACCCTGTTATAGAAAACTGCTTTATGTCAATAATAATACTTCTACATTATGACTGACTTTCAAAAGGTAATGCAATTTGTCTTTTTTAAAGAAGAAAGTTTCAACGTCTAATTTCGGTTTATTTAAATCCGGAATGTCTGCTATGATTTATAGTCAATATTGCTATTTTAATTTTCTGGTACGAATTAGGATATACGAATTAAAATGTCTCAAAAAAAAAAAAAAAAAAAAAAAAAAAAAAAAAAAAAAAAAAGATTTCGACTACTACACTGTATCTGAAGTACTGTCTATTATATCAGCAAGATCAGAATATTTTTAAAACTTCCTTATCATACGATCGCACCTCATTTGTTACTCTTTACGTGCAATTTCCAACTTGTTTATTTCTTGTACTTAATATTTAGCCTCTAGTATTCGCAACTTTGTACGGATCGCAAGGATCTGAGCGAACAGTGCCCATCCCTGTTTTTTTTTACGCTCCGCCTCTAGGTATTTTACAGCATACGTCTGGGGGAGGAGCTCAGCTTAACCCTTTATCTACCGAATTGGGAATTCATAAAAATTTTACATTCTACAGTATTTTACATAAATTTTTCAAACTAAGTTAAAAGATTTATATAATCATTTAATAAACTTTTGAAGAATTTAAGGCCCCTGTGCCTGGGCGGGAAGACGCTGTCGAGCTAATGCTATCCCTTTTTTATAAGGTTACTTTCACTGTCTGAACCTGTTCTGAAAGAGAAGGTAACTTTATAAATAATATCTGCGACAAAAATCGAAAAAGTAATCAAGGAGCGCACTTGAGAGGAACCTCGGCTTTCCAATGCAAGAAAAATTATTTAAAAATATCAAAATGCGAAAGAGTTATTAGAAAAATGACTCCCCATAGGAATAGCATTAGCTCGTGAACGTCTTCGCGGACAGGGACAGAGACCTTAAAAGGATTAATTAAATTTGTATTTACAGGGATTTTGTGCGATATTTATAACCCCACACAAACTTTTTTATTTTAAATTGTTTTCTTAGTATTTTGTTGAATTATAAAATGTACAAATATGGTGTTCTTAGAATATAAATAGAGAAATAGTTCCAAACTAAAATCCCCATCCCCCTTCCTCAGCGCAAAGAAGACTGAAAAGATACAAAGGCAAAATAAAACATTCTTTTAAAAATACAGTGGAGTCTCTATATAACGAAATCCATTGTTCCAGTAAAAAATTCGTTATATCGAGAAATTCGTTGAATAGAGAAAGCCGTTAAAATTTCTGTTTAATGTGCAAATTTTGAACAAGTATTATTTTGTATACGTTTAATGAAAAATTTGAGGTGTTTAATATAAATATTAACGTAATATTCTATTTCTTAATTATTTGAACAGTTTCAAAAAAGAGAATAGACATTTAGTTAAAAGCTCAATAAAAATCACGCAAGAAAAACGTACGTTATTTTTTTTGCCATTGAAAACACATCTCAAATTTTCGGGAGCGATCTCATTGCTCCGGGAATGAATGTCCCCCCAAGCCACCCTCTGAAATCAACACTGACTTCAATTACCACATTGATCCAGGTTTTATGTGTGTAACAATTAAATTGACACTGTTTCTCGTAGGATGTTAAAAGATGTGTGTAAGGGATGCAGGTGGAATGAATTCCTTGGATTAAAGATCAAGGAGATTCAAGGTAAGAGAAGCAATATAAAAAACTCAGCCTTGAGCAATAAGTCAAAAATAAGTGATGGAAATTTGATACCATGTGATTTTGAAGCTCTTTTTAAAACTGAATAAATAAAGAACATTTTATGAAAAAATTCGTTATATGGAGATAGACATTTCGCTATATAGAGACTGCTTTTAATGTAATCATGAAAAAAAAACCGTTCCTGCTAAAAATTCGTTATATAGAGAAATTCGATTTATGGAGTTTCGATATAGAGAGACTCGACTGTATTGTTATTTTGTGTAACCAATAACGTTTTTGGAACAAAATAAAGTAATGTATTTGTAACTCATTCTAAACAGTATAGTAAATAATTGATGTACGTATTAAAAAATTATAATAAGTAATTTTAACGGTATTTATAAGAACCGTCGGTAGATAAAGGGTTAATGCAAGACCCTCGGTGTTTAGTTCCACAGCAAACTTAATACTCATTTTATCGACCTCGATGGAATGAAGGACAGAGGTTAAATGTTACACAAACTTTACAAAATGCAATTCTACATTAGTTAAAGAGGGAAAAATTTATTAAATTTAATTAATATAACAATAATGTTCTATCGATATCTAAATTCCTCAAAACTATTTATGCTATTTCAAATATTTGATCAGGGTTCGTAGGTTTCAGGGAATTTTTCAGGAGTAATATCAGTATTTTCTTATAGCAAAATAAATCTAGATTAATCTCGGGGAATTTTGACTTATTAATTGTGAAATTTTCTATTAGAAAATAGTGGTACCGAAGTATTCCCTGGAGGTGTACGAATCCTGGTTGACGAATGAATATGGATTACATGAAATAATGTTCTTTTTTTTACATTTTTTTAATAGTCTCACATCAGAAAAATATATTAAGAATTAAATAAATTAAAAAAGACCTGATTTTATTAACCAATCCATGAAGAAATATGATATGTTCTCGCACAATAGCTATTCCCGACGCGGAATGGATGTTGTGATAACTCGAAAAGTAGTTTACGCCAGTGTTGCCAGATTGGAGATTTTGTCCCCATTTTGGTGAATTTTTTGGGGACATGTTTGGGGACTATGAACACATTTGGGTAAAAACTTGGGGAATTGTTATCACAATTTCAATTTTTACTTTCAGACATTAACCAATACTGGATCTGTCTCGAATTCGATTTTGGTTTGGAAAAAGAAAATAAAATATAGGGCGTGTTCAGCAATGTCACCAGTAATATTGGTTAGTTACCAAAGCGTTCAGTCTGCTAACCGGTACGCAACCGATGTCATTCAGAGGTATTTACCAATGTGACCGGTAAGGAACCGAACTAAGCGAGGAAAAGTCCCGGTTAGTTGGGTCACGTGATTGGTAACATGAAAGTTTGTTTAAATCAAATTGGCAATCTACTATTTCTACAGATGGCGCTACGTGACAAAACTAACCATTGCGTCCAGATAATCTGTAATTGGTTAGCTACCGGTTACATACCACTCCGGCAAGTTACCGGTTACATTGGTCACTTTGGTAAGTTGCGCGGAACACGCCGATAGAAATAATAGATATAAATCATTCTCGCGGTCGTGCTCACCTTTTTTATGTACTACAGATTCATCATGATCTGCACTGAGCTATCCCTCGTCTGAATTTTCAGATAACTGATTCAGATTTTCCTGTCTATACTGACAGAAACACCAGCACAGAAATACATTTCATTTAATAGTATAGATTTATACAACAAAAATAAAAGCAATTTCATAACTTTTCTTTTTTGTTTACGTTTTTAGCTTTGAACATACTTGAAAAATTCTGTTGAGATTAAATGGTTTTTTTTTCCATAAATGGGGAATTTTTTCAAAAAAATGCTTGATTTGGGGGAAAATTTGAGTTTAAATTTGTTTAAAAAAATTTATAACGGAAAATTGAAAATTGGGAACTTGTTTTTTTGAGTAGAAATTGCGTTGGGGACTTTTTCTGAAAAAAGCTCTGATTTGGGGAAAATTTCAGAAATTTTGGGGAAATTGGCTTTCGACAATCTGGCAACACTGGTTTACGCACTGTATTAAAAAAAGCACGGAATTTTGTTTTGGGATAGAGAAAAAGGAATAATTGGCCATCCAAAAATGATGTTCGCATTTTTACCACATTTTTTACCCCCCCCCCCTCCATCTTGTTACATGTCACGCTATATTACGTAAATATATACTTGCAATTCAGCTATAAAGCATTACCTTACAGATCATATTTCGAATTTTATTTTTAAACATTAAATATGTGTATTAAAGACGTTTGTGAAATGAATAAAAAAAATGATTCGTATTTTATATGAAATAGGGTTTACAACAACAATAAAAAATTAATATAGAATAGTAATAAAATATTAATAAGGAAAAGCAATTGAAAACAATAGTATTTTAGAATTTAAAATATAATTTAACATATTTGGCTTTAAATCGTATCTTTATAAACACAAAATATTTTATTTTAAAATAGCATCATACTTCATAATTTAATCCGCTGAATTTTATTGCTTTTATTTAAACCAAAATGTGTGATGTCATATTTCTTGTTACTTCCTTCCACCCCCCTTGCCGCAATCATCACAGTTTCATGACCCTCCCCCCTTTCTTCCCCCACTTCAAACGTGACATCATTTATGGATGACCCCTAAGTGCATTTGAATAAATGCTCTATAAATGATGCTCTTTTAAACAAGAAAGACAGTGAGCGTCGTTTTAAAAGTTACCAAATGAACCGGTTCGAATCAGAAATTTGTACTAACCCTTTCGGGTCTGGTGTACTACTAATAGTACATGTCACTTAATGGAGATTAATTATGTTTTAAGTACTATTGCTACTATTTGCACTTACAAGGAAGATCTCCATACTGAGCATACTCAGAATTTGTTGAAAAAAAAAATACTGATTAAATTACTCATGTATCTAATACGGGATCAGTTAAATTTAGCGGCGGAATTACAGAAGAAACTCTGTAAAAAAATAAAATAGTTTCGTGTATTTGGCGCGAAAAGACGAAAGCGTCGGGTGATTTGGCAAGCAGCATTTTCCTTCGCCAAAAGCAAACGATTTTAACGCACCTGAAAATTTTTTGTCATTTAAATTTTAGAATACGTGTAGATAGTACTTAATGAATTTAAATTTGAAGAATGAAAGAGTTTGACAGATAGATGTATTTTAGATTACATTCTGTTGCTTTTGCTGCAGTTACTTAATTTTATCATTTTAAAAATAATTTCTTATATAAAAATACTTTCATATTGAAAATTATTTTTTCATATATTTAAACGTATGACAAAATAAAGGCCAGATGAAGAATGCTACAGCAATGCATTTCAATATCTGAGAAGTTTTTGTTTCCATAGCAACAAAAATGATTTGACAGAAATCAATTAGATTGGAGTTAATTTTGAGATTGAAACATTTTTATTTAATTTAAATTTTGTTTTAATTTATAAATTTTCACAGTTAATTTTCATTTTAAATACATTATGACAAAAATATAGTTAAAACAAACTAAAACTGACAAAACTAACTTATAAAAATAAAATTTCTCTAAACAAGTTCAAGATGTAACATTTTTACATTAAAAAGAACTTGACATAAAAAAAAGTATTTTTGGAAATGTTATTTCGACGCCAACCCATGATAAATCGCCAAATAAACGAAATGTTTATTATTTTTTTACGAACATTTTAAAGGGTTTCCGCCAAAAATTTTTTTACAAACATATATATCCACATGAGAAGAAAATTCTGTAATGTTTTCAGAATTTTTTGAGTATGCCCGTATGGAGACCTTCCTTGTTAGTAGTGTTAGTATATGTCTATGTATTTACTAAATGGTTTCATTTATGTTTACGCATATAGTAATAATAATAATTATTATTACTTGCTTCATTCTCTTTGCGCGTTTGCGATTCTTTTATTTTAAACATATATTTCACTCCTGAAATTTAAAATAAAAGTTACTTTCCTGAAAGAATCCTGTGTAATAAAGCGTAAAAAGTATTAGAAAGTTGCTATATAAGTTTAATCTCATTGTAATACAATATTTTCTAAACATCTCCAAAAATTCTTCCTTAGCCTATCGTCATATGACTATTACTTGAACAGCATGAAAAACTATAAAATTCGTTATCTTCCAGACAATGAAATACTCGTTAAACACTAATTAATCTGTTTGGGTCGCTAGTGTTAATGTTATTAACGTAAAAGTAATTTTTTCTAAAATCGGGAAAAAAATTCGGATCCGAAAGGGTTAAAAACACTGAGAATAACAAGGTTATATAAATAACTTAATTTTTTAAAAATAAAATTCTGTTGTTAGATATTTTTTATAAAAGTTAATTAAAATTTCCCGTATTTCTAGTGTTAAAAAAAAATAATTATTCTGTGAAAAGTAAACTATTTCTTTTTCAACAAATAGAACTGATTAAAATAATAATAAATAAATGTATAAATAAATTGTAAGGGACGTAAAATTGAATGCATATTTTAAATAAATTAAGTTTAATATGTACAGGGTAAGTGTAATACTGGAGAATTTCAGGAATAGATTTAAAAAAAAAAAAAAAAAAAAAAAAAAAACTTTAGGGAAAATTACTGCTGGTAGGTATCAGACATCTGTGAAGTTATATTCACAAACATTAAGTACTATGAGTTTGAATAATATAAATACAGTCGAATCCCATTATAGCGGACCCTGCATGTAACGAACTAAAATGTTGGTACCGCTGTTTTCCCATTGTATTTAATGCTAATTTATTCGTTTATAACAAACCTCTGAAATCTTAAGGGCGCTCAGGGGTTGAAAACTTTTCAAAAAATCGATTTTTTATGATCTAATTTGATTATTCATTTAATTCTTAACTTAATGCAAAAAACCGCATAAAAATATTTGCATTTTTAACGGAGTTATAAGCATTTATGTATCAACACTTTCATAGTCGCATCCATATAATTTCAACTTTAAGTCGCCGTTTTCTCAAAACTTGATTTTTGACGACTAACACAAAAAAAAAAAAAAAAATCTATTCGATGGAATGGCTTATTTTTTTTTTTTTCATCTATATAACATTATTATCTAGGTTATGAATTAATATATTTTAGATAGTTTAATATTTTGAGTATTTTTAATGAAAAAAAAGTTGTATTTTTAGGGGTTTTTTAAATTTTCAAATTTAAAAGTTTTTTTAATTTTTTTTTTCGAGGGATTTTTATATTTTTAATTCATTTTCTAGAGTAAAGTTTCCTGATCATTTTAAAGCAACAATTAGATTCTTAAGTCAATTCAACGTTAAGATATTTTGGTGTTGGTGATATAGCATATAATTTTTTTTTTCGAAAATTGTGTTACATACATTTCGCTATATTTTTTATTATATTACATTGAAATACTTCATTTTGTAATTTTATAAGACTACAAACATACCTTTAAAATATCAGAAAGTTTAAATTAATCACATTGAATACTTCTGTTTTTATATGGGCTCGAAGCGAGAGCTCTGTTTACATGTTTTTCCGTATTGATCAACCCCTGAGCCTCCTTAAGAATCGGTTATAATGAACATTTTTTCTATTCTAGCATGTTATTTATTTATTTATTTATTATTATTATTTTTTTAATTGTGAAAAGAGGATTTCGACTCTAATTTTATAAGAAAATGCGAAAAAGCATGCCGGCTAGTGAAATGCGAGTTTCAGATAAGTCATTTTATTAAAGGGAGGAAGAACCTTTCTAGGAGGAACTTTCTCTTTTACGGTAACCATTCTGCACGTGTCATCTCGCCCGTCCGTCAGTCATTTCACTTTACTCCTATCACAGCTGCATAATCAGTAATATATTTAACATTAACTATTTTAGTCGATTTAATTCATTACTGATCATATTTATAGATTTTACGATTTTTTCTTACTATATCATTTTTGGATATAAAGGTAGCAGCTAAAAATATACGCATTTTGTGAACTCTAACGGTTTGGATATAGCGAACAAAACCTTTGTTCCCTTAAAGTTCGTTATAACGGGGTTCGACTGTATATTAAAAAGGCAAATTTTATCCGCTTTAAAGCATTTTCATTAACATTGCTGGCACATTGCTTTTAAATCACATTCCGAATTGCTTATGGGTTAGGACTAACTAAAAATCACCACATTAAAAAAATATTTAAACTATAAAATTTGCTTATTTCGGGAATATTTTTTTTTTTGGGAGGGGGGGGGGGGGGGCAGATGGACAAACTGGGGCAAAAGATTTTCCATGATTCTTTATTTATCCTTATTTCAAAGTAAAGTGATAAATAAAGCAAAATAATTAACGAATATAAAATGATTGAACTAGATGCAGTGCAAAAATGGAGAATTTAAAAAAGATTTTTTAGCAATTTTTCTTTTCTTTTCTTTCTTTTTTCTTTTTTTTTCGTTTTTGTTTTAAAGTAAGAAAGAGAGCAAAAAGTTTTCTAAATGTAAAACAGATTAAAAAATTTAAGTTTTGTATCATTTTGTGGGGTATGAAAAACGAAACTGTAAAATTGACAAGATGAAATTCTGCAATGGTTCGAAGTTAAAAATTATAGCAGTCAAAGCAAAATTTATGGTTAAGTCGTTGCTACCTTAAATATAACGTAGTCATACCTCACGGTAGGTTTCGGCTTTGTAATATAATTATATACATAATAAAAGTATTACTAAAAATGATAACAATAAGGAACAATGAATATGTATGTATTAAACCTTAATAGTGCAGTACTTTTTTGTTTATATTACTGAAAATCAGCAAAATTATATTACCTCCTTTTTTTAAGCGTTTGGTCTTTTAATAACAAAAATAAATAAATTTGTAAATTTTAATGCACATAAAATGCAATTCTATTAACTCTCATCTAATTTTTCATAATTAGTAAATTAAATGAAAAATGTTTTGTTTTAGATATAATATTATCGCTTCATGAATTATCAAAAATATTTTGCATTACTTAATTTAAAATAACGAAAATAAATAATTCCTTTTAACATTTATGTGTATTTCACAATATTTCCTTTATCATTAATTACATATTTTTCCATTTCTTTTTTATTTCGTAAGGTATATTTAAAATAAATATGTAAATTATAATCACGCTTCTGAAGCGGCAAAAATAAATAAATAAATAAATAAATAAAATAAAGTAATAATAATAAATAATATTTTATTAAATTTAATTAATTTCACAACAATGTTTCACGTTTATCCAGTTTTTGAAAAAAAAAAATATATATATATATATATACATATATATGCTGTTTTAAATATTCAAAACTTATACTTCGATTTAAAAATCTTATTAGAGATCGGCTGTTTCATTTTCATTTTCGGCGCAAAACCCGAGTTTCACCGAAATTGCTGCTGAAACTTCGGCCGGAATGAAATTTAATCTTATTATGTGTATTTTATTTATTTTTTTTTTAATCTCGTTTTAAAATCTTGTTATTCATTGACTATATGAACTCGAATGGGACTATTTCTTGCTACGAATCTCATTTTTTATAATTATCAGTCTGAATCATTATCAACTGACTCAAGACGTGAGTACTAATTATAAATCAAAAAGTGCATATACGACTAAACTTTTTCACAGGTTTATTAAAAGTTGCAGACTTAAGAGCCCACATTACTGATTGAAAAAGAGACGGATGATAATGTTAAGTCTATGGGGGCGTTCTTTTCAAAATCTTGTTCAAATTTTAATATTTTTACATTTTTCCTTTCTTTCTTTATTTATTTATTGCATAGGATATTTGAGGACGATCTACAACCGGTCTAGTTTTTACTTTTTCAATTTTGGCTTTAGATTTAAGGAAAAAAAAAAACCTTTATATTTTGAAACCGGTTTGATCCGGTTCTGAAATTGAAACCATCATAATATAAAAGAAAATCTAACCAAAATTGAAAAGTTAAAAACTAGGCCGGTTGTAGATCGTCCTCAGCTATTCTATGAAAAAAATCATGTAAAAATATTAACATTTGAGCGAGATATTTGAAAAGAACGCTCCCATTCCTTTTAATAAAATCATCCGGGTCTTTTTCACTCAGTACTGCGGGCTCTTAAAGATAATAGAAAACATTTAATATGAATCTGCAGAAATGTTTCGAATACTCTTTGAAAAAGTTCTAGTCAAATAAATGAAATATGCTAACGTTAACAGACCCTATTCCTAGTCTATATAAAGTGTAAAGAGTTTTTTCCACCAGGTTTTCAGGAAGTAAAGTTATTTATGATATACACATTGCATTAGTTACACACACATATAGTTAACTATAACTCCATTTTTAAAGCATATTAATTAAATACTTGCTATGAAAACTACTCACCCCCTTCTCCCTCCCCCCCACTCACTTGGTTTTATTATTAATTTAATTTAATTTAATTTAATTTAATCAATTTATTTATTTATTTATTGATTTATTTGCTTTAAACAAATTTTATTTCAAATTTACTTGCTTTATGATCATTAAGATCCAACACTAGTCACAGAAAAAGACCCGGATGATAATGTAGAGTCTATGGGGATGTTCTTTATTATTTTCAGTTTCAGAACCAGTTTAAACCAGTTTTGAAAATAAAAGTAATTAAAAAAAAAAATCTCTGGCCAAATTTGAAAAAGTAAAAACTAAGCCGGTTGTAGATCGTCCTTAGTTATCCTATGAAAAAAAAAAAAAAAAAAAACATATATTTTAAAATTTGAGCGAGATATTTGAAAAGAATGCTCCCATTACTTAACATTATCACCCGGGTCTTTTTCATTCAGTCACGTGGGCTCTTAACGGTGATAGAAAAATTCTAATATGAAGTGTTTCGAATACTCTTTTAGAAAATTTTAGTAACCAAATGATCATTTACAAAAATCATTATAAAAGATAATTCGAGGTGTGTATACTTAAAACTAAAAGATATTTTAATTAAATTAAATTCATATACTTAGAAAATATCTCTGTGTAGTTGATGAATTAATCACGTTTTATTTTATAGGAAAATGGATAGCCTAAGATACTGAGAGCCAACTTGGGCCACACGTATAATTAATTAACAGTTATGTGTATTTAGTAAACACGTATAATTAATTAACAGTTATGTGTATTTAATAAACGCTTATAATTAATTAATAACTATGTTTATTTATGCATGTATTAATCAATTAAACTTTCTTGGACAGTTTCATTTTCGTTTACGGTCGAAAAATGAAGATCACCGAAATATTGTTACGGTTTTGGAATCGACCTTACAAACCTGTTTAGGTCGATCCTTAGTTTTTAAACAGATGTTATTTTTTAATAGATTAAAGTCAGAAAGATATTACAAGAATTTTATATGTATGCTGGAACCGAGTTAAAGCACTGAAAAATGTCACTTTACTAGTCATGTTACAATGGCTTCCTCGGATATGGGAGGAGTCGTTGTGAAAATTAAAACTTATCTATTGTTCGGTTAGTTTGCTGGAAAGAGTCAAGCTGAATACCTGGTTATTATAAAAGGAATCTATTTTGACAATGTGATCTCACCTCCCACTAAATAATTGGCCTGTGCTAAATCGCACAGCGCTCTGAACTATTAACAAAATGACGGCTCTCCACTCACACTAGTAAAGAACGCCATCTACTAGCTAATCATATAAAAGTAATAACATGAAGCGCTCTTTAACCCTTTCAAGTCGGAATTTTTTTCCATTGTGAGAGCAAAATAATTAATTAGTGTAATAATGTTAATCGTAGCCATCCAAATAGACCTTTTGAAGTTTAAAGATTATCTCATAGTTTGAAATGCAACGAATGTACCTATTTTGTGTACTATTCAATTCATATTTATGGGATAATAGTCTAAGGAAAAGTTTTCGGAGACTTTTGGAAATAACGTATTAAAACAGGGTTTACCAGATATTACAACATTCTAATATTTTTTTGCGTTTTATCATGCATGATTCGTTCAAAAAAGTAAACTTTATTGTAAATTTAAAGCGTGAAATATATGTATAAACTAAAGGAATCGTTAAAAGATGCAAAGAGAATTAAGCAAACTTTTATTATTATTGTTATTACTAAAAGTGAAAACATAAATGAAGTCATAATAAAAAAAGCATAGATATATAGGGTTATTTCTACATGTAGAAAGTGGCAATGTAATTGTTAGTACAAAATAATATTCGATCAAAAGACATGTGCTATTAATAGTACACCTGACCCAAAAGGTTTAGATTAAATTTACATTTCCCTTTTCCTCTAAAAATGAAGTAAAAACATTCATTACTGTATAATAATAATAATAATAATAATAATAATATTAATAATAATGTATATTATCTGCGACTATCATATTTTTTTTATTTTATGATGTGGTATAATAAATTAATAAATTTGAACATAAAATTTCTTTAAAGTAAAAATGAAAAAAAAAAAAAAAAATTGAGTGAGAGGAGGGGTGAAGTAGAGGATATTATTTAATTCCAAATATTTAATTTATGTTTTAAATTGAAGTTACATTTAAGTAAATTAGTGTATATTGACTTAGGATTACCATTTGTTAATATTAGGATGTTTTATTTATTTGTCATTTATTTATTTTATTTTTTCACTCAAAAAAAAAAAAAAAAAAAAAAAAAAAAAAAACGATTTAAAAGTTTATAAGGTCATACACTAAATTGAAAAAAATTGCAGCTAGTCATAGAAAAATCATATTTAATTATCATTATTATTTAAAAATTCAAAGAGGTTTTTTGTAATTATTTTTGGATCTTGTTAAACATCAAGAAAAGTTTATTTTGACGAACCATCTATGATCTTATTTATCATAATGATATAATGAATTTATGTTTAATAAAGGAAAAGAGGTTAAGGAAAAAAAATAACGTTAACAATTTCTTTCTAATAATTTTAGCAGGGCTCCCAAATGATCCACTTTATAATAATTATTTATATAAACCACTTTATATAAACATTTTCTTAGTTTTTTCTTTTAATTTTTTTGTAAATTTTGCACGAATCGCCTTCGAAGGTTAATTGGAACGCAAATATTGTAAAAACGTATCACGGCGTACCATGAAATTTACTGTTAAAATATATTGTTATTTATATAACGGACGATACGGTAGCCTTGTTTGAGTTGTCAATTACTTTTCAATACATTTAGTTAAATCTTACTTCAGAAAATACGAGACACATTTTCTAAATAATAATAATAATAATAATAATTTAAAAAATAAAACTAAATAGTAAAACAGTAAAAATTTCACATTTTTAAGATGGTTAATCACACTATTTGTAAATAAAATCGCTTGATAAAACTTCTCAGAAATTAGATTTAAAAAAAAAAATCTATTTTTAAAGTGAGTTAATTTAAAATCTTTATAGCTTGAAATTTTATCAATATAATTTCAATTATTTTTCCTTTGAATAAAGAGAAATATACAAATTTTAATTTTGATTCGACATTAAAAAAAATATTAATTTAAATAAAAATTACAAATATTTAAATAAAAAGTTACAAAAAAGTAACTTCCTAAAAAAAAAAAAAAAAAAAAAAAAAAAAAAAAAAAATTAAAAATTAAAATTGTTGAATTAAAATAGAAATAAAATAATCGAAAAAGGCATGTTCCAAATTTGATTAAAAACATTTATTTTAACGGTTCTTGATTTATAACAATTTAAATACAAAAAATCGTGAAAAAACACACCATAAAGCGAAACCTATTTTCACAAGAAGCCGTATCCATAAAACTTATTGCTTGAAAGGTAGATTTGGAAGCAAGTTAAAACAAAATATTAATATTTCCTTTTCTAATTTAGATAGAAACATGATTTAAACATCATATTAAGCAGAAAAAGAAGAAAATTTTAATGCAATATTTTTTCTTCTAAGACATTTTATATGAAATCCATACACTGGAAGATATTACTTGATGCACAAACCTGAGAAAGCTAGCTAGAAAATCAATTTACTAAAGACTTACCGAAGAGGAAGCAGTTACTACTGTTTTAAAACTGTGATATCACAAAAACATACCGTCGATACAGTGTCGAGAAGTATATAATCTAGATACCGTAACGTCGTCGCCAAGACGGGAAACAAAAATTCTCATTAATATATATATATATATATATATATATATATATATATATATATATATATATATATATATATATATATATATATATATATATGTGCTAGAAGAGTAGTTTTTACATTGCAAAAAAGGAATTTATATCATGTTGTTCCTATATTTTTTAAGTTTAAGACCTTTTATACAAAATTCGTACATTCAAAGATATTACTTGATGCATAAACCTGAGAATGTTATCTAGAAAGCAATTTATGAATGAAAAATTACATAGGAGGGAGGAGTTACGACTGTTTTATAACCGAGAAATCACAAAAACATACCATCCTCAATAATATAACACATTCGAGACGGGAAGCGATAATTTAAATTTTTATTGATAAAACATTACGGACTAGACGCATGACTTCTGCATTGCAAAAAAAAAAAACATGCTGTCTTGTCCGTATATTTTCTTAAATGAGACACATTTTATATGAAATCCGTACGCTGAAAGATATTACTTGATGCATAAACCTAAGAATGGTGTCTAGAAAACCAATAAACCCATGACTTACAGAAGAGGGAGGAGTTACTACTGTCTGAAAGTTATTACTTGATGCATAAAACTGAGAAATTTATCTAGAAAATCGTCAATGTGCTACGAAAAACGTAACGCATTGTGATCCACGACGGGAAACAATAATTCTCCTTTTTATTAAAAAAAAAAAAAAAAGAAAAAAACATTACGGGCAATAAGTGTGGTTTCTGCATTGCAGAAAGTGAATTTATATCATATGTCTGTATGTTTTTTAAATTCTTAGACATTTTATATGAAATCCGTACACTGAAAGTTACTTGATGCATAAAACTGAGGACATTATCTAGAAAATCAACTCACCAATGATTTACTGAAGAGGGAGGAGTTATTACAGTTTTAAAAGAGAAATGTTACAAAAAATATTTGCTGTCAGCAATGTGTTAAGACATTCGCTTCTCTCGTGTATATTAAAAATAATTTATAGACTCAAAGCGTGCTTTCTGCATTGCATAAATTAATTTATATCATTATGCCCGTGTATTTTTTAAATTGTAAGACATTTTATATGAAATTGGCACACTGAAAATTATTATTTGATGCATAAAGCTGAGAAAGCTATAATTAATCAATGACTTACAGAAGAGGGAGTAGTAGTTACTATTGTTTTAACCCCGAGATATCAGAAAAACATATTATCGTTGCAATGTCTCGAAGTATATACAGCTAGACTTTGTTCTGTCGTCAAGACTGGAAACAAAAATTCTCATTTTTGTAATAAATAAATAAATAAATAGAGAAATAAAACATTATGTACTAGAAGCGTGGTTTTTGCATTGAAAAAATGAGTTTATATCATGCTGTTTGTATATATTTTAAATTGTAAGACATTTTATATGAAATTCGT
This sequence comes from Maratus speculifer, assembly GCA_964019185.1. Taxonomy (NCBI): domain Eukaryota; kingdom Metazoa; phylum Arthropoda; class Arachnida; order Araneae; family Salticidae; genus Maratus; species Maratus speculifer. Next base: position 130,206,224 of record OZ025303.1, read on the forward strand.
ACACTGAAAGATATTACTTGATGCATAAACCTGGGAAAGCTATCTAGACAATCAATTCCCCAATGACTTGCAGAAGAAGGAGGAGTTACTTCTGTTTTAAAACCGAGATATCACAAAATCAAACCATCGTCAATGTGTTAAGTCATTCCCGACAAAAAACAATAATTCTAGTTTTTTTTTTTTTTTTTTTTCTAAAAACTCATTATGGAGTAGAAGTGTGGTTTCTGCATCGCAAAAATTGAATTTACATCATGTTGTCTTTTTAGTATGTTTTTTAAATTTTAAGGCATTTTACATAAAATCCGTCCACTGAATGATATTGCCTATGCCTGAATCCGACCAGGGGTGTGCGAAGAGAAAACTCTGCCTGAAGCAACGTTTCAATTTGCCATCCTTCTTCTTGTGACAGGTAAAAAATGACACTGGCAGTATAAATTTGGCCCCCCATAAATCTCCGTGCGCAGGGTGACCGCCCCCATCGATTCACATGGCGCTGAATATGAGAAAGCTTTCTAGAAAATCAGTTTACCAAGTCGTATAGGAAAGGGAACAGTTACTACTGTTAACCGAGATATCACAAAAACATGCCTTCGCGACGGGAAACGATAATTCTCGTGTTTATTAAAATAATAATAATAATAATAATAATAATAATAATAATAATAATAATAATAATAATAATAATAATAATAATATCCGTTATGGACTGACTAGAAGAGTGGTTTCTGCAATTAAAAAATAAATTTATATTAAGGTATTAAGTGCATTTTTATTTCTTCTAGCAGGTATGAAATTATTTGATGATATTTAATAATTTTCATATGTTTTCTTTTCTTTTATAAAAATAAGTAAATAAATAAAAAAATACAGAAAATTTGAAGCACTTGAATACAGAAAATATTAAAATTTGAGCGAGATATTTGAAAAGAACGCTCCCATTACTTAACATTATCATCCGGGTTTTTTTCGCTCAGAAGTGTGGACGCTTAACGGTAATAGAAAAATTTTAATATGAAGTGTTTCAAATACTCTTTGAAAAAGTTTTAGTAACGCAGACGATTATTTACAAAAATCATTTAAAAAGATAAATCGAGGTGTGTATACCTAAAACTAAAATATTTTTAAATTAAATTAAATTCGTAGATTTAGAAAATCTCTCTGTGTAGTTGATGAATTAATCACGTTTTATTTTATAGGAAAATGGATAGCCTAAGACACTGAGAGCCAACTTGGGCCACACGTATAATTATTTAACAGTTATGTGTATTTAATAGACACGTATAATTATTTAATAACTATATTTATGCATGTATTAATCACTTAAATTTTTTTGGACAGTTTCATTTTCGTTTACGGCCGAAAAATGAAGATCACCGAAATATTGTTACGGTTTTGGAATCGAACTTACAAACCTGTTTTGGCCGATCCTTAGTTTTTAAACAGATGTTATTTTTTTAATAGATTGAAGTCAGAGAGATATTACAAGAGTTTTATATATATTCTGAAACCCACTTCAATACCTAATATGGTTCGAGAATCGTATTACAATGGTTTCTCCTAGAAAGGGAGGAGCCGTTCTGAACATTAAAATTTATTTGTTGTTCGGTACGGTTAGTTTGCTGGAAAATGTCGCGGTTTAGGTTGTTACGGTTTAGGATTCGACCTTACGCTTACAAACCTGTTTCGGTCGATTCTTAGCGCTTACACAAATGTTATTTTTCAATAGATTGAAGTCAGAAAGATATTACAAGAGTTTTATATATATATCCTGGAACCAAGTTAAGTTTCGAATGATATTGCAAGCCAAGTCATGCTACAACGGCTTCCTCAGATATGGGAGGATCGTTGTGAAGATTAAAAATATCTATTCTTCGTTTAGTTTGCCGTGTTAAGCTCTATAAGTGTTTATTATCATAACGTATCTCTTTTGACAATGTAATCTCATCCCCTATTAAATAATTGGTCGATGCTAAATCGCACAACGCTCTGAACTAATAACAAAATGATGGCTCTCCATCCGCACTAGTAAAAAAAGCAATCTATTTATCTAAAAGTAATAACATGAAGAGTAACCCTTTCGGATTCAATTTTTTTTCCCATTGTGAGAGCAAAATAATTATTAGTGTAATAAAGTTAATCGTAGTAATTAACAAATAGACCTTTTGATGTTTAAAGATTATCTCGTAGTTTGAAATGCAACGAATGTACCTATTTTGTGTACTATTCAATTCATATTTGTGGGATAATACTCTAAGGAAAAGTTTTTGGAGACGTTTTGGAAATATCGTATTAAAACAGGGTTTATCAGATATTACAACATTCTAATATTTTTTTGTGTTTAATCATGCATGTTTCGTTCAAAAAGAGTAAACTTTATTGTAAATTTAAAGCGTGAAATATATGTATAAACTAAAGGAATCGTTAAAAGATGCAAAGAGAATTAAGCAAACTTTTATTATTATTGTTATTACTAAAAGTGAAAACATAAATGAAGTCATAATAAAAAAAGCATAGATATATAGGGTTATTTCTACATGTAGAAAGTGGCAATGTAATTGTTAGTACAAAATAATATTCGATCAAAAGACATGTGCTATTAATAGTACACCTGACCCAAAAGGTTTAAATTAAATTTACATTTCCCTTTTTCTCTAAAAATGAAGTAAAAACATTCCTTACTGTATTCCTATAATAATAATAATAATAATATTAATAATAATGTATATTTTCTGCGACTATCATATTTTTTTTATTTTATGATGTGGTATAATAATCTAATAAATTTGAACATAAAATTTCTTTAAAGTAAAAATGAAAAAAAAAAAAAATGAGTGAGAGGAGGGGTGAAGTAGAGGATATTATTTAATTCCAAATATTTAATTTATGTTTTAAATGAAGTTACATTTAAGTAGATTAGTGTATATTGACTTAGGATTACCATTTGTTAATATTAGGATGTTTTATTTATTTGTCATTTATTTATTTTATTTTTTCACTCAAAAAAAAAAAAATCCGATTTAAAAGTTTATAAGGTCATACACTAAATTGAAAAAAATTGCAGCTAGTCATAGAAAAATCATATTTAATTATCATTATTATTTAAAAATTCAAAGAGGTTTTTTGTAATTATTTTTTGGATCTTGTTAAACATCAAGAAAAGTTTATTTTGACGAACCATCTATGATCTTATTTATCAAAATGATATAATGAATTTATGTTTAATAAAGGAAAAGAGGTTAAGGAAAAAAATAACGTTAACAATTTCCTTCTAATAATTTTAGCAGGGCTCCCAAATGATCCACTTTATAATAATTATTTATATAAACCACTTTATATAAACATTTTCTTAGTTTTTTCTTTTAATTTTTTTGTAAATTTTGCACGAATCGCCTTCGAAGGTTAATTGGAACGCAAATATTGTAAAAACGTATCACGACGTACCATGAAATTTACTGTTAAAATATATTGTTTTTTATATAACGGACAATACGGTAGCCTTGTTTGAGTTGTCAATTACTTTTCAATACATTTAGTTAAATCTTACTTCAGAAAATACGAGACACATTTTCTAAATAATAATAATAATAATAATAATAATAATAATTTAAAAAATAAAACTAAATAGTAAAACAGTAAAAATTTCACATTTTTAAGATGGTTAATCACAATATTTGTAAATAAAATCGCTTGATAAAACTTCTCAGAAATTAGATTTAAAAAAAAAATTTATTTTTAAAGTGAGTTAATTTAAAATCTTTATAACTTGAAATTTTATCAATATAATTTCAATTATTTTTCCTTTGAATAAAGAGAAATATACAAATTTTAATTTTGATTCGACATTAAAAAAATATTAATTTAAATAAAAATTACAAATATTTAAATAAAAAGTTACAAAAAAGTAACTTCCTTAAAAAAAAAAAAAAAAAAAAAAAAAAAAAAAAAAAAAAAAAAAAAATTAAAAATTAAAAATTAAAATTCTTGAATTAAAATAGAAATAAAATAATTGAAAAAGGCATGTTCCAAATTTGATTAAAAACATTTATTTTTAACAGTTCTTGATTTATAACAATTTAAATTCAAAAAATCGTGAAAAAACACACCATAAAGAGAAACCTATTTTCACAAGAAGAATATCCATAAAACTTATTGCTTGAAAGCTAGATTTGGAAGCAAGTTAAAACAAAATATTAATATTTCCTTTTCTAATTTAGATAGAAACATGATTTAAACATCATATTAAGCAGAAAAAGAAGAAATTTTTAATGCAATATTTTTTCTTCTAAGACATTTTATATGAAATCCATACACTGGAAGATATTACTTGATGCACAAACCTGAGAAAGCTAGCTAGAAAATTAATTTACTAAAGACTTACCGAAGAGGAAGCAGTTACTACTGTTTTAAAACTGTGATATCACAAAAACATACCGTCGATACAGTGTCGAGAAGTATATAATCTAGATACTGTACCGTCGTCGCCAAGACGGGAAACAAAAATTCTCATTAAAAAAAATATATATATATATGTGCATAAACCTGAGAATGTTATCTAGAAAGCAATTTATGAATGAAAAATTACAGAGGAGGGAGGAGTTACGACTGTTTTATAACCGAGAAATCACAAAAACATACCATCCTCAATAATATAACATATTCGAGACGGGAAGCGATAATTTAAATTTTTATTGATAAAACATTACGGACTAGACGCATGACTTCTGCATTGCAAAAAAAAAAAAAAAAAAAAAAAAAAAAAAAAAAAAAAAAAAAATCATGCTGTCTTGTCCGTATATTTTCTTAAATGAGACACATTTTATATGAAATCCGTACGCTGAAAGATATTACTTGATGCATAAACCTAAGAATGCTGTCTAGAAAACCAATAAACCCATGACTTACAGAAGAGGGAGGAGTTACTACTGTCTGAAAGTTATTACTTGATGCATAAAACTGAGAAATTTATCTAGAAAATCGTCAATGTGCTACGAAAAACGTAACGCATTGTGATCCACGACGGGAAACAATAATTCTCCTTTTTATTAAAAAAAAAAAAAGAAAAAATCATTACGGGCAATAAGTGTGGTTTCTGCATTGCAGAAAGTGAATTTATATCATATGTCTGTATGTTTTTTAAATTCTTAGACATTTTATATGAAATCCGTACACTGAAAATTACTTGATGCATAAAACTGAGGACATTATCTAGAAAATCATCTCACCAATGATTTACTGAAGAGGGAGGTGTTATTACAGTTTTAACAGAGAAATGTTACAAAAAATATTTGCTGTCAGCAATGTGTTAAGACATTCGCTTCTCTCGTGTATATTAAAAATAATTTATAGACTCAAAGCGTGCTTTCTGCATTGCATAAATTAATTTATATCATTATGCCCGTGTATTTTTTAAATTGTAAGACATTTTATATGAAATTGGCACACTGAAAATTATTATTTGATGCATAAAGCTGAGAAAGCTATAATTAATCAATGACATACAGAAGAGGGAGTAGTAGTTACTATTGTTTTAACTCCGAGATATCAGAAAAACATATTATCGTTGCAATGTCTCGAAGTATATACAGCTAGACTTTGTTCTGTCGTCAAGATTGGAAACAAAAATTCTCATTTTTGTGAAAAATAAATAAATAAATTGATAAATAAAACATTATGTACTAGAAGCGTGGTTTTTGCATTGAAAAAATGAATTTATATCATGCTGTTTGTATACATTTTAAATTGTAAGACATTTTATATGAAATTCGTACACTGAAAGATATTACTTGATGCATAAACCTGGGAATGCTATCTAGACAATCAATTCCCCAATGACTTGCAGAAGAAGAAGGAGTTACTTCTGTTTTAAAACCGAGATATCACAAAATCAAACCATCGTCAATGTCTTAAGTCATTCCCGACAAAAAACAATAATTCTTGTTTTTTTTTTCTAAAAACTCATTATGGAGTAGAAGTGTGGTTTCTGCATCGCAAAAATTGAATTTACATCATGTTGTCTTTTTAGTATGTTTTTTAAATTTTAAGGCATTTTACATAAAATCCGTCCACTGAATGATATTGCCTATGCCTGAATCCGACCAGGGGTGTGCGAAGAGAAAACTCCGCCTAAGCAACGTTTCAATTTGCCATCCTTCTTCTTGTGACAGGTAAAAAATGACACTGGCAGTATAAATTTGGCCCCCCATAAATCTCCGTGCGCAGGGTGACCGCCCCCATCGATTCACATGGCGCTTAATATGAGAAAGCTTTCTAGAAAATCAGTTTACCAAGTCTTATAGGAAAGGGAACAGTTACTACTGTTAACCGAGATATCACAAAAACATGCCTTCGCGACGGGAAACGATAATTCTCGTGTTTATTAAAATAATAATAATAATAATAATAATAATAATAATAATAATAATAATAATAATAATAATAATAATAATAATAATAATAATAATAATAATAATAATAATAATAATATCCGTTATGGACTGACTAGAAGAGTGGTTTCTGCAATTAAAAAATAAATTTATATTAAGGTATTAAGTGCATTTTTATTTCTTCTAGCAGGTATGAAATTATTTGATGATATTTAATAATTTTCATATGTTTTCTTTTCTTTTATAAAAATAAGTAAATAAATAAAAAAATACAGAAAATCTGAAGCACTTGAATACAGAAAATATTAAAATTTGAGCGAGATATTTGAAAAGAACGCTCCCATTACTTAACATTATCATCCGGGTTTTTTTCGCTCAGAAGTGTGGACGCTTAACGGTAATAGAAAAATTTTAATATGAAGTGTTTCAAATACTCTTTGAAAAAGTTTTAGTAACGCAGATGATTATTTACAAAAATCATTTAAAAAGATAAATCGAGGTGTGTATACCTAATATCGAGGTGTGTATACCTTAATATTAGGATGTTTTATTTATTTGTCATTTATTTATTTTATTTTTTCACTCAAAAAAAAAAAAATCCGATTTAAAAGTTTATAAGGTCATACACTAAATTGAAAAAAATTGCAGCTAGTCATAGAAAAATCATATTTAATTATCATTATTATTTAAAAATTCAAAGAGGTTTTTTGTAATTATTTTTGGATCTTGTTAAACATCAAGAAAAGTTTATTTTGACGAACCATCTATGATCTTATTTATCAAAATGATATAATGAATTTATGTTTAATAAAGGAAAAGAGGTTAAGGAAAAAAATAACGTTAACAATTTCCTTCTAATAATTTTAGCAGGGCTCCCAAATGATCCACTTTATAATAATTATTCATATAAACCACTTTATATAAACATTTTCTTAGTTTTTTCTTTTAATTTTTTTGTAAATTTTGCACGAATCGCCTTCGAAGGTTAATTGGAACGCAAATATTGTAAAAACGTATCACGACGTACCATGAAATTTACTGTTAAAATATATTGTTTTTTATATAACGGACAATACGGTAGCCTTGTTTGAGTTGTCAATTACTTTTCAATACATTTAGTTAAATCTTACTTCAGAAAATACGAGACACATTTTCTAAATAATAATAATAATAATAATAATAATAATTTAAAAAATAAAACTAAATAGTAAAACAGTAAAAATTTCACATTTTTAAGATGGTTAATCACAATATTTGTAAATAAAATCGCTTGATAAAACTTCTCAGAAATTAGATTTTAAAAAAAAAAATTATTTTTAAAGTGAGTTAATTTAAAATCTTTATAACTTGAAATTTTATCAATATAATTTCAATTATTTTTCCTTTGAATAAAGAGAAATATACAAATTTTAATTTTGATTCGACATTAAAAAAATATTAATTTAAATAAAAATTACAAATATTTAAATAAAAAGTTACAAAAAAGTAACTTCCTTAAAAAAAAAAAAAAAAAAAAAAAAAAAAAAAAAATTAAAAATTAAAAATTAAAATTCTTGAATTAAAATAGAAATAAAATAATTGAAAAAGGCATGTTCCAAATTTGATTAAAAACATTTATTTTTAACAGTTCTTGATTTATAACAATTTAAATACAAAAAATCGTGAAAAAACACACCATAAAGAGAAACCTATTTTCACAAGAAGAATATCCATAAAACTTATTGCTTGAAAGCTAGATTTGGAAGCAAGTTAAAACAAAATATTAATATTTCCTTTTCTAATTTAGATAGAAACATGATTTAAACATCATATTAAGCAGAAAAAGAAGAAATTTTTAATGCAATATTTTTTCTTCTAAGACATTTTATATGAAATCCATACACTGGAAGATATTACTTGATGCACAAACCTGAGAAAGCTAGCTAGAAAATCAATTTACTAAAGACTTACCGAAGAGGAAGCAGTTACTACTGTTTTAAAACTGTGATATCACAAAAACATACCGTCGATACAGTGTCGAGAAGTATATAATCTAGATACTGTACCGTCGTCGCCAAGACGGGAAACAAAAATTCTCATTAAAAAAAAAAAATATATATATGTGCTAGAAGAACGGTTTCTACATTGCAAAAAAGGAATTTATATCATGTTGTTCCTATATTTTTTAAGTTTAAGACCTTTTATACGAAATTCGTACATTGAAAGATATTACTTGATGCATAAACCTGAGAATGTTATCTAGAAAGCAATTTATGAATGAAAAATTACAGAGGAGGGAGGAGTTACGACTGTTTTATAACCGAGAAATCACAAAAACATACCATCGTCAATAATATAGCACATTCGAGACGGGAAGCGATAATTTAAATTTTTATTGATAAAACATTACGGACTAGACGCATGACTTCTGCATTGCAAAAAAAAAAAAAAAAAAAAAAAAAAAAAAAGTGCTAGAAGAGTGGTTTTTACATTGCAAAAAAGGAATTTATATCATGTTGTTCCTATATTTTTTAAGTTTAAGACCTTTTATACGAAATTCGTACATTCAAAGATATTACTTGATGCATAAACCTGAGAATGTTATCTAGAAAGCAATTTATGAATGAAAAATTACAGAGGAGGGAGGAGTTACGACTGTTTTATAACCGAGAAATCACAAAAACATACCATCCTCAATAATATAACATATTTGAGACGGGAAGCGATAATTTAAATTTTTATTGATAAAACATTACGGACTAGACGCATGACTTCTGCATTGCAAAAAAAAAAAAAAAAAAAAAAAAAAAAAAAAAAATCATGCTGTCTTGTCCGTATATTTTCTTAAATGAGACACATTTTATATGAAATCCGTACGCTGAAAGATATTACTTGATGCATAAACCTAAGAATGCTGTCTAGAAAACCAATATACCCATGACTTACAGAAGAGGGAGGAGTTACTACTGTTTTAAAAGATTTTCACAAAAACATACCGTCGTCAATGTGCTACAAGAAACGTAACGCATTGTGATCCACGACGGGAAACAATAATTCTCCTTTTTATTAAAAAAAAAAAGAAAAAATCATTACGGGCAATAAGTGTGGTTTCTGCATTGCAGAAAGTGAATTTATATCATATGTCTGTATGTTTTTTAAATTCTTAGACATTTTATATGAAATCCGTACACTGAAAATTACTTGATGCATAAAACTGAGGACATTATCTAGAAAATCATCTCACCAATGATTTACTGAAGAGGGAGGTGTTATTACAGTTTTAACAGAGAAATGTTACAAAAAATATTTGCTGTCAGCAATGTGTTAAGACATTCGCTTCTCTCGTGTATATTAAAAATAATTTATAGACTCAAAGCGTGCTTTCTGCATTGCATAAATTAATTTATATCATTATACCCGTGTATTTTTTAAATTGTAAGACATTTTATATGAAATTGGCACACTGAAAATTATTATTTGATGCATAAAGCTGAGAAAGCTATAATTAATCAATGACATACAGAAGAGGGAGTAGTAGTTACTATTGTTTTAACCCCGAGATATCAGAAAAACATATTATCGTTGCAATGTCTCGAAGTATATACAGCTAGACTTTGTTCTGTCGTCAAGATTGGAAACAAAAATTCTCATTTTTGTGAAAAATAAATAAATAAATTGATAAATAAAACATTATGTACTAGAAGCGTGGTTTTTGCATTGAAAAAATGAATTTATATCATGCTGTTTGTATACATTTTAAATTGTAAGACATTTTATATGAAATTCGTACACTGAAAGATATTACTTGATGCATAAACCTGGGAATGCTATCTAGACAATCAATTCCCCAATGACTTGCAGAAGAAGGAGGAGTTACTTCTGTTTTAAAACCGAGATATCACAAAATCAAACCATCGTCAATGTGTTAAGTCATTCCCGACAAAAAACAATAATTCTTGTTTTTTTTTTCTAAAAACTCATTATGGAGTAGAAGTGTGGTTTCTGCATCGCAAAAATTGAATTTACATCATGTTGTCTTTTTAGTATGTTTTTTAAATTTTAAGGCATTTTACATAAAATCCGTCCACTGAATGATATTGCCTATGCCTGAATCCGACCAGGGGTGTGCGAAGAGAAAACTCCGCCTAAGCAACGTTTCAATTTGCCATCCTTCTTCTTGTGACAGGTAAAAAATGACACTGGCAGTATAAATTTGGCCCCCCATAAATCTCCGTGCGCAGGGTGACCGCCCCCATCGATTCACATGGCGCTTAATATGAGAAAGCTTTCTAGAAAATCAGTTTACCAAGTCTTATAGGAAAGGGAACAGTTACTACTGTTAACCGAGATATCACAAAAACATGCCTTCGCGACGGGAAACGATAATTCTCGTGTTTATTAAAATAATAATAATAATAATAATAATAATAATAATAATAATAATAATAATAATAATAATAATAATAATAATAATATCCGTTATGGACTGACTAGAAGAGTGGTTTCTGCAATTAAAAAATAAATTTATATTAAGGTATTAAGTGCATTTTTATTTCTTCTAGCAGGTATGAAATTATTTGATGATATTTAATAATTTTCATATGTTTTCTTTTCTTTTATAAAAATAAGTAAATAAATAAAAAAATACAGAAAATCTGAAGCACTTGAATACAGAAAATATTAAAATTTGAGCGAGATATTTGAAAAGAACGCTCCCATTACTTAACATTATCATCCGGGTTTTTTTCGCTCAGAAGTGTGGACGCTTAACGGTAATAGAAAAATTTTAATATGAAGTGTTTCAAATACTCTTTGAAAAAGTTTTAGTAACGCAGATGATTATTTACAAAAATCATTTAAAAAGATAAATCGAGGTGTGTATACCTAAAACTAAAATATTTTTAAATTAAATTAAATTCGTAGATTTAGAAAATCTCTCTGTGTAGTTGATGAATTAATCACGTTTTATTTTATAGGAAAATGGATAGCCTAAGACACTGAGAGCCAACTTGGGCCACACGTATAATTATTTAAGAGTTATGTGTATTTAATAGACACGTATAATTATTTAATAACTATATTTATGCATGTATTAATCACTTAAATTTTTTTGGACAGTTTCATTTTCGTTTACGGCCGAAAAATGAAGATCACCGAAATATTGTTACGGTTTTGGAATCGAACTTACAAACCTGTTTTGGCCGATCCTTAGTTTTTAAACAGATGTTATTTTTTTAATAGATTGAAGTCAGAAAGATATTACAAGAGTTTTATATATATTCTGGAATCCACTTCAATTCCTAATACAAATTGGTTGAAGAATCGTGTAACAATGGTTTCTCCTAGAAAGGGAGGAGCCGATCTGAACATTAAAAATTATCTGTTGTTCGGTACGGTTAGTTTGCAGGAAAATGTCGCGGTTTAGGTTGTTACGGTTTAGGATTCGACCTTACGCTTACAAACCTGTTTCGGTCGATTCTTAGCGCTTACACAAATGTTATTTTTCAATAGATTGAAGTCAGAAAGATATTACAAGAGTTTTATATATATATCCTGGAACCAAGTTAAGTTTCGAATGATATTGCAAGCCAAGTCATGCTACAACGGCTTCCTCAGATATGGGAGGATCGTTGTGAAGATTAAAAATATCTATTCTTCGTTTAGTTTGCTGTGTTAAGCTCTATAAGTGTTTATTATCATAACGTATCTCTTTTGACAATGTAATCTCATCCCCTATTAAATAATTGGTCGATGCTAAATCGCACAACGCTCTGAACTAATAACAAAATGATGGCTCTCCACCCACACTAGTAAAAAAAGCAATCTATTTATCTAAAAGTAATAACATGAAGAGTAACCCTTTCGGATCCAATTTTTTTTCCCATTGTGAGAGCAAAATAATTATTAGTGTAATAAAGTTAATCGTAGTAATTAACAAATAGACCTTTTGATGTTTAAAGATTATCTCGTAGTTTGAAATGCAACGAATGTACCTATTTTGTGTACTATTCAATTCATATTTGTGGGATAATACTCAAAGGAAAAGTTTTTGGAGACGTTTTGGAAATATCGTATTAAAACAGGGTTTATCAGATATTACAACATTCTAATATTTTTTTGTGTTTTATCATGCATGTTTCGTTCAAAAAGAGTAAACTTTATTGTAAATTTAAAGCGTGAAATATATATATAAACTAAAGGAATCGTTAAAAGATGCAAAGAGAATTAAGCAAACTTTTATTATTATTGTTATTACTAAAAGTGAAAACATAAATGAAGTCATAATAAAAAAAGCATAGATATATAGGGTTATTTCTACATGTAGAAAGTGGCAATGTAATTGTTAGTACAAAATATTATTCGATCAAAAGACATGTGCTATTAATAGTACACCTGACCCAAAAGGTTTAAATTAAATTTACATTTCCCTTTTCCTCTAAAAATGAAGTAAAAACATTCCTTACTGTATTCCTATAATAATAATAATATTAATAATAATGTATATTTTCTGCGACTATCATATTTTTTTTATTTATGATGTGGTATAATAAGCTAATAAATTTGAACATAAAATTTCTTTAAAGTAAAAATGAAAAAAAAAAAAAAAAATGAGTGAGAGGAGGGGTGAAGTAGAGGATATTATTTAATTCCAAATATTAAGTAAATTAGTGTATATTGCCTTAGGATTACCATTTGTTAATATTAGGATGTTTTATTTATTTGTCATTTATTTACTTTATTTTTTCACTCAAAAAAAAAAAAAAAAAATCCGATTTAAAAGTTTATAAGGTCATACACTAAATTGAAAAAAATTGCAGCTAGTCATAGAAAAATCATATTTAATTATCATTATTATTTAAAAATTCAAAGAGGTTTTTTGTAATTATTTTTGGATCTTGTTAAACATCAAGAAAAGTTTATTTTGACGAACCATCTATGATTTTATTTATCAAAATGATATAATGAATTTATGTTTAATAAAGGAAAAGAGGTTAAGGAAAAAAATAACGTTAACAATTTCTTTCTAATAATTTTAGCAGGGCTCCCAAATGATCCACTTTATAATAATTATTTATATAAACCACTTTATATAAACATTTTCTTAGTTTTTTCTTTTAATTTTTTTGTAAATTTTGCACGAATCGCCTTCGAAGGTTAATTGGAACGCAAATATTGTAAAAACGTATCACGACGTACCATGAAATTTACTGTTAAAATATATTGTTATTTATATAACGGACGATACGGTAGCCTTGTTTGAGTTGTCAATTACTTTTCAATACATTTAGTTAAATCTTACTTCAGAAAATACGAGACACATTTTCTAAATAATAATAATAAAAATAATAATAATAATAATAATTTAAAAAATAAAACTAAATAGTAAAACAGTAAAAATTTCACATTTTTAAGAGGTTAATCACACTATTTGTAAATAAAATCGCTTGATAAAACTTCTCAGAAATTAGATTTAAAAAAAATATCTATTTTTAAAGTGAGTTAATTTAAAATCTTTATAGCTTGAAATTTTATCAATATAATTTCAATTATTTTTCCTTTGAATAAAGAGAAATATACAAATTTTAATTTTGATTCGACATTAAAAAAATATTAATTTAAATAAAAATTACAAATATTTAAATAAAAAGTTACAAAAAAGTAACTTCCTTAAAAAAAAAAATAATAATAAAAAAAAAAATAAAAATAAAAATTAAAAATTAAAATTCTTGAATTAAAATAGAAATAAAATAATTGAAAAAGGCATGTTCCAAATTTGATTAAAAACATTTATTTTTAACAGTTCTTGATTTATAACAATTTAAATACAAAAAATCGTGAAAAAACACAAGCGAATAAAGCGAAACCTATTTTCACAAGAAGCCGTATCCATAAAACTTATTGTTTGAAAGCTAGATTTGGAAGCAAGTTAAATAAATAAAGCGAAAGCAAGTTAATAAATAAAGCGAAACCTATTTTCACAAGAAGCCGTATCCATAAAACTTATTGTTTGAAAGCTAGATTTGGAAGCAAGTTAAAACAAAATATTAATATTTCCTTTTCTAATTTAGATAGAAACATGATTTAAACATCATATTAAGCAGAAAAAGAAGAAATTTTTAATGCAATATTTTTTCTTCTAAGACATTTTATATGAAATCCATACACTGGAAGATATTACTTGATGCACAAACCTGAGAAAGCTAGCTAGAAAATCAATTTACTAAAGACTTACCGAAGAGGAAGCAGTTACTACTGTTTTAAAACTGTGATATCACAAAAACATACCGTCGATACAGTGTCGAGAAGTATATAATCTAGATACTGTACCGTCGTCGCCAAGACGGGAAACAAAAATTCTCATTAAAAAAAAATATATATATATGTGCTAGAAGAGAGGTTTCTACATTGCAATAAAGGAATTTATATCATGTTGTTCCTATATTTTTTAAGTTTAAGACTTTTTATACGAAATTCGTACATTCAAAGATATTACTTGATGCATAAACCTGAGAATGTTATCTAGAAAGCAATTTATGAATGAAAAATTACAGAGGAGGGAGGAGTTACGACTGTTTTATAACCGAGAAATCACAAAAACATACCATCCTCAATAATATAACATATTCGAGACGGGAAGCGATAATTTAAATTTATATTGATAAAACATTACGGACTAGACGCATGACTTCTGCATTGCAAAAAAAAAAAAAAAAAAAAAAAAAAAAAAAAAAAAAAAAAAAATCATGCTGTCTTGTCCGTATATTTTCTTAAATGAGACACATTTTATATGAAATCCGTACGCTGAAAGCTATTACTTGATGCATAAACCTAAGAATGCTGTCTAGAAAACCAATATACCCATGACTTACAGAAGAGGGAGGAGTTACTACTGTTTTAAAAGATTTTCACAAAAACATACCGTCGTCAATGTGCTACGAGAAACGTAACGCATTGTGATCCACGACGGGAAACAATAATTATCCTTTTTATTAAAAAAAAAAAAGAAAAAATCATTACGGGCAATAAGTGTGGTTTCTGCATTGCAGAAAGTGAATTTATATCATATGTCTGTATGTTTTTTAAATTCTTAGACATTTTATATGAAATCCGTACACTGAAAGTTACTTGATGCATAAAACTGAGGACATTATCTAGAAAATCATCTCACCTATGATTTACTGAAGAGGGAGGAGTTATTACAGTTTTAAAAGAGAAATGTTACAAAAAATATTTGCTGTCAGCAATGTGTTAAGACATTCGCTTCTCTCGTGTATATTAAAAATAATTTATAGACTCAAAGCGTGCTTTCTGCATTGCATAAATTAATTTATATCATTATGCCCGTGTATTTTTTAAATTGTAAGACATTTTATATGAAATTGGCACACTGAAAATTATTATTTGATGCATAAAGCTGAGAAAGCTATAATTAATCAATGACTTACAGAAGAGGGAGTAGTAGTTACTATTGTTTTAACCCCGAGATATCAGAAAAACATATTATCGTTGCAATGTCTCGAAGTATATACAGCTAGACTTTGTTCTGTCGTCAAGATTGGAAACAAAAATTCTCATTTTCGTGAAAAATAAATAAATAAATTGATAAATAAAACATTATGTACTAGAAGCGTGGTTTTTGCATTGAAAAAATGAATTTATATCATGCTGTTTGTATATATTTTAAATTGTAAGACATTTTATATGAAATTCGTACACTGAAAGATATTACTTGATGCATAAACCTGGGAATGCTATCTAGACAATCAATTCCCCAATGACTTGCAGAAGAAGGAGGAGTTACTTCTGTTTTAAAACCGAGATATCACAAAATCAAACCATCGTCAATGTGTTAAGTCATTCCCGACAAAAAACAATAATTCTAGTTTTTTTTTTTTTTTTTCTAAAAACTCATTATGGAGTAGAAGTGTGGTTTCTGCATCGCAAAAATTGAATTTACATCATGTTGTCTTTTTAGTATGTTTTTTAAATTTTAAGGCATTTTACATAAAATCCGTCCACTGAATGATATTGCCTATGCCTGAATCCGACCAGGGGTGTGCGAAGAGAAAACTCCGCCTGAAGCAACGTTTCAATTTGCCATCCTTCTTCTTGTGACAGGTAAAAAATGACACTGGCAGTATAAATTTGGCCCCCTATAAATCTCCGTGCGCAGGGTGACCGCCCCCATCGATTCACATGGCGCTGAATATGAGAAAGCTTTTTAGAAAATCAGTTTACCAAGTCTTATAGGAAAGGGAACAGTTACTACTGTTAACCGAGATATCACAAAAACATGCCTTCGCGACGAGAAACGATAATTCTCGTGTTTATTAAAATAATAATAATAATAATAATAATAATAATAATAATAATAATAATATCCGTTATGGACTGACTAGAAGAGTGGTTTCTGCAATGAAAAAATAAATTTATATTAAGGTATTAAGTGCATTTTTATTTCTTCTAGCAGGTATGAAATTATTTGATGATATTTAATAATTTAAATATGTTTTCTTTTCTTTTATAAAAATAAGTAAATAAATAAAAAAATACAGAAAATTTGAAGCACTTGAATACAGAAAATATTAAAATTTGAGCGAGATATTTGAAAAGAACGCTCCCATTACTTAACATTATCATCCGGGTTTTTTTCGCTCAGAAGTGTGGACGCTTAACGGTAATAGAAAAATTTTAATATGAAGTGTTTCAAATACTCTTTGAAAAAGTTTTAGTAACGCAGATGATTATTTACAAAAATCATTTAAAAAGATAAATCGATGTGTGTATACCTAAAACTAAAATATTTTTAAATTAAATTAAATTCGTAGATTTAGAAAATCTCTCTGTGTAGTTGATGAATTAATCACGTTTTATTTTATAGGAAAATGGATAGCCTAAGACACTGAGAGCCAACTTGGGCCACACGTATAATTATTTAACAGTTATGTGTATTTAATAGACACGTATAATTATTTAATAACTATATTTATGCATGTATTAATCACTTAAATTTTTTTGGACAGTTTCATTTTCGTTTACGGCCGAAAAATGAAGATCACCGAAATATTGTTACGGTTTTGGAATCGAACTTACAAACCTGTTTTGGCCGATCCTTAGTTTTTAAACAGTTGTTATTTTTTTAATAGATTGAAGTCAGAAAGATATTACAAGAGTTTTATGTATATTCTGGAACCCACTTCATTACCTAATATGGTTCGAGAATCGTATTACAATGGTTTCTCCTAGAAAGGGACGAGCCGTTCTGAACATTAAAAATTATCTGTTGTTCGGTACGGTTAGTTTGCAGGAAAATGTCGAGGTTTAGGTTGTTACGGTTTAGGATTCGACCTTACGCTTACAAACCTGTTTCGGTCGATTCTTAGCGCTTACACAAATGTTATTTTTCAATAGATTGAAGTCAGAAAGATATTACAAGAGTTTTATATATATATCCTGGAACCAAGTTAAGTTTCGAATGATATTGCAAGCCAAGTCATGCTACAACGGCTTCCTCAGATATGGGAGGATCGTTGTGAAGATTAAAAATATCTATTCTTCGTTTAGTTTGCCGTGTTAAGCTCTATAAGTGTTTATTATCATAACGTATCTCTTTTGACAATGTAATCTCATCCCCTATTAAATAATTGGTCGATGCTAAATCGCACAACGCTCTGAACTAATAACAAAATGATGGCTCTCCACCCACACTAGTAAAAAAAGCAATCTATTTATCTAAAAGTAATAACATGAAGAGTAACCCTTTCGGATTCAATTTTTTTTCCCATTGTGAGAGCAAAATAATTATTAGTGTAATAAAGTTAATCGTAGTAATTAACAAATAGACCTTTTGATGTTTAAAGATTATCTCGTAGTTTGAAATGCAACGAATGTACCTATTTTGTGTACTATTAAATTCATATTTGTGGGATAATACTCTAAGGAAAAGTTTTTGGAGACGTTTTGGAAATATCGTATTAAAACAGGGTTTATCAGATATTACAACATTCTAATATTTTTTTGTGTTTTATCATGCATGTTTCGTTCAAAAAGAGTAAACTTTATTGTAAATTTAAAGCGTGAAATATATGTATAAACTAAAGGAATCGTTAAAAGATGCAAAGAGAATTAAGCAAACTTTTATTATTATTGTTATTACTAAAAGTGAATACGTAAATGAAGTCATAATAAAAAAAGCATAGATATATAGGGTTATTTCTACATGTAGAAAGTGGCAATGTAATTGTTAGTACAAAATAATATTCGATCAAAAGACATGTGCTATTAATAGTACACCTGACCCAAAAGGTTTAAATTAAATTTACATTTCCCTTTTCCGCTAAAAATGAAGTAAAAACATTCCTTACTGTATTCTTATAATAATAATAATAATAATATTAATAATAATGTATATTTTCTGCGACTATCATTTTTTTTTTATTTTATGATGTGGTATAATAAGCTAATAAGTTTGAACATAAAATTTCTTTAAAGTAAAAATGAAAAAAAAAAAAAAAAAAAAAAAAAATGAGTGTGAGGAGGGGTGAAGTAGAGGATATTATTTAATTCTAAATATTTAATTTATGTTTTAAATGAAGTTACATTTAAGTAAATTAGTGTATATTGACTTAGGATTACCATTTGTTAATATTAGGATGTTTTATTTATTTGTCATTTATTTATTTCATTTTTTCACTCAAAAAAAAAAAAAAAAAAAAAATCCTATTTAAAAGTTTATAAGGTCATACACTAAATTGAAAAAAATTGCAGCTAGTCATAGAAAAATCATATTTAATTATCATTATTATTTAAAAATTCAAAGAGGTTTTTTGTAATTATTTTTGGATCTTGTTAAACATCAAGAAAAGTTTATTTTGACGAACCATCTATGATCTTATTTATCAAAATGATATAATGAATTTATGTTTAATAAAGGAAAAGAGGTTAAGGAAAAAAGTAACGTTAACAATTTCTTTCTAATAATTTTAGCAGGGCTTTCAAATGATCCACTTTATAATAATTATTTATATAAACCACTTTATATAAACATTTTCTTAGTTTTTTCTTTTAAATTTTGTAAATTTTGCACGAATCGCCTTCGAAGGTTAATTGGAACGCAAATATTGTAAAAACGTATCACGACGTACCATGAAATTTACTGTTAAAATATATTGTTATTTATATAACGGACGATACGGTAGCCTTGTTTGAGTTGTCAATTACTTTTCAATACATTTAGTTAAATCTTACTTCAGAAAATACGAGACACATTTTCTAAATAATAATAATAATAATAATAATAATAATAATAATTAAAAAAATAAAACTAAATAGTAAAACAGTAAAAATTTCACATTTTTAAGATGGTTAATCACACTATTTGTAAATAAAATCGCTTGATAAAACTTCTCAGAAATTAGATTTTTAAAAAAAATCTATTTTTAAAGTGAGTTAATTTAAAATCTTTATAGCTTGAAATTTTATCAATATAATTTCAATTATTTTTCCTTTGAATAAAGAAAAATATACAAATTTTAATTTTGATTCGACATTAAAAAAATATTGATTTAAATAAAAATTACAAATATTTAAATAAAAAGTTACAAAAAAGTAACTTCCGTAAAAAAAAAAAAAAAATAAAATAAATAAAAATTAAAAATTAAAATTCTTGAATTAAAATAGAAATAAAATAATTGAAAAAGGCATGTTCCAAATTTGATTAAAAACATTTATTTTTAACAGTTCTTGATTTATAACAATTTAAATACAAAAAATCGTGAAAAAACACACCATAAAGCGAAACCTATTTTCACAAGAAGCCGTATCCATAAAACTTATTGCTTGAAAGCTAGATTTGGAAGCAAGTTAAAACAAAATATTAATATTTCCTTTTCTAATTTAGATAGAAACATGATTTAAACATCATATTAAGCAGAAAAAGAAGAAATTTTTAATGCAATATTTTTTCTTCTAAGACATTTTATATGAAATCCATACACTGGAAGATATTACTTGATGCACAAACCTGAGAAAGCTAGCTAGAAAATCAATTTACTAAAGACTTACCGAAGAGGAAGCAGTTACTACTGTTTTAAAACTGTGATATCACAAAAACATACCGTCGATACAGTGTCGAGAAGTATATAATC
Source organism: Maratus speculifer (assembly GCA_964019185.1). NCBI lineage: Eukaryota > Metazoa > Arthropoda > Arachnida > Araneae > Salticidae > Maratus > Maratus speculifer. The sequence continues at coordinate 130,226,733 of OZ025303.1, forward strand.
TAGATACTGTACCGTCGTCGCCAAGACGGGAAACAAAAATTCTCATTAAAAAAAAAATATATACATATGTGCTAGAAGAGTGGTTTCTACATTGCAAAAAAGGAATTTATATCATGTTGTTCCTATATTTTTTAAGTTTAAGACCTTTTATACGAAATTCGTACATTCAAAGATATTACTTGATGCATAAACCTGAGAATGTTATCTAGAAAGCAATTTATGAATGAAAAATTACAGAGGAGGGAGGAGTTACGACTGTTTTGTAACCGAGAAATCACAAAAACATACCATCGTCAATAATATAGCACATTCGAGACGGGAAGCGATAATTTAAATTTTTATTGATAAAACATTAAGGACTAGACGCATGACTTCTGCATTGCAAAAAAAAAAAAAAAGTGCTAGAAGAGTGGTTTTTACATTGCAAAAAAGGAATTTATATCATGTTGTTCCTATATTTTTTAAGTTTAAGACCTTTTATACGAAATTCGTACTTTCAAAGATATTACTTGATGCATAAACCTGAGAATGTTATCTAGAAAGCAATTTATGAATGAAAAATTACAGAGGAGGGAGGAGTTACGACTGTTTTATAACCGAGAAATCACAAAAACATACCATCCTCAATAATATAATATATTCGAGACGGGAAGCGATAATTTAAATTTTTATTGATAAAACATTACGGACTAGACGCATGACTTCTGCATTGCAAAAAAAAAAAAAAAAAAAAAAAAAAAAATCATGCTGTCTTGTCCGTATATTTTCTTAAATGAGACACATTTTATATGAAATCCGTACGCTGAAAGATATTACTTGATGCATAAACCTAAGAATGCTGTCTAGAAAACCAATATACCCATGACTTACAGAAGAGGGAGGAGTTACTACTGTTTTAAAAGATTTTCACAAAAACATACCGTCGTCAATGTGCTACGAGAAACGTAACGCATTGTGATCCACGACGGGAAACAATAATTATCCTTTTTATTAAAAAAAAAAAAGAAAAAATCATTACGGGCAATAAGTGTGGTTTCTGCATTGCAGAAAGTGAATTTATATCATATGTCTGTATGTTTTTTAAATTCTTAGACATTTTATATGAAATCCGTACACTGAAAGTTACTTGATGCATAAAACTGAGGACATTATCTAGAAAATCATCTCACCAATGATTTACTGAAGAGGGAGGAGTTATTACAGTTTTAAAAGAGAAATGTTACAAAAAATATTTGCTGTCAGCAATGTGTTAAGACATTCGCTTCTCTCGTGTATATTAAAAATAATTTATAGACTCAAAGCGTGCTTTCTGCATTGCATAAATTAATTTATATCATTATGCCCGTGTATTTTTTAAATTGTAAGACATTTTATATGAAATTGGCACACTGAAAATTATTATTTGATGCATAAAGCTGAGAAAGCTATAATTAATCAATGACTTACAGAAGAGGGAGTAGTAGTTACTATTGTTTTAACCCCGAGATATCAGAAAAACATATTATCGTTGCAATGTCTCGAAGTATATACAGCTAGACTTTGTTCTGTCGTCAAGATTGGAAACAAAAATTCTCATTTTTGTGAAAAATAAATAAATAAATTGATAAATAAAACATTATGTACTAGAAGCGTGGTTTTTGCATTGAAAAAATGAATTTATATCATGCTGTTTGTATATATTTTAAATTGTAAGACATTTTATATGAAATTCGTACACTGAAAGATATTACTTGATGCATAAACCTGGGAATGCTATCTAGAGAATCAATTCCCCAATGACTTGCAGAAGAAGGAGGAGTTACTTCTGTTTTAAAACCGAGATATCACAAAATCAAACCATCGTCAATGTGTTAAGTCATTCCCGACAAAAAACAATAATTCTAGTTTTTTTTTTTTTTTTTTTTTCTAAAAACTCATTATGGAGTAGAAGTGTGGTTTCTGCATCGCAAAAATTGAATTTACATCATGTTGTCTTTTTAGTATGTTTTTTAAATTTTAAGGCATTTTACATAAAATCCGTCCACTGAATGATATTGCCTATGCCTGAATCCGACCAGGGGTGTGCGAAGAGAAAACTCCGCCTGAAGCAACGTTTCAATTTGCCATCCTTCTTCTTGTGACAGGTAAAAAATGACACTGGCAGTATAAATTTGGCCCCCTATAAATCTCCGTGCGCAGGGTGACCGCCCCCATCGATTCACATGGCGCTGAATATGAGAAAGCTTTTTAGAAAATCAGTTTACCAAGTCTTATAGGAAAGGGAACAGTTACTACTGTTAACCGAGATATCACAAAAACATGCCTTCGCGACGAGAAACGATAATTCTCGTGTTTATTAAAATAATAATAATAATAATAATAATAATAATAATAATAATAATAATAATAATAATAATAATAATAATAATAATTATATCCGTTATGGACTGACTAGAAGAGTGGTTTCTGCAATGAAAAAATAAATTTATATTAAGGTATTAAGTGCATTTTTATTTCTTCTAGCAGGTATGAAATTATTTGATGATATTTAATAATTTAAATATGTTTTCTTTTCTTTTATAAAAATAAGTAAATAAATAAAAAAATACAGAAAATTTGAAGCACTTGAATACAGAAAATATTAAAATTTGAGCGAGATATTTGAAAAGAACGCTCCCATTACTTAACATTATCATCCGGGTTTTTTTCGCTCAGAAGTGTGGACGCTTAACGGTAATAGAAAAATTTTAATATGAAGTGTTTCAAATACTCTTTGAAAAAGTTTTAGTAACGCAGATGATTATTTACAAAAATCATTTAAAAAGATAAATCGATGTGTGTATACCTAAAACTAAAATATTTTTAAATTAAATTAAATTCGTAGATTTAGAAAATCTCTCTGTGTAGTTGATGAATTAATCACGTTTTATTTTATAGGAAAATGGAAAGTCTAAGGCACCGAGAGTCAACTTGGGCCACACGTATAATTAATTAACACTTATGTGTATTTAATAGACACGTATAATTAATTAATAACTATATTTATGCATGTATTAATCACTTAAATTTTTTTGGACAGTTTCATTTTCGTTTACGGCCGAAAAAGGAAGATCACCGAAATATTGTTACGGTTTTGGAATCGACCTTACAAACCTGTTTTGGCCGATCCTTAGTTTTTAAACAGATGTTATTTTTTTAATAGATTGAAGTCAGAAAGATATTACAAGAGTTTTATATATGTTTTGGAACCCACTTCAATACCTAATATGGTTCGAGAATCGTATTACAATGGTTTCTCCTAGAAAGGGAGGAGCCGTTCTGAACATTAAAAATTATCTGTTGTTCGGTACGGTTAGTTTGCAGGAAAATGTCGCGGTTTAGGTTGTTACGGTTTAGGATTCGACCTTACGCTTACAAACCTGTTTCGGTCGATTCTTAGCGCTTACACAAATGTTATTTTTCAATAGATTGAAGTCAGAAAGATATTACAAGAGTTTTATATATATATCCTGGAACCAAGTTAAGTTTCGAATGATATTGCAAGCCAAGTCATGCTACAACGGCTTCCTCAGATATGGGAGGATCGTTGTGAAGATTAAAAATATCTATTCTTCGTTTAGTTTGCCGTGTTAAGCTCTATAAGTGTTTATTATCATAACGTATCTCTTTTGACAATGTAATCTCATCCCCTATTAAATAATTGGTCGATGCTAAATCGCACAACGCTCTGAACTAATAACAAAATGATGGCTCTCCACCCACACTAGTAAAAAAAGCAATCTATTTATCTAAAAGTAATAACATGAAGAGTAACCCTTTCGGATTCAATTTTTTTTCCCATTGTGAGAGCAAAATAATTATTAGTGTAATAAAGTTAATCGTAGTAATTAACAAATAGACCTTTTGATGTTTAAAGATTATCTCGTAGTTTGAAATGCAACGAATGTACCTATTTTGTGTACTATTAAATTCATATTTGTGGGATAATACTCTAAGGAAAAGTTTTTGGAGACGTTTTGGAAATATCGTATTAAAACAGGGTTTATCAGATATTACAACATTCTAATATTTTTTTGTGTTTTATCATGCATGTTTCGTTCAAAAAGAGTAAACTTTATTGTAAATTTAAAGCGTGAAATATATGTATAAACTAAAGGAATCGTTAAAAGATGCAAAGAGAATTAAGCAATCTTTTATTATTATTGTTATTACTAAAAGTGAATACATAAATGAAGTCATAATAAAAAAAGCATAGATATATAGGGTTATTTCTACATGTAGAAAGTGGCAATGTAATTGTTAGTACAAAATAATATTCGATCAAAAGACATGTGCTATTAATAGTACACCTGACCCAAAAGGTTTAAATTAAATTTACATTTCCCTTTTCCGCTAAAAATGAAGTAAAAACATTCCTTACTGTATTCTTATAATAATAATAATAATAATATTAATAATAATGTATATTTTCTGCGACTATCATTTTTTTTTTATTTTATGATGTGGTATAATAAGCTAATAAGTTTGAACATAAAATTTCTTTAAAGTAAAAATGAAAAAAAAAAAAAAATGAGTGTGAGGAGGGGTGAAGTAGAGGATATTATTTAATTCTAAATATTTAATTTATGTTTTAAATGAAGTTACATTTAAGTAAATTAGTGTATATTGACTTAGGATTACCATTTGTTAATATTAGGATGTTTTATTTATTTGTCATTTATTTATTTCATTTTTTCACTCAAAAAAAAAAAAAAAAAAAAAAAAAATCCTATTTAAAAGTTTATAAGGTCATACACTAAATTGAAAAAAATTGCAGCTAGTCATAGAAAAATCATATTTAATTATCATTATTATTTAAAAATTCAAAGAGGTTTTTTGTAATTATTTTTGGATCTTGTTAAACATCAAGAAAAGTTTATTTTGACGAACCATCTATGATCTTATTTATCAAAATGATATAATGAATTTATGTTTAATAAAGGAAAAGAGGTTAAGGAAAAAAGTAACGTTAACAATTTCTTTCTAATAATTTTAGCAGGGCTTTCAAATGATCCACTTTATAATAATTATTTATATAAACCACTTTATATAAACATTTTCTTAGTTTTTTCTTTTAAATTTTGTAAATTTTGCACGAATCGCCTTCGAAGGTTAATTGGAACGCAAATATTGTAAAAACGTATCACGACGTACCATGAAATTTACTGTTAAAATATATTGTTATTTATATAACGGATGATACGGTAGCCTTGTTTGAGTTGTCAATTACTTTTCAATACATTTAGTTAAATCTTACTTCAGAAAATACGAGACACATTTTCTAAATAATAATAATAATAATAATAATAATAATAATAATAATAATTAAAAAAATAAAACTAAATAGTAAAACAGTAAAAATTTCACATTTTTAAGATGGTTAATCACACTATTTGTAAATAAAATCGCTTGATAAAACTTCTCAGAAATTAGATTTTTAAAAAAAATCTATTTTTAAAGTGAGTTAATTTAAAATCTTTATAGCTTGAAATTTTATCAATATAATTTCAATTATTTTTCCTTTGAATAAAGAAAAATATACAAATTTTAATTTTGATTCGACATTAAAAAAATATTGATTTAAATAAAAATTACAAATATTTAAATAAAAAGTTACAAAAAAGTAACTTCCGTAAAAAAAAAAAAAATAAAATAAATAAAAATTAAAAATTAAAATTCTTGAATTAAAATAGAAATAAAATAATTGAAAAAGGCATGTTCCAAATTTGATTAAAAACATTTATTTTTAACAGTTCTTGATTTATAACAATTTAAATACAAAAAATCGTGAAAAAACACACCATAAAGCGAAACCTATTTTCACAAGAAGCCGTATCCATAAAACTTATTGCTTGAAAGCTAGATTTGGAAGCAAGTTAAAACAAAATATTAATATTTCCTTTTCTAATTTAGATAGAAACATGATTTAAACATCATATTAAGCAGAAAAAGAAGAAATTTTTAATGCAATATTTTTTCTTCTAAGACATTTTATATGAAATCCATACACTGGAAGATATTACTTGATGCACAAACCTGAGAAAGCTAGCTAGAAAATCAATTTACTAAAGACTTACCGAAGAGGAAGCAGTTACTACTGTTTTAAAACTGTGATATCACAAAAACATACCGTCGATACAGTGTCGAGAAGTATATAATCTAGATACTGTACCGTCGTCGCCAAGACGGGAAACAAAAATTCTCATTAAAAAAAAAATATATACATATGTGCTAGAAGAGTGGTTTCTACATTGCAAAAAAGGAATTTATATCATGTTGTTCCTATATTTTTTAAGTTTAAGACCTTTTATACGAAATTCGTACATTCAAAGATATTACTTGATGCATAAACCTGAGAATGTTATCTAGAAAGCAATTTATGAATGAAAAATTACAGAGGAGGGAGGAGTTACGACTGTTTTGTAACCGAGAAATCACAAAAACATACCATCGTCAATAATATAGCACATTCGAGACGGGAAGCGATAATTTAAATTTTTATTGATAAAACATTAAGGACTAGACGCATGACTTCTGCATTGCAAAAAAAAAAAAAAAAAAAAGTGCTAGAAGAGTGGTTTTTACATTGCAAAAAAGGAATTTATATCATGTTGTTCCTATATTTTTTAAGTTTAAGACCTTTTATACGAAATTCGTACTTTCAAAGATATTACTTGATGCATAAACCTGAGAATGTTATCTAGAAAGCAATTTATGAATGAAAAATTACAGAGGAGGGAGGAGTTACGACTGTTTTATAACCGAGAAATCACAAAAACATACCATCCTCAATAATATAACATATTCGAGACGGGAAGCGATAATTTAAATTTTTATTGATAAAACATTACGGACTAGACGCATGACTTCTGCATTGCAAAAAAAAAAAAAAAAAAAAAAAATCATGCTGTCTTGTCCGTATATTTTCTTAAATGAGACACATTTTATATGAAATCCGTACGCTGAAAGATATTACTTGATGCATAAACCTAAGAATGCTGTCTAGAAAACCAATATACCCATGACTTACAGAAGAGGGAGGAGTTACTACTGTTTTAAAAGATTTTCACAAAAACATACCGTCGTCAATGTGCTACGAGAAACGTAACGCATTGTGATCCACGACGGGAAACAATAATTCTCCTTTTTATTAAAAAAAAAGAAAAAATCATTACGGGCAATAAGTGTGGTTTCTGCATTGCAGAAAGTGAATTTATATCATATGTCTGTATGTTTTTTAAATTCTTAGACATTTTATATGAAATCCGTACACTGAAAGTTACTTGATGCATAAAACTGAGGACATTATCTAGAAAATCAACTCACCAATGATTTACTGAAGAGGGAGGAGTTATTACAGTTTTAAAAGAGAAATGTTACAAAAAAATATTTGCTGTCAGCAATGTGTTAAGACATTCGCTTCTCTCGTGTATATTAAAAATAATTTATAGACTCAAAGCGTGCTTTCTGCATTGCATAAATTAATTTATATCATTATGCCCGTGTATTTTTTAAATTGTAAGACATTTTATATGAAATTGGCACAGTGAAAATTATTATTTGATGCATAAAGCTGAGAAAGCTATAATTAATCAATGACTTACAGAAGAGGGAGTAGTAGTTACTATTGTTTTAACCCCGAGATATCAGAAAAACATATTATCGTTGCAATGTCTCGAAGTATATACAGCTAGACTTTGTTCTGTCGTCAAGATTGGAAACAAAAATTCTCATTTTTGTGAAAAATAAATAAATAAATTGATAAATAAAACATTATGTACTAGAAGCGTGGTTTTTGCATTGAAAAAATGAATTTATATCATGCTGTTTGTATATATTTTAAATTGTAAGACATTTTATATGAAATTCGTACACTGAAAGATATTACTTGATGCATAAACCTGGGAATGCTATCTAGACAATCAATTCCCCAATGACTTGCAGAAGAAGGAGGAGTTACTTCTGTTTTAAAACCGAGATATCACAAAATCAAACCATCGTCAATGTGTTAAGTCATTCCCGACAAAAAACAATAATTCTTGTTTTTTTTTTTCTAAAAACTCATTATGGAGTAGAAGTGTGGTTTCTGCATCGCAAAAATTGAATTTACATCATGTTGTCTCTTTAGTATGTTTTTTAAATTTTAAGGCATTTTACATAAAATCCGTCCACTGAAAGATATTGCCTATGCCTGAATCCGACCAGGGGTGTGCGAAGAGAAAACTTCGCCTGAAGCAACCTTTCAATTTGCAATCCTCCTTCTTGTGACAGATAAAAAATGACACTGGCAGTATAAATTTGGCGCCCCTTAAATTTCCGTGCTCAGGGTGACCGCCCCCATCGATTCACATGGCGCTGAATATGAGAAAGCTTTCTAGAAAATCAGCTTATCAAGTCTTATAGGAAAGGGAACAATTACTACTGTTAACCGAGATATCACAACAACATGCCTTCACGACGGGAAACGATAATTCTCGTTTTTTTTAAATAATAATAATAATAATAATAATAATAATAATAATAATAATAATAATAATAATAATAATAATAATAATAAAACCCGTTATGGACTGACTAGAAGAGTGGTTTCTGCAATTAAAAAATAAATCTATATTAAGGTATTAAGTGCATTTTTATTTCTTCTAGCAGGTATGAAATTAATTTGATGATATTTAATAATTTTGATATGTTTTCTTTTCTTTTATAAAAATAAGTAAATAAATAAAAAAATGCAGAAAATTTGAAGCACTTGAATACAGAAAATATTAAAATTGTAGCGAGATATTTGAAAAGAACGCTCCCATTACTTAACATTATCATCCGGGTTTTTTTCGCTCAGTAGTGTGGACGCTTAACGGTAATAGAAAAATTTTAATATGAAGTGTTTCAAATACTCTTTGAAAAAGTTTTAGTAACGCAGATGATTATTTACGAAAATCATTTAAAAAGATAAATCGAGGTGTGTATACCTAAAACTAAAATATTTTTAAATTAAATTAAATTCGTAGATTTAGAAAATCTCTCTGTGTAGTTGATGAATTAATCACGTTTTATTTTATAGGAAAATGGAAAGTCTAAGGCACCGAGAGTCAACTTGGGCCACACGTATAATTAATTAACACTTATGTGTATTTAATAGACACGTATAATTAATTAATAACTATATTTATGCATGTATTAATCACTTAAATTTTTTTGGACAGTTTCATTTTCGTTTACGGCCGAAAAAGGAAGATCACCGAAATATTGTTACGGTTTTGGAATCGACCTTACAAACCTGTTTTGGCCGATCCTTAGTTTTTAAACAGATGTTATTTTTTTAATAGATTGAAGTCAGAAAGATATTACAAGAGTTTTATATATGTTTTGGAACCCACTTCAGTACCTAATACATTTTGGTTCGAGAATCGTGTAACAATGGTTTTTCCTAGAAAGGGAGGAGCCGTTGTGAACATTAAAAATTATCTGTTGTTTTGTTCGGTTAGTTTGCAGGAAAATGTCACGGTTTAGGATTCGACCTTACGCTTACAAACCTGTTTCGGTCGATTCTTAGCGCTTACACAAATGTTATTTTTCAATAGATTGAAGTCAGAAAGATATTACAAGAGTTTTATATATATATCCTGGAACCAAGTTAAGTTTCGAATGATATTGCAAGCCAAGTCATGCTACAACGGCTTCCTCAGATATGGGAAGATCGTTGTGAAGATTAAAAATATCTATTCTTTGTTTAGTTTGCCGTGTTAAGCTCTATAAGTGTTTATTATCATAACGTATCTCTTTTGACAATGTAATCTCATCCCCTATTAAATAATTGGTCGATGCTAAATCGCACAACGCTCTGAACTAATAACAAAATGATGGCTCTCCACCCACACTAGTAAAAAAAGCAATCTACTAGCTATTTATCTAAATGTAATAACATGAAGAGTAACCCTTTCGGATCCGATTTTTTTTCCCATTGTGAGAGCAAAATAATTACAGTAGACTCCCTCAAATCCGCAAACCAGAAATCCGCAACTTTCTAAAATCCGCACATATTTTATGGATGTAAACAATGAAACTTTCAGTTTGATTATAGGGACAAAATTTGATTTTTTTTTGTTGTATCAATTCCACATATTTTTTAATTTGTTTTCTTAATAATACTCTATTCATGTATTTTTCATGAAGGAAGAATAAATTTTTTTGGAAAAAATTCAAGATATTGCTGATATCAGTGGTAATCACAATCTTCTTATCAAATATATTTATGCATTAATTTAAGAATTTTTGGTTATCAATCCTGGCTAAAGTTGAAAAAAAAAATTTCCTATTTTATGATTTTGATATGAATTAGTAATGTACTTTTCTGAGGCTAGTTTTGTTGAATAATTTTGGAAAAATACATTTAATCGTTATAATGAATATTTAATCAAACACTATTAATTATTAAGTTGACCTTTGCTATTAGTACTTTAATCATTTAAAAAAAAAATGTCTAAATTTTTATTATTTTAGTTTATTACTTATTTTAATATATTGTAAGCTTTCATTATAGTTCTGATTGCACTATTAATAGCACTCAAATTACTGTTTTAAAATGTAAACAAAGCAATGACCAAAAATCTGCAAAATTCTAAAATCCGCACAACCCCTGGTTCCAAGCTGTGCGGATTTGAGGGAGTCTACTGTATTAGTGTAATAAAGTTAATCGTAGTAATTAACAAATAGACCTTTTGATGTTTAAAGATTATCTCGTAGTTTGAAATGCAACGAGTGTACCTATTTTGTATACTATTCAATTCATATTTGTGGGATAATATTCTAAGGAAAAGTTTTTGGAGACGTTTTGGAAATATCGTATTAAAACAGGGTTTACCAGATATTACAACATTCTATTTTTTTTTTTTTTTTTCGTTTTATCATGCGTGTTTTGTTCAAAAAAAGTAAACTTTATTGTAAATTTAAAGCGTGAAATATATATGTATAAACTAAAGGAATCGTTAAAGATGCAAAGAAAATTAAGCAAACTTTTATTATTATTGCTATTAGTAAAAGTAAAAACATAAATGAAGTAACAATAAGAAAAGCATATATATAGAGAGTTATTTCTATATGTAGAAAGTTGCAATGTAATTGTTAGTTCAAAATAATATTCGATGAAAAGACATGTACTATTAATAGTACACCAGACCCGAAAGGGTTAAACTAAATTTACATTTCCCTTTTCCTCTAAAAATGAAGTAAAAACATTCCTTACTGTATTCTTATAATAATGATAATAATAATAATTCTGTATATTTTCTTCGACTATCATAATTTTTTTATTTTATGATGTGGTATAATAAGCTAATAAATTTGAACATAAAATTTCTTTAAAGTAAAAATAAATAAAAAAAAATAATAATAATAAAAAAAAAATTGAGTGAGAGGAGGGGTTGAAGTAGAGGATATTATTTAATTCCAAATATTTAATTTATATTTTAAAATTGAAGTTATATTTAAGTAAATGAGTGTATATTGACTTAGGATTACCATTTGTTAATATTAGGATGTTTCATTTATTTGTCATTTGTTTATTTTGTTTTTTCACTTAAAAAAAATCAGATTTAGTAGTTTATAAGGTCATACACTAAATTGAAAAAAATTGCAGCTAGTCATAGAAAAATCATATTTAATTATCATTATTATTTAAAAATTCAAAGAGGTTTTTTGTAATTATTTTTGGATCTTGTTAAACAACAAGAAAAGTTTATTTTGACGAACCATCTAGAATCTTATTTATCATAATGATATAATGAATTTATGTTTAATAAAGGAAAAGGGGGCTATGAAAAAAATAACGTTAACAATTTCTTTCTAATAATTTTAGCAGGGCTCCCAAATGATCCACTTTATAATAATTATTTATATAAACCACTTTATACTTAAAATTTTCTTAGTTTTTTTTCTTTTAAGTTTTTTGTAAATTTTGCAGGAATCGCCTTCGAAGGTTAATTGGAACGCAAATTTCATATTTTTAAGATGGTTAATCACATTATTTGTAAATAAAATCGCTTGATAAAACTTCTCAGAAATTAAATAAATAAATAAATAAAAAAAAAAAAAATAGATGTACAGTCAAACCCCGTTAATACGCGCCCTGCTTAATACGCGAAACCGCTTCATACGCGAATTTTCTTTGGTCCCTTGAAATACTCCTACCTTACGCATATAAAAAACCCCGTTTAATACGCGAATGGTTAATACGCGAACCTGTTTAATACGCGAAATTTTATCAGTCCCTACAAAGAAAAACCTACTTTTCATACGCGAATGAACTTAGTTCTAAAGATATGAATTTTTAGATGAAGTATTTTCCCAAGCATTTTATACAACAATTATTTAACTTATTTTTTATACAACAATTATTTAAACCCAATTAAATTGAGCATTTTTTCCCTCAAAACCACACGCTGATTAGATTTGCACCGCGATCCGAGGCTAGCACAAGAGTGTCCAATCAAAACTCTCCCAATGAAATCGAATAAGTGAGACGAGGCAAAAGTTAAAAACATTATGTCTGCTTTGAAAAACACCTGTTTTCATTTGGTGAGTACATAAAACCACAATGTAGAATTTTAATGGAAATTCAAATTTTAAATTGAATACAGCATTTAGAGATTTTTAACATATGCATTTCGTCCTATAATGAGACGGTAATTAAGAATATGTAAATTATAAAATATTTGATACAAAACTTTTTGAAATCAGTAAAAACCTGAGTGTTTTGTCGTGGTTTCGCTCGCTTTCTGTATGCATAGGCTCAAACAATCAAATTACGCAAAGCAGAACGCAGGGCCGTAGCTAGAAGTGAACAGTAGGGGGGGGGCTCAAGAGAATGTAGGGAGAGCTCATAATTTTTTTTCTCTCTCTCTGACGCAGAAAGGTAAGTTGGTGCATATTTACATTGTAGATACTATGTTTGTTATTAAACTGTAGTAATAATTTCATTTTATACTAAGAAAAGTACAGGATGGTGAAAATTTTGAGTGTATAACTTGGAGCAAAATTAAACATCATGTTGGCTTCATGTGTACAAATAAGATAAGGGAGTGTTTAAACACTTATTTTTGGTACAATTTAGTATTTCTGCAAAACTGTGAAAGGGTCTCAAAAATAAATTAAATTTTGAACAAAATTTCATTTGAATTTTCGGAACAGAAATTTATTTAGTGACCTTCGAATTGTTTCCAGGGGGGGGGGGGCTCAAAATGTTTTAGGGGGGCTGAGCCGCCCATAGCGCCCCCTTAGCTACGGGCCTGGCAGAACGTACCTTCAATTCAACACTTTTCTTGTGAATTTTGTCATTTAAAAATATAAATGTAGACAAAAAGGGAATTAAATTTATAAAATCATACAAATTTGAAATTCTGGTAAGATTCATTCAGCGTGGGCGCGGGCTACGCGAGTCAGCTAGTTTTTATAAAAGGCAAAAATGAAAATAACTTATCCCCATAATTAAGAAAGGATGTGACTCCCCTCCCTAAATTAGAGCGGTAGAACAGATAGGTGGAACATGCGCTACAATCGCAGATTAATCACGTGAGTCTTTCCAATCGCTGTTTCACCAGTGCTGTATTATTTTTAAAAGAAGATAGTCGCTTGTCGCTCCCAGTATTATCTAGTTTACAATATCCATCTATGCGTTTATAATATAGTCTAAACTAAGGCGGAAGGAGCAAAATGTTAAATGAAAGGCCCTCTCCATACAAATTATAAATCAATACGATGCCCAAGCTGTCTCAAATAAGTCTGTGTTCACCAAAGAAAAAGCATACCTGAATCAACTTTAAGGACTTTGTTAAAGAATAGGAATGCCATCGTTAACCAAGCTGTGGTTGGAGGAACAAAGAACAAGAAAATAAAAATCTCCAAGCTTGAAGACATAGAAAAGGCCCTTTACGAATACTTTGTTCAAACGCGCTCTACGAATATCGCTATAAGCGGCTTGTTTATACAAGAAAAAGCTTCTGAAATCGCAGCAAAAAATGAGATTGCTTGATTTCAATGCCTCAAATGGATGGCTGGATTGATTTAAAACTCGGTACGGCATAAAATTTAAGCAAGTGTGCGGTGAGTCAGCTTCTATCAACATTGAAGGTGTTCACTGTTGGAAAATTAATGTCCTTCCGCAGCTGGTAAAAAACTACCCAAATCGGGATACTTACAACATAGAAAAATTTGAGCTTTTTTACAAACTGACATAACAATGGCCATGAAAGAAGAAACATGTCATGAAGGCAAACTGAGCAAAGAGCGTCTTACTATTCTTTTCGGTGTCATCTATGATGGATCTGATCAATTAAAGCTGCTGGTCATAGTCATAGGTCAACTCGCGATGCTTTAAAAATGCCAAGAATTTCCCCTACCTGTACGAAAGCCAGCGTAGAGTATGGATGACGAGCAACATTCTTACAACATGGTTTCGTAATTTTGATCGGCGTATGAGAAAAAAAAAACATGCTATGTGTTATTGCTTGTGGACAACTGCCCTGGGCATCCAAAAGATAACGAAGACCTGAATAATGTCCAAGTAAAATTTCTACCACCAATTCGACTAGTGTCACCTAGCCAATGGACCAAGGAATAATTAACAGCGCCAAAGTAAATTACAAGAGTCGCGTCGTACGGCGATACCTTCACCAAATGGAACATGGCAGCAATCCTTCTTGCTACGTGTGTCGTTCAATTACAGACTTCGACGCTATGCACATGCTTATTGTAGTAGGGGAGAGTGTCACACCAACAACAATTACAAATTGCTTTCATAAAGCGGGTTTCGGAAGTAGCGAGGAGACCATTTACGGAGTTAACCTCGCACCCTAATGTTGAAGAAAATTGGCTGGCCCCACAAGAAACTGTAGGGGAAAATTTTGTCGATTTAGAAACGTTCATTAATATCGACAAAGATCTAGTTATCTCCCAACTTAGAAGTCTGGATGATATCATCGCCGATGTAATTGTGACAGACAAACTGGATGAAGAGGAAGAAGATGATGAATCTACGCTTCCGGCCCCATCTCCATTCTTCAAAGATACAGATACCAAAGTTCCATTTTCTAAGACAATATAATTAGACAATATATTAGACAATATTTCCAAGACAATTTTCTGAGACTCTCAGCAAGCGAACTTCTCAACTACCTAAACAAGGCGGAAAACATCATGGCGAACAGGCCAAAATTGACAGCTACTTTTCTAAAAAGTAATTATTATCACATTATTGTCTTCATTAATTTACTTTTTTCAATTGACTTTTTTATAATTATCAACACTATTTATCATCGCCTCTATCTGTTCTGTATAGCTAACAAAGATTTCAATTTTGTTAACATATGGTTAACAGAAATTTTGTGTTTGTCTTATTCAATCTTATGTGTCATATGTAATAAATCTAAATTTGAAAAGACATAGGAACTTGAGAAAATAACGATTATTTGAATTTTCAGCTTTCAAACGTTCCTGCCTAATAAGCACGATTAAAATAAATAAAATAATATAATTTTATGTCTTAAAAACGCTAAAAATTGACAAAAAATGTGTTTTTCCGCATAGATTGTTATCAGATAGACCACTCGATGAAAATTCGTTTAATATGCCCGTTTAATACGCGAATTTTGATCAGACCCCTGATTCGCGTATTAACGAGGTGCGACTGTATTTTTAAAGTGAATTAATTTAAAATCTTTATAGCTTGAAATTTTATCAATATAATTTCAATTATTTTTCTTTTGAATAAACAGAAATATACAAATTTTAATTTTGATTCGACATTAAAAAAATATTAATTTAAATAAAAATTACAAATATTTAAATAAAAAGTTGCAAAAAATTAACTTCAATTAAGAAAAAAAAATTAAAAATTAAAAATTAAAATTGCTGAATTAAAATAGAAATAAAATAATTGAGAAAGGCATGTTCCAAATTTGATTAAAAACATTTATTTTAACGGTTCTTGATTTATAAAAATTTAAATACGAAAAATCGTGAAAAAACACACCATAATGAGAAACCTATTTTCACAAGAAGCCGTATCCATGAAACTTATTGCTTGAAAGCTTGATTTGGAAGCAAGTTAAAACAAAATATTAATATTTCCTTTTCTAATTTAGATAGAAACATGATTTAAACACCATATTAAGCAGAAAAAGAAGAAATTTTTAATGCAATATTTTTTCTTCTAAGACATTTTATATGAAATCCATACACTGGAAGATATTACTTGATGCACAAACCCTATCTAGAAAATCAATTTACTAAAGTCTTACCGAAGGGGAAAGAGTTACTACTGTTTTAAAACTGTGATATCACAAAAACATACCGTCGATACAGTGTCTAGAAGTATATAATCTAGATACTGTTCCGTCGTCGCCAAGACGGGAAACGAAAATTCTCCTTTCTATTTAAAAAAAAAAAAAAAATTGTGCTAGAAGAGTGGTTTTTACATTGCAAAAAAGAAATTTATATCATGTTGTTCCTATATTTTTTAAGTTTAAGACATTTTATACGAAATTCGTACACTCAAAGATATTACTTCATGCATAAACCCGAGAATGCAATCTAGAAAAACAATTTATGAATGATTTACAGAAGAGGGAGGAGTTTCTACTGTTTTATAACCGAGATATAACAAAAACATATCATCCTCAATATGATAACAGATTTGAGACATGAAGCGTTAATTTAATTTTTTATTGATGAAACATTACGGACAAGAAGCATGACTTCTGAATTATACAAAATGATTTTATATCATGTTGTCTTGTCCGTATATTTTCTTAATTGTGAGACACATTTTATATGAAATCCGTATGCTGAAAGCATAAACCTTGATGCATAAACCTAAGAATGCCGTCTAGAAAACCAATTTACCCATGACTTACAGAAGAGGGAGGAGTTAAAACTGTTTTAAGGTATCCGAACACGTTGTAATCGGCATTTTGGGCCAAAAATCATAATTTTTTTTATTATTTTATTATATAGAACATTTATTTGGCTTTCCAAAACAGGTTTGTTTTTGCCTCTACGCTAACTAGAACGGGAGATATTAAAGATTTTGTGAAGGTTGATAAACCGGAAGTGGGCTTTTAAATCACAAGGAGTGGGTGTTTAAAGAGCCAAACACCTGTTATAAAGGAAATAAACAACTTGCTATTTGAAACATCATTATTTGTAAGCATTTAATAAAATATTTGAAATAATTAAACTTACGGATATTAAGTGGCAACACTTAAAGGGTCTTGGAGGTCGAGGAAAATTGCCCTATGCCTTTATCGATAAATTGCAAAACTATTATGGCATTGCAATCGTCAGCAATGTAAATGATTTTTAGGGTATGCAAACTGCAGTAATTGCTGCATTTTTCCATTGCTGCTCAAGTATAAAAGTATACCAATGCATGGACAGTGTCCTGTCGGAAAAGAAAGCTGGTGCAAATTTCAATGAGGTGTTTCGAATGGGAGAATTTATAATGGTAATTCAAAAGGACTTCCAAAAAATGTGATGAACATTATCAAACCAATATATATGAAGCTCTGAGATCAAAAACTCTTGACAAAATGTTTGCATGGAAGAACACAAAATGCGAATGAGAGTTTCAATGGTGTCATCTGGAAATTTGTACCGAAAAATGTATTTGTTGAGCTGCAAACACTTCAGTTGGGATCATTAATGGCTGTTATTCAGTTTAACAAAGGATTTGAAGGATTGCTGGATATTATTAAAAGTGTTGGAGTACATCTTGGTGTTCATGCTTTGAAAGGTTTTGCTTGACTTGATGATGAACGTATAACTGAATCAAAGCGTCATTCCTTGCTAAACATAAAAATAGCCAGAAAAAAAAATAGGTTGGCTAAAAAAGGAATGTTAGCTGAGGCTGAACAAAAAGAAGGTTTAACTTACAAATGTGGTGAATTTTAAGTATGTTTGTTCCTGATTTTCATAAAAATGTAATATTTTAAACTTCAAATGCATTTTTCTCAAAAGTGATTTTTACATGTAATTTGTTCATTTTAAAGATGATAACTTAAAATTGCATAATTACACTTTTTTATGAAACTTTGTAAACTTTATCTATATGTTGTTTTTTTAGGGCATGACCTAAAAGAATGTTGATATTGTAATTATTTTTGAAATTTGGGTCCTTTTTTTGAATTGTTATTATTGAAAACATACGAAATATCTTAATAATTTACTCGATCAGTTCTAAAATATTTATTTATTGATATATCTTTAACCTTTTAGGTCATTGCCTGCATAAATGTGTGTAGATTACTTTGGTAGTAAATGTTTTTGAATAAGTTTAACATTTTTTAATGAAAAAAAAATCCTCAAAATTTGCTAAAAATTTTTCCCATTTTCACCATTTAAAAAAAAAGGGATTTATATATAATTTGGACAGCCGATTATTAATTTGAACTGAAATGGATTGTAAAAAAATAGTTACAATGTTTATATATCATGTTTTTCTAAAAAAGTGCTCCTAACGTGTTCGGATACCTTAAAACGAGATATCACAAAAACATACCGTCACAGAGTACGGAATTGTAACAGAGTCTCAACTCGGCTTGAAAAGACCGCCCTCAGTGGATCACTTAAAAACTAAACCATCACGTTGGCGATTTTTATCCTCGTGATTTCTGTTTAACTGTAACCCTATTCTGCTTGGCGCTTTTTGCTGAATGCTGATTTGATTATCTTTGCACCCGTGCTTATGCTATTTGATCTTAGATTTCCGCGCTTATATTGATTCGTAATTATTACTGTTATTATTCTTGTTATTATTTTACTACACCATTAATTTTAAAATAAAATTGAATTTCGACTGTTTCAGAACAAGTTAAAAATAATTCTTTCATAAATTTCAAAACAAGAAGCAGCAAGCCGTCGCTGTATTTTTTTCTTTTTTCCCTTATCATTTGTCGCCAAGGAAGCGATGTTTCACTGAATTAAAAACCTCTCTTATGTTATGATCGTAGTTTCAGAGTGGTCCGCTCGTGTCGCTACTGTCTATGCGTAATCCCATGTTAAACAAGTTGCCATTACAGTGTATGAAAGTTGATTCTCTGTTACAATTCCGTACTCTGTGTATACCGTCGTCACTGTGTTTCGCGACGGAAAACGATAATTCACGTTTTTATTAAAAAAAAAAAAAAAAAAAAAAAAAAAAAAAATACGGGAAAGAAGTGTGGCTTCTGCATTGCACAATATGAATTTATATCATATGTCCGTATATTTTTTAAATTCTTAGACATTTTATATGTAATCCGTACACTGAAAGTTATTACTTGATGCATAAAACTGAGAAAGTTATCTAGAAAATCAACTCACCAATGATTTACTGAAGAGGGAGGATTTACTACAATTTTAAAAGCCAGATGTTACAAAAGTATGTACTTTCAGCAATGTGTTAAGACATTCGCGTCGGGACATAATAATTCTCGTTTTTATTAAAAAAAAAAAAAAAAAAAAAAAAAAAAAAAAAAAATAGGTACACTGAAAATTATTACCTGATGCACAAGTCGCAGAAAGCTTGCAAGACGATCAATTCACCGATTACTTGCAGAAGAGGGAGTGAAATCGAGATATCACAAAAACATATCGTCGTCAATGTGGTAACACAAACGCGGCGGGAAACGAAAATTGTAATTTTTATTGATGAAATATTACGGACTGGAAGCATGACTTCTGCATGGTAAAAAATGAATTCATATCATGGAGTCTTTTCCGTATATTTTCTTAATTGTGAGACATTTATATGAAATCTGTACGTTGAATGATATTACTTGATGCATAAACCAAGATTGCTATCTAGAAAACTATTTAACCTTTGACTTACCGAAGAGGGAGGAGTTATTACTGTTTTAAAACGAGATATCACAAAAACATACCGTCGTCAATGTGTTACGGGAAACGTAACACACTGTGTTCCGCATGTGTACGGGAAACGATAATTCTCATTTTTATTAAAAAAAAAAAAAAAAAAAAAAAAAAAAAAAATACGGACAAGAAGTGTGGTTTCTGCAGTGCATAAAATGAATTTATATCATATATCCGTATATTTTTTAAATTTTAGGACATTAACCAGGGTGTATCTAAACTCTTGGACAATATTTTAACGGGTGATAGTACACATCAAGACAAACAATATTAAATAGGAAATTAAGGGTTCCAAACGCTTTCCGAAGGAGATAGGCGCGATTAAAGTTTAGGGTCCAAAATTTCAAATAAACATAAAAAACGGAAAAATTTGTCGATTGATTTGCGGTTTTCATTAAAACTATTCGTTATGTCAGTATTTTCTTGAAAATAAATTATAAAGATCAATTTCAAAAAATTCCGATAGAGGGCGCTTTAGACTTTGGACTAACGAACAACTATTTTTTGCTGTTACCTCTCATTAAAATTTTTCAGGAGCTTAGATTTGAACATAAATTTTGAGCTTAAAATCTGAATAGTTGGGAGTGGACTTAGTAGCGCAAACTGAACTGTGTTCAGTGGGGTGAGGGGGAGGAGCTTCAAATTTGAAATGATTATAAAAAACGGAAAAATTGGTCGACTTGTTTGTCGTTCTTGCTAAAACTACTTTTTAAATCAGTATTTCTTGAAAATAAATTTTAAAGATAAATTTCAAAAAATGTCGACAGAGGGCGCCTTAGAGTTTGAAGTAATGTACAACTATTTTTAACCCTTATTTTTTTAATCTCATTAAATGCTTGCAAAAGCTTAGACTTAAATTTTGAGCTTAAAATCTGAATCGTTGGGAGTAATTAAGTAGCGCAAAATTGAATTGTGTTCGAGGGGGAAGAGGGAGGGCTAAATTTCAACTTCTGAATACAATTCAATTTGTGCTTCTTAACACCTCCCAACAATTCAGAATTCGAGATCAAAATTTAAATCTAAATTTTTGAAAGCATTTAATTAGATACAAAGAATGACGGTTAAAAATAGTTGTTGGTTACTCTTAAGTTTAAAGTGCCCCCTAAAGAAACTTTTTTAAATTTATTTTCAAGAAAGTACTGACATAAAGAATAGTTTTAGCGAAAGCCGCAAACGAATCGACTAATTTTTCATTTTTTTTTATAATCATTTGAAATTTGAACACCTCCCCCCTCCCCTCTCTTGAACACAGTTCAGTTTGAGCTACTTAACCATTTCCAACGATTCAGATTTTGAGAACAAAATTTAAGTTTATGTCTAAGCTTCTAAAAAAATTAATAAGATGCAAAAAATAACCGTAAAAAATAGTTGTTCGTTACTCCAAAGTCTAAAGCGCCCTCTATCGACATTTTTCGAAATTTATCTTTAAAATTTATTTTTTAGGAAACACTGATTTAAAGAGTAGTTTTAACGAAAACCACAAACGAATCGATAAATTTTTGCGTTTTTTATAATCATTTGAAATTTGATCCTCTGAAAAACTATCATCTGTATTGCACAAAATGAATTTATATTATTTCTCCGTATATTTTTTAAATTCTAAGACATTTTATATGAAATTCTTAAACTGAAATGATGATTAGATTTATGCATCTTTTGTGATGATTAGGTTTATGCAGGTTTATGCATCTTTTCTCAGGTTTATACATCTATTACTTGATGCACAAACCTGAAAACTCTCTAGAAAATCAACTAACCACTAACTCACCGAAGAGGGAGAAGTTACTACTGTTTTAAAACCGAGATATCACAGAAAACATACCGTCGGCAAAGTGTTAAGACATTCCCGTCGGGACACGAAATTTCTCGTTTTTATTAAAAAACATTCTATTTTCTAAGTTACATTCTAAGTTACATTCTATTTCAAATTCCAAAATACTACTTTCAATTGCTTTTTCATATTAATATTTTATTACTATTCTATAATAATTTGTTGTTGTTGTAAATCATTTTTGATACAAAATAAGTACAATAATCATTTTTATTGTTCAGATCACAAAAGTCATTAAAATGCACAGACCCCGATCAAGCTGAAGTTCGGCCCAGGGCCTGTTAAAAAGTTGGGCCCCCCCCTACCTACTCATTTTCGGCGACACTTTCAGAAAAAGAAGGTTTATTTGATAAGTTGACAAAGTTGTTTGGGTGAAAAATGCCTAGCTTCTAAAAATTTTATTGAGTCATTCAGAATATTTAAATTTTACATTTCATATTTTATAAAATAATATTTTTGAAAATTATTTGATTAAGGAAAAAAAAATCATCCACATAATTAGTGGGCCCCTGAAATTGGTGGGCCCAGGGCCGAGGCCCCGGAGGCCCGTGCATTAATCAGGCCCTGAAAATGCATAGTTAAAGTTAAAAATAAAATGTGAAATATGATCAAAAACGAAGTGTTTTTCCTCTGAATTGCAAGTGTATGTTAACATAATATAGCATGACATGTGACAAGAGGGGGGTAAAATGAAGTGTGACACTTTGTGACAAAGGGGGGGGGGAGTCAAAAGTATGGAAAAAATGCGTGACATCATGTATGGATGGCCCCTATCATAACAAATGACTGGCGATTCCTAGATCATATCCTATGGGAGAACGTTAAGTGCGGAAAGTCTACTTTTTAATCGGGGTGATGTGCAGAAGTAGAACTATACGTTGATCAAATTGAAAAAAAAATATATATAAGCTATTTAATTTTACTGATAATCTATGTTACACGTATTTGTACGTTGCTGTCGTTAGATCGTAAGTTTGGAAGAGCGGAAAATTAGAAAATGCTAAAAATTTTAACTTTTATATATTCATTTAAATTGTGAAAAAAAAAAAAAAGTTGAGAAAAATGCAAAGATTTTAGTTTTAAAAATTTAATTGAATTAAAAAAATCATTTTAATTTAAAAATATTTTTTTAAATCATTGAGCATTCATAATTATAACAAACATGTTTTACAATTTAAATAAACATTTATTTAAACTGTAAAGAATAATTTGAATGAACAAGTATAAAAGGTTTGTATTTTTAAAATTTTAATTAAATTTAAAAAAATCGTTTTAATTATTAAAATTTAAAAATTCATTCTACAATTATACTAACTATTCATGAGTCACTTTTTTAAATTGCAAAAGATACTTTAAATAATAATTATTATAATAATAACAATAAAAAAACACGCAGATTTTTTTTTTTTTAATTAAGTTAAAAAGTCATTTAATTAAAAAAAGCATTTTAAAAAATGAATAAATGAAAAGTAGAATAAATGACTAATAATAATAAGTAAAATGTACTAAAGTATTTTTAAAAATACAGGCATTTTGATTCCAATTATTATGTGATTTGGCATTAAAAATTGAATTTAGTGGAATATTTTAACAACTCCTTATAAAATAATGGATGCAAAAATAATCAATTCTGTCAACAAATGTCTCCACTTCTGCACATCACGCCAATTAAATAGTGGACTTTTTCATTTTTCGTTCTTCCTTAGGGAACCATCTAGGAATGAGACGCTGGTTAAAGCATGCCAGAAAGTTTAAGGTACAGTCACAGTTTTAGATAATAATCCCTTGAGATGAGTGAAGCGTTTGTCAAACAATAAATTATCTTGGTAGAAAAATGCAAAAGGACTTAAGAGGAAGTTTTAAAAGCCAGATAACACAAAAACATGCCATCGTCAAAGCGTTAACACACTCGCGACGGTAAACGATAAGTCTCGTTTTTCTTCAAAAAACATTATGGGCTAGATACGTGGTTTCTGCATTGCAAAAAATGAATTTGTAATGATTTCTGAAAAGTGAATGTCGGATTTGGAAATAGTGAATTGTGCGTGTTTTGAGTGTTTGAGGAATCAATTTTCGCTTAGTCAGGCGCAATTTAATCTTCTAAGAATAGGTGTTTGATTCGCTTGAATAAAAACTGCTGAGCGTCTGCGTTATATTAAACATGAGTTTTAAGTGGTCTATTTTGATAATATAATGTGAATAAAAAGGGGCATTTTAAATTAATTTTTATAATTTAAATCATAGAGACTCCTATTCAGAGACGTACATTTTATGCACAATATATATATATATATATATTTGGGAGGGGGGTGTTTACGAACATTCATAGACGTCAGAGAGAAGTTGACAGATGACGAAAATTTTACGCATCATGGTGTAGATGTCGAGTTGATAAATTAAAAAATTTAAACTATAAGAAATCTAGATAGGCAGTTAAAAATTATGACTTGTGGTATGTTTTTTCAAGAAAGTACCAGTCGGAAAATCTTCATTTGGCTTTCCCCACCCTTCGCCTTTCGTCTGGCGCCAAGGGCATATGCTCCCTCTTCCGTTCCCTCTCCTCTTTTAATTTCGGAGCAGAAAAAAATGTCATTAAATTTAATTTATCTTGCAGTGATATTATATTTAAATCCAAGTTGTTCAAAACATTTAACAATTTTAAATATTTGATAAATGATTGTGAATCACATGAAAAACCGTTAATTAAATACAATTTTTTTTTAATAGTCTCACATCAGAAAGATATTATGAAAATATATTTACGTAAAAACAAGTTATGCTTCAGCTAAACAATTCAACAATATGCTTCATTAACTCATTGTCATGATGACAGCTACCTCAAAAATGAGAGAAGCTGTTGTATCGTTATATCAAAAAGTTACAATTTTGTAAAGATAGTTGGGCTGCCTAGGGCAAGTGGTTCCCAACCTATTGGACGCGACCCATGATGTTTTGGTGGGTCGCGGGATGATCAAGGTTTGTCACAAAAATATATCTTTTATTTTCGTCGTTGAGCCAGAAGCCAAAATTAGGGCTTTTGGTTTCATCTCTGGGGACTTGACGATATATACATTTTTGGATTCACAATGGTCCAAGGAGTTCATCTTTTGATGATACTATGAAATTCATGGTAGCTTACAGACGCCATATTGAAAAAAGAGCGCCATCTATCGCAGATACATAACAAATGAGTATTTATTTTTGGTATTATTACATAATTAAATTTTAATGAAAAAACGGAAAGAACAAATATTGTTGAACATACAACGTTATATAAATTATATATTTGTTAAGATTTTATTTTAATATGATTATTAATATTTTCAATTGGATAAATTTTTCAAAAGACATTTGCACGACAGAAAAGTGAAATCTTGTTTTGCATTTTAATGTATGCTATTTTCATGTGGATAAGATACAGCAGTTCAAGAACAAAATAGTAATGGAGAATCTATTGTACTTAGTCTGTTAAGAATTAACCCCTTCGGGACCAGGGTTGCGTATATGCACCTTTAAAACGTGCTTTCATCGCTTGTTTATGATACCACTAAAAAAGAAATTAAAAAATTTCCTTATTTAATTAAAATATTCACTTGCTAAACTATTTTTAATTGTATGACAAAAAGCGTTGTAAACCAAACAATGTTCATGTTCAAGATGCAGGTCTGGAATGGGTTAATAAATAAAAGAAATCTTAGTCTTCTGCATTGCTATCGTCATAGATTGACATTAGCATGTTCAACTAATTTTCATCGTCCCAGTACAGATCATGTTTTCCATATGCTTGCACATGTACGTTTATTAAAAAGACATGGACATGATAATGTGACACATGTTCCAAAGCAGTTTCAGGAACAAGAGAACTGCTATTCTAGATAGCATTTTCCTTCGCTACCTGTTCCAAAAAACCAACCATATTTATCTCCGAATAAAAGATTGGGATCAGGGTGTAGGTACTCCTTACAAACAAGACCATGGAAATTAGTTAGCATTATCGATAAGTATTATGCATAGCAGCCAACTTTCAACTAATCTTTCGTAATACCTGGATTATTTTGATCCAGGTTAACGTCCTTTCAAACCAGAAAATATATTTCACGAATCTTTATTTATTTAATTTCAAGATTGTTAGTGAAACATACTTAATTTCATTTCTTTGAAAAATTTCTGGTTCGAAACTCATTAAACCAGGGTCAAATTAACGCATGTATTACGGATAATCTATGTCAGGTTGGCACCTATGTATTATGGATTACTACATGACAAAAGGCAATGCGACTCCACAGACTCTTTTTTTTTTTTTTTTTTTTTTTTTTTCAGAAAAAAGTATATAGAATGTAGCGCAATTCCTTGATGTCTGAGTATTTGTGCTTTTTATAATAGAGATGGCAAACTTACGACTCAGCATGTTTCTTTGTTTCCTGTAATATGTCAGTTTAAGTATTAAGCGCCTTAAGTGTATCTCGAAATTTATGTTCTGAATCATAATTTTCCCTTGACTGTGCAAGCGCTTACTGTATCGCACTCGACAGTGAAAGCATTTCAAGAAATGCATATTACATACCTTTTTACCTAGAAGTTCATGCATATTACTCAGGGCCGTAGCTAGAAGTGAACGATAGGGGGGGGGGGTGCTCATATATTTTTTTTTTCTCTCTCTCTCTCTGTGGCAGAAAGATAAATTTGTGCATATTCACATTGTAGGTACTATGTTTCTTATTAAACTGTTGTAATAACTTCATTTTATGCTAAGAAAAATACATGATAATGAACTTTTTGGGTATATAACTCAGCGCCGAAACTAGTCTTTTTCGCGCCCAGGGCAAACATGGATTTTGGCGCCCCCCCCACCCTCCACATATATGCACTCTTTGTATGTATAACTGATGTAAAATTAAACATCATGTTAGCTTCATACGTACAAATAAGATGAGGGAGAGTTGAAACACTTTTTTTAGATACAATTTAGTAACTCTGCAAAATTGTGAAAAGATCTCAAAAGTAAATTAGATTTTTGAACGGCATTTCATTTAAATTTTCAGAACATGAATTCCTTTAGTGACGGTGGAATTTTTTCCAGGGGGGGCTCAAAATATTTTAGGGGGGGAGGGGCTGAGCCACCCTTAGCTACGGCCCTGATATTACTCAAGTTTTGATGTTTAATTTACCTGTTAATGGATCCAAACTTCACAAATATTAACCCTTCCTAGCATTTTAAATCAGTTTCTAGAGAAAACAATGTAATAACAACCACATGAATATCTTTTGAGACAATAAAACTTCTAAATCCAGACACCGTGCTTTAGCATGATGTGCACGAAATAAGTTATGTAACACGTCTTCTTGGAAGCAGGTCAATTTAGTAAATTCTTCAACTAGTTATTTCGTGAAATTATATAATTTTCCTCAGTAGATAACCTACATCATAAGTGTATTCAACTATTTCAGATAATGCTCATTTTGCCATTCTTTAGAAATGAAATGTATAAAAATTGCTTCTATTTTTGCACTGATGTTTCCCCCTTAGACGATAACTTGCATAACATCACTAACAGTTTATATTTTTCGTTTATTTATTTTTATTGACACCTGCCTATATGTATCAGATACAACATTTATTCTTTGTTAGGATGTATAATCCTGTAATATTTCAGAAAATAGATTCTTTGCTACTTGTCCAAATGATTGTATATCCAGTGATAGCTTTAACAAAGCACATTACGTCATTTATCTTAACAACACCATCATGTGCATTCTTTCAGCAGTCGCATTTTTTTCATAACATTCATCAGTTTGCCTTTTCAGTTTTCCGCATTGAAACCATCAAGTGTCGCTAAGGTTCTTGAATTAAATCCCAGATGAAGTAATATGCAGTTCTCATATCAAATTTTATCCTCTGTGGAATAATCCTCATCTGAGTAAACATATATATATATATATATATATATATATATATATATATATATATATATATATATTCCTTTACCTTGGCAACAAACTTTGGTTTATTAAACTTTACACTCTCTTTCTTCGTCAAGTCAGAAAATGTATTTAGTTTTTTTATCTTTGGAGGCTTGAAAAACCCTTCTGGCTTTAAGTCCTCAGACAGATAGTCTCTCTGGAAAGTTTGGTAAGCTTCTAAACCAATCTCATGATCTTTGAACATGTCTTATGTCTTCGACAATTTCTAGAACTGTTATTGCTCCAATCGTTACTATTACCATATCTAGATTTATCTATTCGTTGATAATCGTGTTTTGTAAATATGTGATATCACATTCATCTTTCTGGATCTTGCTCAAAGACAGATCTGGATCTAAAACACATTTGTCTGAAGTACAGTTTTTTATTCTTTCATTTTGTTCTCTGCCCTATAATAAAAAAATCTCTTAAAAATATTTCTTAACTGTGGCAGGTCTTTGGCTGAATTTCATTGTAGATTTTGACCCCTGCGTATCTTTACTTATTGTCTTTTGAATCACCCTATTAATTTAATAGCATACAAAACCAAGAAAATCTTTAGGATCAGCCTGTTTGTCAGCGAATATTTTACAAAATAGTGTCTATTAGCTCTCTGTTCTTGTAAATATCTTGGATAAAAGTCATTCTGATGTAATGGTGAATCCAAAAATGTATGGTTTAACAAGCCCGTTAGAAAACAACATAAAACCACAAAAGCCGCTGGCAACGAAGGCCACCATTTTCCAATATGGTGCGCATAAGCTACTCTGATTTTGAAAATATAAATAAATGTCATTCTTTTGTCGTAGTGAGTTCAAAAATATATGGGTATGATTTAACAAAACCACTGACATGAATCCAGAAGAGCCCCTAGCTCAACGGCGGCGGCCATTTTGCAATTTGGCGTCCATAAATTACCCTGTTTTTAAAATATCATGGAGAAATGTTATTCTGATGTTGTGGTGAATCCAAAAATGTATCATCTAACAAGTTCGCCGACATGAAATCACAAGAGCCCCTGTCTCAATATGGCCGCCATTTTCCAATATGGCGTCCATAAATTACCTTGGTTTTGAATGTATCATGGATAAATGACAGGTTGATGGTGTAATGAATCCAAAAATATATTGTTTACCAAGTCCGCTGAAATGAAACCACACGATTCCCTAACTCAACGACGGCGGCCATTTTGCAATATGGCGGCCATAAGCTACCCTCGTTTTGAAAGTATCATGGATAAATGAGGTGCTAATGTTGTGATGAATCCAAAAATATATAGTTTACCAAGTCTCCCGACATGAAACCACATGACCCCCTGGCTCAACGACTATTTCATCTGTTTAAAGAATACAACATTTTCAAGAGAAAATCTTTAATTCCCTTTTGGATAAATATACGAGAATATTCTGAAATACCTAAATTGACTCCGAGGTCATTGGTAGGGTTCAACACGATATACTTCTGTGAACACGCTTTTTCCATTTTGCTGTTTTAGAAAAACAGGTACAGAAACAAACTGCATGTAGAAACAGAAAGTCACTTCAGGGTATTATTATTCAGTTTTAACTCCGATACAATGCCCTCATCGGTAAACACCCGTGCCAGAAATAGCACTTATTATAAAGTTATGTTTTGATAAAAATTAAACGTATTTTTAATCATCTTTGTCATTTGTGTTGCTTGAATTATTCCATTTAAACACATTTGGACCACCAATTCTTGCTTTTGTTGATAGTCTATCCTTCGTATCAAAACATCTTTTTTGTAGAATAGGACGGCCGCTTATAGAGTTCATACAATTTCCATACTGATTATACAGTCGACTCTCGTTAATTCGAATTCGTCGGGACCACAAGAAATGTTCGAATTATCCGAAGTTCGAATTATGGAAAATATGAAATAAAAACATTCTTAATATGGTACTATTACAAAGGAATAATGTTGTAGTGTTTTTTTAATTTATTTCGTCTGTTATCATTAGAATATGACTTAATATTGATTTAGAATGCATAAATACATAAACTAATTAAAATATTAGAAAAAAAGCACACTGGAAGAAAAATTTAAAGCGTCACTGATGGACAGACGGGACACTAAGAAAGTGAATATCAAATGCATTGGATTATACACTATATTGCCATTGATTATGGGACACTTGCGATTTTAGACATTTTACTAAATATCTAGAAAAATACATGAGGAATCATCTCGAAACTCTTAGTGTATAAATATAATAGTATAAGTCATACATCTTCGTGAAGATTTTTTCCCGAAACTCCAAAGGGGGCCGTCAACAAATTAAAAAAGAATGAATATCTTTTGAATAACCCTGTCAAAACTAATGTAGCAAAAGTGCTCAAACTCTAGATTGTAATTGAATGCCTTATTGTAATAAGCCTTGTTAATTTTTATGCAAATAGCATGCATACTCGCAGAGTAATTAAGGTTTTTATAAAAATGATCCCAAATTTTTCCAAGTTTTTTCCTTATAATTTCCAGAGTTCTTAATATAAAATATTATTTTTTTCAGAAAATATGACAAACAACATTGCACACAGTACCCTGTAATCAGAATTAAAAAATAATGAAAATTGTATAAAAAATGAGTCGGTTTACTAAATAATTTTTTACTGCGCATGCGTCAACGATATCAAAATTTCATTTACATATTATGTTAGCTAAATGTATAGAGCAACTTTTGTAAAAGTCACAAAATCATAACTTGAAAATTCTGACAATAATCGTTAATTGAATAAGTCGAAAATTCGTTATTCTCAAAATGAAGCAAAAACAAGAGGGGTTGTATCCATATATTCATTGATTAGTGTCAATATAGAATACACAATATGGGATGTACTACTGCATTTGGATAAAATCCCTCATTTTTTTGCTTCATTTTGGAAACAACGGATTTTGTCCTTTTTCTATAGACGATTACTTTCAGAATTTTCAAGCTATGATTTTGAGACTTTTACAAAAGTTGCTCTATACATTTAGCTAACATAATATGCAAATGAAATTTTGATATCTTTGACGCATGCGCAGTAAAAAATTATATAGTAAACCTACTCTTTTCATACAATTTTTATTATTTTTTAATTCTGATTACAGGGTACTGTGTGCAATGTTGTTTGTCATATTTTCTGAAAAAAATATTATTTTATATTAAGAACTCTGAAAATTATAATGGAAAAACTTGGAAAAATTTGGGACCATTTTTATAAAAACCTTAATTACTCTGCGAGTGTGCATGCTATTTGCATAAAAATAAACACAGTGTATTACAATAAGGCATTCAATCATAATCTAGAGTTTGAGCGCTTTTGCTACATTAGTTTTGACAGGGTTATTCAAAAGATATTTATTCTTTTTTAATTTGTTGACGGTCCCCTATGGCGTTTCGGTAAAAAATCTTCACGGAGATGTATGACGTATACTATTATATTTATACACTAAGAGTTTCGAGATGATTCCTCATGTATTTTTCTAGATATTTAGTAAAATGTCTAAAATCGCAAGCGTCCCATAATCAATGGCAATATAGTGTATGTATAACTCGTTCAGAACAATTTTCAAAAAATTCAAAGAAAAAAAGTTACTTAAATGATCTGAAATCCTTGAGAAAGAAAAGAAAAATGAAAAATCGGAATTCTAGTTAGTTGAATTAAGGGAAGTCAAGAGAAAATGAGTTCGAATTAATGAAAATTTTTAACGTTATTCAACCATTGAAAATTTCGGGACTACATTTTAAGTTCGAATTAAGCGAAGATTCGAATTATCCGATTTCGTATTAACGAGAGTCGACTGTACATCGTTATATTAGGTTGGTCGAAATTAAGGTTGGTTAAAAAATTTCTTATTTCAAAGTCGATCGCGTACCAATAAAGGTTGGGAATCGCTGACCTAAGCAGGACCGTATCTAAGGGAGTACTAGGGGAAGAGCTCAGCCACCCTAAAATATTTTGAGCCTCTCTGGAAAAGACACCAAGGTCACTAAATGAATTTATATTCCGAAAATCCAAATGGAATTCTGTTCAAAAATCTAATTTAGGCCCTTTTACAGTTTTGCTGAAATACTTAATTGAAACTAAAATAAGTGTTTCAATACTCGCTCATCCTATTTGCACATTTGAAGCTAACATGATGGTTAATGTTGCATTAGTTATACGCTCGAATTTTTCATTCCGAGATCGAATGTAAATCGAGATCAAATGCAATCAGTGCTATAGCTTATAGTCGGATAAATTTCACTCGTTGGCAAGTGGTTCCATAGCATTTTCAGCAGTATACGGGATAAGAGATTTTTCTACGTTAGTTTAAATAAGACAATTTATTTTTGTGTTAAAAATAGTAGATTATGCAATGAAATAACTAAAAATAATAAAAAAGTATTACTAAAAGTAATAACAAAAAATTACGGTCTATAGATATAAAAAATTCTATTTTTAATTTTTTAAATAAATAAATAAATTTATTTTTACCTATCATTACATATTTAAACATTCAAAATTTCGTAGTTGAAAAAAGCACTCATATGCGACAAAACGTACATTAAATTTATATTCTTTTGCAAATTTCAATTATCATACATATTTTTTCATTGCGGTTCGAAAATAATAGATGAACATAAATCCGATTGACAATACATCAATCATTCGCTCTGTTTCGATTTTCGAGCAGAAGACAAAGCAGAGTGCATGTGCGCAACTTTGTGGCCCCAGTTGCTGAAACGTCCGGAGGGGGTTGCATTTTTAGACAAAATATCAAATTATTCAGGGTGGGGGGCGAGGATTTTGATATTTCGAGATAGAATGCCATCAATTTTATTCGTCATTATTCGTGGCCCTGCAATGGATGGAGCAAACTTATTCTGAATGAATTTCATAACTATATTTTATCATGCCTTATTGTAGTGAAGGTTCCTCTGATAATAATAACGGACGTTGTTACTAAGTATAACTAAAAAAATAGTTTAAAGTTACATTCCTTTTTAACAATTTGTAATGATTTTTTTTAAAAAATCAGATTATTTACTTTACTTTACTTTTTTTAAATCAGATTACTCTTTACTTTTTAGAGAAAAAATAATGTTACGAAATATTACCTCGTAAATATTAATTTTTGGGTTACACACTGGAAACCCATTAATATGTTATTGTCGCGTATGTACTACGCCCTCGACGTTGTTTAGATTTAAACTCCGCC
The DNA here is from genome assembly GCA_964019185.1 of Maratus speculifer. Classification (NCBI taxonomy): domain Eukaryota; kingdom Metazoa; phylum Arthropoda; class Arachnida; order Araneae; family Salticidae; genus Maratus; species Maratus speculifer. Next base: position 130,259,650 of record OZ025303.1, read on the forward strand.
CATCATCAGTATTTAGTATTTGTATCTATCTATACCATGAACACCACTGCAGAAAATTTAGTTATAAAAGTGGGCGGAGTATGATTTCGTACACATTTTGAATATGGACAAAAATTGTATTATATTTAGTTGTGAAAACATACAGGATTTTTTAATTTTGCAAAATGATTCTACTCTTAACCCTTTCCGGCACACTGTGCCCGGTCTGGGATACTTAATTTTAATTCCAAACTTGCAAACGGCAAAAATTATATTTTAGGAAAATTTTGCTTTTACAATGAAGCTAAAATTAAGGAATTCAAAATATTTAAAAAATTCGTTTGTGAATTGCGGTGTCAGTCGATAATTTCTCATTTTAGTACAGATTTTGCCCGTGCCGGAAAGGGTTAAAAATCATCTAAGAAAATTTGATAAAATTAACTTATTTTATAGAGGATCTAAAGAATTATAATCAGTAATAATTTCGAACATTATTTCAATGAAAAATTGTATAAATAACAATGTTATATACTTTTGAAAAGCTAAAAACACAGCTGATACTGAGGTACCAACGACTTTTTTATATTTTTATACATATTTGTTTGCTTCAAATATCCTGTGGATACCAATATCATTGACATCTAGGTAGATACTAGGCGGTGGATATAGCACGTAAATATTTACTAACATGTATTTTTAAGAAAAGTTATTATTAAGATTATTAATAATTATTATTAATTATTAATAATTATTATTAAGAAGGCTTAGGGGAAAGGCTACATATTATTTTGAATTCTCCTTAAGCCTTGTTTTCATTTCTGTTTTCTTTTTATGTATTTTTACAAATAAATTTCTAAATATTTACGTAAAGAAAATAGCTTTTGTGGCTTCCATCTGCTATTCCTTTTATTTACCCATCATACATAGTACAAGGTGCAATACAATTGTTTTGGAAATCGGAATTTTTTTTTTCGATGGATTTACAAGTTTCAGACACCGGAGATTCCGAAAAACATACTTTTTAGAAAAAAAATTTGCTCTCTGTCTGTAGGTCTGTAAACGCTCTATCATCCGAACAAATTGAGATAGAGATTTGAAATTTAGTTTGTACCTAGTATATAATAATAAGAAGAAGCCTATTGAATATCAGTGATCTCAGTTATCCGGAACTATTTTTTTGGACTCTCGAAACATTCGTTCTGATGAAAAATATAGAAAAAAAATCGAAAGTTTTTATTTTAAGGGGTGAATGTAAAAGACGATAAAAAAATGTACATTTTGCATAAAGAAGGACGTCGATTGGATAAGTATTTGCCGAGATATTTGCAATCCTATTTTCCAAACTTTTCGATTTTTCATGACCCTTATTTCATTCAAATTTCAATTCAAATCTATATTTTAATTGGAAATTGAATGCTTAATCCGAAGCAGTAAACTGTTAGTCATTATGGTTAGCAATTTTGGAGTTATAAAAATGTTTTTTTTTTTTTTTTTTTTTTTTTTTTTTTTTTTTTGTACGCAGTGCGGTACTGTTTATTAACTTGTCAACCAAAAAACTATAGTTAAACTATAAGATTAAATGCCAATATAGGATTACCATAAATTTCAAACTCACTTGACATTAAATACGTTACACGTGTTTTTTACTTCAGCTAGGGATTTCTTAATTCGATGTTTTATTTGTATTTTTATTAATCTTTTGTTAAATTGTTTTTTTTTTCGTTATTTAAACTAAGAATTATGCCAATTTGTACAATTTTGCCAGTAGTTAGGCGATTTATATAATTTGTCGAAATGGGTCGGCGGGATAATAAAATAGTATCCGCAATTCCGTAATAGAGCATTACTATGTGTTAAAAAATATTTAAATATATTTTTTGGAATTGCAATGCATTTTATTAATACTTTACACATGTTTATTTCCATATTTTATATTATGGATATCCATGATGGGTAAGTAATACGATGGCCAATAACAACTACTTTTTAAAATATTTAATCCCTTAACGCACAGTGTTGCCGGGTCGGCAACACCTAAAGTTCCGCCTGTTTAGAGACACAAAAACTCTGTGAATATTTCAAAAAGTACTCTAATGGCTACTTTAAATCTTTCTTATGAGTTCTAGATGGCAGCACCACAGAGATCAAACTCTACTGTTTTTAAATAATAGGTAAAATGTTTTACTGTAATACGCGCTTCACAGCAATGCTCATCTCGCTGCGCATATCAATGCATTACTTATGGGAGGTTACCACTTCGGCAACAGCTATATAATTAAAATGGTTAGTGCAATCTTTACAAAACAATACCTGTGTACTCCTCTAGGCCTAAATAGATTGCCTAATTTTTGTTTCTTTAAATTCCAACTTTAAAGAGTAGTGCGCCGGAAAGGGTTTTAATATAAAACAATGCCAGTCAATTAAGATACAGCATTATTTTGAAGTCACCGGTATCAAAATTTAGGGATCTACAGGAAATTTTTATTTTGAAGTCCAGAGAACACTAAAATTGATATGAGAAACTAAAAGAAAAGGAAGCTTTTTGCTTATGCGATTTTTTTTTTTTTTTTTTTTAAACGCGAAGGAGGGTTGTGCTTGATATACATGTTTGTAGAAAAATCGATTTTTTACCATTTAAGTGTCATATGCCCCCTATTTCCTTCAGGACGAGCGACCGGTATTCGTTCCGGCACTGTTTGTACTTTACATCCCTTGCGACGGGTATACCGACCACTCGAATCGAACGTTTTGTTTTTAAAAGTTTAGCATACAAAAAATTTTTCCTAATTATATTTTAATGTATATTAAGGAAGAACACATTTCCTTCAAACTAGTAGAGGTAATGAAATCACTTACCTTTACAACGCTGTCGCAACGGGTTAAAAATAACCAAGTTAAATTACTTATTTTTGATGATTTATAATAAGTCTTACACCGGAATTATTTTCTTAGTTTATTTTTAATACTTTTCGTTCTCTGATCATGAATATTATCTTTATAAAGCATTTTAAAGTCCAGATAGAGCTCAAAACTACGGTTTTAGAGCCTATGATACATGAGTCCTAAAGGGACATAAAGCTAAGTGGTATGACAGAAATTCAGTTAGGATTAAATTGAGTCTAAAGATATTGGATTTAAATTTGAATATCTACTTATAATAAAATGCGTTCTGGAGAGGTGTGTGTGGAACGGTTCCAGGATTCGCCACTCTATCTGTGAATGGACCCTAGCAATACGCCACGTTAGGCTTAACGGAAAACAAATGCAGACATATGACAGCTAAAAGATAATTTCTTTTTTAAAATAACGTTTAAACTGCATATTTTTCTATAAAACATGTATATCATATCCAATTATAATGTATTAGGCTCCAAATTAAAAATAAGTAATTGTAAACATCAAATTACGATATAAACAAACGAACTCTGTTGCCATTCAGATTTTCCAAATCTTGAAACAAATGAATGACTCTTTGAACGCATTATTAAATAAAAAAAAGAATACACGTCAATTATCTAATTCTGTTCTTAAAATATTTATAAAATCATATTAAACTCTTTAAATAATTTGATTCTGTTTAAAACTGTCAAAAACTCTTTTTGCAATCATCTATTGGCAAATAATATAAAGAATCGAACTTTGTAATAAACACGAATTAATGTTCGGCATATCAAAAAGTTAATGTGATATTTTCGGAAATTACATTTCACTTTGCTAATAATTAATAGAGATCTAAATCAGAAGCATGCTTTTTTAAGAACTTTTCACTGTTTCTTAAAATGCAGAATTCTGATTGGTTAGTCACGTTTCGCTATCAGCAAGTAGCCTGGATCGTGGTATTCTTCTCGCAAAAAATGTAGTGAATCAATCACGTTTGAGAATCGTTCAATCAAAGGATTTGGCGTCTACGTATATGAGAAAGTCAATGGTTTATACATATTTTCAAGTAAATCGTTGTTTCTGTAATTTAACGATAATATTAGCAATGCCTGATGAAAATAACGAAACGCCGATTGAACGTAGACGGCGATTAGCTCGCGAAAGAAAATCGAGATGGCAATACTCGAAAAATACTCGAATTTTATCGAAAAATCGTGTAATATACTCAAATTTTGCAGAAAAATCGTCCGAAAATACGCGAATTTTGAAGAAAGATCCGGGAAAATATCAAAATTTTGTAGAAAAATCGGGGAAAATACGCACATTTTGTCAAAAAATAGCGGAAAATAGGCGAATCTTAACGAAAGATCGTGAGAAATACGAGAATTTTGACGAAAGATCAAGGAAAATACGCGAATTCTGTCAAAAAATCGCGGAAAATACGAGAATTTTGTCGAAAAATCGGGGAAAATACGCGAAATTTGTCGAAAAATCGCGGAAAATACGCAAATTTTGTCAAAAAATCGCGGAAAATATGCGAATTTTCTCGAAAAATCAAGGGAAATAAACGAATTTTCTCGAAAGATTGTCGAAAATATGCGAATTTTCTTGAAAAACTTGCTATTTTCAAAATAAAACTGCTATTTGTTTAAAAAAGTTGTTTTGTTTATATTAACTGCGTATAGATAGCGCCAAATCCAAATTTAAAAAACAAAACACAAAACTTCTTAATTCATGCCTAAAAGCATCGAACTAAAAGTATCATATGCCCATGATTAAAGCCACTGCTGAATCATATTTTTAATAAAAATAATGTATTTTAAAATTTAAAATACTTCAATATTTAATTTTAATGCTTTGTGAAATCTTCAGAAATTGAGTTTCATTTTGCTAATTATTATTATCGTTATTGTAATAAATACTGCTCTTTGTTTTGAAATTAAAATTTGTTCAAAAACTAAATATCAAGTTAAAAAAAATTAAAAAAAAACTTTATCATTTGTATTTGTAGAAATCTATTGTTATTTTTAAAATGTGCTTTTCTACAATCTCTTCAATACTAAAATCTTCATTCTGTTTGTATTATTATGAAAATAAAATGAAAATGAAAATTCCGTCATTTTTGACGGGGTTGTTATACTAGTCAATAATAATAATTGACTGAAATGAAATAGGAAGCGTCCGTTTGTGTCATTGTGGGCATTGAACTTTTATTTCAATAACTGTAAAAAAGTAGAGTTAAAATAACTGTAAAAAAAGAAAAGAAAAGTTTTCTTTAACTCATTAGTGCCTAGCATCCCTTTTTAGGGACGCTTCCAAAGGTACATGTAGCACTGTTTTTGACACCGGTAAAAGAGAACATCAAACTTTGTTTCATTTAATTAAAACATTTTCGTAATTAATGAACTAAACTTAATTCTTTTAAAAATAGTGGTGTAAACCGAATAAAATTTGCGCAAAAGGTGGTGGGCACGAATGGGTTAAATTTATAACTAATCGATATTGATTATTATTTGGAAAAAGTGTTATATCTCTAGAACGCAGCACATAATTTGAAAATTGCTTGCATTTCTATACTTGAAAAGAAAAAACTATATTTCCAGGTCATCTGTGCATTTAGTTCATTCTTTTAAATTTTGTCACCTTGGCGTCTGGGGGTCCTCATATACAGTTTGGGGTAGGAGTAGGACAAGAAAAAAAATGTTTAAATTTATGCAAATATTTCCGCCTCAAAAGTGGATAAGACCTAGTAAATTTCATGTTACATATTTTACTCACTGAGATGCCAATAGGAACATTTCATATTGTAATTTAAACCTATTTCCCTAATAGTCTAAGAGCTAGCTACGTCAAAAATCACGTCATTTTATCAAGGCTCATTTTTTTATATGTTTTTCCCTTTTATGGTAGAATACGTTTTCAAGCGGTATGGCAGTCGGGAGACGTTGGTTTACCTGTGGCAGAAGGGGTTGTGCAGGTCAAAAAGCTTCAAAATCACGTCATTTTAACAAGACCCATTTTTTAATATGTTTTCCCCTTTTATGGTAGAATACGTTTGAAAGCGGTCTGGCAGTCGGGTGACGTTGCGTTTACCTGTGACAAAAGGGGTTATGAAGGTGAAAAAACTTCAAAAATCCGCCATCTTATAAAGGCTCATTTTCTTATATGTTTTTATGAAGCTTAAAAATTACAAGATATTACTCTTTGGATAACAGACAACCTATAATTAATTTTCCAGACACAAATTCGGTTGCAAAGTTAATGCCAGACGGCTTTAAATATGGCAACGAATGTGCCTGTTCCAAGAGTGGTTTATTTAAGTTTTATAAGACATCTTTACGTCATTTTATCAAGCTTAAAAATTACAAGATATTACTCTTTGGATAGCAGACAACCTATAATTAATTTGCCAGACACAAATTCGGTTGCAAAGTTAATGTCAGACGGCTTTAAATATTTCAACGAAAGTGCCTGTTCCAAGAGTTGTTTATGTTTCAAAAAATTATAAGACCTTTTTACGTCATTTTATCAAGCTTAAAAATTGCAAGATATTATTCTTTGGATAGCAGACAACCTATAATTAATTAGCCAGACACAAATTCGGTTGCAAAGTTAGTGCCAGACGAATTTAAATATGGCAACGAAAGTGCATGTTCCAAGAGCGGTTTATAATAAAAAAATTATAAGACCTCTTTACGTCATTTTATCAAGCTTAAAAATTAAGGGATATTACTCTATGGATAGCAGACAACCTATAATTAATTTGCCAGAGACAAATTCGGTTGCAAAGTTAATGCCAGACGGCTTTAAATATGGCAACGAAAGTGCCTGTTCCAAGAGTGGTTTATATTTCAAAAAAATTTAAGACCTCTTTACGTCATTTTATCAAGCTTAAAAATTACAAGATATTACTCTTTGGATAGAAGACAACCTATAATTGATTTTCCAGACACAAATTCGGTTACAAAGTTAATGCCAGACGGCTTTAAATATGGCAACGAAAGTGCCTCTTCCAAGAGCGGTTTATAATTCAACAAATTATAAGACTTCTTTACGTCATTGAACCGAATTTGAAACCCTGGATTTTTCTGAGTCTTATTAATTAGATTCACTATTTTTCTGCACCTGATTTTTTGCATGACACTTTTTCAGAACCTGATTGAGTAAATTTGTGATACTTTGTGCTTGATTGACGAAGGTTGCATTTTTTTAAGTCTAACCGACAAGCCTTTTCATGTGATGAAAATTTGTGCACCCTTAACCTGTGTGGCCAAAACCGGGGTACCCACCCTAATATTTAAAAAAAGAAAATTATATTTTGATAAACAACAGCTTTTTTAAAGTAAACTTTATATTGAAAAAAAAAATTGCAGAATTTGCCGAAAGCAGCCGAATTTGTGTCTGGCAAACTAATTATAGGTTGTTTGCTACCCAAAGAGTAATATCTTGTAATTTTTAAGCTTGATAAAATGACGTAAAGAGGTCATATAATTTTTAAATTATAAACCACTCTTGGAACATGCACTTTCGTTGCCATATTTAAAGCCGTCTGGCATTAACTTTGCAACCGAATTTGTGTCTGGCTAATTAATTATAGGTTGTCTGCTATCCAATGTGTAATATCTTGCAATTTTTAAGTTTGATAAAATGACGTAAAGAGGTCTTATATTTTTTTTGAAATATAAACAACTCTTGGAACAGGCACTTTCGTTGCCATATTTAAAGACGTCTGGCATTAACTTTGCAACCGAATTTGTGTCTGAAAAATTAATTATAGGTTGTCTGCTGTCCAAAGAGTAATATATTGTAATTTTTAAGCTTGAGAAAAACTTATAAGAAAATGAGCCTTTATAAAATGGCGGATTTTTGAAGCTTTTTGACCTACACAACCCCTTCTGCCACAGGTAAACGCAACGTCTCCCGACTGCCAGACCGCTTGCAAACGTATTCTACCATAAAAGGGAAAAACATATTAAAAAATGAGCCTTGATAAAATGACGTGATTTTGAAGCTTTTTGACCTGCATAACCCCTTCTACCAGAAATAAACGCAACGTCTCCCGACTGCCAGACCGCTTGCAAACGTATTCTACCATAAAGGGGAAAACATATACGAAAATGAGCCTTGATAAAATTACGTGATTTTGAAGCTTTTTGACCTGCATAACCCCTTCTGCCACAGGTAAATGCAACGTCTCCCGACTGCCAGACCGCTAGCAAATGTATTCTATCATAAAATGGAAAAACATATAAAAAAATGAGCCTTGATAAAATCAGGTGACGAAAACGTTGCTAGCTCTTAGACTATAAAGTACACGAAAATGAACATCCAAGAAAAGTTATTTTCACGATTAAAATTATTTAAGAACAACATTTCTGTGAACGTTGTAGAAGAATTCTAATTGAAAGTTGCATACATAATTATATGTGAGAAACCCGGGAGCAGAATCGGCGCAATACTGCGACGTACGTCGCAGACTCTTGGGAAGGTCTGCAGACTATTTTTTCAACTATATTTCGTTCCTAAATCCAAATATTCTGACATAAAATGTATCATGCATTTCGACAAATAGTCTTCGAAAAGAAATCAATTTCGTCATAGATCGCGAAAAACACGTAAACTTCGTCTAAAAATCGCGAGTAAACGACAAATTTCGTCAAAAAATCACGAAAAAAACGGCAAATTTCTTCTAAAGATCGCGAAAAAAAAAGGGCAAGTTTCTTCAAAACATCGCAAAAAACGGCAAATTTCTTCAAAAGATCACGAAAAAACGGCAGTTTTCATCAAAACATCACGAAAAAACGGCAAATTTTCTCAATTAATTGCAAAAAAATGCCAAATTTCATCAAAAAATCTTTAAAAAACGGCAAATTTCTTCAAAAGATCCCAAAAAGACAAACTTCAGAAATTGAAAAAAAAAAAAAAAAAAAAAAAAAAAAAAAAAAAAAAACCCGGAAAACGTTAAAAGATTACGAAAAGAAGGCAGTTCTCGTAAAAAAAAAATCAGGAAAAAACGGCAAATTTCTTCAAAAGATTGCGAAAAAAAGGCAGTTTTCGTGAATAGATTGCGAGAAAACGGCAGTTTGCGTAAAAATATCACGAAACAACATCGAATTTCTTCAAAAAAATGACGAAAAACGGCAAATTTTATGTAAAAAAATCACAAAAAAACGGAACCCTTCTTCAAAAGATCACGGAAAAACGGCAAATTTCTTCAAAAGATTGCAAAAAAAAGGTGTTTTTGTTAAAATATCACAAAAAACTGCAAATTTCTTCAAAAAATCACGAAAAATGGTGAATTTTTTCAAATGGTCGCGGAAAAACGGCAAATTTCTTCAAGAGATCACAAGAAAACGGCAAATTTTTTCTAGGGATCTCGACAAAACGGAAGTTTTCGTCAAAAGATCGCGAAAAAATGGCAGCTTTCGCAAAAGATCACGATAAATCGGCAAATTTCTTCAAAAGATCGCACAAAAACGGCAAATTTATTTAAAAGAAAGCGAAAAAAACAGCAGTTTTGTCGAAAAAACGTCAAATCATGTAAAAAAAAAGCGCAAAAAATGCAAACTTCATCAAAAGATCGCAAAAATGACATCTCGTCAAAAGATCGTGAAAAACCCGCACATTTTGTCAAAGGGGATCCCCCCCCCTCTTTCGGAAAATGTATGAGGTGTTAGAAATTCTGAGAACAAAGCCAACATCATTTTAAAAGTATATTTTTCTTTTATGTCTATCACAAATACTTAGGAGGTTTGAGTGCATATAATGTAATGCGAGGGATTAGTCTGCAGACTGTTTTTAAAATTTTTACTTGTGTTGCAGACTGCAGAAAAAAATTCTGTGGCTGGGGAAGAAAAAAATATATATATACACGAATGCTTAATTTTCCTCTATATTTGAACACAGGATTAATGAATAGTTGTAAAAGTAATTCCTTACCCTTTTCAAGCGAATATTTGTTTGACATGACTTTGGTGCTTCTATCAGAGCATTCGTTCTTTGGCTAAGTACGCATCTTTTGTTGAAAACAGTAAAGCGTTGATTATTCAAAAAATTCGGCATCGACTTCAGTTAAAATCAGGGCCGTAAGGGGGCGCTGTGGGCGGTTCAGCCATCCCCTTAAATATTTTGAGCCCTTCCCTCCCGCCTGGAAAAGATTCCAAGGTCACTAAATAAATTTCTGTCCAAAAATTCAAGTGGAATTCTGTTCCAAAAATTCAAATGGAACTCTGCTCCAGAATCTAATTTAGGTTTGAGACCTTTTAACAGTTTTGATGAATTACTAAATTGTATCTAAAATAAGTATTTCAACACTCCCTCATTCTATTTGTACATATGAAGTTAACTTGATGTTTAATTTTGCACCAGATATACAATTCAAAATTTTCATCATCATATACTTTCTTAGCATAAAATGAAGTTATTACAACAGTTTAATAAGAAACATAACAATATACAGTGTGAATATGCACTATGCGTACTGCATCAGAGAGCGAAAGAGAAAAAAAATATGAGCCCCCCCTCCCCTATTGTTCACTTCTAGCTAAGGTCCTGGTTCGAATAAGAAAAAAAATCGGATAATTGGACATATAATTTAAGAGGCTTCAGGAGTCTCACTTTTTACTTGTTGGAGCAATTTAGCAATGTGTCACATTTAATTTTTTTTCGCAATCGCCGTGAAAAATATATGCATAACATTTTTTAACATAGACAACTTAATACAGTAAAACCTCCTAACGGACACTCCCGAATAGCGGACACCTCTGTTTAACGGACAGTTTTCCAATCCCCACTCCCAAAACGTAAATTTTTTTATGTTTAACCTCTGAATAACGGACATTCCGAATAGCGGACACTTTATTCGGCGATAAAGAACGAAAAAGTATTTTTTTAAAAGAAAAAAATGAAAAAAAAAGCAAAAAAGTCTCTGAATTTATCAGGACAATGTGTCACAAATTTTGTGATAACAGATAAATGTTTATAAAGAGCTGTGGAAAATCCCTCCTCCTCACATTCAGTGCTAAATTCATCGAGTTGCCCCGGAGGAATTGAATTGCCCAGAACATTGAAATGTCACCCAAGAATATTTTGAGATATTATTCTTTTAAAGGTTAAAAAGTGCAATTCTTCCCTCCCCGCTTGGAACTCTACAATGTCCAATAACATCACATAGAAAAACAAATTGCACGTAATCGCAAACAAAAGAAAACCTTTGTAACAGATATTTTTCACAAGAATATAATAAATGGATAAAACTGTTCACAATTTTATTCAATTTTATTGCTTAAAAAATACTTTTAATTTCTGATTAGTTATATAATAGAAGTTTTAGGACATATAAAAGTCAATTAATGAAACATTAAACCTTTCTTAGCGATTTTTGAATCGCTGAAGTTTTCCCAATAGCAGACACCTCCGAATGGCGGACAACTTCTGCGTTCCCGAGGTGTCCGTTATTTAGAGGTTTTACTGTATCTCTTCTATTTAAAATATTTTTTTAACACTCTACATTGAAATTTTATTTTATTTTTTTATGTTTAATTTTGATTAAAACAAATTTAAATTGTTCTTTGATTTGCATCCACTGCTCGCAAGATTTTTCGAAAACTAATGAAGCAATTTGCATGCTTGCAAATTTGCAAACTTGGTGTATATCTTCATTTTAAACAAAATAATAACTTATACTTTAATTTAAATAGCATTATAAATGCATTGATTATTTAAAATTGGCAATTTTTTAATAAAGAAAGATTTTTTAAAATATTTTATAATTTAAATTTAAATTTCTAAATGAAATGAAATAAATTGCTTTCAGATGAAGTATAAGTTCAAGATACATTAGTTTTACATCATTATCAATATATTGGGGGGGGGGGGGGTTGAAGCAATAGTTTTGCTACAGTCTTGCGCTCAGTGGATGAAAGTTAAATTTTTTTAAATTAAATATAATAAAAATTTCGATGTAGAATATTAAAAAATATCTTATATAAAAGAAATATTAAGTTGTTTATATTAAAAATTTCATACATTTATGCTTTTTAGGGACTGGAAAAAAAAATATATGTGACATGTGGCTAAATTGTACCACAGTAAAACCTCTATAACCAACACTCCGGAATTGCAGACATTTCTATTTAACGGTCATTTTTCCAATCCCCACTCTTAAAACCTAAATTTTTGCATGTTTAATCTCTGAATGACGGACATTTCGAATAGCGGACAGTAATTTTGGCGATAAAGGATGAAAAATATTTTTTTAATTAGAAAAAATAAAAAATAAAAAAAGAAGTACAAAGACAAATATAGAGAATTGGCTGGGGAAAATCCTACCTCCATGTCTGCCTTCAGTATTGAATTCAGAGGATCGCCCGAAAGGGACAATCCCCACAGCATTGAAATTTCCCAATAAGATTTGACGTTTTATGCTTTTAATGGTCAAAAAGCGACCCCCCTACCAAGACTCAGCCTCCGAATAGCTGACATTTTTTCACGCTCGTGAGGTGTCCGTTATTTAGAGGTTTTACTGCATCAAGTAAAAAATCCCTTTCGGCATGGCCTATAGGCGGAGGTAGATTTCGAAAAGTTTTCATCTCAAAAAAAAAAAAAAAAAAAATGCCTATCTTTACTTAAATGCCCATTTTGGCAATATATTTTGAATTATATTCTTACTTTATTTAAAAAATTGACCAATATGCTCATTATATAGTTCCTAAATAACAAAAAACTGTTAATTAAATTCGTTTGACAGCAAAATTGAATTTAAAAATGAGTCATAAAATAACCAATTTATTATTTTAATACATCCACAATTCTTTAATCAAGATCGCTTTGAGAAATTTTGTGCGACGTGCCCACTTTGACAGATTTTAAAATATATATATTCACCCTTTATCAAAAAATCGACGAATACGCACATTATATAGTTCCTAAGTAACAAAAAACTGTCAATTGAATGTGTGTCAGAGCAAAATTGGATTTAAAAATGAGTCATAAAATAACCAATTTGTTATTTGAATACCCACAGTTCATTAATCATCTCGCTTTGGGAAATTTTGTGCGAAGTGCCCATTTTGGCAGCCTTTTTTGAAATATATTCTGCCTTTATCAAAAAACTGGCCACTCCGTCACATTATATAGTTCCTAAATAAGAGAACCTGTAAATTGGATGCGTTTGAGAACAAAAAAAGATTTAAAAATGACTCGGTAAAAACGCAATTTCTTAAATTTCCTCAAATTTTAATCACAACTTCGTGAAATTCTGTTCAAAATACCCTTTTTGGCAGCCTTTTAAAAAATATATTCTGCCTTTATCAAAAAACTGGCCAATACGTCAAGTTATATAGTTCCTAAATAATAGGACCTGTAAATTGGATGGGTTTGAGAACAAAAATGAATTTAAAAATGACTCATGAAAAACGCAATTTGTTATACTTAATGAATTTTTTAATGATGAAAACTTCGGGAAATCTGTTCAAAATACCTTTTTTGGCAGCCTTTTTAAAAATATATTCTGCCTTTATCAAAAAATTGGCCAATAAGTCGCATTATATAGTTACTAAATAAGAGGATCTGTCATTTGGATGCGTTTAAAATCAAAAATGAATTTTAAAATGAGTCAGAATATAAGCAGTTTGGATTTGAGGTTTTTTCTCCAACTCCTATTTTTGTTTAATTTATTTTTGCTATAAGAATTGGTTCTATGAAAAACTTGTCAATATAAAAGTTGTAGATATTATTCTGAAGATGTAAAATAAATTTAATTAGATTTAATTGCTTAAGAATTGAGTAAGTTATGGGATTTTTTCTTTTTCCTCCCCCCTTTTTCTTTTCGTTTTTAATTTTTTTCATCGGTAAAAATTGGTCCTATCAAAAACTTGTAAATACAAAAGTTTTAGATAATATTGAGTACATTTATATAAAATTTAGTTGGATTTGATATCTTGAGAATTGACGAAGTTATGAATTTTTTTCTCCCAAAAACCATGTTTTTTTCGCCCCTTGAGCCCATTTTTAACTTTATCAAAAATCTGCCACGCATAAACTTTTTCCTCATTTTTTAGAAGTAATATAAACTTTAAACCGATTCGATATCTATTTTAATTAAAAAGTTATCGCGTTTTTTCTGTTTTCACAAAAACCCTCCTAACTTCCACCCCCTTGGTCCGATTTTGCCCATTAACGAACTTAACCGAGATTTTATGCCCCTTGATTTTATGTAAAAGTTTGATGAAGATCTGAGCATAATTATGGAAGTTATCGTGTCTAGAAGAAAGTGATATACACCGATAGATAGATAGATAGATAGATAGATAGATAGATAGATAGATATATATATATATAAACTTTTTTACTGATGGTAGTTTTGGGGTCTAGGAGTCATGATTCGTGTAGATCCGCAAAAATTTTTCAGAAATTCCAACATGGGAGACAATGCAATAGGTAGTATTTCATACGAAATCTACCTAAAAGTAAGACTCATGAGACCCTTTAAGGGTGTATTTCGATTCAAACTGCGTATTTTCCGATTTATTTTTGAGTTCATTTTTTATCTCAAATGCATGAAATTCGCAGATTGTCTTATTTAGAAACTACTCAAGGTGCCGTAAGGATAGATTATTTTATAAATCCAGAAAATGTTGCAAAAAAAGCAATCAAAAACGGCCTTTTGAACCAATTTTTTGGAAGCGAGAGATCTGGCAACGAAAAAAAGGGTCCTACTGAGAAGGTAATTGTTCGTCAATCAAATTCTAATGAATGGAACGCAAAATGACATCACACGGCACCTTATACGTCTCTTCAAAAATCTCCTCAGCAAGTTTCATGTTTCTACTTTTAAAAATGTGTCTGAAATTGTATAGAAAAATTTCGAGCTGTTGAAGGTGGAAAAGCTTTTTTTCGAATACACCCTTAAAGAACTGCCTCCTGACAATAATTAAACCTTCACACTTTATCAAGGCTTAGGACTGCCGGAACTAGTTACAGTGCTGTCGTGTTTATTTATTTATTACTTACCCATCATACGTAGTATAGGGTAAGTCTTGCAATCGTTTTGAAAATCGAAAATTTTTTTTGACGGATTTACACGTTTTAGATAGTGGAGATTCCGAAAAACATATTTTTATAAAAAAAAATTTGCCGTCCGTCTGTCTGTCAGTCTGTCTGTCTGTAAACGCTCTATCTCCCGAACAAATTGAGATAGAGACTTGAAATTTTGTATGTAGTTAGTATGTAAGAATGGGACGAACCCTATTTAATATCAGCAACCTCGATTATCCGGAACTATTTTTTACGGACTCTCGAAAAATTCGTTCTGATGAAAGGTATATAAAAATTTTCGAATTTTTTCGTTCTAAGGAATGGACGTAAAAGGCAATAAAATAACACACATTTTCCATATAGAACGAAGTCGATCGGATTATTAGTTGCCGAGATATTTGTAATCTTGTTTTCCACATTCTTCGATTTTTCACGACCCTGTATTTCATTCAAATTTCAATTCAGAAGTATATTTGAATTGGAAATGAGACGCTTAATCCGATGCAGTTAATTGTTAGTTAATAGAATTATTATTTTTGGAGTTATAAGGTTGTGTCTTTTACGCAGTTCGGTACTACTTGAGTAGTTTGGCGTTTTATATAATTTGTCGAAATTGGTACATCAACAGTTCTTTAATATAGCATTACTATGTATATTAGCAATATTTAAATTTTGTGTATGAATTGCAATGCATTGTATAAATAGTTTTACATGTTTTATTTTCATATACATATCCATGATGGGTAAGTATTACGGTGGCCCCCCAACGACTAGTTTATTTATTTGTTGTTGTTGCTCACTTTTAACATTTGGAATTTTCTTTTTCCTTTATGCAGCCATATCTCGAATTATTCTTAAATACGTTAGTAGAATAAGATAAGAGTTCTACTGCCGATTGAGTCATTTCATATCTGTTTCCAAGTATTCAAAGGCTTCAATATGTAACGCACCTACGTCATTTTCAGGGCACTCGTTTTCATTTTCTTCGATTTCTTTTTCGTTGTTTTTGCTTCCAACGATACCCTAATCGGGGATTCAGTTTCACTTGTTAAATCTGAAAGGGGGAAACATGAGAGAAATAAGCTATTTCGATAATTGTAAGTTCGACTAAAAAAATAAATAAACTAGTAAATCTGCAGATCAAGAGCCTCAACGTCAGCTTTGCACATCATTTTTTTTTAAAAAAACACACTTTGGGTAATATTCAACTTCCTGGAAACCGTAATTTAAAATTTTCAAATTACTTAATTATTTATAAGAATAAGAAGTTTTCAGCCAACAAAAGCGTTAAATTAAAGATTTAGTTATGTTAGGATATTCTGAATTTTCATGATCTATTATTTTTGTTTTTTTATTATAACATAGTAGAGTTCAGGTGGGCGGAGCCCCCCTGAACCCCCCGTAGTCTCACTAAACTTAAATTTGTAACTTTCTATCAATTTGCTAATGGTTATCGTATATCTTGTATTTCTTTATACATTTTGATTTATAAGGATAAGTAACAGCTTTAATAAGCATTTTTCATTATCCTCATACTTCAACATACCTGTCCACCACAAACACCTAAATCTGATGTATCAGGAAATTTTGAAAGTGTAAACTCAGTAATCTAGGGTTTTACAATTTTGTTTCCGAAAAAAATGAGTTTTGATTGCATTTTGTGGCAGATATCGCGACCAGACAGACAGATAGACTGACAGGCGGAAAACAATAAATTTTGTGTCGCCAAAATAAGCCTTCACTGAAGTTTCGGCAATGACGTCATTATTCATTACTTATTGATATCAATGTTCCTTATATTTTTAACGACTACTATAAAATACCTGTTTTATTTCAACTATGACGTCATATTTTATCAGGTGAAATATTTGTTAAAAACATAACTCTTTTTTATTTCTTTTACTTCTAATTATGCCCCATTTTTGTCAGAAAAATTCTTATTAACAAAACAAATTTCCGTGTTTAATATTTAACAAAGCACTATATTTATTTTTATTTTTATTCTGACGTCATATTTATTTTTTCTTAGTTTAATTTTTCGAATGGAAATTGCTCAATTGAAACTTTTTTTGGCAACGATAAAGGAAATTGGTTAAATTTTATCTAAAAAATCGCTATTGATTCTGCATGAAAAAGAAGGAAATTTTGAATTATTAAGGAAAATATGTGAATAAAATTAATAAAACATAGCCTATGTTCTTTTCTGGGCTATGTTATAGTTATACACAAAGATGCAAACACATTTATTCATCAGTTTTGACGTTGACTTCACTTAAATTTTTGTACACGCATTCAAATTTATAACATTATCAAAATAAGGATTATGATGAAGGGTTGCTAAGCAACCATTAAGAGAAAATAAAGAAAATGAAATAAATACATTTGAAATAAGTAAATCTCTAAAACATATTAGTTTATATTATTGGAACTCATTTATAAAAAATCTCCAAAATTTACAGTAATAATTTTAAAAATCTGACAAATGAGTAAACAAAATTTCAAAACAATACGAATAATTTAACTGGTAAATTTCAGCATCCATTTATCATAATGTGACATTTTCTCTCAAGGAAAAAAAAAAATGGAAATCATTGGATTTGCCATAGAAAAGCATTATTGCGGAAAATAAAATATTGTATATTTTCCGAACGAATGAACCAAATCTTACAAAAAACTATACAGCTTAATACCAGTGCTTCACTAACATACCCACTTAATTTCAAGACAATCGGATGCTTTTTACGGAAGTTATCGCGGAACAGACAGACTGACAGACTGATAGACACAAAAAAATTTCGTGTCTCCAAAGTAAGTCTTCACTGACGTTTCGGCAATAAATTGAGAGAAATGGACTGTTCGCGGATAATTGGAAGTTCGGTTTAAAAATATTTTTTGAAATAAATAAGCTGTTCGGATAACTAGAAGTTCGATTAACTAAAGTTCCGATATTCAGCGCTCTACTGTATTACGAAATCAATTCATGTTGAATCTATTTTTCATTGTAATTTAAAATGCACAACAATGGAAAAAGGAATTCGTGCAATTTTAAATAATATCTAATTCACTATAATTCAAGTTAATACTTATATAGGATGGTCGAGTCTTGACTCAAAATAAAAAAGCGGTTTCTAACGGACACATACATTTATTGACAGACGAACAGGACACAAAATAAACAAACAAAAAATAAAACATCAAATCGCTCTTTGTGGTTATTCAAAACATTCTTATCAAACGTCATTGGGTCATTCCATGTCAATTCAACCAGACCTTGTAACCCGACCCCCAGGGATTTTGATGAAACTTTGTGTACACACTAATTCTATCATGAAATGATTCCATCAGAAATTTTTCTTTCCTAGACCTCATACTTTGTGAGATATGGGGGGTCCAATTCTTGGGGTTTTCTCAAATCGCACATTTCTGAGTCTGTATTTTGAGATTGCAGTTCCATCTTCAAAAAATTGTTTCTCTGGATCTAAAATATAAATCATCTTAAAAATTTCACTGTAAAAATATAAATAGATACAGATTTTAATAAAAAATATTTAAAAAATTTACTTGTAATATTTAGGATAAAAAAAATTAGCCAAAGTTGAGAGTTATGGTTATTTTTCCAAATTTTTGTGACTTGACAAAAAAGGTTGTACACAAAAAGGCAATTTAAATTTCCAATTTCTTTTTGTTTTAAATAAAAGTTTACACTTTGGGCTTTCTATCTATGAAATAAAAAAGATGTGTTTCGCATGGGTTATGCAAAAATTTTGGGTACTTTCCAATTAGCCGGATGAGTGCTTTATTTTTATATATTACATATGCACACAAAAAAGCAAGTGAAATTTCCCATTTCTTTTTGTTTTAAATAAAAGTTTATACTTTAGGCTTTCTATCTATGAAATAAAAATTATGTGTTTCGCATGGCTTATACAAAAATTTTGGGTACTTTCCAATTAGCCGGATGCGTGTTTTATTTTTACATATGTACACATGTATAGAGCTATATAAATGCAGATGTATTATACATGTACATATATATGTATATATACAGTATATTGATATATATATGTATAAAACTGGTGCCCGTCTAACCGAAAAGTACCAAATTTTGCCTTGTTTTGAGAATCTGCACCAATTAAGAGGAAAAAAATCTGACTAAGTTTAGCTGTGGTACTTAAATAATTACTGGAATTTCTATGAGTTATTGAATTTAATGTTATTTGATGCATGTTTTTTTTTTTTTTAATTCTCAAAGTAAAGTTTAGGTTTTGTTTTTTCTGATTAAAAAAAATCTGACTGTAATATGTTTCCCCATTAAATTTAGTGAATGGTCCATATATTTCATTTAGTTATTTAATAATGGGCATTTTTTGACAATCTAAAGAATCTCTTACTTTTATTTTCAATAATTAAACTCAAAACAGATTTTTTTTTGTACAGTATAAAATAGAAATTTTTTTCTTCTCACATTTCCATTATTTCTTTCGAATGCTTATATATTAATTATTTGTGTTTAAAAAATGTTCATAACCTTGTATTTCCTTTCCTTCGTTAATTTTAATCAGATTAAATATTTGGCAAGTTTAAATACACAAATGTTTAACAGAACTTGAATTTGTTTCTATAGTCTGAAAGATTTAATTGCACCTGCCTTGTATAAACACCTTCTGATAAAGGCAGGGTAATGCTCGTTAGTATGAAAGCAGATGTTTTGAAATCAAGTTAATCAAATTATTGTCATTCTGTTGTTTCTTATCATAGAAGAATGATTTAACTTTTACTGTGCTACAAAAAATACATTCTGATTGCTACATATTTTATAGTTTATGACATGTATAAATATATATATATTTTTTTTTTTTTGCTTTATTGTTTTAATATGGAGCCTGATATTAAACCTTCTACTAGTCTTCAGGCTTGCAGTATTGTAATATTAACTGGTTTAGAATGTCACAAAACTAGCTATACAAATAACAGAGAAATAGACTACATTGATAATCTCTGTGATTCAGAAAAAGAATTTTTATTAGTTAGGACTATTGCATTTATAAAACAAAAATTAAGTGAAAACCGTTTGATTAATATATGTGAGCATCACAGAATTTCGCTCTTAATGAAATATGAATTATATAAATGTGGAGATCCATTTAAGCGGCATAAAAAGCAAGTGAAAAAAGCAATTAGGGCAATTAATAGAGATTTATATACGGACGAAAAAGTAAACCAAAGTTGAAAGTCATGATTATTTTTCCGAAATTTCGTGACTTTATGAAAAAGTCTCTACATGAAAAGGAAAATGAAATTTCCAATTTGTTTTTGCATCAAATAACATTAAATTCAATAACTCATAGAAACTCCAGTAATTATTTAAGTACCACAGCTAAACTTAGTCAGATTTTTTTCCCCCTTAATTGGTGCAGATTTTCAAAACGAGGCAAAATTTGGTACTTTTCGGTTAGACGGGCACCAGTGTTATATGTATCAATATACTGTCTATATACATACATATGTACATGTATAATACATCTGTATTTATATAGATGTATACATATGTGCATATGTAAAAATAAACACGCATCCGGCTAATTGGAAAGTACCCAAAATTTTTGCATAAGCCATGTGAAAGACATAATTTTTATTTCACAGATAGAAAGCCCAAAGTGTAAACTTTTATTTTAAACAAAAAGAAATTGGAAATTTCATTTGCTTTTTTTGTGTGCATATGTAATATGTAAAAATAAAGCACTTATCCAGCTAATTGGAAAGTACCCAAAATTTTTGCATAAGCCATGCGAAAGACATAATTTTTATTTCATAGATAGAAAGCCCAAAGTGTAAACTTTTATTTAAAACAAAAAGAAATGGGAAATTTCATTTGCTTTTTTGTGTGCATATGTAATATATAAAAATAAAGCACTTATCCAGCTAATTGGAAAGTACCCAAAATTTTTGCATAAGCCATGCGAAAGACATAATTTTTATTTCATAGATAGAAAGCCCAAAGTGTAAACTTTTATTTAAAACAAAAAGAAATGGGAAATTTCATTTGCTTTTTTGTGTGCATATGTAATATATAAAAATAAAGCACTCATCCGGGTAATTGGAAAGTACCCAAAATTTTTGCATAAGCCATGCGAAACACATCATTTTTATTTCATAGATAGAAAGCCCAAAGTTTAAACTTTTATTTAAAACAAAAAGAAATTGGAAATTTCATTTGCTTTTTTGTGTGCATATGTAATATATAAAAATAAAGCACTCATCCGGGTAATTGGAAAGTACCCAAAATTTTTGCATAAGCCATGCGAAACACATCATTTTTATTTCATAGATAGAAAGCCCAAAGTGTAAACTTTTATTTTAAACAAAAAGAAATGGGAAATTTCATTTGATTTTTTGTGTGCATATGTAATATATAAAAATAAAGCACTCATCCGGGTAATTGGAAAGTACCCAAAATTTTTGCATAAGCCATGCGAAACACATCATTTTTATTTCATAGATAGAAAGCCCAAAGTGTAAACTTTTATTTAAAACAAAAAGAAATTGGAAATTTAATTTGCCTTTTTGTGTACAGCCTTTTTCGTGAAGTCACAAAAATTTGGAAAAATAACCATAATTCTCAACTTTGGCTGACTTTTTTTTATCCTAAATATTAAAAGTAAATTTTTTAAATATTTTTTATTAAAATCTGCATTTTTTTACCTTTTTATAGTGATATTTTTAGGAGGATTCATGTTTTAGATCCAGAGAAACAATTTTTTGAAGATGGAACTGCAATCTCAGAATACACACTCAGAAATGTGCGATTTGAGAAAAACCTTAGAATTGGACCCCCCATATCTCTCAAACTATGAGGTCTGGGAAGAAAAAATTTCTGATGGAATCATTTCATGATAGAATTAATGTGCACACAAAGTTTCATCCAAATCCCTGGGGGTCGGGTTACAAATGGGGGAAAAATTGGTCGAATTGACATGGAATGACCCCATTACGTCGTAAATATTTTCGAGTTCTTAAAAGATTCGTCTTTAATCTTCGCTTTTTAAATCGTCTGAATCATAGCGTCGTTAGCCATCGTCGAAAAATGTTCTATTTACATTTTCTTCCTCTCAATCCTGACCACACAGCTTCGATGTTTTTCGTTTCTTAATTAATCTCGTGCCGGCGTTTCGGAGAGTCCGATGCAGGTGCAACAGAAAGAGAGTGTAGCCCATGCGAGAGTATATCCCACATGCGGCCGTCCTGACATCTGGAGCTGCCGCAGCGACATGTGATCTTATAGAATCTGAAAAGAAACAAAAACAAAAAAAAAGTAACTGTTCTTAGGAAAAAAAAATAGAGTTCGTTTGCACACTAGAAAGGTCAGTCAGTCTTTCTTCTGAAATGGTGTAACATCGTAGGAAAATGTTCTTTAAAATCGCTGACTTTTAAAATGATCAGACATACAGATTAGAGATAAGGAAAAAAAATAAAGTTTCAGTTATCGTCATGCCAAGGCTTCATGTATTCAGCACAAGAACTAGTACTGATCGGTCCTTCAGTTGATGAGATTTTCTCTACGTCGTAGGTGTCGTTAGACTTCACTTTGGTTACTTTATATGGACCTAGGAATTTAGACTTCAATTTTAGCCCTGGTCCTTGTTGGGTTCTTTTAATTGCTACGAGGTCTCCAAGGTTATATTTCCGGGGTTTCTTACGTCTTAAATTATAATGCTTGCGATTTTCTTGTTGAATTTCCAGAATATTCTTCTTAGCTTCTTTTCGGAGTTCTTCTCTATCTTTCATGAATTGTTCTTCGACTGCACTGTTCAGGAGTTCAATAATTTGTAAATCTTCTTTCTGTTTCATTTTTGTGCCAAATAGTATTTCAAAGGGTGTTCTCTTAATGCTTCGTTGGTAAGTTGAATTAATGACTTGTTGAACTTTAGGAACATATTTAAACCATTTGGTCGGTTCGTCTTTGGACATTTTAGAGATTACTGAAATTATGATGGAATTAAGTCGCTCTACTTGACCATTAGCACGGGGAAGGCCAGTTGTTATTGTCTCGTGTTTTATATTTTCATTTTCGCAATAATCAGCAAATTCTTTACTTGTAAATTCAGGACCTTTATCGCTAATGATTTTGGAAGGGTTGCCAAAAGTATAACTCTGTTGTTGCAGTTTCGATATGACTTCGGCAGAAGAAGTAGTTTTACAGGGATATAGCCACACGAATTTGGTAAACGAATCTATTAAAGACAAAATATGTTTATAGTTTTTGTTAGTTGATTCGAGAGGGCCTAGATGATCAATGTGGTAAGTTTGGAGGGGAGTCTCCTCTTTGTGTAAGGGATGTAACTCACCTTCTTGTTTTCCACGTTTCCGATTATATAAAAGGCATGTTACACAATTTGCTATAACTTTATCAATCTTATTTGCCATATTAGGGATAAAAAATTCTTCATTAAGGAGTTCTTCACAACGTTTGCGTCCGAAGTGTCCTTTGTCATGAACGTGTTTAATGACGTTTAGCTGCATTTCATCCGGCACAACTACCAGATCGTAACCTTTATGATTTTTATAAAGAACATTATTTTTGAGGAAATAGTTGTCATATGGCTTTGTTTTCAAAATTTCTTTGATGGCCTGTATATGTTCGTCGGTGTTCTGTGATTGTATGATTTTGGAAGTAAAACTGTCTTGAATGGTCATACACACGGGATTTCTGCTTAAAGCGTTGACGTGGCGCATACGTGTACCTTGTCTGTGTTCGATTGTATAGTTATAATCAGCTAACATTAAAGCCCATCGAGCTATCTTCGTGCAAAGATCTTTTTTATTCATAGTTAGGGCAAATGCATTGCAATCTGTGACAATCTTGAAAGGAATACCTAAAATATAAACACGAAATTTTTTAAGAGCCTCGATGACAGCCAAAACTTCTAGTTCATAACTCGAATATTTACGCTCAGCATCTGTGGTTTTTTTGCTCATAAAGTAGACAGGGTGAAATTGATTATCAATAGAAGACTTTTGAAGGAGGACTGCTCCGTAACCATCAATAGAAGCATCGCAATGAACTTCTGTTTCATTACTAGGGTTATAAATGCTTAAAACAGGACCTGAAGCAAGAATGTGTTTCAACTGATTAAATGCATTTCGCTGTTGGTCACCGAAGTGGAATTTAGTGTCTTTTCTAAGGAGATCTGTTAAGGGTTTAGCTATTAAAGAATAATCTTGGATAAATTTACGAAAATATGAGGTTAGTCCGACAAATGAATGTACATCTTTTACACTTTTAGGTTCTGGAAAATTTAGAACAGCTTTAGTTTTGGAGGGAGATGGATGTAGTTGACCATTTTTAATGTGGTAACCCAGAAAATCAATTTCTCGCTGTAAAAAGTGGCATTTTTTTAGATTCAGTTCCAAACCATATTCGGATGCAGTTGTAAGAACGCGTTGTAATTTCTGGAGTCCTTCGGCTTCGTTTTCAGACGGTATTATGAAATCATCCATGTAGACGATAAGTACTTTTTCATTAATGAGATCGCGAAAAACATTATAGATATATCTCTGAAAAACTAAGGGAACATCGCTAAGGCCATAATTCGTGTATAGAAATTCAAATTGACCAGAATGTGTTACAAAAGAAGTGTATTTTCGGCTATTTTCTTCTACTTCGACATGAAAAAATGCATTTTTAAGATCAAGAGTTGTAAATACTTTTGCAGAGTGCAACTGATCAATAATGTCATCGATTACTGGGAGGGAAAAACGTTGTTTATGTGTTTTAGCATTTAGCTTTCTATAGTGAACACATAATCTATATGAACCATCTTTCTTTTTTACGAGGACAATGGGTGATGAAAAATTACTGGTGCTTTTTCGGATAATTCCCTTTTCAAGCCATTCAGAAATTTGTTTTTCGACAAATTCTTTCTCTATAGGAGCTAGGCGTCTGGGAGGACAGGTAACAGGAATTTCGTCTTTCAGATGAATTGATAATTTTACATCGGTAGTCTTTACTTTCCGGGGGGAATAATTTTGAATAAGTTCCGTAATTTTTGAACGTATAGTTTTATCGGTAATATGAGATAAATCAAGGTTACTATCGTCTAATACTTGAGCAACATTAACCAGAAAATTATTTGACATATCTTCATTTTGCTTGATTTTTTGCATCGAAATATTATTTTGAGAAACTGTTAAAATACTTTGCTGTATAACATCTGTACCAATAATAAAATCAAAAGATATGGAATAATCTGGTACTACATAAACATTAGTGGTGTAATTAAAATCATCAATCGTAATATCCGTAGAGAAAAAACCCAGGGGTTTGATCATAGTATTTCCTAATCCAGTTAATGTGACTGTTGAATGTTCGAGGTTCGAAACCGTTGGGAGTTTGCGATAAATACTTTCTTTTAACAGACTTCTTTCACTTCCCGTATCGATCAAAGAAAGAACATTTACTGACGAAATAATTACTTGTTTGGTCATAAAAGTATTCGATGTAATGGTGGAAATATTGGATGTTTCAGGCTTATTTCTAGATTTCCTTGGTTGGTCACATTGAGCCGACTTATGGCCAAAATTCGAACAATTAAAGCAGCGAGGGCCTTTGTCTTTATGCCTACATTGGCTACTTTTATGGTTGGCTAAACCACAATTAAAGCAGAGAAGATCAGGTTTTGGACGAAAAGATTTCTCTTTTAATGGCATTTCTGGTTTAGATTTACGAAATTTAGTGTTCTCATAGTCATGCCGAATTTTATCATAAATTTTGAGCTTTTGTTTAAATTCTACTATAGATTGGCAGCCATATAATATTGATTTTCTAAAAACAGGGTCGGGTATACCGTTAATAATATACTGCATCAGCGCTGAATCTTCGATGTTACCGCGCGAACATGATTGTTTCATTACGAGAAAATATTCTTCAATGGATTCATTTTCTTGTAATTTTCGTTTATTTAACATGTCATGTAACTCAGCAGAATTATAAGTAATGCCAAATTCTGAAGTTAAGAGTTGTTTAAGTTTTTCATACGAGTTAATGTGAAATTCTGTTTGTACTAACAGCTGGGCTTTTCCTCGTAAGGATCGTTTAGCAAAAACAAATTTATGAAAATCTGATAAATTGAGCATGCTAGCGACATCGTCAAAATTACTTAACCAAATATTTATGTCTTGAAAAGAACTACCATCAAAAGGCGGTATAACGCTTTCAACATCATTAAAATTAATAGTAGATGGCAAAAAACTTTGAACTGGAAATTGCTTGTTTTTATCAAAATTTGATGATTCAGTATTACTTGCAGTGTCCTTATTCAATGTAGTATTATGTGAAGATATTTCAGGTTCCGAATCGGTATCACTTTCGTTTTGGATAATGTTAGCTTGCAGTGAATTTAAGTCTGAAAGATATGTGACTAATCTGATTGCAAGTTCAGTTAAAGAACCTTCATTTGAGATACAGAGTAAATTACAAATTGTGATTAAATCGTTTAAAGAAAAATCTGCTTGAACTTTCGTAACTTTATTTTTGAATTCAGTGCTGGTCGTTTCGAAATCGAAACCAGTGAAGTCACGAATTCTTTTCCGGTTTGATTGATCACCATCAGTGTCGAACAATAATTTATGAAGTAATTTAATTTTGTTAGTACGTTCATTTTTAAATGCAAGTTCCAGTTCTTTGATGTCGACTAGCTTCATAGTAAATATAAAATATGGAATAATTAACTCACCCGTAAAATGATATCCGGCTTGAATCTGAAGAAAAAATATCTAGTTCATAACAATGAGCAAAAATGGTAAGTGGGCACTTCTGGCACCACTTTATAGGATGGTCGAGTCTTGACTCAAAATAAAAAAGCGGTTTCTAACGGACACATACATTTATTGACAGACGAACAGGACACAAAATAAACAAACAAAAAATAAAACATCAAATCGATCTTTGTGGTTATTCAAAACATTCTTATCAAACGTCATTACGTCGTAAATATTTTCGAGTTCTTAAAAGATTCGTCTTTAATCTTCACTTTTTAAATCGTCTGAATCATAGCGTCGTTAGCCATCGTCGAAAAATGTTCTATTTACATTTTCTTCCTCTCAATCCTGACCACACAGCTTCGATGTTTTTCGTTTCTTAATTAATCTCGTGCCGGCGTTTCGGAGAGTCCGATGCAGGTGCAACAGAAAGAGAGTGTAGCCCATGCGAGAGTATATCCCACACTTATATAATATTTTTGCTTTAAGGTGTATTCATCTCTATGCAACCCAGACAGATTGATAAGCGAAACTGCATATTAAATAAAAAGAATATTTCCCAGTTAAACTGATGGCACTGATTTCACAGGCTACGCATACTAATTGTACAGTACAGCCTTATATTTTCAAGAGTTAATTCCGTTCAAAAAAAAATTAAGAAGAGGAAACAGCTCTCCCATTTCCCCTTTTGTATACTTAATCATTGAATCTCCTAAACTATCAAGGACATGCTTTATCATATAAAAAATCTATGTCCAAAATTCAGAGCAAATCGGATAATTCTTAATAAAAACCCATTTAGCATTTATATAATTTAAGAGGAGTTATTCCCCTCTTTTATACTCAACCTTCCAAAACTATTCAGAGGTTTGAATGAAATCTGACATTTCTGCTTGAAATACCCATTTATATAAATTAAGGTAAGGGACATTAGCACCCCCGTTCTTCCTGTTTATACTTATTCAATGAACACCTAATAACAGTCACGGAATTGCTTCATTAGAATGATCCTATATCTAAATTTTGAACGAAAACTTAATTCTGCATGAAAAACTTATTCATATCAATTAAGGGGAGGGGCATGAGCCCCCGTTTCCCCTCTTATACATAGCGAATGAACTCCAAAAACTAATCAGGGAAGCGCCTTGTCAGGATATACCTATATATAAAATTTCAAGTGGATCGGATATTTTTATCATGAGTTATCGCGTTACGCACGTACGAACGTACGAACATACATACAGAACGGCCGGGCACATAAGCTCTCAGGCTATGATATCCTGTGAGCTGAAAAGTGTGAAGGGAATTTGTACAATATGAATTTACTAACTGTATTGCATTAAAATAGATAAAGATTTGATTTTGTATAAACATTCATAATTTACTTCGTGGCTGCAACAATATGAATGAATGAAATGCTGTTAAAATTTAAGAGTAGTAAATATGCAAGTTGCGGCCATTAATTTCCAGGATTGACGTAAGTGTAGAAGAACGGGAAATCGTCAGAACGTGTTAATGCTTGTATAAGTTATTTCATACAAATTTAATATTTAATATAAAACTATTTGATACAACTGCTCCTATTTCATAAAATATTTTATAAATTTATATTCTAGTTTTTCCATACTGTTTCTAGTACATTTTAGTAAATTTTCTGAAACTGGCGTTAAATTTGGTAGAAAACACTATATGATATAAACGAGGGATGTCCATCGGGCGGCTGTGAGCGCTATGGAACCCTTTGAAGATTTTCTTGGCGCTCGTTAGTAGGTTTCTTATTGCAGACTTTTCAGAAAATAAAATTCCAATATCAAGAATGCTTCCTATAAAATCATTAATATTTGCATCAGAGATATTTTCAAAACCTGTGAATACGCATTAAAATCCAAAAACACACTTTGAAAATTTATTCATATATGTTTTCACAATTTGTAGTTATTGTTTACAAAGTGTAATTATGATGGTTAAATTTGGTAACTGCTGGAAATAGATCTTTTTATTGCTTAAAAAGTAACGGAAAATTAAATGCTTTTTACCTTCCCCGCTCATTTGAAACACATGTCAGTGAAAATTTAGCTTTTTCTTTTTTTTTTCTTTTCTTTTTTTCTTTTCTTTTCTTTTTTTTTTTTTTTTTAACTGCTGCCACACTGGTCCATCAGCTGTTTTATATGAAGGGTAAATGGGGTTAATTTCTCTCATGACTTTTGGAATTTTAGGTTATAAATATATCTATATTCAGTTAGCATTAAAAAATAGTACGAAAGAATATTTATCTATGAAATCATTTTCAGATTATCTCTCTGGAACCTTCTATATGGTTTTGGTCACCATCATGCATGGATTTGTTTTTGTGATTTTTACAGTACTAAATTCACGCTTTAAAAAAAATCCAACTTTTTTTACATCCTTTAAAAGAAACATAGCTATAACTCTGATTTCCATTTTTATTTATTGCTTTTACTTACCCATCATACGTAGTATAGGGTAAGTCTTGCAATCGTTTTGAAAATCGAGAATTTTTTTTGACGGATTTACACGTTTCCGACACTGGAGATTTCGAAAAACATATTTTTAGAAAAAAAAAATTTGCCGTCCGTCTGTCTGTCTGTCTGTCTGTAAACGCTCTATCTCCCGAACGAATTGAGATAGAGACTTGAAATTTTGTATGTACTTAGTATGTAAGAATGGGACGAAGCCTATTTAATATCAGCAACCTCGATTATCCGGAACTATTTTTTTTGGACTCTCGAAAAATTCGTTCTGATGAAAGGTATATAAAAATTTTCGAAATTTTGTATTTTAAGGAGTGATCGTAAAAGATAATAAAATAACACAAATTTTGCATAAAGAACAAAGTTGATCGAATTATTAGTTGCCGAGATATCTGTAATCCTGTTTTCCACATTCTTCGATTTTTCATGATCCTGTATTTCATTCAAATTTCAATTCAAAGATATGTTTTAATTGGAAATGAGACGCTTAATCCGACGCAATAAACTGTTAGTTAATAAGATGATTATTTTTGGAGTTATAAGGATGTTTCTTTTTCGCAATTCAGTACTACTTGAGTAGTTAGGCGTGTTGTATAATTTATCGAAAGAGATTCATCAGCAACTCATTAATACAGCATTACTATGCACAATAAAAATATAAATACACGTTTAAATTTTGTTTTGGAATTGCAATCCATTTTATAAATAGTTTTCAAATCTATTATTTTCATATATTATATATGCATATATATGATGGGTAAGTATTACGGTGGCCCCCAAAGACTAGTTTGTTTTTGTTGTTATTATAGACGCGATTAACATTTCAGGCATCTTATCATCGTAGTGTCGTAATCAGAAGCGGCAGTTACTGCCACGCCGAGGGGTTCAGGTTCGAATCATGTTAAGACATGGATGTTATGATGGCCCTTTGTAGTGTATATATGTAGTGTTAATATTTGTAATGGATACAAAAAATAAAATTATTCTGACTTGTCCTTGTTTAGGTATGCAGTATAAATCTTTCGAGAGAGGCGAAGCCCATAGTTTGTATAGGCTCCCGAGCAGTCATCTGTAAAATGTCAAAATGTTCTGGCATTCTAATTCACAAACATTTTTGAAATAGACCTATCACAGAAAAATGTATAATTTTAAATTTATTTCATGTACTTCAGAACTGTAGAAGGCTTTTTGTCTATAAACGTAAGATTCATTTGGATTATATTGTCCATGACTAGTGGATCCAAACAGCAATAGCTCCCTACGAACACTATCACCGCGCATGCGCTATCCCGATTTTGAATTAATCCAGAGCTAAAAATATTATATAAATGGAAAAATCCGGAGCTAAAAATGTTATATAAATCGATACTGGATTCACCTGTGTATTTCGCAATTCTTTTTAAAGCTGTACTGCCAATCCTGATTACCACTTTAGCACTAAATGAGCATGCGCAGTAAATATCCATAGGGAGCTATTGCTGTTTCGATCCGCCTGTATCAACCATGTGCGGCGCGGTGATATATCTATGAAACCACTTAATTTTAATTCCCAAGCACCACATTGACACCGGAATTTTCATAAAAAAATTATTGTTTAGTGAATGAGTGAAATACAGCTTTTACTTATTTAAAACCAAAGTTGATTTCAATCCGGTGTGTCAGTCATTAATTTCAACGCTTAATCCCTTGGAGACGAGCAACACGTATGCGTGCCGCAAAAAGGCTTAAGAACCCTTGCTTATCCCCACCAGAAAAATTTTATATATGTATTTGCTTTATTTAATCGAAGCCTTTTTTAGATTTAATAACACACAATTTTCTGCTTTTAAAAAACCGGTGACAAAGCATTAAAAAATTCGTAAAAGACTCCCGTCGCGAAGGAGTTAAGCAATGAATTTGCCCTGCGCGCAAAGGGTTAAGACATGCGTGTATTCTAATGCTGTGCGAATTATATCGCTGCATGTTTTTAGTTATATAAATAATGGCGCCCTTAATCGGGTGGCAAGAGATAAGGTGCATTCCTGCTTACGGAAAGGTTGGTCAGGCCTGATATAAACTAAAAACATGCAAGAATTCTTTTAACTTTGGAAAAAAAATCGCTCTATGTTTATAATATACGTGTTAATCTTAATGTAACTCATTACATATGCTTTACAACACCCACAAGTTTGTGTGATGTAGCGATAGATCATTTCGTGTATTTTATTTCATACAGTTATCCCAAATATTATTATTATTATTAGTATTATTATTATTTTATGGTGGCCCCTAATTTCCCTCCTTATGAAATTGACGTTCAAAATTATGAGGTCAAACATATTATTTATAATTTTGAAGCTCCAGAAGAATTTAGCAAGTACATTTTTAAATATTCGACAAGATGCCAGAAATTGAAAGTGTCAAATGATTTATGCCTATGTAGTGTATATGGTAGATAATTTGTATACGTTGAACATTATTTCAATCTGATTTTTTTTATATAAAGGCATTGATTTAATCCTTTATCTACCGAATTATGAATTCATGAAATTTTACATTCTAAAGTATTTTGCGCAAATTATTTAAACTAAATTAAAAGATTTATATAATCTTTTGATAAATATTTGAAGGATTTTAGAAGGAGTGAAGGATTTAGAAGGATTAATTAAATTTGAATTTACAGGGATTTTGTGTAATATTTATAACCCCATTCAAATCTTTTACTTTAAACTGTTTTCTTAGTATTTTGTAGAATTATAAAATGTACAAATATGATGCCCTTACTATATAAATATAGAATTATTTTTTAATTGAAAAATCCCTATCCCCCCTTCCTCAGTTCCAAGAAAGCTGAAAAAATACAAAGGCAAAAGAAATCGTTCTTTTAAAAATAGTTTTGTTTTGTGTAACCAATAATGCTTTTGGAGCAAAATAAAGTGATGTATCTACAACTCATTCTAAACAGTATTACAACTAATTGATGTAGTAAAAGAATTTTGTAATAAGTAATTTTAGTGGTACTTATGAGTACCGTCGGTAAATAAAGAGTTAAAAGTTAGGAAAAAACAATTTGTGAGATAATTAGAGACAAATGAAAATACACTTTTTAGCTCACAGGCTATCATAGCCTGAGAGCTTATGTGCCCGTCCGTTCTGTATGTATGTTCGTACGTTCGTGCGTAACGCGATAATTCATAATAAAAATATCCGATCCACTTGAAATTTTGTATGTAGGTATAGCCTGACAAGGCGCTTCCCTGATTAGTTTTTGGAGTTCATTCGATATGCATAAGAGGGGGCACGGGGGGGCTGATGCCCCTCCCCTTAGTTGATATAAATGGGATTTTCATGCAGAATTAAGTTTTCGTTCAAAATTTAGATTAGGATCATTCTGATGAGGCGATTCCGTGACTGTTATTAGGTGTTCATTGAATAAGTATAAATAGGGGGAACAGAGGTTCTAATGCCCCCCCCCTCCCTTAATTTATATAAATGGGTTTTTCAAGCAGAATTTTCAGATTTCGTTCAAATCTCTGAATAGTTTTGGAAGTTTAATGGTTAAATATAAAAGAGGGGGACAACTCCTTTTAAATTATATAAATGCTAAATGGGTTTTTATTAAAAATTATCTCATTTACTCTGAATTTTGATATAGATTTTCTATATGATAAAGCATGTCTTTGATAGTATAGGAGGTTCAATGATTAAGTATTAAAAAAGAGGAAAGGGGAGAGCTGTTTCCCCCTCTTAATTTTTTTTCGAACGGAATTAACCCTTGAAAATATAAGGCTTTAATGTGCAATTAGTATGCGTAGCCTGTGAGCTCAATGCCATCAGTTTAATTGGGCAGTATTCTTTATTTTCTGACACTAACCCAAGGAGAGAAACTTATATTCTGACACCCTGACTTTTTTCTCTTATTGATACCCTCACCTTTCCCCTTTAACCACTTAATTGATCAGTATTTTTAAAATGAATATATTTCTAAAAATGTCTATTTTTTATGTCTTTTACAGATTTTTTTAATCTTTTATCACCGATTTTTCAAAACAGAAATATTTTTCCAACATTGCATCAGTAAAATGCTCCCAAAATTTACAATAAAATCTTACTGGTGAGAATGATAAATTATGAATGAAGTATGGGTGCCCGTACGTGGAACGGGCAAGTCATGATTGGCAAAAACACGTCCTCCATGCGATGTACGGGCGAAACAAGGAAGCGGATAAACGTAAGATTTGGTAATTCTACATAAAATATTAGACTGTAACAGGGTTGGCAAACCTTTTTACATCCGTGTGCCCAATTTTCCTCTAAAAAGATTTTACGTGACTTTCGCGTGCCAAGAACCGATAATAATAATAATAATAATAATAATAATAATAATAATAATAATTGATCTAAATTTTTTAATCAAAATTTCTTATTGTTTTTTCTTTCTTTCTTTTTTTTTTGGGGGGGGGGGAGGGAATATGGACATACATGCAATAATTGTTATAACATTTTTTAATGATGAATGCGATTCCGGCTTTGCCAGATATTAATATGGGATTTAGCTGAGTTTGCTTTTAACAGAATTCAAGCTGAATTCAAGTTGTTTTTTAATATTGAAGATTTTTGTATTATACTTTTTCGAAAATAATGAACTGGAAGAATAAATAAATGGAACAATTGTGACAATTGCAGGGATGAGATTTCCGCTTTTTTGCACACCAGAATAATCTTAGAAAAAATGTTAGTTTGTTAAATAACACAAAATGTTCCGATTAAATAATATAGCATTTTTTCTAAAATTTTACTGGTGTTCAAAAAAGCGGAAATCTCATCCCTGCAATTGTCATAACTTTACCTAGTCGCTACAGTTTCTTCATTGGCAATTTTACTTATAATGTTTGACATTTTCCTTTTTCATATTCTCAAAAATTTCTCTAAATTTTATATCTCATTCAAGCCCACAT
Organism: Maratus speculifer; assembly: GCA_964019185.1. NCBI lineage: Eukaryota > Metazoa > Arthropoda > Arachnida > Araneae > Salticidae > Maratus > Maratus speculifer. The sequence continues at coordinate 130,293,731 of OZ025303.1, forward strand.
TGAAATAGTTTAAAAATTCCATTATTTACTTTCCAATTAAAAAACAAATAGTAAATAAAAGTCCAACTTGAATAAATTTGTGTTTTGTTTAACTTCATTATATTTTGTTCTAAGATCTCAAACAAAGCCGTGCCGAAAATATCCTATCGCGTGCCAATTTTGGCACGCGTGCCATAGGTTTGCCGATCCTGGACTATAATATAACTCATTTTAATTTTATTTTTATGCCTTTTGAGTCTTCTCTTATAACACGAAAAAAAACTTTTCAACAAATTAATTTGGATTTTCAAAACTTACACTACAACTAGCATATTAAACAGTTTCACAAGAACATTCACTCTAAAACGTTGCATTAACGATACTCTAAGCCTTAACTAAATCTGAAACATTGCATTAATTACATTGATTCTCATTTGCTTTCTTCCAAAATCTTACATTTGGAGTTTCACAAAAAAAGTAAAGCATAATGCAATTGACATTAGTATTTTTTTTTATACCATTCGTGCTTTCATTTAATGTGTGAGAAATATTTTACTTAATCCAATAATAATATTTACGATTTTCGTTTAAGTCGTCCTTTTCTTTAAGTTAAAGAAAATGTATGCTTAAAGAAGCTGCTGCAAATGTGATTAACTATGAATATGATTTCACCGACATTTTTTATTTAACAGTTTCCTTGTTCGTATAAAAAAAGAATTACTGTTACAGCATTAAACAAAAAGAAAATTAATAAAAAAAGCTATTAAAAAAAATAAACTGCAATTGAAAAATAATTTTTCTTTGAGTTTTTTGCTGGACCTTAATTGTCCTACTTATCAAATCTACGTAAAAAATTATTAGGTCAAAAATATTTTTTATTATTCTGAAGATCCAGAAGGATCCAGCAATTATATTTTTAAACTTTCGACAAGATGTCTGAAGTTGAAAGTGACTAGTGATTAATGCCTGTATATTGCTTGTACATGGTAGATAATTTGTATTACGTTGACCTTTATGTCAATGTGATATTTTTTTAATAAAAAGGTATTGATTCAAAAATAAAGAAAAAAAAAAAAAACGTGTGTTAAGAGGTTACTGTGCCAAATGAAAAGACACTTTTACTAATGATAACTCCAGGGAAGAAATTTATAGTCTGACACCCTGGCCTTTTTCCTTTTAACCTCTTCAGACCTGAGCATAAAATAATTTTACAAATATATATTTATGGCTTTTGCATAATCGAAATGACACCATAGGTGACAGAAAGAGTCATTTTTATGAAATCAGCACTTTAGGGGACTGGTAATTTAGGTTTACAAATATGGATATAAAAGTACTAATCCCCTTAAAACATCAGTTTAAATATCAATAATATAAATTTACGCAACAACAAAATTAAGGTCTTTAAGCAAGTAAATGATCAGCAAATCCTCAAAATTTTTTATTGTAAAGTATTTAAGTTCAATAATCATGAATATTTCTTACTTTCTTGGCCACGATGTCTTGAAGGTATTTTCGAAACTCGGATGAAAATAATATTTATTTTATAAGGTAATATTCATCAGTGCTGACATTAATTGGTTTTGTTTTAAGGCAAAAAACATTCAGCTGTATAGAAGTAAAGTAAAAATGCAAAAAATTCGATTAGTTTAGATTTTATGAGGAAAAGAATTGAGGTACACATTTGTGTACCTCAGGTCTGAAGAGGTTAAAAGGGCCCGGGACACATTTAAAAATAATTTTTGTTTAATGAGTTAAAATTTTAAAATATTTTGTTACGATAATCATATTATTTGAAAACAAAATCATTATGTAAAACTTCTCATAATAATAATAATAATAATAATAATAATAATAATAAATAAAATATCAGTTTAAAACCGTTATAACTCGAAATATTATTCGTAGAATTTCAATTTTTTTTTCACTTGAATAAACAGAAATGTATAATCTTTAATCTTAATTCAGTATTTTTTAAAAATATTAATTTATATAAAAATTTAAAATATTTAAAGTAAAAATTTGAGAAAAAAATGATATAACTTTTATTTGAAAAATCATATTTTCAAAAGTAAATTTTTAATTCAAATTTACTGAATTAAAATTAAAGTAAAACAACTGAAAAAGAAATGTTCCAAGTTTGAAACATTTATCTCTAACAGTTCTTTAGTTATAACAATTTAAATACGAGAAATGGTGAAATAACCCTTCACGAAGAAAAATGCACCTGCATAAGAAGTCATTTCCATGACAGCAATTGATTGGAAGCCAAATTTTGAAAACGAACCAAAACAAAAAATTAATATTTCCTATTCCAATTAAGATAGAAACTTGCTTTAAACATCATTTTAAGCAGAAAAAAACCAAGAAATCCTGAATGCAATAATTTTTTTTTAGAAACTTTTAAGATTTTTGTGTGTCGGACCCCTTAAATATAATATTTGAAAATTTTACACACAATATTAGACTATAATGTAACTCATTCCAATTTTATTTTTATGTTTTTGGGGACTTTTCTCACAAGAAAAACTTTTCAACAAACTAATCGGGATTTTTACAAGTTACACTGAACTTGCATATCAATCGGTTTCGCAAAAACATTCACGCTAAAACTTTGCATGTACGTTACTCTAAGCATTAATTTAATTTGGAACATTGGATTAATTACATTGATTCAGATTTGCTTTCTTCCAAAATCTTATCTTTTAAGTTCCACACAAAAAAGTAAAGTATAATGTAATCGACTTTTGTGTGTGTGTGTGTGTGTGTTTTTTTTTTTTTTTTTTTTATCATTTGTGCTTTCATTTAATGTGTGAGAAATAATTTGCATAATCCAATAATAATATTTACGATTTTCGTTTAAGACGTCCTTTTCTTTAAGTTAAAGAAAATGTATGTTTAAAGAAGCTCCTGCAAATGTGATTAACTGTAAATAAGATTTCACCGACATTTTTAACTTAACAATTTCTTTGCTCGTATATATATAAAAAAAATTACTGTTACAGCATTAAACAAAGAGAAAATTAATAAAAAAAGTTATTATTTCTGTTTAAGATAAATAAACTGCAATTCAATAATATTTTTCTTTGATTTTAGGTAGATTTCGTATGAAATACTACCTATTGCAATCGCACCAGTTTATCTATCTATCTATCTATCTATCTATCTATCTATATATCTCACTTTTTTATGGACACGATAACTTCTATAATTCTTCACCAATCTCCACCAAACTGGTACATAAAATCAAAGGGGATAAAATCTCGGCAAAGTTCGTTAATGGGCAAAATCGGACCAAGGGGGTCGGAATAGGAGGCGTTTTTGTAAAAACCGAAAAAAACGCCATAACTTCTTAATTTAAGCAGATATCGAATCAGTTTAAAGTTTATATTACTTCTTAAAAATGGGCCAAAAGTTTATGCATGGCAGATTTTTGATAAATTTAGAAGTAGGCTCAAGAGGCGAAAAAAACAGGGGTTTTGAGAGAAAAAAATTCATAACTTCGTCAATTTTTAAGCTATGAAGTCCAACTAAATTTTTTATAAATGTTCTTAAAATTATCTAAAACTTTTGTATTTACAAGTTTTTAATAGGACCAACTTTTACCGATGAAAAAAATTAAAAACGAAAAGAAAAAGGGCGGTGAAAAAAGAGAAAAATCCATAACTCCGTCAATTTTTAAGATATCAAATCTGATTAAATTTATTTTACATTTTCTCAAAAATATCTACAACTTTTATATTGACAAGTTTTTCATAAGACCAATTCGTATAAAAAAAAAAAAAAAAAAAAAAAAAAAAAAAAAAAAAAAAAAAAAAAAATAGGAGTTGGAGAAAAAATCTTAAATCCAAACTGCTTATATTCTGACTCATTTTTAAATTCATTTTTTATTTTAAACGCATCCAAATGGCAGATCCTCTTATTTAGAAACTGTATAAAGTGACGAATCGGTCAATTTTCTGATGAAGACAGAATATATTTCAAAAAAAGCTACCAAAAAGGGTATTTTGAAAGAATTTCCCAAAGTCATCGGGCCTGAAAATTTAAGGAAGTATTCAAATAAAAAATTGCGTTTTTTTCTGACTGGTTTTTAAATTCATTTTTGTTTTCAAACGCATCCAATCTACAGATCCTCTTATTTAGGAACTATATAATGTGATGCATTGGTCAGTTTTTTGATAAAGACGGAATATATTTTTAAAAAGGCTACCAAAAAAAGTATTTTGAACAGAATTTTCCGAAATCATCGTGACTAAAAATTTAAGGAAGTGTTCAAATAAGAAATTGCGTTTTTTTCTGACTCGTTTTCAAATCCATTTTTGCTCTCAAACGCATCCAATTTACAGATCCTCTTATTTAGGAACTATATAATGTGATGCATTGATCGGTTTTTTGATAAAGACAGAATATATTTCGAAAAAGGCTACCAAAAAGGGTATTTTGAACAGAATTTCCCGAAGTCTTCGTGATTTGAAAATTTAAGGAAGTTTTCACATAGCAAATTGCGTTTTTTATGACTCGTTTTAAAATCCATTTTCGCTCTCAAACGCATCCAATTTACAGATCCTCTTATTTAGGAACTATATACTGTGACGCATTGGCCAGTTTTTTGATAAAGATAGAATATATTTTTAAAAATGCTGTCAAAGTGAGTATTTTGCACAAAATTTTCCGAAGCAATCATGATTAAAGAATTAAGGATGTATTCAAACAACAAATCGGTTATTTTATGACTCATTTTTAAATTCAATTTTTTTCTCAAATGCATTCAACTGACAGTTTTTTGTTATTTAGGAACTGTATAATGTACTGTTTTGGTCGATTTTTTAATAAATTCAGAATTTATTTCAAAGTATGTTGTCAAAATGGACATTTAAGCTGAATTTTTCTTAAGATGATTCTGATAAAACCAGTTTTTGCAGAAAAATGAAATTAAAAATTTTTCATAAACGGCCAAATGAAGTTATTAAACTGGATTTATCTCTAATCATATATATATTTTTTTTGTTGAAATGAGCACTCTTCGAAATCTACCTCCGCCTATAGGCCCAGGCGACAGGGATTTTTTTTTTTGCTAGCATCCTATATGTCCTTCTTATCAAATCAATGTTCAAAATTATTAGGTCAAAAATATTTTTATAATTCTGGAGATCCAGAAGAATCCAGTTAGTATATTTTTAAATATTCGACAGGATGTCTGATATTGAAAGTGTCTAATGATTGATGCCTATATATTGCCTGTATATGGTAGATAATTAGTATACACTTTGTTCCAAAAGTTTAAACAATCAATAAAATTTGCATTAACATAAAAAGTAATACGATACAATTACAATTCGTAAGATAGATAATATATAGAAGCAGTTTTGCTGATATACACATGAAAATTATGATCAAAGAGTTAAAATTATAAAATATTCATTAAATTATATTACAATGGGTTGTCCCAAAAGTATAGACACCGTTTTTTTTACGTTCATAAAGTAACATACTAAAAACTTACTTTTAATATTGAATTGTATTGCCATGACACTTTATAACATCAAATGAACGTTGTTCCATAGAATTAACTAAGCATTGCATCACATAAGGCACAGGTAGGCCCCCTTAAACATAATATTTGAAAAATTTACACACAATGTTTGATGATAGTGTAACTCACTTCAATTTTATTTTTATGCTTTTTGGGTCTTTTCTCACAACACGAAAAGAAAAAGAAACTTTTTAACAAACTAATCAGGAATATTCACAATTTACACTGCAAGTTGCATATTAATCGGTTTCGCAAAAAATGCCGCATTTACGGAACTCTAAGCATTAATTTAATCTGAAACATTGCATTAATTACACTGATTCTCATTTGTTTTCTTCCAAAATCTTACATTTGGCGTCCACACAAAAAAGTAATGTATAGTGTAATTGACTTTAGTATTTCTTTTATACCATTTGTACTTTCATTAAATGTGTGAGAAATATTTTACATAATCCAATAATAATATTTACGTTTAGCGTTTAAGCCGTCCTTTTCTTTAAGTTATAGAAAATGAATGCTAAAAGAAGCTGCTGCAAATGTGATTAACTATAAATAAGATTTCATGTGACATTTTTAACTTAACAATTTCTTTGCTCCTAAAAAAGAAAAAAAATAAACAAAAAGAAAATTTAAGAAGTTAATTTTTTTAAATAAATAAAATGTGAAATTTAGGAAGAAGTTTCCCGATAAAGAATTTTAGAATAATTTTTTAGAGGAAAAAAATCATGTTTTAGTTATATACTGAATGATCAATGAAGAATATCCGTATTTCAAACAAATGTATAGTGAAAACACAATTATTTGGACTAATTTGTTCTGAATTCTTCTTTTACGTCATCTTTTTATTTAAGTTCAAGAAAACAGGGTACCCACAACTGTACCAGAAAATTTTAACAGTATTTTCAAAGCATTTCATTGCAGAAAAACATTGTAAAAATTGAGAATAAAGATTATGGCAAAGAATTATTTTCTTAAAAATTAAATATAAATTTTCTTATCATAATAGTGGTGCCAGAGTCCTTAAAAATATAAGGAGCGTGTGAACCTCGAGAAAATCTATGCTTAAAGAAGATGTTGCAAATGTGATTAACTATAAATAAGATTACCCCGACATTTTAAAATTAACAGTTTCCTTGTTTGTATACTTAAAAAAAGAATTACTGTTACAGCATTAACCCTTTCCGGCACACTGTGCCCAGTCTGGGATATTTAATTTTAATTCCAAACTTGCAAACGGCACCAGTAATAATTTAGTAAAATTTTGCTTTTACAACAAAAGCTTAAATCAAGGAATCCAAAATATTTAAAAAAATCGTTTGTGAATTCCAGTGTCAGTCGATAATTTCTCATTTTAGTACAGATTTTGCCCGCGCCGGAAAGGGTTAAGCAAAAAAAAAAAAAAAAAAAAAAAAAAAAAAAAAAAAAAAAAAAAAATTTATAAAAAGTTAATTTTTTTTTTTTTTTTTTTTTTTTATATATAAATAAACTGTCAAACTTAGGAAAAAGTTTCTGATAAAATATCTTAGAATAATTTTTTAGAGGAAACAAATCATGTTTTACTTATGAACAAAATGATTAACGAAGAATATCCGTATCTCAAACAAATGTATAGTGAAATCACAGTTATTTGTACATAATTGAGGCAGTCGCAAAGAGCTAATAATTTAAAAAAATATATCCAATAGAAATTAAAAAAAGAAAAATTAAAGAAAAGCAAATATAACAGAAATTCATTATGAAAAGACAATTATAAAAGAATTATTAAGAGAAATAACCAAAGAAATCATAAAATAGTCATAAAAGAAATCGTAAAATAATCATTAAAGAAATCTTAAAGAAAAAAAAAATTATAAATGAAATCACAAAAGAAATCACACAAGAAATGACAAAAGAAATCATAAAAGAAATAGTCTTAAAATAAATCATGAAAGAAAAAGGCAATCATAAAAGAAAAGAAATAAAATAAGTCCATCAAGAGTGGCAAATGAGATGAGTATATATTATAACAAGTTTTAAAAATATTTAGATCTTAGTGCATTAGCTTTTTCACTATTAAGCAAAAATGCATGAATTCAAAATTTATCACGATTATATAAATTAAATTCCGTAATACGAAAATAATACGATTCCATTTTAAATAGGACCTAACCACCGTGGCAGTCTAGAATCATTACCTATAATGGGATACCAATGAATTAACTGCGTATGATAGGAATTAATAAAATGAAGAAAACTTTTATTAATACTTTTCAAAGTTTTGATTCGATTTCCGTAAAATTTATAGACTGGATAAAAAAAATTCTGCAACGATTAAAAATGTTAAATTTTAAAGCATATGGTTGGGTAGTTTTGTTATGTTGCCTGATGAAACAACTCAACCCTGCACTGCTGAAATAATTCAGAATTTATACCAAATTTTCTGCCACGGAGCTTCCATTTCAACATCGGAAACAGCCAGAAATCGCATGGTGCGAGATTTGGATTATAAGTGTGATCTGGCATGGTTTTAATATTGCATTTATTAAGATATTGTTGAATAGAAGTAGCGACATGTGTCAAGCATTATCGTGACGTAATGCGCAGTTCACTATAGTTGATTACGCGTTCTCGATATGTTTTGTCGCCAAATTTTAAGAACTGAAACGTAACAACCATTCACAGTAGTTTTTGGAGACACAGCATGTCGATAGATTACACCTTTATAAAATAATAATAATAAAAAATCATCATATCCTTTCTAGCAAATATGGTTTGCCGGATTATTTTCGATAGTGGTGAATCAGCAAGTTTCCAAAAATTTGTTGCATGTTTAGTAAAGAGATCAGCATATTGCATCCAAGTTTCATTTACATGTTATTTCAGTCTGTAGGAAATTTGGGTCATTTAGAAGCTCATTTCCTCTTACAACATTGGTGAATTCTTGTTTGCATTTTTGTTCTTTATTTAGGAGATGAGAGATTCATTTGAAACAAACATGCCGAAACTATTTGTAATTGCGTTGAATACAAAGCGTCGACGTTTTCGAATTAGTAGTTGACGCCGCTATTTCCTCACATGTCACTTGCCGATTTTCTTGCAAGTCTGCCCACATAGTATTAACGGCCCACACTACTGAGTGAAAAAGACCCGGATGATAATGTTAAGTCTATGGGGGCGTTCTTTTCAAATATCTCGCTCAAGTTTAAATATTTTTACATGATTATTTTGCTTAGGATAGCTGAGGACAATCGACAATCGGGCTAGTTTTTACTTTTTCAATTTTGGTTATATATATATATATATATATATATATATATATTTAAATTACTTTAACTTTCGAAACCAGTTTGATCCGGTTCTGAAATTAAAACATCATAATATAAAAAATATATAAAACCAAAATCGAAAAAGTAAAAACTAGCCCGGTTGTAGATCGTCTTCAGCTATCGTGTGAAAAAAAAAATCATGTAAAAATATTAAAATTTGAGCGGGGTATTTGAAAAGAACGCCCCCATAGACTTATCATTATCATGCGTGTCTTTTTTCACTCATCATGTTAACATTTCGATCATTCACAGCACTTTCTGCTCGGTCAGGCTTAAGAGCCAGTTCTGCAGACAAACGTCGTTTTTTTGTGATCACTATGCCATCTAAAAGTCATAGACTCATCAAAATATTTGTCTTTGTAAGCTTCTTTCATTAATTTAACCACTTAATTAATCAGTTTTTTTGGAAATGTTTTTCAAATAATGCCTATTTTTTCCATGCCTTTAACAGTATTTGTAATTTTTTATCACCCAAAAATTTTTTCAAATAGAAATACAGGGAGTCCCAGAAATGTTGGCACAAACTTTAAGGAGAGGTAGGGGACATCACAAGGGTTCAGATTTGTATAGCAACCCATGTTCGGAAACGTTTTCTTGGCGCGGTAATGATGACACAAAATGTGATCTTTCATGTGTTTTGTGTCGTCACTATTGCGTCAGGAAAGTCTTTCCGACCATGGATTGCTAAGTAAATCTGAATACTTGTGAGGACCTCTACCTTCCCTTAAAGTTTGTCTCATTATTTCTGGGGCACAATGCATTTGGCTAATTGAATAAGAAAAATGATCGGATTAAATAATGCAAAATTTAGAATAAAAATTTACTGGTGAGAATTAATAAACCATGATAGGATTATGAATGCCCGTACGTAGTATAGGCAAATCATATTTGGCAAAAACACGTCACCCATACGGGTGTTAAGGCCTACGGGTAAATCAGGGAAGAAGTTAACTCTTTCTCGAGCTATTTTGCTCAAACGATAGCAAAATTTTATGACACAATGCATTCCGTATTTTAATTCTGTATTTAAATTACTCACCTCCATTTTTTTAGGGAAAATAAAAATTGTTTTTTAAACAAGGATGAAACTAGGAAAATAAAATCGTCTTCTTCGCTTAGAATATTTATAAACGTACAGTTAATAGTTTGAAAAAATCGTCTGTAGTTTTATTTTTTAGTTTCACGGTGTTGCCACTACGCAGAAAAATAACTCTCTGTTTTCATGGAATGCCCTTTGTATATAGCGAATATTACTGTTTGGAAATTATGGATATTTTAATGAAAATATCCTCTAAAATGGCAAAACTACTATAACGTGATTCATTTTAATTTTACTTTTATTTTATCAAAGCCTTTTTTATCGGCACAGCAAAAAAAATTCTGTCAACCTTCAATGATGTTTGCAAATTTCACTGCGCCTTTCACCTTAATCGTTTTATAAAAATGTTCAGGCTAAAACATTAAATTAGTGAAAATTTAAACCCCATTAGCTACTTTAATTCAGTGTAAAACATTTACTTCATTACAAGGATTCTCTTCCGCCTTTTTTTTTTCTACATATATAATATTACATTTGTAGTTCAATCAAAATCTGTAGTATACTGTTATTGGATTCCGCATTTCTTTTATTTCATTTGTGTTTTCTTTTATGCAGCGGGAAATCTTTTCTATAATAAGATAATAATAATTTCGATTCTCGTGCAAGAAATTATTTCTTTAAATTCGGGTAAAATATATGCTTAAAATGCTGTTGCAAATATGATTAACTATAAATAAATTTTTGCAGCTATTTTTTGCTTGAATATTTTTTAACATATATAAGAAAATAAATTACTATTTAAAAATTGAACATTTATTACGGTTTATTAAAAAAAGAAAAGAAAAAAAAAACAATTATGATTTAGAATCAGGGCCTGATTACTAACGGGGCATAGTTACACCAATAATTTTTAACAGAAATAATTCTCTTATCAAAACGCCGTATTCATACAAACTTTCTGCCATGAAAAAGGTGAAATTTCCTGTTTCATTTTACTGGTGGGAATGTGCACAGAGTACGGACAGAGCCTCAACTCTGCTTGAAAAGAGAGCCTTCAGTGGATCACTTAAAAACTAAACCATCGCGTTGGCGATTTTTATCCTCGTGATTTCTGTTTAACTGTAACCATATTCTGGCTTGGCACTTCTTGCTGAATGCTGATTTGATTATCTTTGCACACGTGCTTATGCTATTTGATCTTAGATTTCCGCGCTGATATTGATTCGTAATTATTACTGTTATTGTACTTGAATTTTCAAGTTTAAATTATTAGGTCGTTATGTTAAGAAGAGACACATGTATTGTTTGCAAGACGAATACGTCAAATTTATTTCATAATTCTTTCATAAATTTCAAAACAAGAAGCAGCAAGCCGTCGCTGTATTTTTTTCTTCTTTTTTCCCTTATCATTTGTCGCCAAGGAAGCGATGTTTCGCCGAATTAGCAACCTCTCTTATGTTATGATCGTAGTTTCAGAGTGGTCCGCTCGTGTCGCTACTGTCTATGCGTAATCCCATGTTAAACAAGTTGCCATTACAGTGTATGAAAGTTGATTCTCTGTTCCGTACTCTGTGGGAATGTGTTCCGTTGGTAATCAGTCGCTGCACTGAACGTTATCTGCATTATGTAGCTATTATGTAGAATTTACTTTACCACTTAATCGTCGTGCACGAGACATTCACGGGCTGCAAGCTTCAAGGGTTTTTTTCAGACTATATATATTTTTTTAAGTGGTGGCAATAACGAATTTGAATTTTTAGACCGTAATTTAATGCGACCATTAAGAGGTTAAAAGAAGTATTACAGTAAAACCCCGTTAATTCGGATTAATTGGGACCTGGCCCAATCCGGATTATCGAAAATCCGGATTTTCCGGAGAATTAGAAAAAAAATGAAATAAAATAAAACATATTTATAGAAAATCGACTTTATGTTAAACTTATTGACTATTTACAGAGAGAAAAAATGTTTACTTTGCTTAATTCTTCCGAAAAGATTTCAGAAAAAGATTTTTTTATTCAGAATACGACGATGAAGCAAGTTAATATTATGCAAATTGGCCAATTGCTTCTCAAACTTGAAACAAAAAAATGACCAATCTGATCCGGATTAACGGGGTCCGAATTAGCGGGGTTCTACTGTACTCTGCGTAAAATTTAACTATTACCATCACTTAATTACTATTAATATTCATTTTACTTACTCAAAGAATTTTTACCACTCACTTGAAAGACTAAATTAAAGTAAGTTGTAAAAATTCTTTTAAGTAATTAACACCAACATATAGACACAAACATTTTTAAATAACTTTTAAGTTAATTTTTCATAACAAATAAATTATCAAACGTAAAATGATGTTTACAATACATGTGCTTTAGCGTAAAACTTATAAAAAATTACTATAATTTTACATAGAATTTTAACATTTAGTAATATTTTTGTATTACTTTATCTAGGGATGCAAAACCTGTGGCCCGCGGGCCAAACTGATACCAGTAATTTTATGCAGATTAACTTTCCTTATAATAATGACAGAAACTTTGCTATGAAAGAAAACAAACGTCACTTTTGAAATATTCTCGTGGCAAACGATTTTCTGACAAAAAGGTTGTGCATCACTACATACTATTTGGTAAATGATGACCGGCCATTTGCTATTTTAGATGTTTGGTTAACCATCTAGAAAAAAACACATAAAATTATTCCGAATGTGTGTAAACAGAATAGTATGTGTCGTATATGTGATATTTTGAGATTGGGAGCCAGCAGTATTAGCAACAAGTTTCCCCATTTCATAACACAGGAGTACTGGCGAAGTAAAAATTAAGTACATAAATAAATGTAGAGGGTTCATGGAATTAAATATTGGCAGTTAAAAATAAATAAATAAATAAATAAATAAATAAATAAATAAATAAAATAAAAAAATAAAGTAAAAATAAATAAACCCAATTATATACAGAGGGAAAATACTCTCCCCTTCCGAAACAATATTAAAAAAATAATTCGTTTTAGTTTTTAAATTGCTCAAACACGAAACATCGAATAATAGTCCAACCATCTCTAGGCCTCTCTAGCTTAAATCAGAAAAAAAGCCTTTAGAACTTTCCATAATCTCTAAACACGATTCTTTTAAATATATACTTCTTTTAAATACATAAAATAATATCAAGAGTCGAGATTAAAACTACAGACTCGATCTTTTGCAAACGACAATTTTATTTAAAAGATTATTATTTAATTAATTTATAAACGAAAGTAATCAAAATTCGAATATATTCTACAGACGATAATTTAACACAAAAAAAAGAAATGAATTTATTGATACGCAATAAATATAAAACGCGAAGAATAAAAAAATAATTGAGAAATGCACGTGAGTTAGTTTGCTCATGAAGCATAGCAAATGAGGTGCGTTCATACTATAACGAAGATTTTAAAATATTCAGATCTTGCTGTTATAGTAGACAGCACTTCGGATATAGTATAGTGGTCGAAATCTTTTTTGTGTTTCTGTAAATATACAGGAAGAAACTTTTATTACACCTCAGCAACGTATATCATATTCATAAAATGTGAAATAGTTTAATGTAATTAACAAATGCCTTAAACAATGTTTTCCCCTATAGAATTATGTAGTGGAATACTTTTGTGGGGTCCTGTAATTTAATAATAAATATTCTTTGCATCACAGATTGTACAGAATGAATATTTTAATACATATATACTTCATAGGTTCGTGTCAATTCTATTATATTTTAAATAGTTTAATATCATTATAGTGTACTTAAAACTATTTAGTCCTATTAATAGTAATGCAATGGAGTACTTTTGATTGTCCTGTAATTGAACTGTACATCCGATTTTCTTAAAATTTAAAATGACTCGACAAAATTACGCTAAAATTATATGTTTTAAATATCGTTCGATTTAGCTGGGCAGTTTTTGCTTTGTTATATGCGGACAGACAGACGGACGGATAGGCAGACGGACTGAATGACTAAACGACGAATATAGATGCTAGCTATTTATATAATTACGGACGCACTTAAAATTATTCATATCTTGATATAATAGTACACAGTATTCGGATACAGTATAGTAGCCAAAATCTTTTATGTGTCCCTGTAAATACTATACGCTTTCTTTTATATTGGAAATAACTTGTAGTATTCCTCAGTAGCAACTATCAATCTCATAAAATTTTAAATAGTTAATTACAATTAAAATGCGCAACGAAAAAATTTGGCGAAAATAGGAATTGTTTGGTATAAAACTTAATTTATATACAAATATACATGCTATCCTTATAAAAATGAACATAATTTATAAGAAGTCTCTTGTCTTAATCCTGTTTTACAGTTTGAACGCTTTTGCTGCATTAGTTTTTACGAGATTATCCGAAAGATATTCATCTTTTCTTTCAATTTGTTGACGGTCCCCTTTGGGATTTCGGGAAAAAATTTTCACTGAGCTGTTTGATATATACAGTGCGGATCAAAAGTTTAAGTACAATAATAATTTACAATAAAACTTTAAATAAGCACTTTATTTCAATGTATGTCTTGTGTATTTTAATACTATCTATTTTAACACCATATTAATTTAAATTAACTTTTAAATTTTATTTCAAACCATGAGTTTAAGAATAGAGCAAAAATAACTATGTCAAAAGTTTAAACACCAAGTCGTTTTTATGCAAATTTTACAGTCTGATGTAAGCGGTTCAGCACGCAAACAATTTCTGAGTGTATAAGAAGCAGTCAGTTGTTGTTTTTGAGTTAGTACAAAATGCCTAAGTTGAAACCATTTTCAGAGGAGGAAGTGATAAAATCTGGACTATGAGAGTAAAATGTAAGTCTTTTTCTGAAATTGCAATTACATTAAAAAGATCAAAACGAGGTATACGTCAAATTATGGCTCGGGTAATGAATTCAAACGCAAATTTCGTTCAGGAAGTCCGCGAATGACTAGTTTGCGCGAAGATAGCTGCGTCAGAAATTTGGTTTTGACTGATAATTACTCCCTTTCGCAAATAAAACATGCAGTTGGAGGACAAATATCGAAAAAAACTGTTCATAGAAGAGTTTTGGAATTCAAATACATCGAATACCGTAAAATGGCTCGATTACCGTGTCTCAAACGACAAAATAAAGAAGCTAGATTACAATGGACCAAAAGAACATATGTCATTTGGTGATAAGTGGCTGAATGTCACATTCAGTGATGAAAAAAATGGAATCTCGATGGCCCTGATGGGTTTTAGGTACTATTGGCATGATTTCCGCAAAGAACCTAGAAGTGTATTTAGCCGATAACATAATGAAGGTTGTGTAATGGTATGGGGGGCTATTTCTTTCCATTGTCAGACATCTCTAGCATTCATCAGTGGTCGTGAAAACTCTGAAAACTATCAATAGACACTTGCCAATCATTTGCTTCCTGTTGCCGAGGTTTTGGGGGGAGAAAATTGGTTATTTCAACATGACAATGCTTCTATCCATACCTCAAACTGAACTTCATCGTGGCTTAGGTTGAAAAAAGTGTCTGTTTTGAAATAACCGGCAATTAGTCTTGATTAAAACCCTATAGAAAATATGTGGGGTATTCTCATTCATGCAGTTTATCCAAAAGGAAAGCAGCATTCTTCAGTTAAAGATTTGAAAGATGCCACTAAGAACGATTGGTTTAAAATTGAACCAGAAACAATACAGAACCTCATTTTATCGATCGAAGACCATATATTTAAAGTAATTCAGCAGAAAGGAGCAATAACCAAGTATTAATTTTTTTTTAAATTCTTGTTCTACAGAAGACTAAAAAACTACTGTGCTTAAACTTTTGACACTCCTTTTTGTTGTTTTGATAAATTTTATTATTTAAAATAAATTTTACAGCATAAATCTGTTAACTATCTTTTTAGAAGTACAATTTGTAGGTTATGTGAAGAGGAAAGTAACTTTCGCTCATTAATAATTTTTTTTTTGAAAATTTCTGCTGTGCTTAAACTTTTGACACGCACTGTACTATTCTGTTTTCACATCTGAACTTCCAGAATTATTTCTCATGTATGCTTTTACATATTTAAACGAAATGTCTAAAATCGCAAGTGACCGGTCATTATTGATCATATAGTGTATATTTCAAAAATATTTAATTATTAATTTATATTAATATTTAATTATTAATTATTAACATATTAATATTAAAAGATAATTAATTTGAGTTAATATGTATGTATGTACAGTAAATACACTGGCACATACACACACACACACAAATGTATATATTTAATTTTATGCATTTATAAATTACATACATTCGTTGATGGTAATTTGAATTGGTTTATAATGGTTTTACATATATACATGTACATACTAAAAAAATAATTGGAGGAAATATACATTGAATTTAAGTATTGAAAATGAATTTTAATAAGTTTAACATGCTTTTATCTTTATAAAAGTAATAATTTTTTTATTCGCTTGAAAATTTGAGTTAGACAAAACAATTTGAAGAAAATTAAATAAAATCGGAATAATCCATGCAAAGTTGCACTAAATTTCGAATCTTTCTACGCTCAAAATACTTTAAAATAATTTAAACATACTCTTAAGTTTAAAATACAGGGCTTGCACCGTTCCTAAAATTTTCGCTCTTTACTACCAGTATTTTAAATCAAAAATCTTCATGGAAGGTTCCTTTAACATCTACATCAGAATTATGCAATAAATACAGTAAAACCTCTAAATAACGGACACCTTGGGAACGTAAAAATTGTCCGGTATTCGGAGGTGTCCGCTATTGAGAAAACCCCCAGAGATACAAAAATCACTAATAAATGCTTAATATTTCATTAATTGACATTTATATGTTCTAAAACCTCTATTATATGATTAATGAGAAATTAAAATTATTTTTTAAGCAATAAAGCTTAAATAAAATTGTGCACACCTTTAACTACTGTTTATATGGCTATTACTGCATTCTTCTTAAATATATATATTATATCTGTTACAAAAGTTTACTTTTCTTGCGTTTACCTGTAATTTGTTTTTCAGTGTGAAGTTATCGATCATTATGGAGTTCCGAGTGGAATAGGGATTACACTTTTTGATCATTAAAAACATAAAGTCATAAAATCTTCCGGGGGTGACATAGACATTTGAATGTTATGGGAGATGTACCTCCCAAGCAATTCCCTGAATTCAGCAATAAACGTAAAGCAGAAACTTTCTCAGCCCACCCTCCACATTTATCTGTGATCACAAAATTTATGACACATTGCCGTGATAAATTTACAGACCTTTTTACTTTTTTTTTCAATTTTTTTTCTTGTTAAAAAATATTTTTTCATCCTTTATCGCCGAAAATAGTGTCCGCTATTTGGAATGTCCGTTATTCAGAGGTTAAACATTCAAAAATTTAGGTTTTGAGAGTGGGGATTTGAAAACTGTCCGTTAAATAGAAGTGTCCGCTATTCGGAAGTGTCCGTTATGGAGGTTTTACTGTATTACCGTTTTAAAATTGTGGGAGGAAAGTATGAAAATTTTAAGAACAGTGCGAGCCCTGAAAATATGAAGAATACTTCGTCCCTTTGAAATTAAGAAATACATGCACATATACAAAAAAAAAAAAAAAAAAAAAAAAAAAAAAGATTGGCGTTAATGGCATTTTTCGCACCTCTTTTCTCGTCTCTATTCTTCCTTTATAATTAAAGATTGACATCGAAAAACAGAATAAAGGAGGATCTCCTTCATTCTCCGCTTTAATAATGTTTAAGTAAATGTCACCCCCATTAAATATAAATTTGATATAAAAGTTAGGTTCCACGGGAATAGTTGTTTTTTAATTAAACAAGAAAATAATATCAGCAGTTTTATCATTGCTTATAATTATTTTAAACAGCGAATACAAGTATGAAGATTTTATATTAAAATCTGCAATTAATGGCATAAAGACGCGTAAAAAAAAATTATTGAGAAATTAGTTAACCCTTTGCGGCGCAGTGGTTTCATAGATAAACCACTTAAATTTTATTCCCAAACGCCACATTGGCACCGGAATTTTATTTAAAAGAATTACGGTTTATTGAATGCGTGAAATGTAGCGTTTTCTTATTTACAGACAAAGTTGTTTTCAAATTCCGGTGTCAGTCATTAATTCTAATACTTAAGCGATAAATTTGTCCTGCGCCGCAAAGAGTTATACAATTATCGTTAGCAGTAGTGGCTCGTCAGGGAGTGCTGCATCCGGTTTTTCACACCACTAAAATTTAACAGAATCTTTCATATTATTTATTCGTCAAATTTTGTTGATTAAATAAAACTTAAATAACCATACAGTTTTAGTGGTGTGAATAAATTGATGCAGCACCCCCTGACCAGCCGCTACTGATCGTTAGTATATTTGTTTATAGCGAAAAGTATATGAACAGATAAATGCATAGCTGCCAACTTTTATGCCCTTTTTTTTAACTCAAACATTTTTTGGTAAATATTGTCTAATTTAATCGAAGAAATCTTACGATAAAACAAATGGAAAATCTGTGTACAATTTTAGTGGTAGCAAAAACGTGTAAAAGTTGGCAGCTATGGATAAATATATTTTAATTAACCTCCCTACCCTGTTCAAATTTTACTCAATCTTGATAAAAACATTCAACACCAGAATTATTATTTAAAACATTTTAATATATTTAATTGACTTTTAATCTGGTATTTAACATTCTTTATAAAAAAAGTTCTGGTTCGAATCGTATAAAACAAATGATAGCTATGGGTCGATTAGACCCATTCAGGGTAGGAAGGCTAAGAACAGTGTAATGTAATCACAAACGGTACCCCTCTCGGGTTATTCACCATTCCAGAAATAAAGCGTTTTTTTTTTTTAAATATTTATTGTTTATGTGAAATATACATATTATGTACGCCACGCTGTAGTAGCCTGCCTGTAGCCAGGTATTACGATGATTTTTTTTACCTCACATAGAAATGGAGATTATTTAATTGTGCTTAGTTATTAACTTTCTTTTAAAACAAAGAAAATTTTTTTCTCACAAACATGAACAAAACTCAACATGAAATATAAAAACAGTAAGTTTCGATTATGTCCATTAATAGCAATATAATAATAATAATAATAGTATATTATACGACGCAAAGGTAAGAACTTATAAATAATTATTTTGCTTATAAGACATCACTTTAATATTAAAACATTTAAAATATAGTAAAAATTGACATGTTTCGACTCATTTTCATTGAGTCATCTTCAGAACATAAATAGAAAATTACAAACACAGTGAACATGAGAAACTGGAAAAAATAATTATAGAATTTAAATTAAACGAGGTGGAACCCGTCGAAATTCGACGAAAGAAAATCTTTAAGTAAAAACTGTTTTATGTATTTATAATAAATATGTAAAATTAGTTACAGTAAAAAATGCTTCTTCTATTGGTCAATCTAACTCTCTAACAAATATTATTTTAAGCTTAAATTAACAAAATACTATAAAACTTAATTATCCAAATTATTAAAAGAAACAAAACCGAAATTCACCGGATTTTATAACAAACGATATTTTAAAAATAGCATACGCATTTTTAATGTCAATTTATTATCATTATTATTATTAGTTTTAAGAGAAAATTGAGTGTTTTTGTTGCCACAACTACAAAATTGGTACTAAAAACTATAAAAAAAATTAATATCTCAAAAATAAATTGAGATACAGCTTTCAAACAAATTGCATTTCAAAGTGCATTTTTTTTCTCTAAACGACATTGTAAAAATTTAAAAGGTAAGGTGTTTAAAAGTATAAAATTTAGAGTAACGAAAATTGCATAGGAAAGTGTTACGCATTGTAATTTATCCCCCCCCCCCAATTTTAAGAAAAAATGGAGTGATTTTGTTGCCACAATTACAAAATTGATACTAAAAACTATAAAAAAATTAATGTCTCAAAAATAAATTGAGTTACAGCTTTCAAACAAATTGCATTTAAAAGTATATTTCTTTCTCTATACGACGGTGTAAAATTTTAAAATGTGCAGTTTTTAGCAATATAAAATTTGCAGTATTAAAAATTGCAAAATCAAAATTGTATCGGAAATTGTTGCGTTCGCTAAATGACGTATGCGTTACACACAGATACTTTTGGCATTTATAATATCGATATAACACTCTCTATATTTTTGACACCGTCAGTATCCCTATTATATAGTTATCCTGCAAACCGTCCAACCATTCAATCCATGTATTCGGGATGCGAATAGATAGCGTATCGTTACAAACTTGTGAACTTTTTAAATACATTTCAATGGACTTTCTAATGAATAACTTTAAGAGCACACACTAGTCACGCGGTAAAAGCCGAACGCTAATGATAAGTCTATGGGAGCATTCTTTTCAAATATCTCGCTCAAATTTTAAATTTTTTATATGATTTTTTTGCATAGGATAGCTGAGGACGATCCACAACCGGCCTAGTTTTTACTTTTTCAATTTTGGTTTCAGATTAAAAAAAAAAAAAAAATTACTTTAACTTTCAAAACCGGTTTAAACCGGTTCTGAAATTGAAACTATTATAATATAAAAAATATATAAGCAAAATTGAAAAAGTAAAAACCAGGCCGGTTGTGGATCGTCCTCAGCTATCTTGTGCAAAAAAAAAAAAAAAAAAAAAAAAAAAAAAAAATCATGTAAAAATATTAAAATTTGAGCGAGATATTTGAAAAGAACGCTCCCATAGACTTTACATTATCATCCGGGTCTTTTTGAGCACTTTTTCTGTGACTATTATGGGGCATTAAATAAAAATTAGATCTGTAAATTAATCCCTTGTTAAAAAGTACGTGAAGGCGCAACACTAGGCACAGAAAAAGATCCGGATGATAATGTAAAGTCTATGGAGGCGTTCTTTTGAAATATTTCGCTCAAATTTCAATATTTTTACATGATTTTTTTTTGAACAAGTTAGCTGAGGACGATCCATAACCGGCCTAGTTTTTACTTTTTCAGTTTTGGTTTCAGATTTTTTTTTAAAAATTGCTTTAACTTTCGAAACCGGTTTAAACCGATCCTGAAATAGAAACTATCGTAATATAAAGAATATATAAGCAAAATCGAAAAAGTAAAAACTAGGCCGGTTGTGGATCGTCCTCAGCTATCTTGTGAAAAAAAAATTATGTAAAAATATTAAAATCTGTGCGAGATATTTGAAAAGAACGCTTCCATAGACTTTACATTATCATCCGGGTCTTTTTCTGTGCCTAGTGTGGGGCCTTAATGTTCTCTTTTTCATTCAAGGAAGTGTAAGGAATAAGGATAAGGAAGTTTTCAATCTGTTATATTTTATATTTTACGTCTGATATTAAATTTGCGCTCGGTCATAACTATATAATAATTTTTGATTCCCTCTTCTTTAATAAATGATAAATTCTCTAATCTTACCTTTTCGTTACAGAATACAGTCGAGTCTCTCTATAACAAAACTCCATACATCGAATTTTTCTATATAACGAATTTTTAGTAGGAACGGATCCCTTTTCGCATGATTACATTAAAAACAGTCTCTATATAGCGAAATATCATCTCCATATAACGAATTTTTTCATAAATTGATCTTAATTTATTCAGTTTTAAAAAAGCTTCGAAATCATATGGAATCAATTTTCCATGACTTATTTTTGATTTATCGTTCAGTGCTGAGTTTTTTTTTTTTTTTTAAATATTACTTCACTTCTTGTTCTTTAAATCCAACGAGTTCATCCCACCACCCACACACCTTTCAACATCCTTCTCAAAACAGAGTCAATTGGATTGTTACACATATAAGAGAGGAATCAATGAAAGGCACATATAAGAGGCCTTCAAATGGAGGAAAATGTTAACTACAATTTTTCATTCCTTGCTAAAATTTGAACTTTTTTTTCTTTTTTTTTAGAGCGTAACAATTTTAAAATCAAAACAACAAAAAATTACAGATTTCTTCCTCTGAAAATAAAGCAAGTCTTCCTTATTTGATTTTCATCAAGCTTTCAAATAAATGTCTGTTCTCTTTTTTGAAACTGCTTAAATAATTAAGAAATAAAATGTTAGGTTAATATATACTTTTAAACATTTCAAATTCTTAATTAAAAAGATCAAAAATAATATTTGTTCAAAATTTACACATTAAATACGATTTTTAACATCATTCTCTATACATCGAATTTCTCTATATAACGAATTTTTTACTGGAACTATGGATTTCGTTATATAGAGACTCGACTGTATATTATTATTATGATATCAACAAAAAATTTTATTTGAATTTTTAACTTATTCCAAAGATATTGTTTTATCATCTGCTGCCATAGCGACATGATAAATTAAATTTCATTATAAAAAAAGGCACAGTATTAGAAAAACATTTTTCTAAATCGAATAATTATTGAACAACTCAACATTTAACAGGAGTATTCTTACCTCTTACTTAGGTATTTAAAGTTGTTTGTTATTATTGCATTTTTATGCTAAATTTAGTGTCATATTCGATTATAGTTATGTCTATTTGATGTGAATTTTATAACGACTATCAGTTTTTACCACGGATTTTAATTTAAAAAGCATAGTGAAAAGAGAATCATAAAGTTTTAGAAATCCGTAAAACCCACATATTTGTGAGATTTTAAGAAGTATGTATAAAAACAAGATTTCCACACAGTTTTGAACTTTTTTGGAAACTTTTGGTTCTATGAAAATAAACTTTCCGCGACAGTCTAGTAATAACGACAACATAAATAAATAAATAAATAAATAAATGAAAGGCAAAATAAAAAAGTAAATAAAAATAAAAAATTAAAAATTAAAAAAAAAAGTTACTAGATAAAGCTTAGAAAACTCAGGTTTCCACACAGTTTTGAAATTTTTTGGAAACTTTTGGTTCTATGAAAATAAACTTTCCGCGACAGTCTAGTAATAACGACAACATAAATAAATAAATAAATAAATAAATAAATGAAAGGCAAAATAAAAAAAGTAAATAAAAATAAAAAATAAAAAATTTAAAAAGAAAGTTACTAGATAAAGCTTAAAAAACTCAGATTTCCACACAGTTTTGAAATTTTTTGGAAACTTTTGGTTCTATGAAAATAAACTTTCCGCGACAGTCTAGTAATAACGACAACATAAATAAATAAATAAATAAATAAATAAATAAATAAATGAAAGGCAAAATAAAAAAAGTAAATAAAAATAAAAAATTAAAAATTAAAAAAGAAAGTTACTAGATAAAGCTTAAAAAACTCAGATTTCCACACAGTTTTGAAATTTTTTGGAAACTTTTGGTTCTATGAAAATAAACTTTCCGCGACAGTCTAGTAATAACGACAACATAAATAAATAAATAAAAAGCAAAATAAAAAAAGTAATTAAAAATTAAAAATTAAAAAAGAAAGTCACTAGATAAAGCTTAGAAAACTCACTCTGCTGTTACAATGAGCTTGTAAACGTAAAATATAAAGAAAATATGGTCTTGAACTGGGAAACCAGAAGAACAATAAATTGTAAATAAACAATTTATTGAATTATTCTAGGTTTTTGTATTACAAACGCAACGCAGGGCTGCCACAGGCGACTATTTTTTAATTGTAAAGGGCACCACTTTCTTTAAACAGAAATTCTTAATAAACACTTTGACAACATTTGCAAATAAATAAATAAATAAATAAAAATAAGTAAATAAATTTTAAAATTTATATTAGAAAAATAGTGGTGCGAACGGAATATAAAAATAGTCGCCAGTGGCAGCCATGTAAACGATTTTTTTTTTTTTTTTTTTTTTTTTTTGCTAATTAAAGGAAAATAACATAATAGTAAACACAATAGAATTTGTTAATTAAATTTTGCAGAATTTTTATTACTTATCCTTTGTTTCTTATTTAAACCCTTAACTGATCAATATTTTTGAAAAAAAAAATTTCCGACTAATATCTATTTATTCATTCTTTTACAGAAATTTTAATCTTAATCACCGGTTTTTGGAAACAGAAATTTTGATAACTAAATCAGAAAAATGATCGGAATAAGTATTATAAAATTTACAATGAAATTTCACTGGTGAGATTAATATATTATGATTGATACCCGTATGTGGTACGGGCAAATCATGATTGGCGAAAAAACAGGTTGCCCGTAACCACAGAGTAGTAACAGAGAATCAACTTTCATGCACTGTAATGGCAACTTGTTTAACATGGGATTACGCATAGACAGTAGCGAGACGAGCGGACCACTCTGAAACTACGATCATAACATAAGAGAGGTTGCTAATTCGGTGAAACATCGCTTCCTTGGCAACAAATGATAAAAGAAAAAAGAAAAAAAATACAGCGACGGCTTGCTGCTTCTTGTTTTGAAATTTATGAAAGAATTATTTTAATATGAAATAACTTTGACGTATTCGTCTTGCAAACAATACATGTGTCTCTTCGTAACATAACGACCTAATAATTTAAACTTGAAAATTCAAGAACAATAACAGTAATAATTACGAATCAATATAAGCGAGGAAATCTAAGATCAAATAGCATAAGCGCGTGTGCAAAGATAATCAAATCAGCATTCAGCAAGAAGCGCCAAACCAGAATAGGGTTACAGTTAAACAGAAATCACGAGGATAAAAATCGCCAACTCAATGGTTTAGTTTTTAAGTGATCCACTGAGGGCGTTCTTTTCTAGTCGAGTTGAGGCTCTGTTACGTACTCTGTGCCCGTAACGATATACGGAAAAAACAGGGAAGCAGTTAAACGTTCCTCAACTTGTGTCACTAGCCTTGGAATGAATTGCTGACGTGTGTCGTGTTGCTGCACATCAAATATTTCCAGTTCTTTTTCAGCAATAGTTCTTTTATATTTTTTCTATGTTTGAAAAACTTCTGGATATTTCAATATTTAGGGTCTTTCAGAAAAAATCTTTATCCTTTTAAAATTTATTCAGGGTTCGTTCGGATCAGATCCCAAGAGAGTTAGGGGCTGTGCATATAACGTTATCTACATTTTGGTGATTTTGGACCCCTCACCCCTGGTTATGATATCGTTATCAACGAGTAAAAACTTTTTGATTTCTAGAATTTAGTTATTTTGTTCGAAGTGATCGACAAAACTAGTTACATTTATTTTTCGCATACTTTTATAATTCAAATGAAAAGAAGTCAATGAAATATCATTTTGCATATGAAAAAACTTTATATCAAATAACACTTAAAAGAAATAGTTACTATTAAAAAATATTTTATAATACTTTTTGCTACACAAGGTATTCAACAGTAATAAAGAACTATAACAGACGTAAATTTTCCATTTTTGGGTGAAGAAACGTCCGGGCCAGGATTCGAACCAGGGATTTATTGGCTGAAGTCGCCAATGCTCTACCAACTGAGCCATCCCGGACATGAATACTAGCGGTCTATTTCACCCAATTAACTTCAACGATCACTTTATCTGGTCTGATACTCTGGATCAGCTCAACAGAACAAATCGAAGGTCAATATATGGAACTGCAGAAAATCGCTGCTTACGAAATTACAAACTTGGAAAGAATTAGACTTTTTTCACCCAAAAATGGAAAATTTAAGTCTGTTATAATTAATTTACCGATTGAATAATCGTGTTTAAAATTAATCTAAAGTAATAAAGAGCTGCTGCACTTGCCCCGACGGAGGAGGGGTGAGTATTAAATAGAAATTCTTATCAACAAAGCAATCGGGCAACACTCCTTCTCTTTCTCTTTTATTTATTAGTAAACAAGCTTCATTTCAAATGCACTTCACATAGTTTCTCGAATCGTGATTATATATGCATACATATATGAAGAAGAATAGGAATGTCAAACTTTGGGGTATTTCACATTTTAGAATTAAATAATATTATAATAATTTTCTGATTTTAATAAGAACTTTGTAAATTCATAAAATTAGATAACAACAACAACAACAAAATAACATGGTATTTTGTAGCAAACACCATGTTACAAAGATGTTGCCTAAGACCATGTTGTCTAAGACCAATTTTGTGAAGGTCGCTAGATGGATATTTCTATTTATAGAGAAAATTTTTCTATTTCAGGTAATTATGTAATTTATTGTTAAAATTGAAATCAAACTTATATTTATCTGCATAATTCCTCTCGATCCCAGATAGCTGGATTGGACATATTCTACAGCCCCTGATTTTGGATATGAAGATCTAGAAATTTTGAAACTATAATTTAGAAGATTCAAAATCTGATGAAGAAATTATATACGATGATTCAATAGATAGTTACAATATCAATTTGGGGGCTTAGTGATGATGACAAAGCTCCCAAACGGTCAACGAACGGAACACCAATATTTTTAAACAGAAAATTTCATTGTAGGTTTCTACAGCATTTGTGCTAAAACTAACCTCCGAAAGCGTTTTTTGCGCAATTTGCAAGAAAAATACAAAACGAAAATCTTTCTAAAAAACTATTGATGTTCATTTGGCGGATCATTTGGGAGCGCTGTGATGATAAAGAAAACCAAAAGGAAAAAAAAAAATTGTTGAAAGAATATTATTATGCAGTTTATGATAAACAATATTATATAGATCGTATTATTGATTTAAATTGTTTATCTGCAAATAATTGTGCACAACCTACTGTTTAATGTTTACGAGAAAAAAGTGAAAACACATAATTGGCCATCGAAGTCAGCTATAGCAAATGTGGAGAATAATTTTATTTTTTATGATCCCTTGGAATTATCAGGCATTTTTTTTTTCTCTCTGAAGTCATCCATTATTTGAAAACAAAAATTGGATACTGACAGATAAAACAGCATTAAATTCTTCTATATTGCTATTTTTCCATGTAACATTTCAAATTATGTTTTTATTTTATGTTTGGAAATACTATTTTATAACTGTTTTAAACAAGTCTAAAACATTTATTTCCAACATCAACATGTATGTTTTAACATTAATTTATTTATGTGATGATTAATATTTTCAGAATAAAGTTCTTACAATTAAATATTATCAATCTATGTTATCTTACAACCAAAATTTTCTGCTTATATTATGTTATAATTATTATTTTCTATCATATGTTTCTCATAGTCATGGAATTTTTCATATATATTACCTAAAAATGCAAAATATAAAGTTTTTTTTCCTCACATATGTGCCAATTACTGGATCACAAGGTGTCATACATTTGTGCTCTAGGTGTCAATTACTAGCGATTGCTGCAACTTTTTGTAAATATATATATTTATTTATTTATTTATTTATTTATTTATTTATTTATTCGTATAAAAATACTTTTTCAAATATTTTTGCTTTTAGTGGGCAAAATCGATGCACAGAAATGCTCTCTTTGATTGAAAAAAAAATATTTGCAAGTAAATATTTTATTTCTTGGTAATGAAAATAGAAGTAAGTTTAAAGACGAAGTTTAATAGAAGTAATGTGCCAATTACTGGGAATGTTAGCCTATTTGTAAAATACTGAAATCACAGAATGTATAAATAAATTTATTTAAAAATAAGATTTTTTTCTGTTTTTTAAAATCATACTTAAAAGGAAAGCCTTCATTCAAAATTTTCTTTGTGCTAATGTGACTTTTAGTGATTAAAATTAGGTGGTTGAAAAATGAACCAGTGGCCATTAAAGAGTTAAACATATGACCTTCTGGTATTATGAAGAGTTTTACATGTGATAAAATTAGGTGTAAATTTAACAAAAAAAAAAAAAAAAAAACAAAAAAAAAAACAGGATTTGGAGTGAAAAAGTTAGCCCTAATTTTCAAGATGGGTACTAAATATTCCTCAAAGATTTTTTTTTCTTATAAATAACTACTTTTTTAAATACTCGTTTTCCCCATATACGTCTGATTAGCTTGATAATATTGCAATCTAAATAGGACAACACCATTAAAATAATAATATCACTCCTGGTGCATTTAAAAAACGCAAGAAATGTACCATTATTTTTTCTAAGCTCATTGTATTTTATGTAGTACTTCAGAAGAAAACATATCTTTTTTCACTTTATATAAAGAAATTTAATATAGCCACGATCGCTGAATTATTATTAAATTTTGGGAGAAAATGGATTTGAAAAATATAAACAGAGAGGAAACATTCCTTTTCAATAACATACAAATAGATCAATCGAAAACTTTCATATGAAATAAAGCGTTATTGAAATCGTGCATTTATAAATTAAGTGCTAATTTATATTGAAAAGGAAAAGTTTAACCTGACATAAAATTGTGTTTTGTGAATGTAATAAAAATCCAATCTAATCGAAAATAGAGCAATCAAAATATTGTTCGCGTCGATCTTTTCGTTTATAAGCTAAATTTGAATGAAATTTGCGAGTGTAATGAAAAGTCACGATTTTTTGAAAAAAAAGTGTTTTAATCAAAATTTTATGAAATTTTCAATCGTAAAATGCTTTGATGTAATTTACACAGAAATTCAGCTTTAGAAATAATAATTAAGAAAAATAAATAATTTCAGTTCTGATGACATTTTGAAATAGACATTGATGGAAATTTTCGAATCAGTAATCTTATATTTTACTATATATTAATCATAATATAGAAATATTTTGCGTCAAAAAATGAATAAATCTTTTTGTATGTGTCACACACCTATTAAACTAAAAACTGTAGATAAATAAGGGAGACAGGCTTAAAAGGTTCCCGTCGCGAAGGGATTAATGGTTGCATTAAATAACGTTTTACACATTCGCTGCCGATCACGCGCCAGAGCGTGATATGGCGCCAACGTTAAGGGGCCACTCATGCGCCAGCACGTGTTGTGGGGTGATTTCCAATAGCTAGTCACGCGCTGGCGCGGGAAAATCTTTTACTGTTTCTTTGTTATAAAAAGTAAATCGGCTTCTGGGAAAAACCCACTTCTACAGTGCGGCCTTAACTATCATCACATCTTCACGTAAGCGGCAGCAAACGTGCTAAAAATTCAAATCCATTATTGCCATCACTATTTTGAAAAAAAAAATTCTAAATAAAAGCAATGAATCTTGCAGCCTGTGAATGTCTCGAGCGCGACGATTAAGTGGTTAACATTTAAATGCATAGGATAGAACGCGTTCCAAAAAATGCGCAACTCAAGAAATCAGAATTCATAACAGAAAAATCTAAATAGTAAATTTTTCTTTATTTAATTACGAATGGTCTGTCATTAAGTAAAATGAAAATTGCTCTTTTAAATTTCTGGTGAAAATGCGGAATATGTGAATAAAACCCCCAAAAAATCGGGAATACTTATGGCATCGAAAATGATACAATATGCATTTAAAGGTTAAGCAATACTGGAAGAGTTATGTCTTCTTCATTATGTTCTATATAACTCGAGGTCTGATGAACTTGAATGAAACCAGAATGTTTGAAATATTCATGGATTGTCTTACTTTCTTGTCACTTTGCTGTAAACAGTTTGAAACACTACGAACAAAGTGTGCGGAGAAATTTTTTTACAGCTAATTCATTTATACGCACAAAGAACAAGTCCAATGACTAATGATATTTGTCCTCTCTCACATTTCGTAAGTGAATACTCTCTATGTAAATATTCACAGTTAGTAAGTAATGGATTGGATGAGAGAGAAAGCATAGGAAAATCTTAAGAAATTCCACCTTGACTGATTCTGTTCTTCATAAGTGTATGCTTCTTTTTTTATTGAGGTAAACGATTGAAAAAACGTTTCTGCTTTATCTTCTTCAGACTTGAAGTACACAAATGTGTTCCTCCATTCTTTTCCTCATAAAAACTAAACAATTCGATTCTTTTCATTTTTACTTTACTTTTATACAGCTGAATGTTTTTTGCTTTAAAATAAAACCAATAAATGTCAGAAATGATGAATATTACCGCATAAAATAAATGTTATTTACATCCGAGTTTCGAAAATACCATCAAGCCATTGTGGCCAAGAGAGTAAAAAATATTCATGATTATTTAACTTAAAAGCTTTACAATAAAAAAATTTGAGGATTTGCTGATTATTTACTTGTTTAAAGACCTTAATTTTGTTATTGCGTAAATTTATATTACTGATAGTTAAACTGATGTTTTAACAGGATTAGTACTTTTATATCCATATTTGTAAACCTAAATTACCAGTCTCCTAAAGTACTGATTTCATAAAACTGACTCTTTCTGTCATCTATGGTGTCATTTCGATTATGCAAAAGCAATAAATATATATATTTGTAGAGTATATATATTTGTAGGTCTGAAGAGGTTAAGTCAATGACATTTTAGGATATTTTAAACACTTTTGTAAAAAATTTGACTAAGACATTTCTTACTGCTTAATTTCCATGCTTGTAAGATGGATTATGAAAAATAGACAATTATCTTAGACCGTTGGGATATCTGTAGTTGAAAATTATTCAACGAC
The DNA here is from genome assembly GCA_964019185.1 of Maratus speculifer. Taxonomy (NCBI): domain Eukaryota; kingdom Metazoa; phylum Arthropoda; class Arachnida; order Araneae; family Salticidae; genus Maratus; species Maratus speculifer. The sequence goes on from OZ025303.1 coordinate 130,324,027, forward strand.
GTAAAATCCGGAGTTTATTTACATTAAAATTGCATACAGAAAATCGGGACTTTAAAAAATTGACGTGATAATCAGAGTAACAACCGAGTGTCGGGATAGGGATTTCTGACTGGATTATGACATTTTCTTTATGATCACCCTGTTCATGGGATGATTTTCTGTTCTGAATAATAAAGGGACAGTTTATCTTTTCAACAATTTTTTTGTTTTTAAAAACATGGTTCAAATACTGAACTCCCTTTATTTCAATGTTCAATGTCCAGTAAATTTTGAAAAAAAAAAAAAGTGCACATTTTATTTAATTTTTAAAACAGTTTAAAAATATCATTTAAAAAAATTCCTGTTACTTTTTTGAATATTCATTTTTTGTACAACGTTTTTCATAAACATTTTTAAATTCATATTACACAAGACTGGGCATGGATTTTTAGATACATCTAATATTAGATTTAATTTATATTTTTTTACTGATATACACAGGGAAAAATGATAAAATATAACATATCTTCATATAGTTTATTTTTTAAAAAAATAAAAAAAATTCAAAGACTAATATTATGGATAGATTTGTCACGTACATGATAAAGAATATACACACAAAAGTTTAAATCTCTATTTAAAATGCTACAAAGAAAGTCTTAGTATTTTTAAAAAAGGAAAGTGACAACAATATGAACATGGAGGAAAAAACATTTAAAATTTTAATTTGTATGGATAATTGCGCCGGGCATATTAACACAATTTACAATGTATTGCTACATAATTGCCATATGGATGTCAAAATATTCATAATGAAACAAACTTTCATTTAATATTAAAAAAATAAAACCAACTTCTTGACAAATTTTCAGATAAAATGTCAGTTTAAAGAAAAAGAATTATTACTTTGATTTATACACCTTATACTCCATTCACTACTCTATGTTTTTAATTTACTCTTCAAAAGAAAATACCTTATATTCCAATGCCATAAATTTATTCGAATTGATCCAATGGGGTTTAAGTCGATTTTATTAGATTTAAGCAGCAAACGGAAATGAAAATATTCAGGTCGAGAGGGCTTCCAAATTCCAATATAATATAAATAGAATCGTTTAAAGAATTTCCCCCTTTCAATCAAAAGAAGATATCTTAAAATCGGCGCATCAGAATATTGAATGTAAGCATGTAAAGATGTTCTTGATTCTTTCGTAAACATAAACATGAAGCGTTTTCACACAAACATGAAATAAAGTTTCGTTGCTATAAATACGAAAGATTCAATTACTCAACGAAAAATTTCTTGAATTCCTATAACTAGTAAATTTGATTCAAATTTGATTCCATCCAAATGTTTATTTATGACAACATTAATAACAGGTTTTACCCGTGTTCGAGTTAACAAATTTCGAAATTATATACATAAACACATGTGTATAGATTTGATCGGAGTTTGTGTAAAGAGATTGAATGTTATATTTTAATTCCAAAAGGTATTATATACGTGGGGTTATCGTTCAGTCTTAATTACAGGCGATTATTTTTATCTTTGATTCGCACTGTTGGTTTTAAAAAATGCATTCCATCACATATTTCTCTTGCAAATGTTCTCAAATCGTATATAAAAGATGTCTGTCATGAAAAAACGGTGGGAGGTAGCGTTAAAAAATATTAGAATGTAATTGAAGCTTTATGATACCCCCTCCCTCCCCACGTATAAGATAGATAGATGTAACACGTATCTCTTTTATGAAAACAATTAAAAAATAATTTTATTCCACATAACTATAGATGTAAAAATTTCTTTATTATTCCAAAGTCTCACCAAGACAAAAATGTTTCCTACTAGAAATTTTACTTAATCAAAAATTTCAAAATGATCCTTAACAATGCGAATAATGTAAGCATGGTGATGGACCTCCTAGTTGAAAAGACAACTTTATATCCAGGTTAACAATGTAAGCCGTGTTGCATGGGCTTAGGGAGCCATAAGAGAAATTAAAAATAATGTATAGTTGTGGCAAGCCACAGTTAAGATATATAGATTAGCTAGCATAGAATAAAAGATAGAATAAAAAATTTGAATTAAAGAAAAAGAAAAATAAAGAAAACGAAAAACTTAAAATGTTCGTAATGTTCGAGAAGCAAAGGACGAAAAAGCTACTGAAGGGATGCCCCAACTAGAAAAAAAAAAAAAAGAGACTCTTTTCAGAGACCATACATTTTTAAAAAAACAAAAAATTGTAAAGTTAGTTAACACTAACAGGCTAACATTTTTCTTTTTTTCTTTTCTTTTCTTTTTTTTTTTTTTTTTTTTTTTTTACAGGAATAAGACATATTTCCTTGTATATATTTTCCTGTTTGAAAGAGGCCTTTATTAGATCAGACTCTGGAATAATTAAAAGATGTTGGCTTCAATGCACATAAGTTTTAATAATAATAAAAAATAATAAAAAATAATAAAAAATAATTAACTACGATTTTTAATCCGCTAAAAACTGTTAATGGTAATAGCATTTTTAGAATCTCTCAACCCTTTTCCTTCTTTTTTCTTTACTGTTGCAGTTTGACGTCAAGAGACAAAATAAAAATGATCTATTATTTTTCTCCTTAATAAAAGCTTTTTTTAAATGTCATCTCGCGTTGAATATAAACCTAACATAGAACTAAGAGTGTACATATGCCATATTTTGCTAATATCAAAACAATTTTTTGGAGAAAATTAAGAAATTTTCGTCAATAGTAATAAGACGAACATATAGGGGAAAGTAGGACAAAATCGGATACCATAAGTGTTTATAGGTCTCAAACAGAATCAAATAGGAATACAAAATCTGGACACCGTTTTAATATTAAGTGAATCTTTGTCTATGATAAAACATGTTCTTTTGGATAAAAAATATAATTGACTATCTTAAAAAATACCTTTTTAAAGAACTATACAAAAATTCGGTTTTACCCCACTGGTTGGGTAAAACCGGGTATCCATTCAAAACTCTTGGAAAACTTATTTTATTCAAAAACATTCTTGTTACATGAACAAAACGATTTTCTTCCATTTTTCAAAAATAAATCTGTAGCAATCTTTCTTCATTTTTGTTATAGATGAGTTTTGTTATAGATTTTGCTCCACTTCTTGCGCTCTAGAGCTGTTCGCAGATATATGCCACCAGTTCTATAACCAAAAATTAAAGTTAAAATTTTCTAGAAAAAGAACTCGGAATCTCTAAACAAGAAATCAATCCGATATTAGGAATTATGCTGCGTAAGTCATTGTCGGAAATGACGCTAATAGCATAGCATGGCTGCGTACGTCTTACACCTTAAGAGGTCAAAAAAATCGTTAGAAATTGACTAAATAAATAATATTAAAATTAACCTGGATTTGAATTCGACTTGAATACGGATTTTAAAAAGGTTTTAAAGCCGTGTAGCATATAATCAAAATAGTTTTTGTGGCAAATGTTTTAGTTTCTAGATATTTATCTGATTATTTTTTACGTGTAATAAAAGCTTGTCTTTACAGAAAAGAAAAAATGCTTCAAAGAAAATACTAGTAATTCTTTTAAACAAAAAAAAGATTAAAATAATTTTTACACAGTTTCAACTTTAGAAAAAAGCATTTAAGAAAAAATAAATAATTATCAATACCTTTGATATTTTGGAGTAAGACAAAAACGTTCTCAGGTAAAAGCGTTTTTAGCATCTTTTTCTCCATCTTTCTTCTTTATCTTTATTATTGACGGTTCTCACGCCGAGAAGCAAAATAAAGAAAGATTTCTCCTTTTTCCACCTTAATGAATGCTTTGTAAAGGTCTTAAAATATAAAGCTGATTCAGGAGTACGCATAATATACATTATTCTAATTAAAAATAATTATATAAGAAAAGTGCTGAATACATTTTCGTCATTAGTTTAAATTATTCAAAAATTTGACTATACAGAATGATTATAAATTCATGGTACAAACTTAAAGGTTTGGTACAGGACAGTGTTATAAACATTTTACGATATAGGAATGTATGAGCACAAGCGACGCGTTGAAGTGCTAACATCAGGAGGCCAATGCGGTTTTTTTTAATTTCAAAATTTCCCATTCATACCAGAAAATACCATGGAACTATTAATGAAGAGGAACTGACATATCCTTAAAATAGTGAAGCTTCAACTGTAACCGCTTTCGGGGGGTTTTATTACTATCGAATCGAACTTTAACCAGTAAAATTATGCAGAAAACTTCTCTTTATTTAAATGGCTCACTATTAGAAATCTTTAATCAAAAAGAATTATAAAGACTAATATTCACTTTTACTGGTAAGAGGTTACTTCTGTGGTAATAGATCAGCCACATTGTGACAACCAAAACTGTGTCAGTAAATAGATTATAACACTTCGCCAAACTGACACCAGTTTAAAGCAATAGAATTTCGTTACCAAATTTGTCAGAGCAATTTTTAGTCAATAAGGCTCTAAAATAAGACGAAATTTTCTAGTTAAGATTACTGGTGAGAGATTTCACAGGCGGTAATCAGAAGTTGTAAATCTGATTAAATAAAACAGCCGTCATCTTGTGACAACCAACTCAGTTACTTCACTCGCGACTGATAGACAATAGACTATATGTCTCCTCCTTTTAATTCATAACTCCATTGAAAATACCTATACTACTCTTTTCTTTATTTAAGACAGGCGTTTATTTAAAGATGTAAAATTTTCCTTGAAAATTTCCGGTGTAAGTTCGAAATTGCTGTATAATAATGATAATGATAATAATAATAATAATAAAAATAATAATACCCCCTCCCCCTTCATCCATCCGCAAAATTGGCAAGTTTGTCAAGCACGGAAATACATAAATTCCCGTGTTTTTTTTTATTAAAAATTTTCGATATACGTGTGTTCTTTTGTTTGTTAGACACGTGCTTCTATACATGCATAGCTAATTAATAATTATGTATTTTTATGTACAAATTAATAACTTGAAATATATCTGGACATTTTCGTTTTCGTTTTCTGCGAAAATTAGATGGATTACCGAAATTCAGCTTCGGTTTTTGTTTCGGTGTTAAAATCCTGTTTCTGCTGATCCTTAATTGAAAATAATTTCTTTTAAAAAGTGGTGCTGCCGGTCAAAAAAAAAAAAAAAAAAAAAAGAGTGAGATATGCCAGTGTCAAAATTGTTGAAATAACAAAAATAAATAAATAAATAAATAAATAGTAATAATAAAATAAATAAAGTACTTAAAAAGGACAACTAAATAGTTAAGGTCTTGATTAGTTATAGAATGCCTTTACAGAAAAGAATATCGCGGCATACGGACAATAGAATTTGATTGCTCGTGTCGACTTTGAACCAAATCTTGCCTATATTACAAACATTACATATTATTTACAAACATTATCGGCAAACATTGTAGTCTTCTCCAAATTACACATGTAACAAATTCGAACACCCAGCATAATACAGCTTACATGTTTAGGCTTTGCTCAAGGTTTTTTTCAAGACAAAAAGTAATATTCTATAGTTGTTGTGCAGTTTTTTTTAACTTAGAAATATCAATTCTTACGTGTTATTTCGTTCTTCGTGTTTGTTACGTGTTAAGTTTCCTTTTCATGCAGGGAGCTGAACGTGTACCTGTAAATTTTGACCAATTTACTTGTTTCAGAAATGCGCGGAATATACAATGTTTCAGGTATATCAAAAATAATTTATTTTTCGATATGGAGCGCTCTTAAAGCTGAACTTTTTTCATCGTTAAAGCAATGTTTTAAAGCAAAATATAAATACAAAATGCAATTGTGTAAGAAAAATTTCCTTTTAATAATAATAATAATAAATTTTGGTGTAATTTTCGCTAATTTCTTATAATAAGTTTTCTAGGAAGATTTTACGATTAAATAAGACGATAAAAAATGTTCATAAAAACTATTGAAATAAACGTGCGCAAATTGGATAACAGGTTCCTCTACTGGTGCGAACCCTTTTATATATATATCCAAGTTAACCCAGAATAATAATGATCATAATAATAAAAATATTTTAATTTATAAATACACGATTTCACACCAGAAAGTATTAATGGAAAAGTTAAAATAATTTAATTTTTCCCCTGGTTTTTGGCATTTGACTGGCTCTTCAATAAGTTCTTAACATTGTCAAAGATTACAATGCTGTGCAGTAATGTTAAAATACGACTCTCGTGTCGTAGCACTGACCACAGATGCCTATTCGCCCTCCTTTTAATTACAAAATGTCCGATTCATACCAGAAATTTCCGAGAAAATCCGTTAATAAATTGAAGGAAAAAAAATAGGAAAGAAAAATGAAAAAAAGAAAATTAAATAAATTTAATGACAACCATTTAATTGTTACCTGAAGTAAGAATTCTTTTTTCAATGTTCGCGGTATGAAATAGAAATATTTGAATGAAAGAAAAAGGTTTAACTGGCAACCCTGGCGTGCACTCGTAAGCTAATGTTAATCGAATTGCAATGTTCTTTGCAAATTGTCCGATTGCATTTAAAAATTATTTTTTTTAATGTATGGGATATCTGAGATCCATCACAAGGGATTTTTGTACTTTTTCACTTTAGATTGAATTTTTATTTTTATTTTTATTTTTATTTTTCTGAGTACGTCTTCAATTTTGCAGGCTTTTCCGAAATTTTTCCACTACACATTAATAAATTTTTGCTGTAAAACATTTCAAAATTTACAAAAAATAAAATAAAATAAAATAAAATAAAATAAATTTTCTTATTTTTTTTAAAGTCCGAAATTTAATATTATGTTTTTATTTATAAAATATAAATTATTTGATGCCTGATAATTTGATATAAATATCTTAAATAGAAGAGACATAAAAATAAAAATTATTATTTTTAACAGATGTATAGGGGTAAGCGAAAAAAATTAAATATTTTTTTCACAGCATTGTAGCGGAAAAAGGACAAATTTAGAGACCAGAGGAGTTATAAAAAAGGAGAAATTAAGAAAATTATTTACATCTTTCAATCACGAACAGGAATTGAAATTCATGAAAAAAAGCAAAAATCAGTCCTTTCTTATTAATTTTTATGATTATCAAAGTAAATGGAATAGATTACAAATTTTCCAAATAAATCTATGTTTCGATACTAGTTATAGTTATAACAACAAATTCCAACAATCCTCAACTCTCATAAATCAGGCTGTGAACACCTTCTAATAATTATATTTAAAAAATCAAAAACATCTTCGAACAAATTACCCTATCGGCATTGGGGGAGACAGGGATGTAGTCGTAAAAATAACAGAGGATATATGCACTAAGCAGAGATTATACGCTGAAGGCAGGGGGTATACCAGAGGATGTGTATACTATAGATTTCTTGAGAAACATAAGGTATACCGTGTTCCTATAAAGAATCCAGAATATATACGGTGTACACCCTCGTATACTCTCCACATCCCTGGGAGGGGGAGAAAATCAATAATTGTCTACTTACCCCATTTTAATACTTTCCAACAAAATTGAAAAATAATTGTGAAATCGCTTTTTCGAGGCTCCCAAATAGTCCGCCAAGTGAACATCAGAATTCTCTTAGAAAATTTTCATTTTAGATTTGTCTTGCAAATTGCCAAGGAACCACCTTTGGAAGTTGATTCTAGCGTAAACGTATCATGAAATTTTATGTTAAAAAATACTGATGTTCAGTTCGCGGACCATTTGGGAGCCCTGCTTTTTCAGTCCGCCTCTCCGTCTGTCCATGCTTTAACTCACGTAAATATATTCGGATTTCTATTACAGTGAAATATTTTAATGATGCTTACCATGGCATGTTTGGTATGTTACATGAAGTGTGTATCATCAAAAGTTCATTTACAGGGTTACTCAAAAGAATTTCGCTGCATTATGTTACATGGGAAAATATTTTCAGAGTATTTTAATGACATTGCGCTATTTTTAAATGTTGAAACTGATATAAATAACCGAATTTCACTACAAGATGCTTATGATATAATAAGGTATTCATAGCATTTGTAGTTCATTTACAGGGACGCACTAAACTAGTGATGCACAACCTTTTTGCCAGAAAATCGCTTACCATCACAAAATTTTAAAAGTGACGTTTGATTTATTTAATAGCAAAGTATCTGTTATTACTATAAGGAAAATTATTCTGCATGAAAATAGTGGTATCTTTGTGGTCCTGGGCCACAGGTTGTGCATCCCTACACTAAACAAATCGATTACATTACAATTTTAAACTGAGATACGTATTTCCTAACTGAACAAAATTTTTTCATGCATGTTTTTAACAAATACAAATCTGTATATGTTACAACAAATCTGTATAAATGAGAGCGCTCCGACCAAAATGACCGATTACTACCACTAAATTTTATTTAAAATTCTGGTGTTGCTTAATGACAGAATTTCTGAGAAGTTATAAACCAAAGTATGCTTTTAAAATTTATTGGTAGTAATCAGTCATCTGGGTCGGAACATTCTCATGCCTGCATATAGGATGCTCAGAAATTCAGATAATTTTCAGATTATGGACGAGAACATCTGAAATTGAGTTTTCAATTAGGCATAATATTTTAACTTATTAAATTTATTACATTACTTATTTTTGCTACATTTTTATGAATGTGTTGAAAAGTGTATTATAATCTGTGCTTGGCGCATGATTTTTTTTCTCTTGTTCTATTTGTTTTTAAATTCTCATATGTAACCGTGTCAACTGTTATTTTCTTACTATTTAAATACCTTCATTTATTACTTTGACCACAAAATCATTGCAAAATTTCACGTCAAAATACAATTAATTAAAAGCAATTTCCTTCAGAAAGCACTTCAAATATCACTAATCTTTAATATACATATAATTACTTGATTGAAGATTAAATTATTAACAACCGAAATTATTTATTTATTTATTTATCAGCTCTTATAATTAAATCTTCATTATTAGTTTTCCATTTCTGAAGCCGCTTTTAAGTTCCTCCCGTCTCCTATTTCATCTGCGCATGCTTCTTGTGAAATTGAAATTCCCTGACTTTTAGCAGAAAGCAGATACCACTTGTAGTTCGATTTAGACGGACTTCGCGAAAACACATGATAGCCGCAAAGAGCTATAATCTTACCGAAAAGTATAAGGAAAAGGATGAAAGATAGAAAAAAGCCGTGAAGTTGGATTAAAGTAAGTTTTGGTTGTTCTTGTTATTATTTTACCACTTGTAAGATTTCTAAAGAAATTATTTCTAACCAGTATCTGACATTCTTATTGTAAAAACAATTATATTTAAGTAGAAAAATGACAGAATTTTTGATTTATTTTTTATGTATATATATTTATTTTTACAACACATGTTTTTAACTTGTGTTTAACATACTTTATGCTAAATTAAATTATGTTTAAGTTGAAAACTGTGCCAAAAGCACTTTTTGTAAAATGAAAATATGTTTAAGTAGAAAAATTAATTTAAAATCAGAATTCGTAATTAATTTTTTTATGTATATATATTTATTTTTACAGCACCTGTATCTTCCACTGCGTTTGTTAGAAAATTTGGATTATTGTAAAGCAGAGCGCATAAGAAACGCATCTATTTCTAGCCAAGAGGCTAAAATTTATAATAAACAAATAAACAAAGTTGATAATATTTTTTTAAATGCTTAAAGAAACAGTTTTAAACCTGAATTTTTTAAACGCATCTGGGTTTTAATAGATATTTTTAAAAATACAATTGTGTTTTTTTATAAAAAGTAGATAAGAAACTTTTGAAAAACAAAAACAAAACTGAAAATTCTAAATGATTGATTATAAAATACTTCCAAAAGATGCTTAACTGTCGTAAATTAATGTATTTATATAGATTTCTTTGAATTTTTGCCTGTTATTTAAAAAATTATTTAGTATAAAATATCCGAAGAAATAAATTGAAATCATTCCGAAAAGTATCGGTAAAGGATGAAAGATTGAAAAAAGCAACCGTGAAGTTAAATTTAAGTAAGTTTCTATTGTTGTTTTACTTATTGCGGCATTTGAAAGAAATTATTTCTAACTATTTTCTAACACCTTTGTAGTAAAAATAATTATGTTTATGTGAAAAAAATCCTTTAAAATCAGAACTTTTAATGTAATTTTTTTAATGTATATGAGTTTATTTTTAAAACACATGCTTTTTGAAAAATTAGCTATGTTTAAGTAGTAGAATTAAATTAAAATCAGAATTTTTACTTAATTTTTCATATATATACTTTTATTTCTAAATTACAAGACTTTAACTAGTGCCTAATGCATTTTTTTGTCAAATTAAATTATGTTTAAGTAGAAATGTTATTTAAAAATCAGAATTTGTAATGGATTTCTTTTGTACATACGTTTATTTTTAAAGCACAGTTATCTTCTACTATATATAATAAAATTTGAATTATTGTAAAGAAAATATAAAAAATAACGCATTCATTTCTAGCTAAAAGGCTAGAATTTATAAGAAACAAATTAATAAAAGAATAAATAAAGTTGTTAACCCTTGGTACTTCGTTGTCTCCGCTGCGGAGACATCATCTTTCCTTGCAAAATTCGTTTTTGTCAGTAATAAAGGAAAATAAAATTTGCCTTATTTAATCTGAGCTTTTTTGAAATTATGTACTTGAAGGAAACTTCTTTTAAAAAAGTGGTGCTGGCCAAATAAAATTTGTGTAAGAGACGCCGGTGTCCGAAGGGTTAATATTATTCAAATGCTTAAAGAAACAATTTTAAATCTAATTTTTTTAAGTGGATTTAATTTTAATAGAAAATCTTAAAAATACATTTATGTTTTTTATGGAAAAAAAAATAAATAAAAAACAATGAAAAATTTAAATGATTGGTTATAAAATACTTAAATTTCGAAAATTAATGTATTTATTTACATTTTTTGGAATTTTTGTCTGTTATTTTAAAATTTATTTAATCATAGCTGCCAACTTTTACTCATTTTTGCTACCACTAAAATTGTACAGAGATTATCAATTTGTTTAATCTTAAGATTTCGGCGATTAAAAAAGAAAACATTTACTATAAAATTTTTGTGGTAGGAAAAATGCGTAAAAGTTGGCAGCTATGATTTAATATAAAATCTTCGCGTATCGTCTACTGCGTACATTATAAAATTTGGATTATTGTAAAGCAGGGCGCATTAATAACTCATTATTTTCTAATCAAGAGGCATAATGCATTCTTATAAACAAATAAATAAATGAATAAATAAAGCAGTTAATAATTTCAAAATGCCTAAAGAAACAGTTTTAAATCTGAATTTTTGAAATGCATTTCAGTTTAAAGAAATATTTTAAAAAATACATTTATGTTTTTTAGACAAAAAAAAAAAAAAAAAAAAAAAAACAAAGGAAGGAATTTTTTTTTTTTTTGGAAAAAAGGAAAGAAATTTTTTTTTTGAAAAAAAGTAAAAAATTAAATTTTTAAATGTTTAGTTATAAAATACTTCCAAATGATACTTTTGTAAATTCCGAAGAAATAAATTGAATTTATTCCATAAGGATGGGGAAAAGGATGAAAGATAGAAAAAAACGGGAAGTTAAATTTAAATAAGTTTTTGTTGTTGTTCTTTCTTTTTTACCTCTTGTGATATTCTTAAAGATATTATTTCTAAGTAGTATCTAACATTCTTATTGTAAAAACAATTATGTTTAAGTAGAAAAATTAATTTGAAATCAGAAATTTTAATTTTTTTCTATGTATATGCATTTATTTTCAAAGTACAGTAAAACCTCTAAATAACGGACACCTCGGGAACACAGGAATTGTCCGCTATTCGGAGGTGTCCGTTATTGGGAAAACCTCAGAGATACAAAAATGGCTATGAAATGCTTAATATTTCATTAATTGACATTTGTATGTTCTAAAACATCTATTATATGATAAATGAGAATTTAAAATTATTTTTTAAGCAATAATATTAACTTAAATAAAATTGTGCACACCTTTAACTGCTGTTTATTACATTGTTACTAAAAAAAAAAAAAAAAAATCTGTTACAAAAGTTTACTTTTGCCTGCGATTACGTGTAATTTATTTTTCAATGTGATGTTATTGGTCATTATAGAGTTCCGAACGGGGATAGGGATTACACTTTTTGTTCATTAAAAACATAAAATCACAAAATCTTCTAGGGGGACATAGACATTTGAATGCTCTGGGAGCTGTCCCTCCCAGGCAACTCCCTGAATCCAACAGTGAACGTAAAGGAGAAATTTCCTCAGCCCATCCTCTGCATTTATCTGTGATCACAAAATTCGTGACACATTGCCCTGATAAATTTAGAGACCGTTTTACTTTTTTTTTCTTGTTAAAAAATACTTTTTCACCCTTTATCGTCGAAAATAGTGTCCGCTATTTGGAATGTCCGTTATTCAGAGGTTAAACATACAAAAATTTAGGTTTTGGGAATGGGGATTGGAAAACTGTCCGTTAAATAGAGGTGTCCGCTATTCGGGAGTGTCCGTTATGGAGGTTTTACTGTATATACTTTTAATCAGTGTCTAGCAAACTTTTTGTAAAATTAATTTAAACCCAGAATTCGTATTTAATTTTTTATGCATACAGGACCCGACTAATGCATGACCCTGCCGGGCAATTGCCCGGGGGGCCCACCACTTTAGGGTCCCTCCATGAGAATAAATAAGACTTTCACTAAAAAGTGCGAAATGGTTAAAATTAGCCAAAAGGGATCAAAATTCATATTAAAAATTTAGGTAGGCAAGAGTAGTCCTCCTTCCTCTCTTTACTTCCAACACTCCAATCATCTATGCGAAAAACAAACTACATTAGAAAACTTATTATTAAAGTTTTATTATAACAACTTAGTATTCTATCGTTATCAAAAGTAATTATTTATTAACGTTTTCCTCTTAGCGTGGCCAGTTAACCCCTTAACGCGCAGTGTTGCCGAGTCGGCAACACCTAAAGTTCCCCCTGTTTAGAGACACAAAAACTCCGTAAATATTTCAAAAACAACTCTAATGGCTATTTTAAATCTTTCTTATGAGTTCTAGATGGCAGCACCACAGAGATCAAACTCTACTGTTTTTAAACAATAGGTAGAATGTTTTACTGTAATACGCGCTTCACAGCAACGCTCTTCTCACTGCGCTTATCAATGCTTTACTTATGGGAGGTTACCACTTCGGCAACAGCTGTATAATTAAAATGGTTAATGCAATCTTTACAAAACAATACCTGTGTACTCCTCTAGGCCTAAATAGATTGCCTAATTTTTTTCCCCTTTAAATTCCAACTTTAAAGGGTAGTGCGCCGGAAAGGGTTAAACCCAGTGACATTTTCTTTTAGCCATCTTGTAATGTACATGGATAAGCAGAGAAAAAGTTTGCAAAGCGATACTTCTGTCAAACAATGCGTCATTTTTGCTATAATTATCCTGTTAGTACTTTTTTTTAAAGTTGTGACTATCTTTTTGTGATGCCCTGCATACAAATATGAACTGCACGGAGTACAAAATTTATACAAACATACCATGCGTATGATGTTTAATATTAGCCATTTCCAAATAATTTACGAAAAATTCTATCAATAGACAGAAGGAGGCTCCCCCAGAATTATACTTGCCCCCCCCGGTCCCATAGCCTTAGTTGAGTTCTGTATGTATATGCATTTATTTTTAAAGAACTGCATGTAAACTGCTCTTCTACTGCATGTATTATAAAATTTGGATTATTGTAAAGCGAGCACATACATAGCGCATTTATTTGAGGCCAAGAAGCTAGAATTTATAATAAACAAATAAATAAATGAATAAATAAAGCTGTTAACATTTTTAAAATGCTTAATGAAACAGTTTTAAATCTGAAATTTTTAAATGCATTCTAATTTGAATAGACATTTTAAAAATACATTTAAAAAAAAACCCTGAAAATTTCAAATGATTGGTTAAAAAATATTTCTAAATGATACTTAATTTTGTAAATAAATGGAATTATGTTAAATTATCGTAAATAAATGGAATTTATTGAGATTTCTTGAAATTTTCGTTTGTTATTTAAAAAATTATTTAATATAAAATGTCCGAAGAAATAAATTGAAATCATTCCGAAAAGGATGAAAAATTGAAAAAAGCTGTGAAGTTAAATTCTATTTTTTTTTCACTTTACTCCTTGTGACAGTTAAAAAAAAATATTTCTAAATACAGGCTGGCGATGGCGAGTGGTTAGAAAAAAATACAGTCAAAAAAAAAAAAAAAAAAAAAAAAAAAAAGAGGAAACTTCCAGTATTTTTTTATAGAAAATAATTCAAATAATATAAAGGGATTAAACAAGGCAACTTTTCCTTTAACCCTTTGAAGGGCACAGCACTTCAATTTGGAAAATACTGAAATGATTGATCGACACCAGAATTTAAAAACACATTTATTTTAAAACAGTTAAAAGCTTTTCTTCGTGCATTTGATAAAATTAAGATTTTTATTTCAGAATTCTGGTGTCGATGTAGCATTTCACAATTAAAATTAAGTGAGACATATTTTATCCCACCACCCTTCAAGGAGTTAATCACTTAATTAATTTTCTTGCACATCCTACGGGCATAAAAGAGTTTGCTTGATCCATCACTTAAAATCATCACTTCTTGATACCGCAAAAATTTTTAAATACCAATTTCATATCACATAAAGGCGAAAATGGTTAAACTAAATATTTTGAATATTTTAGTTTAAAAAAAGTGGTATCTGTTCCATAAATAAATAAATAAATAAATAAATAAATGAAGAATACCGATATTTAACTCTATTTTAACTGTGATTTCCCCTCACCACTAAACAGCTTGCATTAGTATCTAATATGCTTACTGTAAAATTCAATTATGTTTTAGTAGAAAATCAGTTTCAAATAAGAATTTTTAGATTTCTTTTATGTATAATTATTTTTAAAACAAGTGTTTCTAGGCAGTCTCTACTATGTATACTATAAAAATGAACCATTGTAAAGAAAAGAACATAATTAATGCATTCATTTCTATCCAAGAAAATAGAATTTTGAAAATAAATTTTAAAAATGCATTTCAGTTTTAATATAGATATTTTAAAATACATTTGTGTTTTTTATAAAATAAAATAAATAAATAAATAAATAAATTCAGAAAGAAAACGAAAATTCTAAATGATTGGTTATTTGAAAGTATTTCGAAATGGATGGGGGTAAAGGATGAAGGATATAAGAAAGACGTGAAACTAATTTTTTATTAATTTTTTTTTCTTTTTACCTCTTGTGACATACGACTAGTATTTAAACGCAATTCTTTTCAATTTCAGTTATATTTAAATGTAAAAAAAAAAAAAAAAAAAAAAAAAAAAAAAAAAAAAAAAAATGGTTCAAATCAACTTTTATTTTATGTATACCCATTTATTTTCAAAACACGTGCTCTTTAGTAGTTTTCTGCGTACATTATAAAACTGGATTGTGTTTAAGAAAAAAACAAAAAGCATAACAACAACAATTTTTTTTTATTTTCAACAAAGTTTTCGATTTATAACGCGCACACATACACGTGTACACACCCTCATACACACATATATACAGTAGACCCCTCAAATCTTCAACTATCTAAAATCCGCAGATAATTTACGGATGTAAACAATGAAACATTCAGTTCAGATGTAAGGCCAAAATTCGACTTTTTTAGTTTTACGTCAATTCCATATATATTTTAATTTATAATATATGTTTATATTATTGAATTCGTGTTTCTTCACGCAGGAAGAATAATTTATTTCAAAAAAATTCAAAATATTGCTAATATCATTGGTGATTACATTCTTACCAAATATATTTATGTATTAATCAAGCTTTTTTGGTTAAGTCTGATTGAACCTGAAATAAAACTTCCTTATTTTATGATATTGATGTGAATTCGTAATTTACCTTTATGAAGCAAGTTTCATTGTATAATTTAAGAAAATACATTTCATCTTTATAATGAATACTGAATCATACATTACTGATTATTAACTTACCGTTGCTTTTAATATTTTAATCATTTTAAAAATTATCTATATTTTTATAATTTTAGTTTATTACTTACTTTAATATTTTATTATATTGCAAGCATTCATTCTAGTTTCGATTTCATTGTTAATTATATTCAAATTACTGTTTAAAAAAAAGGAAACAAAGCAATGACCAGAAATCTGGCAAATTCTAAAATCCGCACAACCTCTGGTCCCAAGCTGGGATTTTGAAGAAGTCTACTGTATATATTGGGTCGTTCGAAAAGTCCAGCACATAGGGGAAAATTAATTCGTACCGATAAAAATTCTATTATTTAATTATTAGATATTGTTTCCGATATCTACTGTTTAGTAATTTTAATGAACAGAGCTTTTTAGTACAAATGGATTTTCCCAAACGGACACGATTATCCGAGCGACCCAATACATATACAGAGCTGCCAAATATCTGACTTTTTGAACATCAGATTTTTATATAGAAAATGTTTGTTATTTAATTGAAACATATGGGCGATTTAACACTTTCAGATACAGGTAAATTCTATTAGCAAAAATGAGAAATAACTGACTGTCACCGGGATTTACAAACGACTTTTTAGCTCACAGGCCATCATAGCCTGAGAGCTTATGTGTCCGTCGCATATTCACAGTATCCACAAAGAAACTCTTCGGGAGGGTTGAATTCTGATAGGGATTGGCCGACGCGTTTTCACGTAACTTGGCGATAATTATACTTGGCGTAGCGATAGACGCTTCCGTCGAGTTTGATTTCCTTCGGAGCCGAGTACAAAGTAAAAATTTGTGTTTAAAAACTTTTAAAAAGTACAGCTACAGCTTTCAATAAGACACGTTCCATCCAATGCAATGCTGCAAGAGAAAAGTTACTTTGTACTCGGTTCGGAAGGAAATCAAACTCCTCTACGGAAGCATCTATCGCTCGCCAAGTGTGATTATCGCCAAGTTACGTGAAAACGCGTCGGCCAATCCCTATCAGAATTCAACCCTCTCGAAGAGTTTCTTTGCGGATACTGTGAATATGCGTGTCCGTCCGCTCTGTATATACGTTCGTACGTTCGTGCGTAACGCGATAACTCATGATAAAAATATCCGATCCACTTGAAATTTTGTATGCAGGTATATCCTGACAAGGCGCTTCCCTGATTAGTTTTTGGAGTTAATTCGATATGTATAAGAGGGGGAACGGGGAGCTGATGCCCCTCCCCTTAGTTGATATAAATGGGATTTTCATGCAGAATTAAGTTTTCGTTCAAAATTTAGATTAGGATAATTCTGATGAGGCGATTGCGTGACTGTTATTAGGTGTTCATTGAATAAGTATAAATAGGGGGAACAGGGGTTCTAATGCCCCCCCCCCTTAATTTATATAAATGGGTTTTTCAAGCAGAATTTTCAGATTTCGTTCAAATCTCTGATTAGTTTTGGAAGTTTAATGGTTAAGTGTAAAAGAGGGGAATAACTCCTTTTAAATTATATAAATGCTAAATGGGTTTTTATTAAGAACTATCTCATTTGCTCTGAATTTTGGATATAGATTTTTTATATGATAAAGCATGTCTTTGATAGTATAGGAGGTTCAATGATTAAGTATAAAAAAAGAGGAAAGGGGAGAGCTGTTTCCCCTTCTTAATTTTTTTTCGAACTTCCGTTCGTAAGTTTCCGTTAACCCTTGAAAATATAAGGCTTTAATGTACAATTAGTATTTGTAGCCTGTGAGCTCAATGCCATCAGTTTAACTGGGCAGTATTCTTTATTTAGAAATTAAGACTCGCTTAATTCAAGCTTTTATTGTAAAAGTAAAATTTTATTAAAATACTAGCTGACCCGCCCGGCGTTGCCCGGGTCCGTATTAACAATATTAAACGAACTTGAAATTTGTATGATTTTATCATTAACTCGTTACATGCAGAAATGCATTGTCTGAAATACGTAGTCACTGACTGTGTGAAAAATCGGTTTTAAAAACAACAGCTAATATTAAACTCTAAAAATACTCAAAATGAGCAATGAAAAATGCGGGAGGGAATATGTATCCAACGACTGCATGATTTTCGTGTTAAAAAGTTGATATTTACCCGTAAAAATCACTGTTAAGTCACGTAACTAATTATTATTTTCACATACAAATCCCAAGTGAAATATTTTGAATTTCAAACTAATTATATCACTCTTAAATCCGACTATACCATGAATGAAATGGATACACGATGGTAGCTAAAAGATTGGTATATAGTATTATAATTTCAGAGCTATTTAACAAAAGTAAGTGTTATTTTTAATCAAATCTTGCGTAATGTTCACTCTGTGTATAAATTCCTAACCTTAAACTTTTGTACCGTAACCAGAACCTGTCTGTAACCTAACAGCGACTTAACAGTACCCTACCGTAAATTAAATATAACAGAAATGTAACCTAGCCTTCACTTTATTGTAACATATTCTTATTCTAACCATAACATAAATGCAATTTAACTTTAATCTAACTTTAACCTAAATAATATAATAGAAAAAAAACAATTTTAAAAAATTACTATTTCTTCGTAAAATATGCTTCAGCTGTAATTCATTTCTTTCAATTCATTTTTTTAATACAAAATTTCTTCCTCGTGCTTTTGTTTGAGACATTGAAATTTCAGCGATAAACTTTTTAATATTGCAAACCTTTTTTTCGGTTTACTTCGCCTCCACCTATCTTTTTCTCTATGGTGTACAGCAGCTGTGATTTTAAAAAAAATCCTCATTTAAACTGACAGTTTGCCAGTCTATGAATTTTAAAGGTCTGTCCCAGCTTTTTTAATTATTTCTGCGAAAATTTTATGCAACCAATCAACCATAAGAAAATGAAAGGGAAAAAAAGCGAAAAAAGGCGATTTTTTATGAGAGTGATCTTTGGAATTTAATTAATTACTCAGTTAATAAATATAATTTTGAAATTCTGAGCTTCAGGTGCATCAGAAGAGACATTGGTCTACTCTCAAAAAAATTTTGAGCTTCGTACGTGCTGTAGATTTTGCTAGCCATCGCAGACACTCAGACACACACACAGACAGACAGAGCGTTTTGTTCTTTTATTAGTATAGATTATTGGTGCCGTTTGCAAGTTTGGAATTAGAATAATGTATCCCGGACTGGGCACAGTGTGCCAGAAAGGATTAACAGGACATCATTTTCTCTATGATAACGGTGATGTGCAAATGCCGGAGACTTGGGCAATTCTGTATATATATGTCTGTGCGTGTGTGTAAATACCATAAAATCCGACTTATAACGCGCACTTTTAATACCAAAAATAAGATATAAATCTACGGGTAAGCGTTGCACGTCGAATATACAGTCCCTGTCCAAATTATTAGACGCACTCATATTTTCTTGTGTCAAATCCTATTACAAGTTTCATAGAGATATTACTATGCCAATAGTTACAATTGATTATATACATCATCTGTAGGATTATAATAAATTAAAAGCATACCAATGACTTTAAAATTATTTATTTTTGTAAATTAAATTAACAATTGCTAAAATTGTAAAACTTAAAACCTGAAGTTAAAAAAATGTCAATATTTTTTGGAGTCTCCTTTGGCGGCAATTAGTACCTCTATTCTCCATGGCATGCTGTTAGTACAAAATTGAAATGTATCTGGCATATGTGAGTGATGTTTCCAGACAAGGATAAATTTTTCTATGAGCTGTGCTTTACTCGTTATGAGCTCTTTGTCCAGTTTTTTCTTCATTAGCTCCCAAACATTTTCAATGGTATTCATGTCTGATGAATTTCTGGGAGCAGTTCAACACAGGGATATTTTTTTTTTATTGAAAGTAGACCTTGACGGATCGTGCTATGTAACAAAAAGCTTTTTTTGCAAAAATACAAATGGTTCTTCATTTGGAAACCATCATTTAAACTTTAGAATAAACCGATTTTGAAAACCTCTTTATATAGGTCTAGAGAATTGACTAAGAAGTCATAACAAACAAAACCCAGCTCATAGAAAATCTTATCCATATCTGGAATCGTCACCCACGCATACAAGAAACTTTTTAATTTTGTATTAACAGCATGCCGTGAAGAATAGAGGCCGCCAAAACAGGCTCCAAAAAATATTGACATTTTTTTTAGCTTCAAGTTATAAATTTTGCAATTTCAGCCATTTTTAATTTAATTTGTAAAAATAAAGAGATTTAAAGTCATAGGCATGTTTTTTTATTTATTATAATCCTACAAATGATGTACATAATTAATTGCAGTTATTCACACAGTAATATTTCTATGAAGCTAGTAACATGATTCGACAGAAGGAAAAGGGAGTGCGTCTAATAATTTGGCCAGGGACTGTAAAATAATAGATAGTAAAATAAGTAAAAGATGAGCATAAAAAGCACTTTAATAATTAATAAATTTTATAAATAATAGCTTTAATAATTTTTGTTGTGTGAGTTGATTCAATTACGATTCAGTGGGTAAGTTGAAAATATGATATTCTTATCATATTACTAGTATAAAGTGCTTGCATAAAGAAATATTGTTCCTCCCCTCGCTTCTAATTCAGCATATAATTCTTCGAGATTCGGAAAATTTCTTGGAATGATTTTAAAAGGTAAAGGCATCGTATATGTACCTATATGTCAAGATTTTTTTTTTTTTTTTTTTTTTTTTTTTTTTTGTAAAGAAATGGGTGTGAGTATTGTAATTCTCATTGTCTGGGTGAATGTATTAAAAAAATAAACAAGTCGGAAATTGCACGTCAAGTTTAGGAAATGCGGTGCGTTCGTACTACAATGAAGATATTTTAAATACTATTTACTTTTTATTATATAGGAAATAACTTGTAGTAAACCTCAACAATGTATATCAATTTCATAAAATGTCAAATAGCTTAATATTATTGAAACGTACCTCAAACAGTATTCCTCCAATACCATTATGTAATGGAATACTTTTGTGTGGCCCTGTAAATTAGTAAAAAATATTCTTTGCACCCCAAATTGTACAAAATCTATATTTTAGTACATACATCATAGATGCATATCAATTTTATTATGCTCGAAAGAGTGTAACATCTTTAAAATGCTCACGAAACTATTTTTACACATTGGCCGTAATGTAACGGAATACTTTTGATTTTTTTTGTAATTTAACTATACATCCAAGTTTCATAAAATTTGAAATGACAAAAATGTGCAACAATTATATATATTTAAATATCAAATGATTCAGTTTGTTTGTTTTTGCTGTGTTATATGCGGACAGACGGACTGAACGACGACTATAAGTGCTACGTATTTACATAATTACGAACGCACCTAAAAAGTCGTAAGTGCGCGTTATATAATTGATTATTTATATAATTGATCTACCGACTGAAAGTTCAGTGTCAGTCACTGGTCACTGATGTGGCACTGAACGTGTTAAATTATTTTTCTTTTAGGTTGTAATTTAAGATTTCTTTAACCCTTTAACGTTCGTTGGTTTCGCCACGAAACCACAAAATTTTAATTCCGATACGCAACACTGACACCGGTATTTTTATCTAAAAATATCCCTTTTATTTTGTATGTGAAAAATCACGTTTTCTTATTTAGAAATATATTTGTTCTTAATTACCGGTGTCATTCATTTATTTCGACATCTTAGCAATGAAAATGCTATGATCGTTAAAGGGTTAAAAAGAAAATCCTTAAATCTAGTTTGATTGCTACTTAATGTCATGTTTTTTTTTTTTTTTTTTTTTTTTTTTTTTTTTTTTTTTTTTTTTTTTTAAACTAATGCCTTTGTTGCCCGATGCATTAATTATTTTCCAGAAAAATCAGGATTGACTGCAATTACCATTTGATTAGCTTCGTGATCAGATTTAATTATTTGATAATTAATGGACTTAATTTTCTTGTAATTGAAATATTTAATTATTGAAAGAATATGGAGAAAACAACCTTCCTATTTTTTTTCTTGGTTTGGAATTTTCACCTTCCTTCTTCTAATCTTCCTCTCTTGCTGCACTGTAAAAGAAAACAATTGTTAACCCTTAAGGGGACAGAGTATTTTTGAAACCATTTTATTTTGATTGTAATATATATGATAGCACAATACTTAATACTAAACGTTAAATAAAAACATATTAAAAAAATCTTGTAAAACAGCTTATTTTACAAAAATTTTTAAATTAACTTTTTTATAATTTGTACTACTTTTACAAATATGAATTTTTTTTTTAGATTTTTTTTTCCACATTTATTAGAATATACTACATAAAAATGTTCATGGATATTTAGATGTATAAGATTTTACATTTAATATGATTTTTTTTCTATTGTGTATATCACAAAATGTAGGAAATTCGACAAACTCTCAATTGAAATATTTGTTTTAAAAATTGACTATAAACTTGAATGTTAAATCCAAGCTCAAAAACATTAAATACACCATGGAGAAAAAGTAAAAAAAAAAATTCAAATATCTATCTGAGTTAGCAAAAAAGCTTCAATATTTATCGAAAAGGCAAGTTATAATAATATGAACAGGAAGAAAAAACTGTTTAAAGTTTCCATTTGCTGGATGTATTAACGAAATTTACAATTAATGATGCAAAAATAATGACAAAAGGAATACCCGTATGACATCGTTTTTTTCGGACTCGCTACCCGTTAGAAAGTTATCGTTACTCATTACTTTCCTTACTGTTCCGAAATTAGATACATTAGCAATCATCGTACGAACTACAAACTGTATATACCGTACAGATAAGTCTTTAGAAGAATTAGTCTTTAGAAGAATCTGTTATGTGCTGTCATTTGTAAGTGAAACTTACATTTAACTTACATTTAATGAAGTTTCTAAGTTTTACTTAAAAAATGCAAACAAATTACTTGAAAATTTTCAAAACATTTAAGAGAAACGTGTTTCGTTTTAGATTTTAACATTTTAAAAACAATAGTATAATCACTTGCATTATTATTTCGCTATTCTTTGATTTATGTTAAAAAAAATTATTTTTTTCCATTCTTTTTGGTTTTAAAGATGCTAGCCATTCAAATAATATGTAACCTGATTTTGAAAAAGTTGTTTCAGATGATACTGAAGGAGACATCACTGACGGATACTTTTTGCTAAATCTGCAAGCTCTGGGAAACTATCGTATGATCAGAGCCCGATCAGGCTGAAGTTGGGCCCAGGGCCTGTTAAAAAGTTGCGCCCCTTACCTACCCATTTTCGGCGACACTTTCAGAAAAAAAGAAGATCTATTTGATGAGTTGAAAAAGTTGTTTGGGTAAAAAGTGCTTAGGTTAAAAGCTTCTAAAAATTTTATTGAGTCATTCAGAATATTTAAATTTTCGTTTCATATTTTATAAAACAATATTATTTGAAAAGTATTTAATTAAGGAAAAAAATAACCACATAATTTGTGGGTCCCTGAAATTGGTGGGCCCAGGGCCGAGGATCCGGAGGCCCGTGCATTAATCAGGCCTGAGTATGATCAATGGCGGATCCAACGGTGAGGTCATGGAGGTCATGACCCTCCCCTCCCCCGTTTGAACTAGGGGCGTATGAAGAGAAAACTGCGTCTAGGGCAAAGTTTCACTTTGTCGCCCCGTCCACTAGCTTTTTCTACTGGCAGGCCAAAAAAAACCGTTCGTAGAATGAATTACGTGTCCTCTAAATTTTCACGTTCGGGACTACCGTCCCTTTCGCACGGTGCTGCCCTGAACTGCAGAAATATTCTAAAAATTACTAAAACTAAGTATACCTTAAATCCTTACCCCCCCCCCCCTCCCCGTTCAATAATGCGAAACTTTCTGATTCTGTAAAGGTCTACTCAAATCAAAATTAGATACTTTCTGACACGTTTGTGAAAGCATTTCTAATCTCGAGAAATTCTCGTGTGTACTTGTTAGGAAACTATGTGATTGAAGAATCTTTTCCATTTTTAAATAAAGGCGAATTTTCAGATAAAACTTAAAAAAAAAATTCCATGAAATTCAGCATTTTAAACTAAATTTCCAGACGCGAGTGCTAATTGCTCCCTCATGACGACCTTTCTATGGTTGTCAACTCCTAAAAATTGTCGTAAAATTCTAACTTAACAACTTTTCTAAATCATTCTTTTGCATTTATGAGAAAATGAGAAACATTTCAATTTCTTCACATCTAAATGAAATCTGTGTAAATCACTA
Source organism: Maratus speculifer (assembly GCA_964019185.1). Taxonomy (NCBI): domain Eukaryota; kingdom Metazoa; phylum Arthropoda; class Arachnida; order Araneae; family Salticidae; genus Maratus; species Maratus speculifer. Next base: position 130,348,205 of record OZ025303.1, read on the forward strand.
TATTTTTAGAAATACTTATGCAGTTTTTTTTTTTCGTATTTTCATGCACTTTAAGATTATTTTACACAATACTTATCCATGATGGGTAAGTATTACGGTGATCCTCAACGACTAATTTTTGATAGTGGTTGTATTATATTTTCATAGATAACTAGTCAGATGTGGCAATCCCAAAACTTTTTTCTATCTTATGCATGTCTGTACTTCCCGAAAAATACAGCATAACAGCGCCATCAGTTAGGTCGTTTAAACCAAAATAAAGACAGGAAAAACATATGTCAATTTATAACTGAATCTGAAGTTTGATGAAAATCCGTGCATTAGTTTTTGAGATAGAATTATTGAAAAAAAAATCTTAATGATGTACACCAAAAACTAATCAGGATAATTTTTTTTTTAATCAAATACTAACTGAATCGGAAGTTTGATGAAAATTCATGCATTAGTTCTTGTGATACATTTACTACGAAATCGTGAAAAATTAAACATTGCAGCGCCATCTATAGGGCTATTTACATTAAAAACTAAAGTCTTGTCAGTCTTGTTTTCTCATTAGGGGGTCTGGGACAAATTTTAAAATATTTTTTATTTATTGACTAAAATTTTGATTTTATTTTGTGTTCATTAACCATATTATTTATTAACAAAATCACGTGATAAAACTTCTCACAACTTTTTAAAGAAAATTTAAAATTATAAAATTATTTTAAAAAATCGCCAGTTGAAATCGTTATATCTCGAAATGTTACTTGTAGAATTTCATTTTTTTTTCATTTAAATAAGCAAAAATATATTAGCTTTAATTTTGATCCAGAACAAAAATATTAATTTAAATAAAAATTAAAAATATTTAAATTAAAAATTTGAAAAAAAAAGATGATTTAACTAAAAAAAAATCATATCTTTAAAAGTAAAAATCTTTTTTCAGATTTGCTAAATCAAACTTAAAGTAGATCAATTGAAAAATACATGTTCCAAATTTGGACCATTTATCTTTAGCGGTTCTTGATTTATAACAATTTGAATAGGAGAAACGGTGAAAAAACCACCGTGAAGAAAAACACATTTTCAAAAGATGTCGTTTTCATGACAACCATTGAATGAAAGCCTAGATTTTGAAAACAAATCAAAACAAATATATATATATATATATATAATGTTCCAATTAAGACAGAAAAAGATTTAAACATCATCTTAAGCAGGAAAAAAAATGCAATTTGTGTCCCGGACTTTTTAAAGTAAATTAACCCTTTCGGGTCTGGTGTACTATTAATAATACATGTATTTTAATGGATAAATTATTTTGTTTTAAGAAATACTTTACTACTGCTTGTTACTACTATTTACATGTAGTAACATTAGTATTATGTCTATGCATTTACTACATGACTTCATTTATGTTTAGGTATTTAATAATAACAAAAATAATAATTTTTTGTTTATTTCTCTTCGCGCCGTTTGTGTTTCTCTGATTTTAACCATATATTTCACTGTTTAAATTTAAAATGAAAGTTACTTTCCTGAAAGAATATTGTGTAATAAAGCAGTAAAAGTTTTAGAAATTTGTAATATAAGTTAAATCTTATTGTAATATGATATTTTCTAAACGTCTGAGAAAATTCTTCCTTAGCCTATTGTCACATAAATATGAATTGAATAGTATACAAAACAATAACATTCGTTATCGTTCAGACAGTGAAATATTCGTTAAATACTAATTAATCTATTTGTATAGCTTGTGTTGATGTTATTAACGTAAAAGTAATTTTTTCTAAAATCTGAAAAAAAAAAAAAAAAAAAAAACAGACCTGAAAGGGCTAAATCAGAATTTTCTTTTTTGTATATCCCCGAAGACGAACATATAGCCATTATTTTCGTTAAATCTAGTTTTAAAGTTTATTTTGTAAAAGAAGAATTAAAACGGGAAATCAAATAACTGTATTCTTAAGAATTTTTCGTTAAATTACTTTAAAGTTATAGTAATACACTTTTTATTACAAAACAAGTCATGAAATGAAACATCAAATGTTTTATTTTGTTATGTCTTTATGTAATACTCATTCCATGTATATTGGATATGTATGTTTATTGGAAATGGAATTTACTGATAATGACATTAGCTATGTTATATCAAGATCAAACTTAATGCATTTCTAATAGCTTTCAAGCATTAAGTGAGATTGAATGCTATTAAATCAATCTAATATCTCTTGTTCTACCAGCGCTTAAGCTAAAAGCACTTTATTATAGTATACGATTCACCTTACACATTCCGAAGTGAATTAGCATGTACAGGGTGATTCAGAAAAAAACGTTGACAAAATGATATGACAATTCAAGCATACAACAAGGGAAAAAAGTCACATAGGAACATAGGATCGCAAACTACTTATTGAGTCACAAATACAGGGTGTTTCATTCTCGCGGCATCCGGTTTGAAAGCAATAATTTCTAAGAAAATAAAAATATTGTAATGAAAATGCAACGATATGTACCTTATTTTGTGTGAAATGTGACAACGTTACGAAAAGATCTGAAAAAAAGAATACATTGCTCAAGCAATCGATGATACCGTATAAACTGATTACCACAGTCCAACATGTGAGGTGTCAAGTGTATTGCAAATTTCTACCACTTTTGTTTGGGGTTATCACATTTAAAAGAAAGGTGAGAATGTCTGTTAAATGTTTATTATAATATACTTCAGTTTTCTAAAACTTATAACCGTCAACCCGAATTGAGTTAAGATGAAACACCCTGTATTTGTGACTGAATAAGTGGTTTGCGGCCCTATGTTTTTATGTGATCTTTTATTCTTGTCGTATGCCTGATTTGTCATATCATTTTGTCAACGTTTTTTGGATCACCCTGTATATTCGGTCTCCCGACTTTCGAATGGAAATTCTGCAAAACATGAAAAACCAGTGAATAAGTCGACCCCCGAACTTTTTATTTAATTTTTTGCACAAAATCAAACAAAAGATATCACTTACATTGAGAAAAAGTAATAAGTAAACAAAAATGAACCGCTGAATTTGCTTTTAATGATAATAGACCTGGAGGTGGGAGCACAGACAATTACCTCATCGACTTCAGGGATGAAAATCTAGGATTAGTTAAATCTCGATTCGCATATTAAAACGCAGTTGGTATGCCAAGTCATATCTTGTTGGAAAACATTTAAAACCCCGATTTCATTGGTTAACCCTTTCCGGCACACTGTGCCCGGTCTGGGATACCAAATTTTAATTCCAAACTTGCAAACGGCACCAATAATATTTTCGTAAAATTTTGCTCTTACAATAAAAGCTTAAATTACGGAATTCAAAATATCTAAAAAATTCGTTCGTGAATTCCGGTGTCAGTCGATAATTTATCATTTTACTGACAGATTTTGCCCGTGCCGAAAAGGGTTAAATCAATAGTTTACCATTATGTTTCCCCCTTCCAATCTTCCATGTTTTCATACTTTTGGGTGCAGAAAAGCACAATGGTAAACCTACAAGTCAATCGCTAAAATTTGGTTTTTTAGGTGTTTTCTACCACGATATGACTTGGCAGGTCGATTGCGTTTTAACCCTTTCCGGCGCTGGCAAATTCTGTTCATAAAATAAGAAATTATGGATTGACACCGGAATTTAAAAACAACTTTTGTAGAAATTACAATTTCCTAAATTCGCGCTTTCATTGTAAAAGCGAAATTTCTTTAAAATATTCTTGGTGCCGATTGCAAGTTTGGAATTAAAATTAGGTGTTGCCGGACTGGTAACACTGCGCCGGAAAGGGTTAATGTGAGAATGGGGATATAACGAATCCTCAATTTTTATCTGTGAACTCGATGAGGTGATTGTCTGTGCTAGCACCTCCCCATCTATAAGTAATTGTTATTTCTAGAATTTTTATATTATTTAATTATACACACACATAAAAAGTTAGAATATTGCGGTATTCAAAGTTTTTATTTATTTATTTATTTTTTTAATTGAATTTTATATATGTCGACCTTCCCAGTTTACTCCTTAAAAATTGTCAGAAATTTCTCGACTTATACACGAGTATATACGGTATTGGTAGGTGAAACCTTATTAGATTTGTTACAAAAGCATGTAATTCATTTAATGAATAAATTGTGAAAAAAATTACATTGATTCATTATACAGGGTGATTCTAAATTCAATGTACAAACTTTAAATGTTGGAACAGGACACTGTGACAATCATTTGTTGTACAGGAATGTATAAGAAAAAATGATGCATTGAGGTACAATGGTACCAGGGGTACAATTTGGCACTTTTTTATTTCAAAAATTCTAATTTGAGCCAGAAAAATTTTATAGTGTTATCTCCTTTATTTTTAACATACAATACAAGATTTCATTAAAAAAATTGTTTTCAAAAATTTCCGGTATGAAATAAACATTTTTGAAATAAAAAAAATGCAACATTCATGCATATCCTGACTTTGACAGATTTACCAGTTTTGCGTTAATTTTAATTCAAAAATATCAATTTCCTGCCGAAAATTTTCAAAGAAGAATTTTTTCTTTGAAAATTTCTGGTATAGAATCGATTGAAGATATATATAGTCCTTAATGACCTTGAAATGTCTGTCATAAATAAAGAATATAATAGTATATGAATTTTCTGGTGTGAATGAGATGGGCCAAATTAGCCCCCTGATGTTTATACCTCAACGTGCCATTTGTGTCCTTTCATTCCTATGCAAAACATGATTATTACAGTGTCCTGTACCAGCCCTTAAAACTTGCATCATGAATTTAGAATCAGACTGTATATGTTATTGTTTTAATTAAATATAATGGATAATGACATTAATTGACCGTGGGTGATATAATGCCACGGGATAAGTCAGTCAGTTCTTGTTATACTATAGCGCCTAAGCTAAAAGCACTTTATAATACCACACAATTTAATCTATATATTATTAAAGGAGTTAATAGTAGCTGGAAATTTGTCATACTTGCTATTAAAACATATAAATATTCTAATCAATAATATTTATAAATAGTAAATAAACCTACATTGACTGAGTATTTCATTGTATTCTATACACTGCTCAAACAATTAGGAAAGCACATGGTTTTAACGAAATTACGCAAATACTTACATCGATAAGTAACATAAAATAAATCGTCCATAATTTAACACCTTGCAAGAAACGGAAGAAGAAAACTTCATATGCAAATCAAAGTTCATGACGTCAAAAACCAAATAGAAAACATAAGGGCAGAAATCGTGATGTTGCGGAAACGTCTGTTTCACTGCCTTAACTGTGAAATTCGATTGATCAGCTTACTTTTTTTTTTCTTTGAGAAAGGGTGACTTGAAAATGTCTCAATTACAGTCGACTCTCGTTAATTCGAAATCGGATAATTCGAATCTTCGCTTAGTTCGAACTAAACATGAAGTCCCGAAATTTTCAATGGCAGTGCAACGTTAAACTTTTTCATTAATTCGAACTCATTTTCTCTTGCCATCGTTTAATTCGAACTAACGAGAATTCCGATTTTTCATTCTTCCTTTCTTTCTCACGGATTTCAGATGATTTGAATAACTTTCTTTCTTAGATATTTGTGAAAATTGTTCCGAACGAGTATACAAATAATCCAATGCATTTGATATCCACATCCTAAGTGCCCCGTCTGTCCATCAGTGACGCTTCAATTTTTTCTTCCATTGTGCTTGTTTCTAATCTTTTAATTAGTTTATGTATTTATACATTCTAATTTATTATTAAGTCATATTCTGGTGATAGCAAACATAATACATTTAAAAAACACTATAACATTAATTCCTTTGTAATAGTACCATATTAAGTATGTTCTCATTTCATACTTTCCATAATTCGAGCTTCGGATAATTCGAACATTTCTTATGGTCCCGACGAGTTTGAATTAACGAGAGCCGACTGTATGTGATTTACCAGAATCCATGGCTTGGCGTATTATAGGCAGACTTGAATCCAGGCAAACACAACGAAGTGCCGCGGATGCTGTTGGAGTCGCCAGAAGTGTCGTTTCAAGGCTGTGGAATCGATTCCAAGAAAGAGACATCGACTAGGACATGGTTGGCCATGCGCCACTACAGCTACTGATTACCGGTATATACTGTTAACAGATCGTCGAAACAAAACAGACAATGCTACTCAGCTGCAAAGACAGTTGCTCTTGGCAAGAGGGTGAAGGATGACCATCAAAACCGTGAGTAATAGACTTCATCAGGGAGGTCTCTTTACAGGTAGGCCAATGGTTTACATTCCGTTAATCTGAAGCAACAGTGCGGTCCGAAAAAGATGGGCTGCTGAACAACAAGATTGAGAACGCTATGAGTGGAGCCAAGTGTACTTTACAGACGAGCCCAGATTCAGTCTGGAGTGTGACACCCAATGTACAGTAGAACCCCGCTAATCCGGATAACCCTTTCCGGCGCAATGTGTCCGGTCTGGACACACCTAATTTTAATTCCAAACTTGCAACTGTCACCAATAATATTTTAATAAAATCTTGCTTTTGCAATTAAAGCTTGAATCAAGGAGTTCTTAATTTCTTAAAAAGTCGTTTGTAAAGTCTGGTGTCAGTCGATAATTTTTCATTTTGCTAACATAATATGACCGCGCCGGAAAGGGTTAATCCAGATCTATCTGGTCCATTTTTTAAAATCAAGTTTGAGAAGTGATCGGGAAATTTCCATAACATTAATTTATTTCATACTCGTATTCCGAATGGAAAGATTTTTCTTGATTCTTTTCGGAAGAATACAGAAAAGAATCTACGAAAGTCGTGGAAGAATTTGTGGTCTACAAAATGTGATTTTTCGAATAATAAACTTGAAACAGGAGGAGGAATAAGCGAGAATGAAAAAGAAATTACACCTGAAAATTTTATAAACATGTAAAAAAAAAAAAAAAAAAAAAAAAAAAAAAAAAAAAAAAGATGGTTGCTAAGATGTTGTTATCAGTGACATTGGCAATTGGTTGAAAGAAGAAAATAATGAAGGTTACGAATCATTTACAGATGACATCGTCATCGCTTTGTGCACGAATGAAGAAAATGAAAAGGAAGATGATACAGGCGAAAACACCATTATCAACGATGACCAACCAAACGATATTATCTGTTATGGAGAAATGTCTCATTTAAAAAAACTAATGGTCCATTTCGAGCATCAGGTGGAGCCATTATCCAACCAACTACTTATGTTCAAATGGATGCATGACCGAGTGGGCCTCAAAAGGTGTACAAAACTGACTCAGCAGAAGACTACAAATTTAATAATTACAAAGTAAACATTTTTACTGTCTGCAGTAAATATTGAGTATGTTTAGTATAAAGGTAATTTTCTGTAAGTATATTTTATTTTATTTTTCCTTCTTCGTCTCATTCTCCGGATAATCTGGATTTTCGAAAATCTGGAATGGGTCTGGTCCCAGTTAATCCGAATTATCGGGGTTTTACTGTATTTTGGTTTGGAGGGAAAGGGGCATTCGAAATAACCCCACATTCGTTCGTGAAATATCACATTACAGATGAGGTGGTTTGATGATATGGGCTGTAATCAGCGTATGTGGTCGCACAGAACTGCATATCATTTGGAATGGTACTTAGACGGACCAAACGTATGCAGATGAGTTACTGAGACCTCATGTCATACCTTACGCTGCAGCTATTGGCGATTCTTTTGTTTTCCAGCATGATAATGCCAGACCGCATACAGCTCGTCTTGTGGAAAATCTGCTTGAAAGCTGAAACAATACAGCATATGGAATTGCCAGCGTACTCTTCTGACCTGAATCCGATCGAGCATGTTTGGGACATGTTCGGACGACACATTGCTACGAGACAATGGACTCCTTTTACTGTCCGGAAGTTGGAGATTGCACTTCTTAAAAAGTGGAACAGTATTTCCCAGAGTCTTTAACATCATCGCATCCATGGAAAACAAGTGTGCAGCAGTCTTAGCTGTTCAAGCAGACCACCCGCCATATTAAAAACCTTGCATCATTCCTAAATAATGTTTTTTTATCACTTACATACAATCGAATCATTGCCCTAAATCATAGGTTCCCTACGGGGGCAGTACCACCCCCCCAGTAGGCGCTGGAGCCTTCCAGGGGGGCGGTAGCGAGTTTAGAGAAAAATAGGGGCATTAGGAGAGTCAAGGGAGGCGGTGAAATTATACCTACCTATTTATGAAATAATATAGATAATAATTACAATATTACAATAAGAATAGAAGTAATTTATTGACTGAGAGGGTATCTAGCCACCTTTATAGTGAAAATCATTTCACAACAAAGTGAAACAATTGTTTCACTTTGTTGTGCAATTGCCATTATCAATTTGCGTCAAACTTGAAAATGTTTATATTCAATATCTGGCTCACACAGAAGTTCGTTGTCTCTGAAAAGGTATTTGTCAGAATCGTTTTTCGATATATTTGATTCAGTATTACTCGTAACAGAAAACAGAAATGTAAAACTAGCGGAAAACCTGATTTCATAAAAAAATGGCATCGATTATTTGACAGACATGCTTATAATCTTTAATTAAATCAATTTAAATATTCTAAATATTTATAATAAGACATAAGGGGATTGCAAGATAATGAGTTGAGTTTAATTAAAACAAAAAAACCTCATAGCTGCTTCTGTGGGTATACTTATCTTTTGTTCATACAAAATCTAAGTAGAGGAGATCACAGCCACTTTATCACATTATTCGCAGTCTTTGAAAACTTTTTACTTATTTACTGTCAACACTTGAATGTTCTTCTTGAAGTTTTCTCAGAGCGATTCCAAGATTTTTATATATGATTATACCAAAATTGTTTTTAGATCTTTCCGCAAATAATACAGCAGTATACCCATATTTGGAGGAGAAAATCGTAGAACTCGCAGCAAACGAGAATTAAAAATTAAATTCAGAATTGGATACCAAGAGTTATAACTTTAAAAGCCAATACAGCTCTCTAACCTGGATTGTGATCGAGAGTACATAAAATTTTAATTTCCTTTTCTTCATCAGATTTGGCTGAGAGTGGGTTCCATGCAATAGCTGTTTTTTGTCTAAGAAAAGGAACAGAAATCTTTGAACCTGACAATTTGTGACTGATGTTAAAGAAATTCGAATCCAACACTAACAAATTATAAATTATTAAAACTTCATCAGGCTCAACCTTTTTGTTATTTTTTTTTAAATTTCAATTTTAAATAAAATTTAAATATTTAAATGAAATTTTAAATAAAATTTCAATTTTTTTTCAATTTTTCAATCTTTAGTAAACAATTTTTTACTACATTTGACGATCATATTAATTAACTTCTACTTTATGATTTTTACTAGATAGTAGACAAATAAACTAAAGATAATACGCAACAATATTTTAACAATATGTACAAATAACTATTATGGGGGCGTTGACATTTTTTCACTTGTAAAGGGGGCGGTGGTCCAGAAAAGGTTGAGAATCTATGCCCTAAATCATCTTTTCGCTTTTCTCCATCTTTTCATAAAATTAAAGCTTAATTAAAAAATTTTTATTGCGCTTAAATGTGCGCTTAAATTTTATGCAATACATGGTTGTCCTGCACAGTTATCTTCTTTGCTTGTGCCCCTAATTTTTTTGAGTAGTGTATTTTATTATTTTATTGAAAAAATAACAAGAATAGCGTTAAGCATGGTTTTATTTTATGTATATTAAGATAGGATAATAAGTAAAAACGTTTAAAATTGGTTATATGTATTTGTTTAAATTTTGCTTAATTATATTAAAAAATAACATAAAAATGGTTTGAAAATTGATCAAAATGTACGTGAAAAAAGATTTTTTTTCTTTTAAATTTCTTTTTAAATTTAAATGAAAATATATGTTTCCAACAAATTAATTCGTAATATTAAATGAAAATATAAAAACAAATTTTTGAATTTTACCTACATATCACATTTAGTCAAAAAATATTAAAAATGAAAAGATAGTATAAAGTTATTTTAATGAAATAAAAGCAACTCGAAATAAAGCATTTGAGTTCAAATGCGTTTTTCTTTTCTAAAATCTGCCTTTTAAGATGTCTTTTGTCACGGACTAAAATCTTTTTCGAAATGCTTTTTCGAGGGAAAATATGATTTCAGATTTCAAATCTTTAAAAAAGCGTCCTTTCACATCATATAACATTTGAACTTCGAATCCATTTTACAAAGAGTAAGCGCATGAAAAAATTCTGAATTTAAAATGTATCAAGAAAGAAAAAGTCATGCGTCAAGCATCGATTATAAAGCATTTTCCAACACAGTCAAAATAATGTAACAAAACTGCATTGTTTAAAAAAATAAAATATCACGTATCATTTCACTATATGGAAATGTATAACGTATTTCAAAAGCAAATTTTAGCTGTTCCCGTCTACAATTGGAAAATTATCCGATTTTTTTAGCAGTCCTGTATATGATATAGAAATTTGTATCCATTAACAAAATGCATTCCAAATTTAGTTCATTTAACCCCTTGAGGGGCAGTGGTTTCATAGATATACCACTTAATTTTAATTCCAAAACATCACATTGGCGCCGGAATCTTGTTTGAAAAAATTACTGTTTACTGAATGCGTAAAATATAGTGTTTTCATATTTACAAATAAAGTTATTTTCAAACTCCGGTGTCAGTCATTTATTTTAACACTTAAGCAATGAATTTGCCCTGCCCCGCAAAGGGTTAAGCGTTACACATAGTACTTCGGTTGAAAAATCCACTTCAGCAATTTCCTCCAATAAGGAGAATGGTACGTGGATATTTTTGCGCAGCGCTGTATATGAGGTATAGAATTCACATATAAAGAGTTATATGCAAAAAACTAATTAAATTTAAATACGCATAACAAATTTTAAAACGTATTCTCCAGCACTTGTTACGCAAAGACAGTGCTGTAACCGATTTATTTTGTGTGTTCCTGTAAATTAACAAAAAATGCTATGAATGGTTTATTTTAACGTGATCGTAGAGAAATTCAGTGATTTATATCAGTTTCAATGCATTTGAAATAGCTTAATTGCATTAAAATACTTTCCAAACGATTTTATCCATATATCACAATGTAATCGAATTATTTTGAGTGTCCCTGTAAATGAGCCATTAACTGTACATACTTCAAATACAATAGCAAACATGCTTTGGTGAGCCTAATTAAGCTGTATAGATTGCTTGAAAATCTGAATTATATTTACGGGAGTCAGAGAATGGACAGACGGACAGAAAAACCGAATGCATGTGACCTTTTCAACTTTGTTGGAGAATGTTAAAAAGAAAATCGACATTTTGACCAGTTTTGAGAGAAACTGTACTTTATAACCCTTTAAGGGGCAAAACATTCAATTCTTAAAATGCTGAAATGATTGATTGACACCAGAATTTCTAAACAAATTTATTTCAAAATATATAAAATATTTTCTTCGCATACATAAAATTAAAATTTGAAATGAGAGAATAAAAATTTAAAATAAATGTTTAAGTTTTACTTATATAAAACATTTCACACAATAAAACTTCATCAAAAAGAAAAATAAATAAATAAATAAAAAATAAAATAAATAAATAAATAAAAACAAAAATAAAAATGAAATGATAGTAGGGGAGACCCGGGCAAGATGACTATGTTAACAATTTTTGTTGCTTATTAGTTTATTTTTAAGTATATTAAAATTAATTTTACATGATCTGTGAGAGTATTCCTTTGTACTATTAACCCTTTAACGATAAAAGCATTCTCATTGCTAAGATGTCAAAATAAATGAATGACACCGGTAATTAAGAACAAATATATTTCTAAATAAGAAAACGTGATTTTTCACATACATAATAAAAGGGATATTTTTAGATAAAAATACCGATGTCAGTGTTGCACATTGGAATTAAAATTTTGTGGTTTCGTGGCGAAACCAATGAACGTTAAAGGGTTAAATGTATAACCATTTCATTTTTCAAATAAAAATAATTTTATTTTTTCACAACATCAACAAATTGTCATCTTTCCCCAGTGCTAGGACAAGGTGACAACACTGAAAAAGGTTGAACATATTTTATCTTTTAAATATGTTACATGATTTAACATATGATAACAGTGGTTTTACATCTTACAAAGTATCAAACTAAGCATAATGCATTGTAACGTAATGTCGAAGTGTTTAGTTGTGCAGCTAACAATAGTCACAAATACAATGCCATTTTCATAACTGGAACATTCCTCATGCTACCACTCTTGGCATTTACAGCACTGGGTCTACTATTCTTCTGTTCGTGGGTCACAATATTCCTCGTTGGCCTTAACCCTTTCCAGCACGGGCAAATTTTGAAGTAAAATGAGAAATTATCGAATGACACCAAAATTCACAAACGAATTTTTTAGATATTTTGAATTCCTTAATTTAAACTTTTATTGTAAAAGCAAAATTTTACTAAAATATTATTGATGCCTTTTGCAAGTTTGGAATTAAAATTAGGTATCCCATACCGGGCACAGTGTGCCGGAAAGGGTTGAACGCTTTTTTTTTATTCTTTGGGGGGAGGGGGGAGATCTCGACATTGATGTCGAGCCTCGTAGAACGGTACCACTCATATCCCTATCGGACGGCTTAGCGGATGGTTAAACGTTATCCTCTAGTCGCCCCATTTCGAACGACACCTTCCCCGATCCGATGCATACCTACAACCCCAGAAGATATAGAACCACAAGGTTGCGCGGACAAACATACAGGCAAATTAGCGTTTACCGGATCTAAACAGCATATAGTTTAATAAATACCGAAACACATGGCAAGATTATGAGCTCGTCATCTTGCCCCGTACTGCCTGTTTATAAGTAATCACTTTCATTTCCATGAAGGAAGGCGATTGACAATTATTCATGGTAATAGGTCGTATTTAAACTAAGTTACTCATAAATATTAAAGAGAAATGGTATATCTTGCCTATATCTGTGGCAGATCTTATTTTTACACGCATAAAAGTTATAACATGGCAGCGGTAAACAATCAAAGCTTCACAACTAACACAAAAATGGCGATTTTAGCGTGTCTATACTATAGTTTAACGAAAGGCCGAACGGAGAGCCAGTAATGTCCGGTTGATGTTGCCACCTAATGGAAAACTGAAAAATTAAGACATTCGTCATCTTGCCCCGGTCTTTCCTATAAAATTATTTTCATGAAATAAAAACAAACCGAAATAAAGCACTTGAATTTAGATGCATTTTCCTTTTTTAAATTTTGCCTTTTAAGATGTCTTTTGTTGCGAATTAAAATCATTTAAGAAATGTTTTTTCGAGGGAAAATATGATTTTCAGATTTCAAATCTTTAAAAAAAGCGTCCTTTCACGTCATATAACTTTTGAACTCCAAATCCATTTTATAAAAAGTGTACGCGCATAAAAAATTTCTGATTTCGAAATGTAAAAAGAAAAATATGGAAGTTAATTAAAAAATAACAATAACAAAAATAGATGCGGATAATGTATATAATTTTATTTCAGTATACAGAGGGTCCAGGAAATATTGTCTTATTTTGAATGATGATAATAATAGTAAAACGCTGTTTGCTGTGTTGTTACTAGAAAATCAATATTTTTTTAAAAGTACATTTTGCTCAAATAGCTCAAATTTCAGCCAAAAGATGGCGCTAGCGGAAACATGTTGTCAGAATACAGACACTACTCTAGTTTTCATGGGAATTAGCTTTTCCACTCATTTTGCTTAGTCGACTCTGTGTGGGCTAATCTACGTGATGAGTCACATGTCGCGTCGACTTCCGACTCACCTGCAGAAATAAAGTTTATTGGTTGGAAAGAGATTTAAATAATATTTATGTTTGAACAACGTCTATTATACTGAATAAAAAGCTGCAAAACATACTTTTTAATCACATTGTTTAATTATAAATATTATTATACATTTTTTTTTCCAACCAACAAACCTTGTTTTTGCAGGTAAATCGGGATTCAAACAGGTTAGTCAATTCAGTGTCGACTCTACAAAATGATAAAAAAACTCATCTCAAAGAAAACTAGAGCAATGTTCTGTATTCGAACAGCAGGTTGCCGTCAGAGCCGTCTTTTGGCCATTTTTCGAACTATTTGAACAAAGTATATTTTAAAAAAATTTTTGATTTTTTAATAACAACATAGCAAACGGCGTATTTTTTCTTAAACATTTTTTTTTGTTATTTATGTTCAGAGTAGGTCAGTCATTTATTGGACACTTAGTATTATACACGGTGTAACAAAATGTCACCCTATATTTTAAATAAATTTTTTTTTTATCAGATTAGGTGACTATAAAAATGAAATAAGCACCGGATAGCGAAAATAGAATTTTCAGGTTCTAAATTTTTTAAGGATTCTTACATCTTACGTAGCATTTGAGTTTGAAATCCTTTTTATAAGATATATCCTTTTTATCCTTTGAAAGGAAGCTTGTGTTTACTAATAAATAAAAGAAAAAGAGTGTTGTCCACTTGTTCTGTTGATAAGAATATTTATCTGTCCCCCCCGCCCTCCTCCGTTCGGGGCAAATGCAACAAGACTTTATCACTGTTGAATGCATTATGTAACAAAATTATTATAAAATACTTTTAAATAGTAACTATTTCTTTTAAGTGTTATTTAATATTAAGCGATATTTTATTGACTTATCTTCATTTGAATCAATAGAAGTATGCGGATATAAATGCAACCGGTTTTGTGTATAACTCGAAACATAAAAAATAAATTCAAAAAAAAAAAAAAAAAAAAAAAAAAATACGTATTTTAAGAACGATATCATTACCGGAGGAGGGGGTGAGGCATGATAACATATGATATCGGAAAGGTGGGGGGGGGGGGGAAAGGGAATCCAAAATTTCCAAAAAGTTGATAAAGTTATACTGTATTTACTCGAGTATACCGCGCTCGCGTGTATAACACGCACCCCCTACTTTGCAAGAAAAAATAATGTATTTTGTAAATCTCGTATATAATGCACACCGTAAATTTGACATGCAGGTGAATGAATGACCGCATGAATTTTAGTAAAGAAAGTCAAAAGAAATTTTACATAGGCCAGAAAACAAAGTGAAAATACATTTTTAGACTTCGGGTGGGGAGTAAATGACGGGGGAAGGGGGGGGGTAGTGAGTGACGACAATGAGAATTGCTAATTAGCGTTTAAATTATGTTACTAGTTTTGTTGTATAAAATAGTGTAGGAGTGAAATAAAGGTTCAGTAATAATTCTATTAAATAAGATTTTCTGAGTGATTATATCTTCTTTGAATACCGTATTTACTCGTGTATAGGGCGAACGCGTGTATAAGGCGCACCCCTACTTTACAAGTAAAAATGGCGATTTTTTAAAATCTCGTATATAATGCGCACCATAAATTTGATACGCTAATGAAGAATGACCAAATGAATTTATGTAAAAAAAAAAAAAAAAAAAAAAAAAAATTGAAACAAACATTATACCAGACAAGAAAACAAGACGAAAATGCATTTTTAGATTTCGGGTTGTAGAGACTGACGGGAAATGTGAATGAGTGACGATAAAGAGAATTGCTAATTAGCGTTTAGATAATGTCATTAGCATTGTTGTATAAAAAACTGCAAGGAATAAAATAAATATGCAGTAATATTTCAATTAAGTGACATTTTCCGAGTTTTAATATCTTCTTTGAATAATTTCTTGTTTCATATGTATCTCGTTCGACTGCATCCAACAGTAAAAAATTATTCCGTGTATAATGCGCACCTAGGAGTTTTGTCCTAATTTTTTGGAAAAATGTGCGCCGGTACATTTCTTAATTCATATGTAAATCGTGTGATTACATTCAGCAGTAAAACAAATTATTCCGTGTATACCAGGCATGTCAAACTCGTCTACCACAGCGGGCCAGATTTAGCACTGCACACAAAGCCGCGGGCCGCATTATTGAAAATAAAGAAGCACATTAATTTGGTGATTATCGCACGAAATGAAAACTGTACATTAAAAATATAACATTGTTTTAAAAAACAAACAAGTAAACAAAAATGCATACAAAAATTTTAAAACTTTTTATTGGAAACATTAAACATTAACACACAAGAAAATGTTTATTAAGTAGAACTCAATCGGTAGTAAAAGTATCTTAAGAGAGTGCACAGTCAAATGTAAGAAAAAATAAGTTAAAATAAAAATACAAGTGTGTACATTATGTATTAAATACATATTGAATTTTTTAAAATTTAAATCGCAATCAAGATTATACAAAAAAGTGTTATTAATTTTGTAATCCTAATATCTCAATTTTTTTTTATGTTGTAATTGCTACTTTTTATAAAACCAATCATTGATAGAACACAGTTATTTACAATATAATATTATGAAATAAAAAAAATCATAATTGATTAAAACATATTAGCTATCGTTATTGATCCGGCATACTAATAATTTCCTGATTCTCGTCAGTTATTTTTAAATTTATACCTATTCTGCGGAAAGAAAAAAAAAAAACTGTCCGTAGAGTAAAATGTCTTGCACCTATATATTAAAAAAGTATAAAATTACCCCTTAACTGGTTTGCCCGAACGCCGTTCGGGCAAGACGAATTTGCTTATTTCATCATTTAAAGCTTTTTGACACCACTGTTATTTTAAAGAAAATTTTCATACTATTGAAAGGCTGGAATGTTTAGACTAAATTTTATGAATATTTTATTTAAATAATAGTGGTGTGAGTCTGCGTGAACGGAAAAGAATTAACCAGTTAAGGGGTTAAAGGGCAAAATTACGCTAGCCACCGGCCACGGGACCACTAAATGAGAAAAAGTGGCTATTAAAAAATATTTCTCGGTGGCTATTAGTGACTACTGTATACTAATGAAAATTTATTAGTTTAATGAAAATTTTCAGTTATAACAACACATATTGAAATTATTAATTTCATGCGATTATTGAAATTTCTGGTTATATCATGAATATTTATACAAATGCCCCTGCACATTTTAAAATTCATTTGATTATTCTGGACAGCCTTTATTCTAACTTGAGCGATTTCGAATTGAGTGGAAATGCATCCAATCGTTGTTTTTAAAAGGAGGTGGATTATTTTTAATATATTTCACGAACACACTTTTTTCAACAAAGTTTCAGTTTAAAATCTGTTTATTTTCCCAAATTATTTCTAGATATTTGTGGGGTTTTCAAAATATTTACGAGTAAATTCTTAGCAAACTTCACCGAAGTTTCTACATATCAAACACAATTTTTCAGTCTTTGTCTGAGTATAAAAAATGATTTCAAATTGACTTTTATGAATCTGTGAGGTTATATTTTCATCATCAAGAAATATAAAGATCACACTTAAAAAACTTAATAAACTATTAGAAAAAAAAACATACAACTTTTATATATTTTTTTAATTTTCAGATTAAGGTGTGCTCTTTCTAACTTTCTTATTGATAATTCTGCTTACTCTATCTCGTGAAAATGAAATTTTAAAATGAATTCGATTTGATCATATTCAATACAGTATGTTTGCATCTTTTATGACACAGTGTTGTTGAATCGTTGTTTGCAATGCCAAACTCTAAAAAAATTTCATCCAAAATAACAACCATTAATTTAAAAATTTAAACTTTTCTTTATTTAATTGCGGATCATTAAATTTAATGTATGTCAATATCTGCCGTTAAATATAGTTAAGATTAATATTCTGAAATAATGGTATTTTGAATAGTATCATTGTCTAATTTTGCTACGCTGAAATATTTGCAAGGCAAACTTTATTTTCTGCATCAACTAAGAACTGAATCACACATACAAAAATAACAAAGGCTTGGCGGGCCACAGAGAAGTTCCCGGCGGGCCAATTGTGGCCTGCGGGCCACGTGTTTGACATGCCTGGTGTATACCGTGCACCTAGGAATTTTGTCCTAGTTTTTTGAAAAAAAAGTGTGCGTTATACACTAATAAATACGGTATTTATACAGCCCTTAAGGAAGAGCAATTTTGTAAATTGTTTTCACCACTTTTAAAAAGTCAAACTTAATTAAACGTTTGTGGTGCGAATCTTAATAAAATGTAAGAAATATATGATATATATCACTACACCTCAAGTGATTGATTACTCTTTTTATGTCCTTCATGTAGATTGAATACTTGTCTTGCTCTGATTTCAGGCTCCGATCTTTGATCTACTCACGACAATACTATTTTGTCTTTTATTTTTATAAAAGCTTTTAATTTGTTACTTATGTTTGTTGAAAACATGAAACAAAAATGTGTAACATGAAAATGTTTACTAAAGAGTTGATAATATTCAAAACATGACTGTTTTTTTTTTTTTTAGAAAACAGATTAATACTTTATGAAACAATTGTAAACGTTTTCAAAAATTATGGCCAGAGAAAGAAACTTATGTATTTTAAATTAATTTTTCAATTACTTTTCAACAGTGAAATTACTCTTGAAATAATTGAATATTTATTACGTGAATTATTACATTGCCAACTAAGCGTAGAGCAGCAGAGTGAAAAATGTTCAAGCCGGGAATTGAACGCGGAACCTTTGGAATAGCGCACTACCAATTAAGCTACGAGGACGATACCCAGCTTAACATCTTTCACTCACGTATTTTGCTAAAGCTGCAACTACAACACACAGACTAGTCCATCTTGTGCTGCAGTTGCAGCCTTATTAACATACCTGAATGAGAGATGCTAAGCTGGGAATCGTTTTCGTAGCTTAAATGGTAGAGCACTTGGAGCGATATTCCAAGAGTTTTGGATTCGATTCCCGGCTTGGGCATTTTTCACTCTGTTACTCAGAGCTGTCCTTAGGGGTGTGCGACAGGTGCGGCCGCTCAGGGCCTCGCGCCTAAAAAAGCCTCGCGCTCGGATAAAAATAAAATAAAATAAAATAAATAGAAATAAAAATAAAAAAGATGAATTTTAAAAACATCATTTTTTTAAATTGCTGCAAGTTATTTATTTTACGAGTAAATTTAGATTTTTAAAAATGGTTAAATAAAACGAAAAACTTTTATCAATAAAAAGTTATCCACGGACATTCGAAAGCAAAAAATATTCCTTGAAAAAGAAAAAAAAGGGAGAAATTAAGACTTTGTTTTAAAATCTATATCGCAGAAATGGTCGGATGGGATGAATTAATCCATTTAATTAAGATTATGCAAGAACTTTCCAAAATTTTATGATTTGCATGTGATCAGATGTATTCAGCTATAAGTTCAAAATCTCATGTCTCTAACTTACGCCAGTTTTGGAGAACGAACTCTGAGAGACAAACAGAGAATTGAGACTAATAGAGTTTAGTCAGATGAATATGAAACACTAAAAATTAATGTCCACCTGGCTCGATTCAATTTAATACTCTAGAAGGAAAAGGCCTCGCAAAAGTTCTCGCACCCGGCCTCGCTTTGCTAGGGACGGCTCTGCTATTACTCTACGCTTAGTTAGCAATATGATAATTCACGTAACAAGTACTGAAAAAAAACTTTTACTTGTTTGAATTTCCAAAATGAATTAGTTTCTAAGGTTTTGAGAAATACCTGGAAATAAAAGAACGCTTTTCAGAATTGTGAGGAAGTCAAGAAAATGATAGATTTCTTCTTGAACCTTTATTGTCAATTACAAGCTACGTATGATTTATTTAGAAGTAATATGAAGTTTCCTTCTGTTAGATATAGCATTTTAAAAATGTCAACAAAATTTGAAATAACGATATAGGAAGAAACTTTTCAGAGAATCTTTTTTTTTTTTTTTTTTTTTTTTTTTTTTTTTTTTTTGAGAGGGGGGGGGGGGATTTTTACTTCAGATTGCGATCTAGCAAAATAAAAATTTTTAAAAATATATTTATTAAAATTATTTTGTATTTTTTAAAAAATATATACCATGAAGATTAATTAAGTTCCAGCTCGAAAAGACTGATAAAAGATTGACAAAAAATGATTAAAGAAGATTATTTCTTTTTAAATAAAAGCACATCGAGATAAGATATTTCCTTAATTTTTTTTCTAAAATTTACCTTTTAAGATTCCTTTTTCTTTATCTTTTTTGTGGATTAAAATGTGTGTGAAATGCTGTTATAAAAGAAAATGTGATTTTCATATGTCAAAGCTTTAAAAAACGCCCTTTGGCTGTACATAAAAGATGATTTTAAAATCCACTTTTAAAAAAGCTGGACTGCAGATAGAAAAGTTTAGGTTTTGAAATTAGATCAGAAGATTAGTGATAATTGCATTAAATAGGTAAAACAAAAATCATAAAAATATTTCAATATTATTAGTTTCACGTATTCATGAAGAAAAGCTATTGCCTGTATAATACAAGTAAGAAAAATCATACATTAAGTAGAGATTATGAAACACTTACCAATACTTCCGGAAATCTTTAACAAAACTTCGTTATTTAGGGAAATAAGGTGTTACTGTCCATAGCTAAATATGCATTCCAATATTTTTGAGCAGCCTTGTACAGTAAAACCTCCATAACGGACACTCCCGAATAGCGGACACCTCTATTTAACGGACAGTTTTCCAATCCCCACTCCCAAAACCTAAATTTTTGTATGTTTAACGTCTGAATAACGGACATTCCGAATAGCGGACACTTTATTCGGCGACAAAGGATGAAAAAGTATGTTTTAAAGAGAAAAAAATGAAAAAAAAAAAAGCAAAAAGGCCTCTGAATTTATCAGGACAACGTGTCACAAATTTTGTGATCACAGATAAATGTAGATAAAGAGCTGGGGAAAAATCTCTCCTTCCCCCGACGTTCAGTGCTAAATTCAGGGTGTTGCCCGTCCCAAGAATATTGAGAGATTTTATGCTTTTAAAGGTAAAAAAATGCAATCCTTCCCTTTCTGCCCGGAACTCTACAATGTCTAATAACGTCACATAGAAAAACAAATTACACGTAATCGCAAGCAAAAGTAAGCTTTTGTAACCGATTATTTCACGAGAATATAATAAACAGTGGATAAAAGTGTGCACAAATTTATTTCAATTTTATTAATCAAAAATATTTTAAATTTCTGATTAATTATATAATAGAGGTTTTAGGACATACAAAAGTAAATTAATGAAACATTAAGTATTTCTTAGTGATTTTTGAATATCTGACGTATTTTGAATATATCCCAATAGCGGACACCTCCGAATAGCGGACAATTTCTGCGTTCCCGAGGTGTCCGTTATTTAGAGATTTTACTGTATTTGGTCTGTCGGTTGATATGTATACTATATAATAGGAAAATATAGTTAAGTAAGAGAACGCCTAACTGGTTGAAATTTCTCTGTCAGCAACTTATACTAATGCATAGAAACATACTGAGATACTTTTGTTCAGCCCTGATTACAAGCCAGTATTTTGCTAAAATGTAGTTTAAACAAAAACACTCTTAAAACTACTTAAATTGTCATCCATAGTTGATCATGTAGCCAATTCTTCGCGTGACCCTGAATATCATTTTATCTATATTCTACAAACATTTATTTCTTATTAGTAAACTGAAAGCAGTTAAACGTAAAAATGCATAACTTAAAACTACCTTTAAGTAATTTACACTCATATTCAGTAATGATTGCGAGCTCTTCTGTTTAACCCTACATATATAAACTATAGCATTTATACACATCATATAATATGTACACATTTAATGAAACTTAAAAGAGCTTATTATAATTAAAAATGCATTTTATCCATCCATCAGCCATCATCGATACAGTACTTTAGATAGTATATACTAATTGAAATCGTTCGTTTTTCTTTGAAAAACTATGCACTTCATATTATGTGTGAAATATTAAGTCTCAGCGGTGAATATCAATTTTATTATACATTAAATCGTTTACTATAATTAAAATATGTCGCAAACAATTTCTCCCTTTATTATTGTGTAATAGAATTATTTTGTGTGGTCATGTAAATGAACAATAACTATTATTTTTACTGTAAATTTTACAGAATACATATTTCAGTGCACTCCGCAATTGAATATGTTTTACAGGGTGTAACACTTATAAAATTCATTTGAAACGATTTTTTTTTCATACGATATAATGTAATGGGAAACATTTGACTGTCCCGGTAGAAACTTCATTATCTATAAGGTTGGTACAAGGGTAAACATCAATAACATCTAAAAATTTCATGGCAATCTGAGTATATTTATGAGAGTTAGAGCGCAGACAAACGGCTAGACAAACCGAAAGCATAAACACTTTTCAACTTTGTTGGAAAGTGTTAAAAAATAAATAAAATTAACTATAGCCATAAGATTTGTCTGTTCTACCAATTTATTACAGGCATTATATAGCATTAATCCGTTCGGGATCATGGGTGCATATATGCACCTTCTAAAGGCGTACTAAGAGTTTGTTTTCGACACTAGCAAAAAATGAAAAGTAATATAGCCTTTCTTTAATTTAGCACGTTTCCCTTTGTTTAGATAAAGGTAAGTTTTACAAAAAAGTGGCGCCAACAAAAGTTGTTGCGTAAAAGCGGTTGATTCCGAATAGGTTACAGCATATTAACATACAGTAATTTAAAATATTAGGCTGTTCCAAAAGTTTCTTTCGTTTTTTGACCAAAAATAACCCAAGAAAATTTCGAAAACTTCGAGATTTTGTTGAAGAATATCTGTGCTATTCTGTTCTGCGAATGTTCTTCTACTATTCCAGGAGTTTTTTAGTGCCTTCTTAGCAAAAATATTTTAATTTGGTTCCAAAATATTTACCGGGGGGATTTTTATGTCATTCAAATTGTTATTTTTTTTTTTTTTTGGTGAAGTGAATTTTCAGGAGAAAAAAGTAAATAATAATCGGATAGAGCATTGTCCGGAGATAGAGAAGGTTTGTCAGAACATCTCAGTCGAACACAAAGATTTTCGTTTTCCCAGTCAAAGTTTACCCCTAAGATTCTATTGCAATTAATGTGCTATTTTTTTTATTCAAATTGCACTAATTGCCGAAAATAAAAATATTTTACTCGAACTCTGAAAACATTTCAAAAGAAAAATATTGCAAAATGCGTTTTTAAAAATATTGGTACGAATAGAACATAAAGATAGCTGCAAGTGGCCGACCTTCCCATGTCCTGTTGGCGAGCAACTTCGTAGAGCACATTTTCGACATCAAAAAAGGTCCTTTTTTGAAAGACTGGTCCCTGTGGACCCAAGTTGGGTACTTTATTACAACCAGGAATGCAAACAATCCTGATCCAGTCAAAATAAAATTCCCATTTTGTCTCTAAAGACGTCTCTTAAAAAAGAAAGCTTTGGTCTCTGTTTGGCGAAATTGGATCTACTACGAAAAACTTCCACATAAACAGACCATCGTTATTTCTGAAAATTACTACTGGCAACTAGACGAACTGAAAGCAGCGAAAGCTTTATTATCTTCCAGTGTGACGACTCCATTTCGCATGTATCGGAATATCTGAATTGAATTGAATATCGGATATTGAATATCGGAAACAAACTCCTTGCATTCGAGTGACATTCTGATCCATCCTCCTTACTCACCAGACATCAATCAACTACAGACTATTATTTGTTTCTTTTCTCAAAAATTCTGTTCACAAAAAAAAATGAACTTTTGAATGATATAAAAAATCATCTCGGGAAGTATTTTGCCACCAAATCAAAAACGTTTTGAAAAGAAGGTGTTACTAGACCGTAAAGATAGAAGAAGCTTTCTTCAACAGAATAGCACAGGCGTTCTTCAATAAAATATTGTCTTTATTGAAATTTCCATGGTTCATTTTTTGCAAAAAAATAAGAAACTTAAGATACAACTTAATACATCTGAACTAGGTAGCAAAGTCTTATATTTTTAATAAACAGTAAATTCCACGTATAAAGTTGTTGCCATTTCTTAACAAGTAAATCACAATCAAATAAATGTAATAAACGAAACTATCAATTTTTATGCAAAGAGATACAAGAAAAAGTTATGTAAAAATCATGTTATGTGATTCCTTAGCTTCCGAGCAGAGATAAAAATTCAAAGATATTGCAATAAAAATGCCTCGGCCTCCAATGACAGATTATACAAAACGGGGGATATGACGAGTTATTAAAAATGGTTATGGTTTCCTTTCCGCACACTTAGTTAGACAGCATCATCGCTTCTGTTCTTTTTTTGATCGGTAAAGATTAAATGTTTTCACCCTTTCACTATCGTTGCAAGGAAACAAGCACATAACTTAGTCAAATAAGTCGGAAATAAGAAAGTCAACGAAAAAATGAAAAGAACTGAATCTTCAGGAAAAATACTAAATTGTTCAAAAATTAAAATCTAAAGTAAGTCAAAGGAAAATTGCATCTGAGTTTGGAATTTCTGTAAGCCAGTTCATGCCATCAACAACAACAACAAAAAAAAAAAGTGAGAGAGAGAAAATAGAGCTGTTTTTGGAGTAAATAAAAAATTCCTCAAAATGTGAAAATTTTCAAAAGAAAACGAAAAACGATAACACAAATAATATCTTTTGGAAACTTTTGTACCAAATGAGAAGGAAGAATCTTTCTGTCTCTGCTAAAGCAAATTGCTCGGGATTTTGCAAGAAGAAAATTGCAGAATTTAAAGCATCAGAAAGATGACTGATTAGCCTCAAAATTCGGCATAACATCGAATTCAAAATAATCGTTATGGTTAAACTGCAGACGAAAGCACTGACACAGTTGAGCAATGAAATTGAATACTTCCATGCATAACGAAGGATTTCGACACCACTGACATTTTGAATGCCGGCGAAATAGATCAGTTTTTTGGGTTTCGTTCATCTGATGAAACCGCATTCATCTCTGTCATCTGTCTGTCTGTTACAGAGTCAGCACAGAAAACTATATAAGTCAGAGAGTTCGAATTTTGTTTACTTATTACTGAATACCTCCTCCTTTCATACAAAAAAGTCATAAAATTTTGAAAAAAATTATTTTTTAAAAATATCATCAGTTTATTTTTCTGTTGTTTTCTTTCTTCTAATTATTGCACGCAAGTTTAAATAGATATAAAAATTATTATGGAAGTAACATAAATTCATCTATTAAATAAATCACGTGAAAAACGTGCTTATTTGTTTTCATTACATCATCTATTTTGAAACGCTAAGTGAAATATTTTTTTATTAAATTCCTGTTCATTTAAATGACTAGCTGCCACTGGTAACTACTTTAGTCTCCTTTAAATTTATGCTAAGCTTTACAATATTTTACTTTTATTCATAATATTATTTACTTAAGTATCTTCTCTAAATCTGCAGATTCTGATAGAAAAATCAAAAAATCTAAGCGATCAAGGTAGCATTTAGGGGAAGAATTCACTATTCTGTTCTGGTTCGCGCAATTGTCAAAAAAAATCCAAAATAGCGCCTAAAACAGTTCGGGTGAACAATTTTCGTTTGTTAATTTAATGATAAAGTGTTTTGAGAGATATATTAAATGAAACCCTCTATGCAATTTTCGATCACACATACGCACTCGTTTAGAGCTCTTCCATGTAAAATTTTTTTAGAAAAAAAGCTAGAAATGCAAGAGCGGAATATATTGAAAGAAAGACTTATCGTCATACTCTGTGGCAGTGTTCTCGCTGACATTTGACCAACGTTAATAATTTGGCTAATTAAAATTAAAAAAACATTCGCCAAATGAAAAAAGTATTAGCCAGATAGATTTGCTGTATAGCACAATATATATATATATATATATATATATATATATATATATATATATATATATATATATATATATATATATATATATATATTAATTCTTTAATGTAGCCTCTTTTTTTCAATATATTCTAAAATAACCTAAATTTTTATAACTGCGACAAAAATTGTTATTAATCTAATTTCAACCATCCGCTACAAATATATTAAAAAGATGTATATATTAAAAATACGTAATGTGTGCATATATATGAAAAACGATAATGATGGAGATCCACCATCCCGTCTCTAGGCCCTGTCAGGCCCTTGCGGCTCTTCCAATGAGGGGCATCGACTGGAGTCGGGATTCGCAAACCGCATGCGGCTACTACTCCGGATCCCCATCCGCACACCTCACCGTCCGATGCCTACGGCTACAGTGGCCAGCCCGGAAGCCGACCACGTTCCCAGCTATTGATGAGAGAGGTCGATAACGACAGCTCTCCAACCCATTGAGTAACCTCAATGGTGAACGTACACCTGGGATTTGCACCCATTGACCCATGACGAGCCCCAGGATGACGACGCCCACAAGAACGCCGAAACCAGTGACCCATTGCCATGGGACGACGGATGCAAATTTGCTGTACGGCAGGCCCCACAAGATGAAATCATTATAATAGGAAACACATTTATGTGGGTTAGCCGTGAATGAAGGTACCCCTAGCAGGACCCTAGGAGGACGGGGAAAGCTCCTCCTGCACACATAGACATGTGCTCGCTCTAGGGTTCTTTGCCCCCAAACCCTGCACGTGACGACTTACGAACACCCCTTAGGGTGCACCTGCTGCATACGGACACAGGGCCGGAGACTAGGTACTCGTAACTGAAACCTCGAGGGCCGAGAAAACCCCTCGCGGTGGCTGGAGAAGCCACCCAGATGAAAAACGATAAGAAAAAAAAGACAAAAATTGAGCACTAGCCATTTGGCGAGTCGAATCGCTTGTTTACTCGCCAAATGAAGAATTTAATCGCAATTTGGCGCAAAGGCGAGCGACAGCGAGAACACTGCTCTGTGGCAGTTTTATGGATAGCAGCTCAAACTAATTGTGATCGGAAAGCGTGAAAAACCACGATACTTCAAAAAAGTGACGATATCATCATTGCCTATGTACACTAAACCTAAACAAAGACCTTGGATGAGATTCGCAATTTTCTCACAATGACCGGAGAGTAACAACCCTTTACGAGCAGTGCCCACGAAAAGGACAGATTATTTTAACCCATTAGTGCCTAGCGTCCCTTTTTAGGGACGATTATAAAAAAGGCAATAAAGCACTTTTCACACCAGTAAATAGAAAGAAAAATAAGTACTATTTATCACGAGACAAATTCCTCAATAAATTAAGATAAAAGTTATACGTCTTTTAAAAGTGGTGGGAAATCCAAAATTTCATTTTTAATGAAGAAAATAATTTGGGCATTAATGGGTTAATATTACTGGCACTCAGAATTAAAGTTTTCTATTTATAAAACACGAGAAAATAAGCAAACTTTTATTTACTAATAAATACTTTTGTAAATTCCGGTGTTATTCCATCATTTCCTTATTTTACAAACAGAATTATCCCGAGCTCGAAAAGGTTAACAAGAGAATGAAGAGAAATGGAAGAAAAATTGTGAATAATGCCTGATCACATATAAACAATTAGGGTTCGTACCAGGGCTGGCAAGTTTCTGCCAGTAAGTGGCAAAAACTGGCAGAAACTAAGATGTAATTCTAATAAGAACTTTAACCTGCAATGATTCATAATTCACACATGTATTTGATATTTTAAAAAATTAGTTAAAAATTAAGCTAGCATAAAAGCTAACACTGCATTAAATGAGAATTGAATCTTGCATTTGTGAGTTTAAATGATATTTTCATCATTAAATAAAGCTAAGTAAATTTTATGAGCAGCGGCAATAGAACAATCATGTTTTTTACTTTATGTTTTATCCAAATTATTATTTGTTATTTATCATGAATAAAATGTATAAGCAATTGAATACTACTAAAAAAGTCTCATATTATGTCTTGAAATGAATTTATGCCAGTTGTTGCCAGTTTCGTCCGGTTAAAATCGGTTAAAACTACTTTCTGCCACTTGTTTCTGCCGGCAAAAACCCAGCCCTGGTTCGTAAGTTTCAAGATCTTTTACCATGATACTTGTATTGTAATGTTCACCTGATATGATGGGGGGAAATTCTGTTTTTTAGATATAGAAATCAGTACCTTATGAATTTTCTAGTACAAAACTATCTAAAATCTCAGGAATCCCTTAATGCGTACGAACCCTGAACATGCAGCTGAGCAACATGAGACTAAACTAACTTGAGACTAACATGTTTCTACCAACGAACTGTACTTCTATAATTCAGCTAATGGATCAAGGAGTAATCATGACCTTTAAAGCTCACTACGGAATTTATTTTTGAAGAAATTGTCCCTGGTGACAGAGGTGTCAAATTCGGCAACCAAACTAACGAAGAAGGTTAATGTTATTGATGCTGTCATTGGATATTATCGGTTTGGAACGATGTAATCCGCTACACCATCCAGAGATGCTTATGAAAATCTGGATTACTGGGTGAGAATGAGCTATCTATCTATCTATTTATCTATATTATAAAGGCCAAACGTATCTGTGCGTAACGCATACGTCATTTTGCGAATGGCATCACTTTGAAATTTCGATTTTGCAATTTTTTGCTACTGTAAATTTTAAAACTTCTAAACGTCGTACATTTTCAATTTTTACATCGTTGTATGGGGGGGGGGGAGGAGAGAAATTTTGTTTTAAAAGCAATTTGTTTGAAAACTGTATCTCAATTTGCTTTAGTGTTATTAATTTTTTTGTAGTTTTTAATACTTTTTTGTCATTGTAGCAAGAGAAGTATTCAGTATTCCATTTCTATTATAAAAGTAAATAGTAAATTATTGAATCTTTTTGTTGACAAAAAGATTTGATTTTGATTTTATAGAAATAGCATTTTGTTACTTTTAAGTTAAATATTATTTGTTTATAAGAGTTAGACTTAAAAATTTAAGGTACAGATTTTATTGTAGGTTTATTTTAAATCAATGTACAGTTCCTTCATAAACATTTTCTTTCGACGAAATTCGAAGGTATCTACCTTGTCAAGAATAAGAAACCAAGAAGCAACAGCACTGAGTGATTCGGTTTAAATTCTTCGAGAGATTTTTTTTACTAAAATTGTACCTGAAGTTAATCTCGAAGCCAATTAAAGTCTTCCGGTTTATAACATTATCAGTGAAGAGGAAGTGAAAGATAGGGAAGGGAAAGATAGAGGATAGTGAATAAGAAATAGAACTAGAAGATACCTATGAAAGAAGTGAATTATTTTCAAGCAATATGTCTTTGGGATTCAAGAGCTGTTGAACTATGTGACTAAACATCATCCAAAAGCCTTTAAACTTTTTAAGCAAATAAACAGCATATACACTGGACGAGCATACACAAAGCAAAAACAAACTAAAATTACTAATTTTTTCGAGTAATGTACTGATTATATTTTCAAGCAATATACTATATCCTTAAGGACCAAAGAAGCCAAGGGGTATAAGAGACAAAGTTGAAAAAAAATGAACTTAGTGCACAGACGACCTGGAAATATGTTTTATTTTTTCCAGGTAAATAAATATAAGTGATTTTTAGTTATGTGCTGCGTTCTTGAGATCAAACACTTTTGCCGAATAATGATCAATATTGATTAATTATAAATTGAAAGAAAATTGTACTCTACTTTTTTGCAGTGATTGAAATAAGAGGTAAAACACCATAATAAAACATGTTCCAGTTTCATATTTCTATTCAGTAAATTATTATTGGTGTTCAAATTTAACGTCAATTATCTTTAAACTCATTTTACTCAGATTTAAACTTTTGTCAGTTGTACCTCCCCCCCCCCGCTTCTGAGATCATCAAATGTATATGTTTTGCAAGATTAACCACTTAACCCTTTCCCGCGCACTACTCTTTAAAGTTGGAATTTAAAGAAAAAAAATAGGCAATCTATTTAGGCCTAGAGGAGTACACAGGTATTGTTTTGTAAAGATTGAACTAACCATTTTAATTATACAGCTGTTTCCGAAGTGGTAACCTCCCGTAAGTAAAGCATTGATAAGCGCAGTGAGAAGAGCATTGCTGTGAAGCGCATATTACAGTAAAACATTTTACCTATTATTCAAAAACAGTAGAGTTTGATCTCTGTGGTGCTGCCATCTAGAACTCATAAGAAAGATTTAAATTAGCCATTAGAGTAGATTTTGAAATATTCACGGAGTTTTTATGTCTCCAAACAGGGGGAACTTTAGGTGTTGCCGACCCGGCAGCATAGTTTAGATGTGTATATTGCTGGGACGATTACTGCTTCTAAACCAATAGGAGACCGTCATTATCACGGTTAAGTACACGCCCACACAGTTTGATTGACAGGAACTCGTGGACAATTGATCGTGTGTGTTTATTATTTATTTGTACTCGGATTGTTTGAATTTGTACTCGGTAATTAAAAATTAAAGGTATGAAAGAAATTTTTTTTTTTTTCAAAATGACTAAATTTTATTTACTTCAATTAGAAATTATACTTCCTCTGATCCTGAAATAAATAAATAACTAAATAAATAAATAAAAATTAAAGTAAGAATTTTGCTTATACGGATATTTTCGCAGAATACTTTTTTTCCCAATTGTTTAATATATATATAAATCATTTTGGAACGATATTTAGAATATTAAAAGGGTTTGAAATATTTTTTTTAAATGTCTTATTTATTAATAAAAGACAGCCTCCAATAATTTAAAAAAAAAAAATCACCAACGGACTCTCGTCCCGCGATGGACTCGAACCCATATCCTCCGGTTTCAAGATCGACGCTCTAACCATTCAGCCAGTCAGCTCACTTTCATCCGCAACAGATTATCGTTATAATTAGCACCGTCAATTGTCCACGAGTTCCTGTCAATCAAACTGTGTGGGCGTGTACTTGACCGTGATAATGACGCTCTCCTATTGGTTTAGAAACAGTAATCGTCCCAGCAATATACACATCTGAAATATGCGACCCGGCAACACTGCGCGTTAAGGGGTTAATCGTCGCGCCCGAGACATTCACGGACTGCAAGCATCATGGCTTTTATCCAGAATTGTTTGATTCCCACCAGTTTTATAAAATAGTGTTGTTGATTGTATCCCGGTATCATTTTACTTGTCATAAAATAAGAAGAATATTTTTTTTCAAAAAAGAGGCGGCAATAATAAATTTATCCGTTAATTTTAGTCCGTTATATTTTAAACCGTAATTTAATGCGACCATTAAGGGGTTAACAGGAAAAGAAGGAGATTGTAGAGTACAGGCCAGACTGAATTTTGTTTGACATTACACTAAATGTCAAATCTATATTCAACACCTCCATCTCGGTAACTAGCATGGCTAACCAGACTAAGTATTTTTTCTAAACTGTCTATAAACTCAATACATAGGAGTAGTAGTAGCAATGTATTTACTAATTTCCTTTTAATAAGCACACCCATAATCTCAACTTTTTTGGTCGATACCATGTATGTTCAGAATAGAAAGAGTCCACTTTATTTAAGAAAGTTAAGAAATTACTTTGCGTCAGACATAGCATTGTAAAAATACGAACAAAATTAAAAACAACAAAATACATATTTCAATGAATTTAAAGTTCAGATTATGATTGCAGCAAATCAGTTCACAACGTAAAAATTAAAAAGAATGTAAAATTAATTTTTATGCTTTTTAATAATTACCTTAATTAAGTTTCATCCAAAAAATGATTAATAAAAAATGATTTAAGGAGATTATTTTCTTTAAATAAAAGAATATCCAGATGTGACATTCCATTTGAAATATATATACAGTGGAGCATCGTTTATACGACGCGGAAGGGACTACCGAAAAACGTCGTATAAACGTTTTCACTTAACTTTAATGTTTAACGTGATGATTTGCATGAATTTTTAAATTAAACAAACCAAAATTAAAAAAAATAATCTTAAAAACGGGGGGGGGGCATTATTAAGCAATTTAAATATGCGCACCTTTATTTATGTTTCACCGAAAGGTTCCTCATTTGCAATACATCATTTCCTTTCCATTTAAAGTTAAAGATTAAAAAAAAAAAACCCGCGTGGACAACTAAAAGTCGCCAATACTGATAACGGTTAGAAGGATAGTCTATTTGCAATTTAAAACAGTTCGGGAAAGCTGACCATCCCCGAAAAAAGAATGACCCCTCCCAGTGTAAGCTGTTACACGCAAACTGATTTTTCAGACTAATCGAACACCAGCCCACATTTTTATAATGTGGGCATTTAAACACGTGTGTCATTCATAGTGTCATTTATAGCTGTCAACTTCTGCTCGTTCGTAAAATACACAAGAAAAATAAACAAAAATAAACCTATACAAAATCGAAAAATCGACGTATAAACGATTTTGGGCGTCGTATAAAAGATATATTTTTACATTAAAACGAATAGGAATGAATCGGGACCACTCTCAAACGTCGTATAAATGTAAACGTCGTATAAATGTAAACGTCGTATAAGTGATCGTCGTATAAACGATGCTTTACTGTATATATATATATTTTAAAATTTACCTTTTAAGACTACTTATTTCTTTTTTTTTTTTCTTACTTTCTATTTTT
The DNA here is from genome assembly GCA_964019185.1 of Maratus speculifer. Taxonomy (NCBI): domain Eukaryota; kingdom Metazoa; phylum Arthropoda; class Arachnida; order Araneae; family Salticidae; genus Maratus; species Maratus speculifer. The sequence goes on from OZ025303.1 coordinate 130,380,632, forward strand.
GAGGACTAAAATTTGTTTAAAATGCTTTTACAGAAGAAAATGAGATTTTCATACCCCGAAACTTTAAAAATTTGCCCTTTCGCTATGTATAAAAGACATAGCCAAATCCACTTAAGAAAAACTCAAATACACAGCGTATTAAGAAGAGTTTTAACTTTGAAATGAGATAAGAAATTTGGTGATAATTACATTAAAAAGTTAAACGAAAATCATGAAAATATTTCAACATTATAAATTTGACATATCCGCAGCGACTAACTGTTGACTGTCTACAATAAAAAATTCAAATTAAGAGAACGGAGGACATTAAAAAAGGTTTTTACATCATAGAGATATGAAGTTTTGTGCAAATATATATTTTAATATAAATATACGGAACTGTATAAAAAGGTTTTTACATCATAGAGATATGAAATTTTGTGCAAATATGTATTTTAATATAAATATACGGAACTGTATAAAAAGAAATTTCTAATCTTATCATTTTTAGATAAAAAAAATTTAAAAATTAAACGAAATTTTATAATGCTCCATGCGTCTGAATTTTTGAGATATTTCCTTCATTTTGCATTTTAATCACTTAAAACTTTATTACAAAAAAAAAAAAAAAAAAAAAAAGTTTTAAATAGCTAATTTTTTGGAGATTTATTTCCTGAATTCCCTTTTGATTTTACAATTTAATTAATTCAAAATTAAATTTAATTTAATTATCTTAATGAAGTCGAATTTCAAAATGATACAAAGATTCTTTGTGAGCAATATCAGGATTCCTCCATATCAATTTAATGCATTTTGGTCAAATGTTAAAACGCATGGAACATTTTAAAAATATAAAAATTCTGAAAATTCAGTTTTGAGAAAAACAGATTTAAAGTATACTGCTATTTGTGAAAAAAGCGACATCATGAAGGGAAAAACATGGAACTATTTTAATAGAGAGGAACTGACATATCTTTAACACGTTGAATGCCATGTAAGTCATCGGTGAGTGGCGTGGACAAAAAATGACTGAACAAAGTTGACTGACCAAAAATATAACTGAACTTTCTGACTAGGCCGCGTCAGTAGCCGGGGACTGACAATCTAAAAAATACGAGATAAAAACAAAACTTTTAAACTCAGTAGGGTGAGATAACTTTTTTATGGATAGTACGTTCAATGTAAAAAAAAAGTCTTTCTTTAGTACTTCTTTAATAGCCAGATTGGGGACAAATAGTCTCCAGATTGTTGAATGTCACCGTTTTTTTTAATCGGAAATATTCGGATTGATTATTTCCAGCTGAGCGAAAAATTGCCCAGGCCGGGAATCGAACCCGGATACTTGGCTTACAAGGCCAATGCTTTACCTGTTAAGCTATCTGGGCGATAGCCGGCTGGGATTTTTCGCTCAGATAACCTTATTGGTCGTAACATCTGTTCTGTTATTTGAAACAGCTCGCAGAATAAACCGCTGGTAATGGAACTCCATATAACGATGGATACGTAGATATACTATTATTTTTTAACACAATCAAACTGATTGGTAAAGTTATCATACGAATTGATTATTTCCAGCTGAGCGAAAAATTGCCCAATTTCTTAACTTATTGTTAATTTCTGTTATTGTTGTCTGTTAAATATTGTTAATTTCTTAACCCAATTGCTTAACTTATAAAAATCACCTTTTTGTTAATTACCCTCATATTTAGAAACCTTTAGAACTCTTTTGTGTAACCCCGTATATCAACTATAACATTTATAAATACCATATAATATGCAGACATTTAGTGAAACTTTAAAGCGCATATCATACATGAAAATGCATTTATCCACCCATCAGCTATCATCGATAATATACAGTACTTCTGATAAGAATATAACATTTGGAATATTTTGCGTGTCTCTATAAATGCTATGCATTTCATATTATACATTATATATTAAGTCTCAGCGGCATATGTCAATTCTATGGTACTTGAAATAGTTTAACATAATTAAAATATGTTGTAAACAACCCCCACCCTTTATAATCGTGTAAAGGAATTCTTTTGAGTGGCCCTGTAAATGAATAACAACTATTATTTTCGCTCCAAATTTTACAGAATGCATATTTTAGTGCACTTTGTGAATCCATGCAAATATGAATATGTTTGACTGGGTGTAACGCTTTTGAAATTCATTTGAAACGGTTTTTTCTAATAATTACGGGAGTTAGAGCATGGCCAGACGGCCAGACACACCGAATGCATTAACACTTACTTTTCAACTTTGTTGGAAAGTGTGAAAAAAGGTACTTCCCGCTGTCACCACTGCTGACAGTGAATTTTTTCTAACGGGAGGTTTTACTTCATTAATATTAAGAGAGCTATTGCACACAAAAATATGAAAATTTGTGGTATTATACAAAAAATTTTGATAAATACGCTAGTACAGACAATTTTTAAATCAAATAATTACACTAGTTTATTCGGTTTTCATACCCCAGCTGAAAGTTGTTAATTTGTTGTTTATTTAGATAGCGTTATCCAGAAAAAATAATAAAAAAATTCTGTCACGTCTGGTTTAAGAAATATTTATTTACTTAACTGGATTACATAATTTTGGTATTAATATAAAAAAAAAATCAAAAATGGCTAATTTTTGCCTTATTTTTACAGTTATTTGGATCAGTTTCTCTTATAATGGACCAACAGTAATCCCCTAGTCTGTTTTTATCCCCAAATCCCTGATGAATTCCCTTCAAAAAACTTTAAATCTTGATGAAAACATTCCCCTTGTTCGTCAGTCATACTTCCTAAGTTTTCAGGGAAAAAACTCAGATGCGAATGCAGGAAATGAATCTTTAATGACATGTTTACTTCCATCTGTGCATCCCATAACAATATTAACCTTCTTTTTTGAAAACTTCTGAGTAAACTTTGTTTCTGTTTCTAGACAATGTAACTTTTGTGTTTTAGTGTTAATAAGTTCCATTGTTGCAGGCGAGAACCAAGAAGCTCTCCTTTAGATTTTGATAATTGTAAATCTCTTATAAGATCATTTAATTCGGCTTGATTAATTAAATGTGGAGTCTTTTCTTGAAGAGCGAACTCGTCAGAATCACTAGAAATCGATTTGAATTCAACATCACTTTCATTGTGATCTCCTAGTATATTTACAATCGAATTACCGGGACAAACTGGACGTGGTAGATCTTTCGAGTGTAAATTGGGCTTAGTAACAGACGGAACTTCGGTATATATAATACTCGCCTTATTTTTTTTTATTATATTCCACTGTCTTTGTAACACAAAAGTAATAATCATTTTCATGATTACTAGGTTCTCTTCATAGCATTGGTGAATCAAATGGAAAGCGTACGTTTTCTCATGATGACCACTGGAGTAAAACAATTCTACAGCTTTCGCAAAAACAGATGAGGCACTCACTTTTTATCTTGGTTTGCAACAGGAAATCCAAAATAATGAAGATATGCATTTTTTAACGAATCTTCAATGAATCTTGGTTTTTTTTGAAGATGTAAAATGTCCACAAACATAGCAAAAACGATCAGAACTTTGTTTATACTTTCTACTCGTTATTTTAATTCAATCCGAAACAAAATATTTGTTGTTTGAAGCAAACGAATGAGCATTAAATTGTCGTCACCACGTTGGGTAGTTAAAAAAACAATTGACTGCAGAAAAAAAAAAAAATTGTGACGTGATAGAATATTTCTGCTGGCTTTTTTAGGTTTAAGGAATATAGACTAATACATTTATATACATTTCTTTCGGGGTATGTAAAAAAAAGTTGCAATTTGTAAACTAGTGTTGTTTTAAGAGGTATTTAATCATTGTGCTCGCGGCAGCGCGCAACAATAATATGATTGAGTGGTAATGCTTAAGCATAGGAAAGCGCAAAAACACGGATTTTTCAATTTTTCTTTTTGCAATAACTAACTAAATACTTATCCAATTTTGATGATTTTTTTTTAAATGTTCGTCTGACCAAGAAGCACAACATAGCACAAAAAATATTTTTTTTTTAATGGCATACTGTAGGTGTACTGTAGAGTATTCTGAAAATCGGACAAAAATTTTGTGTCACAGCACTTTTCTCGAAAACTACTAAAGATAAAAACTTAATTTTTTTTAAACAAAAGACAAACTTTTTATCCCGGGAACATTTTTTATTTCTATATATAAAATACAAAACAAGTTGTGCAGTATCCCAGTGGAATATGGAAAAATAGAAGGACTAGTGAAAAATGCTCCAAAGAGCAGTGCAAAAGCAGAATGTGATTTTAATTGAGCATTAAAAAGTAATGGACAAGTGCTTCTGTTAATTACTGAGCATGAGGAAGGATAAGGGATCCCTTCTTGGCTACAACTCACTTCAATGCCAACTTTGAAAAAATCATATTTGCGCTTTTTCCGTGAAAACAAATCAGTAGCAGTTACTATAAAAATGTATAGTGTAAAGACGTAACCAGTAAAGATGCAGCTTAATTAGACATAAATGTAAAGGAAGGCGACATAATGCCAGATACCTAGTTCCTGCAGGTATCACATTCATGCACTGCCACCAAGCATACCCTAAGTGTATAATTGCACAGAAAATTGATTTGTAGTATAGTGCAGAGTGAACAGTGCAGTTAACATCAGAGATGTAGTACAGGCTATACGCCGTACACCTTCTGGACTTTTTAATAGAACACCATATACCCTCTGTTTTTCAAGAAAGCTTATAGTATACACATTCTAGAATATCCCTCTGCTTAGAGCATATATCTTATGTTATTTTTATGACTACACCCCTGGTTAACATCTAAAGCACGGTGGGAAATTCTACTAAAGAACCGCAAATTTCTTTTGTATGGAAAAAGCGCAAATATGATTTTTTCAAAGTTGGCATTGAAGTGAGTTGTAGCCAAGAAGGGATCCCTTATCCTTCCTCATGCTCAGTAATTAACAGAAGCACTTGTCCATTACTTTTTAATGCTCAATTAAAATCATATTCTGCTTTTGCACTGCTCCTTGGAGCATTTTTCACTAGTGTTAAAATTGATCAAAATTGTTTTGTTAAAAGAGTTTTATAGGAGCAAAAACAATTCATGGGAATTTAATTGTTTTTGGGTCATTTTGCATATTAGAATGCTCCGGTGTGCAGGCTGCATTTATTTATTTATTTTTAATTTGAATCATTTTTTGCCAACTTCGGACATAATTACGGGAAATTGTGAGTTAATTTAAACTAGGTTACTAACCAAATAATGTTTCAGATGTTTGCAGATCATTAGCTATTTAATTTCCAGTTTCCACGTGCAACTTTTTAATATTACTAAAAAATAAAAAATCTGACTGGAAACATGTAGAACCTGGTTAAAATTAACTTACATTTTACGGGACTTAAGTCCAAAGTTGGTAAGTATGGGTAAGAATGAAAACAATATGATCTATTTTCATAAAGATGTACACCGAAGTTTAAAAGCAGCCTTTTGACAAACATTGAATTTAAAGTTTATGTATCTTGAAAAAAAAAAACTGGTTTTCTCAAAAAAAAAAAAAAAAAAAAAGATTTCTTGTTGTCATAGAAACAAATGAAATGTACCATTCGAAAGCTGACAAATAAAAAATTCAAAATATTTAATATATATATATATATTTTACGAATTTTTTTTTAACAATTCTTAGAGAAAATTTCTCACAAGACGGCAATTGAAAAAAAAGTTAAAAGAAAAGTAGCATAATTTAGATAACTGCATGGAAAATAGCAATGTATAGAATGAATCTTGCTAAACACTTCGGTAATGTATACCAATTTCAATATACAGTCGGCTCTCGTTAATTCGAACTCGTCGGGACCGCAAGAAATGTTCGAATTATCCGAAGTTCGAATTATGGAAAGTATGAAATGAAAACATGTTTAATATGGTACTATTACAAAGGAATTAATGTTATAGTGTTTTTAATACTAGAACCGCGATGACGTGTCATTTTGACCCGTACCAAATGAATACATGCTGATTCGAACTAGAAATTACTTTATAAAAATAGTTAGGTATGTGTTTCACAAACCTTATTAAAGTAATTAAGTCAGATAGTCTTAAATAAAATTTCTGATGTGAAATATTTTTCTAAGTATACAGTAAAATTTTCCGCGGTTCTAGTGTTAAATTTATTTCGTCTGTTATCATTAGAATATGACATAATATTAAATTAAAATATATAAGTAAATAAACTAATTAAAAGATTAGAAACAAGCACAATGGAAGAAAAATTTAAGGCATCAATGATGGACAGACAAGGCACTAAGAAATTTTATATCAAATGCATTTGGATTATAAGTATACTCGTTCGAAACAATTTTCACAAAAATAAATAAAAGTTAGTCAAAGGCTCTGAAATCCGTAAGAAAGAAAAGAAAAAAAAAAAAATGGAATTCTCGTTAGTTCGAATTAAACGAAGTCAAGGGAAAATGAGTTCGAATTAATGAAAATTTTTAACATTATTCTGCCATTGAAAATTCCGGGACTTCCTGTTTAGTTCGAATTATCCGATTTCGAATTTACGAGAGTCGACTGTATCTGAAACAGTGAAACATCATGAAAATTCAATGCAAACGATCTTTTTCCAAAGGCTGTAATGTAATGTGATTCTTTATGTTGCTCTGTAAATGAACTGCAAATGGTACATGCTTCATTTTCAATACCATATATGCTAGAGTAAACCTGAATGGGTTATATTAGTTGCTTAGAACTGCGAATGAACTTACCTGAGTTAGAGCGCAGGCAGACAGACAGGCAGGTAGATCAACCGCATCCATAAACGCTATTGTTGGAGGGTGTTAAAAAGATTTTTAAATAAAACAAATTAATATACGTGAAATGATTAAACAAATTGTAATATAAGTAATTAATTATCCTTAGAAAGTGTTTAAAATATTTTAGAAAGTATTAAAACCTCAAAGTGTATTTTTCCTAATCTAAAACACTCATCTAAAAATAACGAGATGAAAAAAATCCATTCCATTTACAAATTTATTCCTTATTGTTCCTTAACATTATTCACTAATCCTGTGTTATTTTAATTTCGTCTTAAGAAGAATGGGGAAGATAATTATCCTATGTTTAGACAGTTTCAAAACTTAATTAAGTTCTCTTGACCTTTCAAAAATAGACAGAAAAAAAACCCTTCTTCAAAAATGATTGTTTGTTTAAGAAAACATTTAAAGGTTATATGTAAATAATAATAAACTTTTCATTAAAAAAAAAAAAAAAAATCTGTGGCATGTACAGGGTAGAGTAATGCATGCGTCAAGTTGTGCCCCACCGAAAACCGAAATTTCGGCGTAAACCCAATTTGAAACCAACACGAACACAGAGCAAAAAAAAAAAAAAAAAAAAAAAAAAAAAAGATATTTTAATACAATTATCGAAAAAAAGTTTACAATAACAACTCTAATAACACACCTTATTTTATTTTACTTTATTTTTTATTGTATAAAAATGTATACATGTACATTAACGTTTAAATATATAGTTTTCTATTTGAAAAATGTTCAGGCAGCTTTTTTTCTTAAGTCGGGTCAAGCTTAACCTGCCCGTCAGAGTTTAAAGCTTGACTCGAAACTGATCACAACTCGAAAAGTTTAAAGAAATCGGATGTGAAATTAAAAAAAAAAAAAAAAAAAAACATCGACTATATCCGGCATAACTTGAGGACCGAATCGGGTTGCATAATCCGATTCAGGATTATTCGTACATGGTATTCTAAAATAGACTGAAAATTTTCACGTAACCGGTGACTGCTAATGAAATTATATATTCATGAGAGCTATGGATATTTTTTTACTAAGCTTTTTGTTTTAATTTGAACTGAAGGCTGCCATCATTGAAGCCTGGGGTAACATTGATGCTACTGTCTTCCAGAGATTGGTAAATGCTAAACTGCATCATATATTCCATGTCATACAAAAACATGGCGGATATATTGGCTATTAACAGTCACTGTAAAATTTTATAGAAATCTTCACCTTGTTTAATTACCCTTTAACCCCTTGGGGACTAGCGACACGTATACGTGCCGCAGAAAGGCTCAAGAAGGCTTGTTTATTCTTACCAGTAAAATTTTACTGTAAAATTCGCTTTATATAATCGTAACAATTTCTCTATTTAAAAAAGTACAAATTTCTGTTTAAAAAAAACGGTGACAAATCATTAAACATTTTGTAATAGCCTCTCGTCGCGAAGGGGTTAAGTATTTTAATGAGTAAGAGTGTACCGAAATTACTGTAATCAATAAGAAAAAAAATATTTATTTTTCCTGGTGGGAGAATGCACCGTTTATAATCAGGTTCTGTTAACAGTAGTGGCTTTATTTCGGTGGGGCACTTTTATCCCCCTCTTTTTTTACACATTCATTCTTTTTTCTTGCCCAATTGGGGGGGGGGATAGGAGTGAGTTACTCTTTGTAAATATGAATTTGTATGTAAACTTTCTTATTACATTTGTTTCGTCCCCATCAGAGCCGTCCTTAGCGATGTGCGACAGATGCAGCCGCACAGGGCCTCGCGTCTAGAGAGGCCTTGTACCTAGACACAAAATATTTTTTCTTTAATAAAATGAAGATGGTATAATAGAAAATCTTTAATGTAAATTTATGATTTTAACTAAGAAAAGATAGTGGTCTTGATATAAAATATAGCCTATGTTGGAAGAGCGACTTTCACCATCAATTTGCCACCATTACTTTTGAAATTGATTCAGTAATTTCAGAAATTTCACCAAACGAACACAAACAAATGATACTCCTTTATAATAGTTAGGGGATCGAATACTGGCTCCCCGGGTGGCATTTTTGCCGATCCCACCGAAGCTAGCATAGGAGAGAAAAATACGGGCTTCTGATTGGTCGAAAAAATTTGCTTTCCTTCATTTTTGAGTTTACGTTTATTTAATCATCAATTTCTGTTTGAAAAGCTTTTGAAAGCTGGATTTTCCTTCTGTTTTTACATATTTATTAATAGATAAAGAAATAGATAATTCGGAATTTATAATTAAAGAAGTTAATCAGGATGTTTAACAATTGTTCTGTATTACTTTTAGAAAATAATAAAAATAGAATTGCCATTTCTTCTTTCTATTTTTTTTAACATGTTATGCACATATGTACACAAACAAAACAATTTATTTAGAAACAACACTATTTTCATTTTACGCCGTCATACTCAATTGTTCTATATTACTTTTAAAAAAATGCAATTTCTTCTTCTTCTTCTTATTATTATTTTAATGATATACCCATATACGCTCCTAATAAGTACATTAGCATTCAGGATGATCTATTTGCAAACAATTTTTTGACCAATCAGAAGCCCGTATTTTTCTTCCCTATGCTGGCTTCGGTGGGATCGGCAAAAATGCCCCCGGGTCACAGTATTTATGTGAAAACTATTATTTTTTTATTGATAGTATAGTAGATAAGATTATGTTAGAGAGTCCGCAAGGAAAGGAACTTGCAAAATCCTTGCACAGGACCTCGCTTTAAGCCGTCATCCGTATGGACGGCTCTGGTCCCTATTGTTTGTTTCCTGTCCAATTATGATACAAAATTATGGTGGTTTTATTTGGGTAGGATATACTGTAAATAGTACCATAAAATGGCTAAATCGTATGTAAATTTAAATTTCATTTCCTTAGTTAGCGATGATTTATGTAAATCCGAGTTTTTGATTATCCGAGGTAAGCATAGTCCATATTAACTCGAATAATTAGGATTTTGCTGTACATTAATTCACCTGTGAATTATCGTATGAAATGATAATTGTTGATAATAACATTTAACATCAAATTATATGCTTGGATGGAGGTTGTCTACCTATTAAATTTAAAATAACTTCAAAAAATTTAAACACAACAATTTATATTGAGAAAAGATTTTTTAATCTCCATTTAAATTCAATCTCGGATTCTAAATTTCAGGTTATTTGGTTTAAAATGATTTGAATCGAATATTAAAATGTCTGTTGACTAAAGCATTTAACATCAAATTTTACGCTTGGATAGAGGTTGTCTACCTATTAAATTTAAAATAACTCCCAAAATTTTTAAACACAGCATGTTATATTGAGAAAAGAGTTTTTAAAATCTACATTTAAATTCAATCTCAGATTCAAAATTTCAGGTTATTTGGTTTAAAATTAATTCAATCAAATATTAAAATATCTGTTGACATGAAATATGAAATTAATATATAAATAAATTGTGAATTATATTAATAAATATTTTAACAGAAATCGAGACATTCATTATTGCAAATATGAATGTATAGATAGACTTATAATGTATATACAGTGAAATTCGTTTAAGATACGAATCAAGGGACCAAGAGCATATCGTGTTTTAAGCTGGATCATATGTTACCCGGATTTCATAGATTCTCGAATAATAATGCATATAAAGCCAGTGCACAGTGTTATTAATATATTTTAGCCATTTATAACAAAATTATTTTTTTTTAAACAAATATTAATTTTTAAAAATCATAAAAATATTTAAAATAAAAATCTGAAAAAAAGTGATGTAATTTTTGTTTAAAAAATCATATTTTCAAAAATAAATATACATTTTTTTTCAAATTTGCTGAATCAAAATTAAAGCCAAATAGTCAAAAAAGAGATGTTCAAAGTTTGGAGCATTTATCTTTAACGGTTCTTGAGTTATAACAATTTAAATCCGAGAAATTGTAGAAACAAAAACCATTATTAAGTAAAGCGCATTTTTACAAGAAGACATTTCCATAAGAACCATTGCTTGAAAGCTAGATTATCAAAACAAACCAAAACGAAAAAGTTAATATTAACTGTTCCAATTACCGTAATTTCCGATGTATAATCCGCGGATCAAACAATTCTTTTTCGACCCAGAATGTTTATTTTGTAATCTAAGTCAAATATTTACCGCGATTGTAAAACTTACATTTCATTTAAAAAAATTTCTGGGTCGAAAAATGATTGTTTGATCCGCGGATTATACGCAGGAAATTACGGTAACATGATAGAAACATGATTTAAACATCATTTTAAGAATTAAAAAATTATAATACAGCAAAAATTTTTAAAACTTTATAAAAATATTTTAAGATTTTTGTGCATTTGGACCACTTTAATAGACAATCCCATAGTTTCGTTTATGGTTCTATGATATTTTAATGGATTAAGAAGCATATGTCTTCCTTTACAGAGAAATGGAATTTGAATTCCTAGATTATTTGTTTTGCAAATAAATACTACTTTCTTTCATTACAACAATTAACGGCTGGCTATTTCCATGAGTACTTGTAGTGTAAGTCACAGGCTACGATTTTTGGCTACCAGTATTTTAGTACGAAAAAATGTGATTTTTTTTTATCGGCACATTCTCATTAATTGAATAAGGCCAAGCAGACTTTTCGAAAATAACGGTGGCAAACAAGCATAGCAATTATAAAGTAATGTGACTTACACTACAAAACCCATGGAACTAGCCCGGCTACAATAAACAGAAAATTAACTTTACTCGAGTTTAAAACTCTTTACGAATATAAATATCTTAAATTTTCTTCTTTTTAACCAAAACCTTCCCTCTGACATCTTAAAAATAAGAATAATTCATTCCATTAACAAATTTATGCCTGAATTTTTCTTAAAATTATTTTCCAATCTCACGTTATTTTCCTTTTGGTTTATCATGAATGGCGGAAAATAATTATTCTGTGCAGATGTAGGTTCCAAAATTAATTGATTTCTCTTGACTATAAAAAGATCGTTGAAAAAATACTTGAAGCAAATGAAGGGTTTTTTATAGGAAAGCTTTTGAGATAATAGAAGCTAAAATACATTATTGAGGTTTTCAAAACACTAATAAATGTATTTCATCGAATGATTGTTTAAAATGTATGTGTTTTCTTATTGTATTTAAAGGAATTAAGTATTTCGAGTTATCTTTTGTGTATTCATGCCTTGAGCTGTCACCGCTTAACCCTTTAATGTTCATTGGTTTCGCCACGAAACCACAAAATTTTAATTCCGATATGCAACACTGACACCGGTATTTTTATCTAAAAATATCCCTTTTATTATGTATGTGAAAAATCACATTTTCTTATTTAGAAATATATTTGTACTTAATTACCGGTGTCATTCATTTTTTCGACATCTTAGCAATGAAAATGCTTTGATCGTTAAAGGGTTAAACTGATTTAAAATTAAAAAAACATTGTTAACGGTTATGATAAATAGCAAATTAACACTGTTACCAAGTTTAAAATTCTTTACAAACAATGGAAGCTGTCAGTACCCTAGACTCGGCAAAAAATGAATATCGATTTTCTAATTTTCTGTCTAAATTTATACTTTATTATTTCTAGTAAATTCTCCTGATAGTTTAGAATAATTCGCGTATTATAAATTGAGTTTAGCACTAGAAAGACGGGAATTTTTATTCATATTTTATAAAAATATTTAATGCCAGAATTTTTATTTGAAATTGCTAAAGTTATTTAATGAATTCATTTTACCTTTGTTTCTTTTAAACTTATTTTATAAAGAGATTTCTGATCCGAACCAAGATAGGAACCAAAATGGCCCCTTACCGCCATTCTAGTGTTAACCGCATAACTGATCAGTATTTTTGAAAAAACTTTTAAATAATATCTATTTTTTTCACGACTTTTACAGAATACAAGGTGGAACCCGTCGAATTTCGACGAAAGAAAATATTTATGGAGGAACTGTTTCATTGACTTATAATAAACCCACGAAATTAGTTACAATAAAAAATGCATCTAATATTGGTTTGTCTAACTCTCATACATATATTATTTTAACCTAAAGTTAACAAAATAAAATTTCTGTGAAACTCAGTTGTTCGAATTATCAAAATTAAACTTTAATCGTAAAGTAAACAGTAAAATATAATAAAGATCTGATATTATGACAAAGTTATTAATTACCAAGCATAAGGCTCTTATACTAGGTATTCCAAAATTTAAAACTATAAAAATTATTCCAGTTTGACTTAATCATAGATTTTTTTTCTCCGTGAAGTCTAAATCCTGTATGTGAAAAGGCCAATGATTAATGAGAAAATGGCAACATAAAAAACCAGTAATATGCTTTTTTTGCCTTTTTCCGCTTTGCTTTTAATCGCTTTTAATAGAAATGGAGTTCTTCTGTTGCCACAATTAGAAAAACGGTATTCAAAAGTACAAAAATATTAATATTTCAAAAATAAATTAAGATAAAATTTTGAAACAAATTGCATATAAAAGCATATTTTTTTCCCTATACGATGGTGTAAAAATTGAAAATGTGGGATGTTTAGAAGTTCAAAAATTTCAGTAGCAAAAATTGCAATCCGAAATTTCATTTCAAATTTCAAGTTGCCATTCGCAAAATGACGTATGCGTTACGCACAGATACGTTTGGCCTTTATAATATAGATTTAACTTTTTATCACCGGTTTTTCGAAATAGAAATTTTCGCCTAAATGAATCAGAAAAATGCTCAGATTAAATAATGCAAAATTTACAATAACATTTCACTTGCAGAAGTAATACATTATGATTGGAGGTATGGGCAAATCATGGTTGACAAAAGCACGTTCCCCGTACGAAATACGAGCAAAACAAGGAAGTGTTTAAAGCAATTTTATTGCATCGCTGTCCCTTTAAATGATCCCTAATCCACTTCACGTAAAAGTGATTTTGCTCAGTCTGTGTTTTTACGACAAATAAGCCTGTTCAAAGTGATAAAACTTTAAGCACATAGTTGAACTGGCTAGATTTTTCTTCAGTTGTTTCTTATGGTCTATTTGATAAAAGCTAAGTACCAAATCTACAACATAGTATATATATATATATATTTACTCATAAATATGCAAAAATAATTAATTTTTCATGTTTAGTTTTACGCGTATTAACACGGTGTATTCTTTTCCCCCCTAAACTATTTAACTTAGCATAAATGCAATACTTTAAATCATATAACACACTTCTACGAATAGTTTATAAAAAAAGTTAGCTCAAAATGTTGAAAATTGTACGAAGACACGAACCCCCGTACAGCCGAGCAAAAGGGCAAAATTGTAATGTTGTTTTCTCTGTAATTTTTTAATAATACTTATAAAAAGATGTTTTTCCAACATGATCTAATTTTTTTTAATTGCGTTTAGGTACATAAATCTCCAGAGTAGCAATCATAAGTTAATTTCTTAAAACTGGATTTTATCTGTAGAGACATATTAATTTAAATAATGCTACTATTGCACTGAGACTTAAAGCTTAGCGAACGGATATATCAGATTGTGATCGTGAAAAGGTTAAAATTTACTTAAATTAAATATATATACCTATATATTTCGAATTTTGCCAGGATAATCGAACAATTTCTTGATAGAATAATTTTCCTTTCATGTGTATTTTATAATTATGCGAAAAATATATCTTAAAATGCTTAAAAATAAAATTTAAAAAGTTCAAAAGGTTCCAAGTCCTCTTCAAATCATGAAATTTATTTTTCTTCATCAAAATTTCCCTTTTGAGGCTTTTAAGATAAAAAATGTAATTCCATTAACAAATTTATGCATGAATTTTTCTTAAAATTATTCCCTAATCTCATATTATTTTCCTTTTGGTTCATCATGAATGATGCAAAATAATTATTCTGTGCAAACGTAGGTTCTAAAATTAATTGATTTCTCTTGACTATAAACAGATCGTTGAAAAAATTCTTGAAGCAAATGAATGTGTTTTTATGAAAGCATTTGAGTATAATAAAAGTTAAAATACATTATCGAGGTTTTCAAAACACTAATGAATGTATTTCGTCGAATAATAATGATTATTTAAAATTTATCGTTTTTTATGGTAATTAATCCCTTAATGATCGCATTAAATTACAGTTTTCAAATTCAGATTGATTATTGTCATTACTTTTTAGCTCACAGGCTATCATAGCCTAAGAGCTTATGTGCCCGTCCGTTCTGTATGTACGTTCGTGTGTAACGCCATAACTCATGATAAAAATATCGGATCCACTTGAAATTTTGTATATAAGTATATCCTCATAAGGCGCTTCCCTGATTAGTTTTTGGAGTTCATTCGATATGTATAAGAGGGGGAACGGGGTGCTCATGCCCCTCCCCTTAATTGATATAAACGGGATTTTCATGCAGAATTAACACTTTTCGTTCAAAATTTAGATATAGGATCATTCTGATGAGGCGATACCGTGGCTGTTATTAGGTGTTCATTGAATAAGTATAAACAAGGGGAAGGGGGGCTCATGCCCCTCCCCTTAATTGATATAAACGGGATTTTCATGCAGAATTAACAGTTTTCGTTCAAAATTTAGATATAGGATCATTCTGATGAGGTGATTCCGTGACTGTTATTAGGTGTTCATTGAATAAGTATAAACAGGGGGAACGGGGGTTCTAATGCCCCTTCCCTTAATTTTTATAAATGGGTTTTTCAAGCAGAATTGTCAAATTTTGTTCAAATCTCTGAATAGTTTTGGAAGTTTAATGGTTAAGTATAAAAGAGGGGGATAGCTCCTCTTAAATTATATAACTGCTAAATGTATTTTTATTAAGAATTATCCAATTTGCTTTGAATTTTGGATGTGGATTTTTTATATGATAAAGTATGTCCTTGATAGTTTAGGAGGTTCAATGATTAAGTATAAAAAAGGGGAAAGAGGAGAGCTGTTTCCCCTTCTTAATTTTTTTTTCGAACGGAATTAACCCTTGAAAATATAAGGTTATAATGTACAATTAGTATGCGTAGCCTGTGAGCTCAATGTCATCAGTTTAACTGGGCAATATTCTTTTTATTTGAAAATGGTATATTTACCTCATTTAAAGACAACTGAAATCAGAATAAATGCAATTATACTGTTTTATAAAACTGGTGGGAATCAAATAAAAAACCGTGAAGATCGCGGCCCGTGAATATGACGGGAGCGAGAATTAAGGGGTTAAAGGAATTAAATATTTTTAGTTATATATTTTGTGTATATAGGCCATTTTCACCATTCACTTACATTTCATGGTAACGGACTTGACATTTGAAATAAAACTATTAGAAATGAACCAGATTTATAATTTTTAACTTAGATAATAATTTACATACCTTCTAAAACTATTTAGCAGCTTACTAACTTACTTAGCAGCTTACATTTCATCGCTTACACACATGGTACCAGATATGACAAGCAACGGACTTGACATTTCAAATAAACAGAAAAATGACATTTTAAATAAACTTGTCATTTCAATAATAAGAAATGAACAGGCTTGTATATTTTCTAACTTTGATAATACACATATCTTCTGAAACTATTTAGTAAACAATATTTAATTACAAATGTGCAAAAATCATTATTTTAATATTAAAATTTACGGTAACAGACTTGACAGTGAAAAAAAAAATCCAACTTTGATGAAAGCTGATTCTTGCTACTATTATATTGCTTCACAATTGAAGAGTAAAAAATGGCAAGTAGTAGTTGCGTGAATAGTTTAACTATATCGCCGAATATTTGCTGCTAACTTTTAGGCTAACTTTAGAAACCTATTTTGACTAAAATAATCATAAGGTAACAGACTTGACGAAAGTGAGGGAAAAAATATTTCTGTTCATTTCGTAAAGAAAATATCTCTTGTAAATTTTTTTTTCCATTTTTGCAGAACACTAACAGTTCATATTTAAAATAGTTAAATCTCTTTGTTTAAAAAAGCTAAATTAGATTTTAAAAAATAACAGTTAATCACATAAAATTTGGAATGGAATAGGCGTTAAGTCTTTAAAATCACAATTTTAAAGACTTATATCTCCAAAATTTTTATTGACTTTTTTTAAATTTTTCATGTCAGAAATGTTCAATATAGTCTTCTCTAGCTAATGCATAGCTCAAATCAAACTTTAAATATTAATTTATATTTGCATTATTCTTCTTTTTACTTTTGGACAGCATATTTAAGCGAAATTTGAAAATGACCCATGTCATCATATCTTGATATGTTACCGCTTAAACCTTTGAGGGGCAAACAATTGCGTTTGTATAATTCTGAACTCCCATTGCAAATTAAACAAAAGAATTTGCTTCAAAGTAAAGAAATATAATTTCATGTCTTTCCCGTCGCTCACCCCACTCCCATCATCAAAGTTATAAAACTAAAATTTGATTTTTTTTTTTCTGGTGCAAACCTTCTTTAGTTTTAAATGGGATTAAATATATGCCACCGCTCTTCAAGGGGTTAAACTGATTTAAAATCAAATAACACTGTTAACCTCTTCGCGACGGGTTACTTTTATGAAATTTTTTATGTTTTGTCACCAGTTTTTAAAAACAGAAATTTCTGCCAGACTAAATCGAGAAAAAGCTCCAATTAAATTAAGCAGATTTTACAATAAAATTTTGTAGTCTGTGTTAAAGAAGGACTCCGAGCACTTATTGAGGCCTTCTACGAGTCGCTCGTCGCCAAAAGGTTAACGGCTATAATAAACGGAAAATTAACTTTGCCCGAGTTAAAAACTTTGCAAATAATAAGAGGACTCTGTACCCTTGATTCGGCGAAAAATGACGAAAATACTGGTTTTCTATTTTTTTTGTCTAAATTACACTTTATTACCCGTAGTACTTTCATCTGATGGTTTGGAAAAGTCCGAACATTTATAAATACAACTTAAAGTGAATTTATTACATCGCTGTGCCGTTAAATGTCGCCCATTTCACTAACAATTTTTTTTTTTCAGTTAGTGTTTTTTTTGTCGAATAGGCATGTTCAAAGCGATAAAAACTTAATTTGTATTGTTCAATTGACTGGATTTTTTTTCGGTTGTTCTTTATGGTCTATTTGATAAAACTAAGAATCAAATTTACCAAAAAATAAAAAAGTTTTTTTTTCACATAAAAAAGTAAATTTAAACCAGTTTTTATTTGTAATTTAACACGAATTAGCACGTTTTTTTCCTCCCAAACTAATTAACTTAGGATAAATCCGATGCTTTAATCACTTAATCGTCGCGACCGAGACATTCACGGGTTGCAAGCTTCGTGGCTTTTATTCAGAATTGTTTGATTCCCAGCAGTTTTATAAATTAGTGTAATTGGTTTTATTCTGGTATCATTTTACTTGCCATTAAACAAGGTGAATATATATTTTTTTTCAAAACAGTGGTGGAAATAATGAATTTGAATTTTTAAACCGCAATTTAATGGGACCATTAAGTGGTTAAACTATTCAGCAGACTTCTACGATGCGTTAAAAAATAGCTCAAAATCTTGAACGAGGAGATACATTTTAAAATTTACTAAAATTCAAAAAACAATAATAAATTTTTCGAATTTTGTAAGGAAAATTGAACAATATCTTGATAGAATAATTTTTTGCATCGAGTCTTTTATTACTGTGCCAAAAATGTATTTTAAAATTCTTAAATAATAATAAAAAATTTCAAAGAGTTCCGAATCACTTTAAAATCGTAACATTTATTTTTCTTAGTCGAAACATCCCTATTAAGAATTTAAAGATAAAAATATTTAGTTCCATTAAAAAAAATTATGCATGAATTTTTCTTAAAATTTTTCCCTAATCTCACGTTATTTTCCTTTTGGTTTATCATGAATGGCGCAAAATAATTATTCTGTGCAAACGTAGGCTCCAGAATTAATTGATTTCTCTTGGCTGTAAAAGGATCGTTGAAAAACTACTTGAAGCAAATGAATGTGTTTTTTAGAATTGCTTTTGAGGATAATAAAAGCTAAAATACGTTATCGAGGTTTTCAAAACATTAATGAATGTATTCCATCGAATGAAAAAATATATATTTTTTAATTTATCGTTTTTATTATGGTAATTAATCCCTTAACCAGCGGCTCCCAATCTATGGGTCGCGATCCGCTGGTGGGCCGCGGCAGTTGTTTTTATGGATCGTGGAAGAATCGAGGTTCCTTATCAAAATACATCTTTTATTTCATCTGTTTAAAAAGATATGACAATTTCAACAGGAAATAGTATTTCGAGAAAAAATCCTTAATTTCCTTCTAGATTAATATACGAACAGAATATCCAGAAATATTTAAATCAGCTTTGAGGTCCTTGATGAAATTCAACACTTTGAGCGTATGAGAACATGCTTTGTTTACTTTTCTGTTTTTGGACGACAAGTACTGAGACAAACTGCGTGTTAATATATGTTCCCACATTGGTAAACACCAGTGCCTTAAATCTCATTCATTATAAAGTTATGCTTTTATAATAATTAAACGTATTTTTAACTATCTTTGTAGTTTGTCCATTGTTTTAACTACTTCTCACTTACACACGTTGAGATTACCGATTCTTGTTTTTGTTGATAATGTATCTTCCGTACGAAAAATTTGCGTTTTCCGTAGGGTCGGACCGCCAAGCGTATAGAGATCGTACAAAAATTGGCATTCTGATATACAACTATATCTTAAGTGAATCGCGAAATTTTTTTTTTACTGAAAGGTGGGTCGCGATTTTTTTTTTTCACTGAAAGGTGGGTCGCGTACCAAGAAAGTTTGGGAACCGCTGCCTTAACGTTCGCATTAAATTACAGTTTTAAAATTCAGATTGATTATTGCCACCACATTTTTCTGAAAAAGGAATAGTCACCTCATTTAAAGACAACTGACCTCTGAATAAATACAATTAAGCAATTTTATAAAACTGGTGGAAATCTAACAATTCTGAATAAAAATCGTGAAGATTGCAACCCGTGAATATGACGCGAGCGAGAATTAAGGGTTTAAAGGAATT
Source organism: Maratus speculifer (assembly GCA_964019185.1). Classification (NCBI taxonomy): domain Eukaryota; kingdom Metazoa; phylum Arthropoda; class Arachnida; order Araneae; family Salticidae; genus Maratus; species Maratus speculifer. Next base: position 130,400,421 of record OZ025303.1, read on the forward strand.
AATCCATTAGTACCTAGCATCCCTTTTTAGGGACGATTATAAAAAAGGCAAGAAAAAAACTTTTCACACCAGTAAATAGGAAGATAAATATACACTATTCTTCAGAAGACAAAGTTCTCAATAAATTAAGATAAAAGTTATTCTTCTTTTAAAAGTGGTGGGAAACACAAAATTTCATTTTTCATGAAGAAAATAATTTTGGCATTGATGGTTTAAATATTTCTAGTTATATCTTTTGTGTATTTCATGCCTTGAACTGTTACTGCTTAACCCTTTGAGAGGCAAGAAATTGCATTTATATAATTCTGAACTCCCTCCGCAAATAAACCAAAAAAAAAAAAAAAAATGCTTCAAAGTAACAGACAACAATTTCGTGTCCTTTCCCCTACGCCCCCCCCTCCCGTCATCAAAGTTAGAAAACTAAAATTTGATAACTTTTTTTTTTTTTTTTTTTTTCTGGTGCGAATCCTTTTTAACTTTAGATGGGATAAAGTATACATATATCTCAGCGCCCCTGAAAGAGGTTAAACTGATTTAAAAGCAAATAACACTGTTAACCCCTTCGCGACCAGCTACTTTTACAAAATTTTTAATCTTTTGTCACCGGTTTTAAAATACAGAGATTTCAGCCACGCTAAATAGGAAATAAAAAGATCCAATTAAATAAAGCAGATTTTACAATAAAGTTTTGCTGGCGGTGTTAAACAAGCATTATGAGCACTTTTTGAGGCACTTATATGAGTCGCTCGTCGTCAAAAGCGCAGAGTAGTAACAGAGCCTCAACTCGGCTTGAAAAGAGCGCCCTCAGTGGATCCCTTAAAAACTAAACCACCGCGTTGGCGATTTTTATCTTCGTGATTTCTGTTTAACTGTAACCCTATTCTGCTTGGCGCTTCTTGCTGAATGCTGATTTGAATATCTTTGCACATGTGCTTGTGCTATTTGATCTTAGATTTCCGCGCTTATATTGATTCGTAATTATTACTCTTATTATTCTTGAATTTTCAAGTTTAAATTATTAGATCGTTATGTTACGAAGAGACACATGTATTGTTTGCAAGACGAATACGTCAAAGTTATTTCATAATTCTTTCATAAATTTCAAAACAAGAAGCAGTAGCCGTCGCTGTATTTTTTTTCTTTTTTCCCTTATCATTTGTCGCCAAGGAAGCGATGTTTCGCCGAATTAGCAACCTCTCTTATGTTATGATCGTAGTTTCAGAGTGGTCCGCTCGTGTCGCTACTGTCTATGCGTAATCCCATGTTAAACAAGTTGCCATTACAGTGTATGAAAGTTGATTCTCTGTTCCGTACTCTGTGGTCAAAAGGTTAACGGCTATAATAAACAAAAAATTAACTTGGCCCGAGTTAAAAACTCTCTGCAAATAATAAGGGACTCGGTATCTTTGATACGGCGAAAAATGACGAAAATACTGATTTTCTAATTTTTTGCCTAAGTTATACTTTACTTGTAGTACATTCACCTGATGGTTTGGAAAAAAGTTCGAACATTTATAAATACAACTTAAAGCGATTATATTACATCGCTGTGACTTTAAATGTCATCCACTTCACCAAAAAGCAATTTTTCTCAGTTAGTGTTTTTTTCGACGAATAGGCACGTTCAAAGTGATAAAAATTTAATTTATATTGTTCAATAGACTGGATTTATTTTTCGGTTGTTCCTTATAGTTTATTTGATAAAACTAAGTATCGGATTTACTGGAAAATAAAAAAGTTTAAAAAAAAATTATTCATAAAAAATTTAAATAAAATCAATTTTTACTTGTATATTTACACGAATTAGCACGCACAATTTTACACGCACATTTTTCTTCCTTTCAAACCAATTACAGTCAAAGTTCTATAATCTGCACAAGTTGGGGTCAAAGGTTGTGCAGATTATGGAATATTGTGGATTATAGAGAATTATGGATTATACGTCATTTTATTATTCTTAGATAGCATTTTTATTCTATAATCAATATAATATGAAAAATAAATACGAAATCTAATAATTAATATAATATGCTACCTCAAAAAGGCCTTTTTAAAGTTATTTTATTTAAATAAAATGATTCATATGTCCATTTAAATAGAAATAATTATATATATTCCGTAATATAGTTTGTTTTTTACTGTTAATAAAATAAAAGAATTATATTAAAACAAAGTAGATGTTTGGTTATAATTTTTTTTTCTTTTATTATTTGTTTTAAAAAATCATTTTTGGATCACGAATTTGTAAATTTTCTTAACTGTTTATTTCACAGTTTACATTTGTAAAGTAACGCGGATTATAGAAAATTGCAGATTATGAGCGCGGGGATTATCGATCCTTGACTGTAACTTACGATAAATCCGATGCTTTAAATCATTCAACACACTTCTATGATATGTTAAAAAATTCCCCAAAATGTTGAATGAGGAGACAGATTTCAAAATTTACCTAAATTAAATAATAATACTGATGTATATATATATTTTTGAATTTGTAAAGAAAACTGTACAATATCCTGATATAATCAGCATCCTTCATTGAGTCTTTTATTACTATGGCAAAAATGTATCTTAAAATTCTTAAATAATAATAAAAAATTTCAAAGAGTTCCGAGAGACTTTAAAATGATAAAAATTATTTTTGTTAGTCAGAACATCCCTTCTGAGAATTTAATAATAAAAATATTTAGTTCTATTAAAAATTTATGCATGAGTTTTTCTTAAAATTATTCCCTAATCTCACGCTATTTTCCCTTTGATTTATCAGGAATGGCGCAAAATAATTGTTCTGTGCAAACGTAAGTTCAAAAAAAAAAAAAAAAAAAATTGATTTCTCTTGACTATAAAAGGATCGTTGAAAAAATACTTGAAGCAAATGAATGTGTTTTTTTAGGAAAGCTTTTAAAGATAATAAAAGCTAATTTATAGAGTTATTGAGTTTTTCAAAACGCTAATGAATGTATAATGCGTGGAAATTTTTCCAGAGAGAAAATTCGCCTTGGATACAACATTTCATATGAAAATCAAATTTCAAATTCTTTAATTTCTTGTAGGCGTTAATGCCAACCTAGTGAAAAAGACAAAATTGTGGATAGATTGAGGATAGATTTAAAATCTACCTAAATGTAAGCCTTTCGGGTCTGACGTACTATTAATAGCACATGTCCTTTCACCACCGAATATTAAATATTATTTTGCTTAAATTGTTACTTCTGTTATTTTATCATATGTAAATGATATTATATGGCTATGCTTTTATTATTATGACTTAATTTATGTTTTGACATCAAGTAATAATAATAATAATAATAATAATAAAAGTATGCTGACTTCTTTTTGCACTTTTAGCGATCCCTTTATTTTATGCAGTTATTTAAGTCTTTAAATTTAATATATAGATTAATATTCTGAACGAGCCATGTGTCATAAAACGCAAATAACTTTAGAAAGTTGTAATATTTGTGAAACCCAGTAATACGGTGTTTTCCAAGTCTCTCCAAAAAGTCTTCCTTAATCTATTATTATATTAATATGGACTAAATAGCAAAAAGTACATTCATTAGATTTCTGATAATAAGATAAACTTTAAACTTCAGTAACTCTATTTGGATGGTTATGATTAACTGAACAGTAAAAATAATTTTGTTCTCAAAAAGGAAAAAATCGGATCCGAAAAAGTTAAAAAATATATATAATTTTTTTAATTTTGAAAGGAAAATCGGTCAATTTCTTGATAGAATCATTTTACATCATTGAGTCTTTTATTATTATGCCAAAAATGTATCTTAAAATGCTTAATAATAATAATAATAATAATAATAATAATAATAATAATAATAATAATAATAATAATAATAATAATAATAATAATAATAATAATTTTCAAAGGCGCAGAGTCGTCTTAAAAATGTCAAAAATGTATCTTAAAATGCTTAAAAAAATAATAATAACATTTCAAAAAGTGCAGAGTCCTTTTAAAATCATAAAATGCTTTTTTTTTCTTTTTTTTTTCTTTTTTTTCTTTTTTTTTTTTTTTTTTGTCAAAACAAACCCTTCTGAGAACTTAAAGATAAAAATATTTAATTCCATTAACAAATTTATGCATGAATTTTTCTTTAAATTATTCCCTAATCTCACGTTATTTTCCTTTTTGTTTATCGTGAATTATGCAAAATAATTATTCTGAACGGACATAGATTGCAAAATTAATTGATTTCTCTTGACTATAATAAAAGGATAGTTCAAAAAATACTTGAAACAAATGAATGTATTTTTAGGAAAGCTTTAATCTCTTCGCGACGGAAGCTTTTTGCGAAATATTTAATCCTTTGGGGACGAACGACACATATGTGTGCCGCAAAAAGGCATAAGAATCCTTGTTTATTCCCACCAGTAAAATTATTCGATAAAATTTGCCGGCAAATTATACAGTAAAATTTTACTGATGGGGATAAACAAGGACTCTTAACCCTTTAACTTTCATTGGTTTCGCCACGAAACCACAAAATTTTAATTCCGATACGCAACTCTGACACCGGTATTTTTATCTAAAAATATCCCTTTTATTTTGTATGTGAAAAATCACGTTTTCTTATTTAGAAATATATTTGTTCTTAATTACCGGTGTCATTCATTTATTTCGACATGTTAGCAATGAAAATGCTTTGATCGTTAAAGGGTTAAGCCTGTTTTCGGCTCGTATACGTGTCGCTCGCCCCCAAGGGGTTAAAGGTAATAAAAGATACACGTAAAAAAAAAAAAAAAAATCGTTTGAGATTCTTAAACACTTATGAATATATTTCAACGAATGAGAGTGATTATTTAAAATTTATGTGTTTTCTAATGATAATTAAAGGCATTGACAAGTTATCTTTTGTGTATTATCGTCAGTTGAATTGTTACCCTTAAACTGATTTGAAATTAAGTAACAATGCTAACGTCTGGGCTATTCCATGCGAATTTGTTTGTCTGTTACGTATTACGATTCCTGGCTACCAGTATTTTATGTCGAAAAAATGAGACTTATTTTGTTGAAGATATCTCATAAATTGAATAAAACGAATCAAACTTTACGAAAATACCGGTGGCCAACAAGCATAGCAATTTTTAGCAGTGTAACAGACAAACAAATTCGCATGGAATAGCCCGTCTATAAAAAACAGAAAATTCATTTTGCGCGAGTTCAAAAATTCTCAACAAGTATAAAAATCCTCAAATTTTTTTTTCTTAATCAAAACCTCTTTTTTGAAAACTTAAATATAAAAATATTTAATTTCATTAACAAATTATGTATGAATTTTTCTTAAAATTATTCCTTAATCTCAAGCTATTTTCCTTTTGGTTTATCATGAATGGTCGAAAATTATAATTGTTTGCAGACGTAGGCTCTGAAATTAATTGATTTCTCATGCCTATAATAGGATAGCTAAAAAAGTACTTGAAGCAAATGAATATTTTTTTGGAAATCTTTTAAAGATAATAAACGAAAAAAAAAAAAAAAAACCCGAGGAGATTTTCAAATCACTAATGACAACATTTTATTGAATGAAAGTGATTATTTAATATTTGTCTGTTTCCTTATAATAATTAAAGCAATTAAGGATTTTCAGTTATCTTTTGTGTATTATCGTACCTTGAAATTTAACAGCTTTAACTGAATTAAAATCAAATAACAATGTTAACGGCAGTAACAGATAGCAGATTAACTTTGCCCGAGTTTAATATCTCATAACAAATATTATAATCTTCAAGTTTGTTTTTCTTAAGCAAAATATTTCTTTTGAAAACTTAAAAACATTTAATTCCATTAACAAATTTATGTGTGATTTTTTCTTAAAGTTATTCCCTAATTTCACTTTATTTTCTTTTTTTTTAATCGTGAATTATGCAAAACACTTATTCTGAACGGACGTAGATTTCAAAATTAATCGATTTCTCTTGATTATAAAAGGATAGTTGAAAAAACACTTGAAGCAAATGAATGTATTTTTAGGAAAGTTTTTAAAAATAATAAAAGATTAAAAAAATATCATTGAGGTTTTTAAACACTAATGAATGTATTTCATCGAATGTGAGTGATTATTTAAAATTTATCTGTTTTCTGATGATAATTAAAGACATTGACGAGTTATCTTTTGTGTATTATCATAAGTTGAATTGTTACCGTTTTAACTGATTTAAAATCAAGAACAATATTAACAGCTATAACAAACAAGAAATTAGCTTTGCCCGGGTTTAAAAACTCTCAACAAATATTAAATTCTTCAAGGTTTTTTTTTCTTAATCGAATCCTTCTTTATGTAAACTTAAATATAAAAATATATAATTCCATTAACAAATTTATGTATGAATTTTTCTTAAAATTATTCCGTAATCTCAAGTTGTTTTCCTTTTGGTTATCATGAATGGTCCAAAATAATTATTGTGTGCAGACCTTGGTTTTGAAATTAATTGATTTCTCAAGACTATAATAGGATAGGTGAAAAAATATTTGAAGCAAATGAATATTTTCTCGGAAATCTTTTAAAGATAATAATATATATATATATAAAAAAGACTGATGAGATTTTCAAATCACTAATGACTGCATTTTATTGAATGAAAGTGATTATTTAAAACTTTTCTTATGATAATTAAAGAAATTAAGGAATTTTGGTTACGTTTTGTGTATTATCATGCCTTGAAAATTAACAGCTTTAACTGAATTAAAATCAAAAAACAATGTTAACGGCTGTAATAAACAGCAAATTAACTTTGCCTGAGTTTAAAATCTCTTAACAAATATTATAATTTTTAAATTTCTTTTTCTTAACCCGCGAGAACTCGCGCATGAGATTTTCTTTCTGCATCGTACCCTTTTTAAGACCATTTTTAAGAACATTTTTCATTTAAATAAAATTTCAAAATGGGATTTCGATTACTTTATCTCTTTTTTGAATAAAAATACTAAGCCAAACAAAAAATTTGATATTAAGTGACTGTAAAGTAAAAGAAAAGAATTGGGCATCGTGAGAGAAATTCTCATAGCGAGTTCTCCCGGGTTAAGCAAAACATTCCTTTTGAGAACTTAAAAATATTTAATTACATTAACAAATTTATGCATGATTTTTTAAAAATATTTTCTAATCTCACGTTTTTTATTTCTTTTTGGTTTTTCATGAATGATCCAAAATAATTATTCTGTGCAGATGTAGGTTCCGAAACTAAATGATTTTTATTGACTATAAAAAGGATCGTTGAAAAAAATTTTGAAGCAAATGAGTGTATTTTTTTATTTAAGCTTTTAAAGATAATAATAGATAAAAAAGATAATTGAGGTTTTCAAAACACTATTGAAAGTATTTCATCGAATAAGGTGATTATTTAAAATTTGTCTGTCTTATGATATTTAAAGAAATAAATGAGTTACCTTTTTTTGTATTATTATGAGTTGAACTTTTACTCCTTTAACCGGTTTAAAATCAAATAACAAATGAAACGAACGTTGGGTAATTATTTTTGGGAATGCAGGGGATCGGCCGAAATAAATCATCAACGAAATGATGATTGATTTTGATGATTGAATAAATTATTTTAATGTCATACGCAAAAGCTCAGTTGCCAACTTTCGCATTCTTTTAACGCATTAACCCATTAATGCCTAGCGTCCCTTTTTAGGGACGCTTCAAGAGGTGTATTCAGCACTGTTTTTGACACCGGTAAAAAAGAAAAGCAATAATTATTCTATTTAAATGATGCATATTCGTGATTAATGAACTAAACTTAAATCTTCTAAAAATAGTGGTGCCAACCAAATAAAATATACGCAAAAGATGCTGGGCACGGATGGGTTAAAACGCGAAATTTTGCAAAATAACAATAATATAATAATAATAATAATAATAAAGTTATCTGCATACATTAAAATTTTGGTGAAACGTTTAACGTTTTGGTAAAAAATTTCGAAATTGTTTTCAAGAATTTCTAAGGTTAAAGAACACTTTTCGAAATTCTGTGTAACAGACATTCTGTGTGTGGGATTAACAGTTGCCAACTTTTACGCTTTATTTCTAGCATTAAAATTTTATAGTAAATATTATCTTACTTATTCGTTTAAATCTCATAATTAACCAAGGCAAAAACATCTATTAACTTTTAATGGTTACAAAACAGCATAAAAGTTGGCGGGTATAGGTTATTGTATATCCAAATCATTTCTTCTGAGAACTTAAAGATAAAAATATTTAATTATATTAACAAATTTGAGCTTAATTTTTTTAAATATTATCCCCTAATCTTACATTATTTTTCTTTTGGTTAATAAAATAATTATTCTGTACTAATGTAGGTTCTGAAATTAATTGATTTTTCTTGACTATAAAAGGATCGTTTAAAAAATACTTGAAGTAAATGAATGTATTTTTTATTAAAGTTTTTAAAGATAATAACAGATAAAAAAGATAATTGAGGTTTTCAAAACACTATTGAAAGTATTTCATCGAATAAAGTGATTATTTAAAATTTATCTGCTTTTTTACGATAATTAAATGAATTGACGAGTTATCTTTTGTGTATTATCATGAGTTTAACTTTTACCGCTTTAACTGTTTTAAAATCAAATAACAAATGAAACCAACCATACGTAATTATTTTTGAGGATGCAGGATTGGTCGAAACAAATGATTAACCAAAAGATTGATTTTGATCGGACATTGTAAAATCACAGTTGGCAACATTCGTTTTCTTTAAATGCATTGAAACTAGAAATTTTTTTCAAAAACGCAATAATAATAATAATAATAATAATAATAATAATAATAAAATTATCTGCATACATTAAATGGTGTTTTGCAGAAAATGTCTGGAATTTCTAAAGTTAAAGAGCTCTTTTTGAAACTGCATGCAACTTGAATGAGGTTACCGTGGCTGCCAACGTTTATGCTTTTTTCCTACTACTGAAATTTTACAGTAAATATTGTTTTATATAATCCATTGGGGACTAGCGACACGTATACGTGCCACAAAAGCGCTTAAGAATCTTAGTTAATCCCCACCAGTAAAATCTTACTATACAATTAACTTTATTTAATCGGAGCATTTTCTCGATTTGATAAGGCACAATTTTCTGTTTTTATAAACCGGTGACAAATCATTACATTTTTCGTAAAAGACTCCCGCTGCGAAGGGGTTAATCCTCGAAATCTCATGAGTAACCGAAGTATACACACACATATATACCGGGTGTCCCAAAAATGACTGATGGATTTTAAAATTCAATAACTTGCAAACGGTGACAGCTATTTAAAAAAAATTGCAGGAGGGTTATGGATAATGTCAGGAGTTTTTTACCGTAATTTTTTATTTTAGTTCGCATCTCAAACAATAGGTGGCGCTGACGGCGATTGAAGGCGAGGTGATCAGTGCTGAGTGAAGCGTCGTCCTGGTCTTCAATCGCCGTCAGCGCCACCTATTGTTTGAGATGCGAACTAAAATAAAAAATGACGGTAAAAACTCCTGACATTATACATAACCCTCTTGCAAAAATTTTTTAAATAGCTGTCACCGTTTGCAAGTTATTGAATTTTAAAATCCATCAGTCATTTTTGGGACACCCGGTATATAACATACATGCCAACCTCCAACTTTTTTAAAACCAAACAATTATATTTGAACCAGAAATTTATTTAACTATCGAGCTAAAGCAAATATCTGACCATTATCGCATTTCCCGCTAAACACATTTAATTAAATAAATTTTATGGCTCAAAGTTTGTTTTCTTAATTAAAAATAAGCCGGAGTTTGGTAACTATGTATATATTTATAACCATTACTTGGATTACAATATATGTATCTTTGAATTTAATAGAAAATTACCACATTAAAACATGGGGGGGGGGAGAGGAAATGAATGAAAATGCAATTTACAGAACCAAAACAGAATCCTCAAGCCCCAAATACTTTGGAATTACAGTAGAACCCCGATAATTCGGATTAATTGGGACCAGGCCCAATCCGAATTGTCGAAAATCCCGATTATCAGGAGAATGTGTAATGTGGCTAATGAAATAAAATAAAACATACTCATAGAAAATCACATTTATACTGAACATATTCAATATTTACAGACAGTAAAAATTTTTACTTTGTAATTATAAAATTTGTCTATTCTGCTGTGCCAGTTTTCCAGGCCGCATAGTCACACATTCCCTTCAACATAAGTAGTTCGTTAGATGTAGTCTCCACATGACGTTCAAAATAAATCATTAATCGTTCAAAATGGAAAGTTGCTTCGTTATAGTTTATAATTTCTGGTTGATCATCATTGATAATGATTTTTTTCTGCATCATCTTCATTTTCTTCAGCTGTCCACAAAGCGATTATTAAGTCATCTGTAAGCAAGGCATACTCTTCATTATTTTCTGCTTCCAATCAATTGCTAATGTCGCTAACGTCAACATCTGAGCAACCATCAATTTTTGAAAACAAGCTGACAAAATCTTCAGGTGTAATTTCTCTTTCATTCTCGTTTATTGCTCCTTCTATTTCTGTTTCCCGCAAGTGATTTGTAGAAGTGTTTCGGAATGAAGACAAAGTAATAGTCGCCAGAATCCTATGGACTGGCTGACAAAAATGGAAATGTCAACAATGACTCGGAAAGTGATCCTTATCAATCAGTATGCCTGTAAGGACTATTTTATTTTGCTTTCTTGCAATGCTCTGTGTAAAACTTTATTAAACAGTGACAGCTCTACCACTAATTTTTACAGTCTTTTCAATGTATTTCACTGCTGAAAAATCGTGCGATAATTGCGAATCAAGGAGGTGGTTGCGAATTATGTATCTTAAAAATTAAATATAAATTTTCTAACATTAATAGTGGTGCCAGAGTCTTTACAAAATACACTGCTCAAAACAATTAAAGGATATTTGAAGTTTTATATAAAATAAAGATATAAACGAAATTTTTTTTGCCAAAAATAGAAGAAGAGAATCACAAATGCAAATTTTTCTGGTTTTCAAACTGTGGAGTATGCAAATTTTGAGTTCGACGTCAAAAACGTCGCTTCAGCGGCAGCGAATGAAATTTGACTTTCAACTGGATAAAAGAGAATGAAGACAAGGATGATCGGCATTCAGTGATTGCTTTGTTTCGACGAGTACGATGTCTCAGCGAAGTCATTTGACAGATTCAGAAGCTTGGAGAATTGTTGGTAGGTTAGAAGGGGGCCAAACTCAAGCCGAAGTAGCGCAAGCCATTGGAGTGTCACAAAGTGTCATTTCCAGGATCTGAAACCGTTTTTTGGAGAGTGGATGTGCAGGCCGAAGACCAGGGAAAGGTCGTAGACGGGCAACAACGCCCAATGAAGATCGGTATTTAGCGTTAACAGCTCGGAGACATCGAAACATAAACGCTACTCTTCTCCAACAACACCTTCGCTCGGCTACAGGCAAAACGATTTCAACTCAGACTGTTCGAAACCGGCTCCATGCTGTAGGTCTGTATGCTCGCCGACCGATGGTATGTGTTAGATTAACATCAAGGCATCGTCGCGATCGCAGGGAATAGGCAACCGAGCATGTCAACTGGAGGAGAAATGAATGGAGCAATATTCTGTTTTCTGACGAGTCCCGTTTTTCTGTGCATTCGGATAATAGGCATATTTTCATCTGGAGGGACCGTGGCAGTAAGAATAATCCTGCGTTCGTGCACGAAAGTGTCAGATTTGGCGGTGGAGGAGTGTTGGTGTATGATGGCATCTCCATTGACGGGCGCACTGACCTCTACATCATTCGAGATGGAGCTCTGACTGGTCGCCGATATAGGGATGAGATCCTCAGACCTATTGTAGTCCCTTACGCTGCAGCAATCGGAGATAACTTCATTTTAATGGACGATAACTGCAGGCTACAAACCTGGCGGTGCAAACCTGGTGGAGGATTTCCTTTTCGAGGAAGGAATCGTTCGAATGGAATGGCCAGCATGTTCTCCAGACATGAATCCAATCGGGCACGTTTGGGACGCTCTAGAGAGACGAGTTTCTGGCCGCCAACAGCCCCCACAAACTCTCCAAGAACTGGAAAGAGCTCTTCTGGAAGAGTGGGGTAGAATACCCCAACTAGTCATTAATAGCCTCATTGAGTCCATGCCTCAAAGGTGTTCAACGTTGCTGGCCGCCGGTGGAAACCATACCCCCTACTGAAAATGATTTTCTTTGAAGGAAACACCTTTTCTTATTCTTTTTTTCTCATATGCACAAATTGTGTTTTTTTTCCTTTTGTACACAAATGCGCAATAAAATGCATTTTTTTCTGCCAAACATGTGTAATTTATTCTCATATAACCTACTATGTCTGTCGACCATGTATCAATCAGCTAAAAAGTTTCCCAGATACAAAATACACCTAAAGCTGCAATATCCTTTAATTGTTTTGAGCAGTGTATAAGGAGTGTGCGAGCCCTGAGTGAGCTTTTAATGACACTTCTAAATGGATTAAATAGAAAACTGTGAAAATTGGAATTGCCAAAGCTTAAATGATGATTAGTTGTTCCTTTCATAGATAACATTAAAGAATTTAAATAAGAAAGCTTGAAATATTCCCCCGAAAAGTTTTCAGAAAATACTTTTTTATTCAGAATATGAGGCTGGAATAAATTTATGATATGGAAATTTGCCGATCACTTCTCAAAATTGAAAAAAATAATCTACCAAACTGATCTGGATTATCCGGAGATCCGGATTAACGGGGTCCGAATTAGCGGGGTTCTAGAGTATAAATGAAGTGTGTGGTTTCATCTTCATATTAGGACTTCCCTCAGAGGGATTAGTCTGAGCGATACTGCTTAGAACAACGTTTTAATAATAATATTCTAAAAAAAAAAAAAAAAAAAAAAAAAAAAAAAAGATGCTATCTTTAATGCTAAAAAAAGATGTTATCTTTAATTGATTATATATTCTCACAAATTGAAATGACAAAAAATAGCAAAATGAATGGTACAATTGCAAAATATTACATAAAAATTCCTATACACGGTTAAAATTGGGAAATCAAACTATAGATATTCTCAATCTCATTTAAATGGGTCGTGCATGCTGGCCACTACACATGCTGTTTTGTTTTCTTTTCAAACTCATTCTTATAGATGCCAACATCTCTTAATTTATTCCGGAGTCTGATCCAAGATGAATATGCTTTCAACCGGAAATTTTACTTGATAAAAAATTTTAAAATGAAACCAATGGTCTGTATAGTAGAATGAAGACACATTCTCTTATGTATTTTTTCCGGTTCCAGCATGCAAATATTTGATCAGACTCCGGAATAATTAAGAGGGGTTGGCATCTATGCATTCTCATGAAATTGAGCTGTATTTCGCTTTAGCATGCATAAAATAAAACGAATTGTCAATCATGATATGGTAGAGAGTTTACAGAGGTATATACCGTATACTTTCGGGATGTTTTAGAACCACTGTATACCCCCTATTTCCCAAAAAGTTGCAGTAGTCTATACATTCTAGGGTATATTCTCTAACATGAGCGTATACTCTCTTATTAGAGCGTATATTCTGCTTTCTACGACTATTCCACTGCCCGTAAGACATGGTGACGTCACTGCAACGTCGTTGTGAAGTCACATTGTGACTTTGTGACCATCGATTGTCGATGTGAAGTCACAGTGACTAAAATGTGAAGTCGTTATGGCCGTTTTAGATCTTTTTTGTGACGTCACATTGTGACCACTTTGCGACGGCACAATGTGACCAATTTGTGAAAAGTGTGTCATTTGTGACTACTTTGACATTAACATTGTGACGAACTGTGAAAATTTTTTTAGAAAGTCACATCTTAGTCACATTGTGACGTCGCTGAGTGGTGGCATTTTCGTCACAGATGTGATGTGACCAAAGTGACTCACAGTGACGTCATTGTGACGTCACTGTGAACATGCATGCTATGAGGGTGTTAGCAATGTCTATACTAAGGTACGAACGAAATCTGAATATCTCGTCTGCATAAGCTTTGAGCCGTCAAATGTCATTACAAGTGATTTACAAATCTGAACATATTTTTTCAGTATAACATGCTGGCTCAAATACGCCAATGTGAACTCGATTATGCAGTTTTACCCGAGAAAGATATAATTTGAAAGACTTGCTAGTGAAATTGAGAAAATGACTCTATGATAAAATCTCTAGATTAGTAAAGCTGAAAAGTTAATGTCCCTCCACCCCCCCCCATACTAGTTTGTAATGGAATTCTTTTATGGTGACTTGTAAATGAAAATAAATATTTTTGTGCGGCATGTTCTATAGATACATTCTAGCGCTCTTCATAAATGCATATTAATTTCATTATGTTTCTACGGGTTTAACATCATTAAAAAGTACTTAGAACTATTTCATACCATCTGCCGTAAAGTAACGGAATACTTTTGACTGTCCCTGCATTTGAATTATTTATCCGATTTTATTAAAATTTGCAAAAACTCAAAAAAATTCGGCAACAAATCGATATTTAAAATTTCAAACGATTCGGTAGGATAGTTTTCGTGCTGTTATATGCGAACAGACAGAGGGACGGACCAGACAATGACTACAGGTACTAAATATTTATATTAATTTGGGACACACCTAAAAAAACAATTAAATTTAAAAGCGCATGCAGAAATTGAAAACGCATTTTCAGAAATTATTGCTCGATGACAGTATTGTAACCGATATCTTTTATGTGTCCCTGTAATTCGATTAAAAATGCTATGAATGTCCTGTTATAACGTAATCGTAATGAAATTCAGTGGTTTTTAAAAGTTTCACACATTTGCAATAGCGTAATTTCATTAAAATACTCTGCAAAGGATTCCCCCAATAGACCATAATGTAATGAAATTCTTTTGGGTGCCCCTGTAGATAAACTGTTAATTCCACATACTTCATATACAATACCAAACATTCTATGGGACCGGAAATAAGGTTTACTAATTGCATATACATAGATGTATATTTACGGACGTTAAAGCGTGGACAGACGGATGGGCAAACCGAATACATAAACACTTTTCAGCTTTGTTAGAAAGTGAAAAAAAAAAAAAAAAGCAACCTCAAAAGTTGAAGATTGAAATTACATCAATTCATTTAATGCCAAAAAAGAAAAAAAAAGTTTACCAAAAATTTTGAACAGGATATGGTAACTTTTTTGTATAATTGGCCCCAAAACATCGTTATTTACATTGCCTGGTAACCTGGCTATTGTTGTTTGTTTATTAATAAATTATTCATTTATTTTTTTCTATATTAATTTATTCTGGGTTTAATCTTGTTTTTTAATTGTTACTTCTTTTTTAAAATAATAGAAATTAATTTAAAAATGATTTTCGCTAAAATTACGCGAAACCCTAAGTGTATATGATATCTCTGCCCTAATTTCATGGTACTTTTCCTGATATTGTTTACTGAATCGTTTCCTGATATTTTTTAAATATTATTTCCTAATCTCACGTTGAAATTTCTCTTTCAACAATTTATACTAATAGATGGAAACATACTTGAATACTTTTATTCAGCCCTGTTGTTTACACAGTACCTTTATTGCACATCAGTATTTTGCTAAAATTTAATTTAAACAAAAACGCTCTTAAAACTACTGAAATCTCATTCTGAAAAATTTTTATTCATATGCGTCCATATATTCATTTTTTGCGTGGACTTGTATATCATTTTATCTATATTCTCTCAAACATTTCTTAGCAAACTGAATGCTGTTCCGCGTAAAATTGCATAATTCCTTTAGAAAATCTAGGACCTGATTACTAAAAGGGCACTGTCCCACCAGTACATTAAAAAAAATTCATCTTGTTTAAACGCCCTTTTCATTTGAAATTATAGTCATGAATAAAGAAAAAGATTCTATTTCTTTTTACTGGTAGGAGAGTGCCCCATTAGTAATCAGGCCCTGTAAAAATCACCATTTAAAACTATTAATAAAAAATTTCATTAAAATTGTATAGCATTTAAACTCTATTACAGCGCTAAGGCAAATTTAAAATTTACGCTGTTAAAAATATCGTGAAAAATTACCTCTATTATCTGATCAGTAGCTACGCTGTTAAAAATATCGTGAAAAATTACCTTTATTTTCTGATCAGTATCTACGCTGTTAAAAATATCGTGAAAAAGTACCTCTATTATCTGATCAGTATTTACGCTGTTAAAAATATCGTGAAAAATTACCTCTATTATCTGATCAGTATTTACGCTGTTAAAAATATCGTGAAAAATTATCACTATTATCTGATCAGTATATATATGCTGTTAAAAATATCGTGAAGAATTACCTCTGATTTTTAAAGACTATCTATTTTCTGAGAAGTGAGGTGTTCTCATTGGTCAGAAAATAGATAGTCTTTAAAAGCAGAGCTAATGTTTCGTGATATTTTTAACAGTGTAGTTTCATATTTAGCATGGGATGGAATTTCGACCTTGGATTCTTGTAGCATAGAAGAATGAGGACCTCTCTGATTGGAGGAAAAAATTACAAGCCAACCTGTTATTTCTATTGACCATTGTTTGAATAGCATAATTAGAAAGTTTTAGTACATGGAATTGTTCTTTTTATTACATCGCACATCGTTCCCTATCACTATTTGGCGAAAATTCAACACAAAGCTCAGCGATGTACCTCATAGTTGCCATTTTGGCCATCATTTTTATTCAGTAATTTCGAGTTCATACCAGAAATAAAGAATAGCATTTTATAGTTTATATAATGAGAGAGCGATCAGCTATAATAAAAAATTCTCTTTTAAAATTTCAGATGCAAATTTGAAATTTTGTATTAAATTTGGGAGCTAAACTAACAATTATGAGTTTCCGAGTACTGTTTAATTTTATTTGTATGCTAAACTTACATTACGACGTTAAGATGGTTAGGGACAAAAACATTTTTTAATTTAAAAAAATATATGTTATTACATTAAAAATATATTTGTTTTCTTCTGTTTAAAACGACTTTTAAATTTCTATCATAATTGAAACAGAAAACATTAAGTTTTTCGTTTTGACTTGTTTTCAAAATCTAGATTTCAAAAAATGGATGTTACGGAAAGTTTATATATTTCCGTTTATTTAAATTGAAAAAAAGCGAAATTCTACATATAATAATTCGAGTTATAACGATTTTAATATAATCCATATTTTTAACAAAATAAATGTTAAAAAAAAGATTATGAGAAGTTGTATCATGGGATTTTTTTAGGAATAATATGGTTAACCTACAAAAAATTCCAAAATTTCAACTAAATAAATAAAAATTATTTTAAAATGTGCCCGGGACCCCCTTAATAATACATTCAAAATACTGTATGCACACTATTATAATACATCACGAAAGGTTGGATTCTTTCACATTTCTTTTATAATAAACTCGCCTCCGAAACTGGCACGATGTCACGGTTTGGTAACAAGACAACAGACGTATTAACATTGTAACTCTTCCATTATTATGGTGTATGTAATTTTTACTTAAATATATTTTGCAATAGTTTTTCCGGTTCCTGTTTTGTGTACATTTTATTCAACCCAAAATATAAAAAAATCATTAAGATGTGTAAATATTTTAAAATATTCACATACTACTATAAGTGTTACAAATATTATTGTAACCCCAATCTTAACAAACAGAAATTTTAAGAGTAGAAGGCAGGTACTGCGGCGGTTTATTACACACAGCAATGAGAAAAAATTTATAAATACAGGTGCTAAATAAAAAAATAAAGCGAGTACTTTTAGAAATACCTAAAATTATATTGACATTCAATAATGTATAAATAACGTTACAATAAGTAACAATTCATTATTAAAATTTAACAGTCGCAATAATTTCGATTGTTTTTGCACATATTTTAAATAAATATTGTATTATTAATGATTAAAATGCAATATTAAAAATATTTATATAAAAATTAAATATTAATACTACTATTGAATTATTAATATTAAAAATTTAGGGCGATATTGAAAATTGTCAATATAAAAGTTAAACGTACTGATGCACTTTTATTTATATGCATTGCAAATATTCGCATTAAATATTATCTCATCCCGTTTTAGATGCATTAGTTTTTATATAAATACGCAGCATCTATAGTCGTCATCTCGTCCGTCCAGTCTATGTGTCTGGACGAATATATTAGCTCAAAACTATCAAACTGAGTTTTTTTTTAAAATTTAAGCCCTTAACTGGTTAATTCTTTTCCGTTCAATAAATTGAAAATAGCGGACTCACACCACTATTAATTATAAAAAATATTCGTAAAATTTAATCTAAACGTTTCCGCCTTTCAATTGTATGAAAATTTTCCTGAAAATAACAGTGGTATCAAAAAGCTTTAAACGATGAAATAAGCAAATTCGTCTTGCCCGAACGGCGTTCGGGCAAACCTGTTAAGGGGTCAATCTATATAATCACTGCAGAATTTAGTAAAGTAGCGTCAAATTTTATGAAAATCGAAACAAATTAAAAAATATATTGATGAAAGTTTTCTTCATTCTATTAAATCCTATCATAGTTTATTAACTGAATGCTATCACATGATAGATATGATGATTACTTCCTGTTTAAGTTGGGATGATATTACTTAACGTATTACTAAATTTAATATATTTTATCGTAATACATCTTGCATTTATGCATTTTTGAATGAGAATGCGACAGCTATTGCAGCAAGATATGAATATTTATAAAACTAGTTGTGGTATGAACGCACACCTCATTTGTTACGTTTGAAAGTACAATTTCTGACTTGTTTTATCGTCTTGCCTTTCCCAGGAAAAAAACCTTGAAAACTCATCATTGAAGGGGGAATGATTTCCCTAATGACAATTTTAATTTGTGGAAAATTTGCAGCAGACTTACTTTGCAAACCTGCAAAGTTACAGCAAGTTCGGCATAACAAGACTGAAAGTTTGCAGCAAGATAATGCAAACGCAGTGTTGCCAGTGGGTACTTTTTTAAAATTCAGATTTCTTGATCGGCACCACTTTTTTGAAACGGTAAATTACTTTTTGTTTTCGCCTTAATTATCATGTCATTGAATAAAGCACATTTTATCATTTGTAAAAAGTGGTGTCAATCAAGAATCTGAATTTAAAAAAAGTAGCCCATCTGGCAAAACTGCGCAAACGCCGAAGTTCATTACACTTTTAACCACTTACTGATCAATATTTTTGAAAAAAAAAAAAAAAAAAACTTTCAAACAATGTCTATTTTTTATATTTTTCACAGAATTTTTAATGTTTTATCATCGGTTTTTCAAAACAAACGCTTTTTGTCTAATTGAATCAGAAAATTGCTCAGATTAAATAATGCAAAATCTACAATAGAAAATTACTGGTGAGAATAATAAATCATGATTAAAATATGGATACCAATACGTGGTACGGGCAAATCATGACTCTGCTTGAGTGCATTGAGAATGTGATGCGGTCGCGGCAGAAAGTGGATAGGGAATTAGCTCTCTGTATTTTATATGGAGCTCAGTGGTTACTAGTTAAGAATATTTTAAAACTTATTTAAATATAAAAGCCATGGGTTTTTGTAGTGCAAATCACATAGCCGATAAATGCTATGCTTTTTAATCACTGCTGTTTTTGGAAAAATTTCTTCACCCTATTTACTTTATGAGCTGTCTCCGATAACTTAAGTCACATCTTTCAGTCTAAAATGCTGGTAATCAAAATCGTTGCAATTTGTACCTATTTGACTTGCTTTACAAATACACAGAAAACTAGTCTAAACTATTAAAAATATAACTAGTCTTAAAATGGAGTGTGTTACGTGTTATTTATGACGGCTAGTTATCTACACGTGGGATATAGCCCTAAACTGTTGGGAGGTGTCCTCCGTGGGGTTCTTTCTAAAGGAAGCTGTAGTGCCTGTTTTTATTATTTCCTGCTCATTTCTTATTTATTTCAGGGGATATTCAATGCCATCTATCTTACTTTTATTTTTCTTTCTTACTTTGTTTTCAATAACAACATACCGCCAGTTTTGTGGGAGCAGCCATGTTTTTAGATCAAAACATTTGATCGTTTCACTTCACTTCATAGACATCGCGATTCATCTAGTTTTCACAAGTTGTGAAATGAGTTTTTTGTAGGTACTAATTTATCAAGTTTATTTTTGATTGATTTAAGTTTTAAATGTTTAAATTAAATTATCTAGCTATTTTTAAAAGTAAATTATTAGATAACCTTTTTGTAGGAAAATTTATTTTATGCAAAACACCTGTTTTGCATATGTCAAGAGTTTTTCATCAATGATTCATGATTCTTTGCCGTGATTGACTGAAAGGCTTCGGTGGGCCTTTTAAATACTGTTTACTTTTTGATAGGAGATAGGTGTCTCTTGTGTGTGAGCAATTATGACTTGTCTAAGTTTCTTGATTTTAGTAAGTTATCCATTTGGATATTATGTGATGGTGAAAGTATTAGAAATGAACTTTGTTAGTGTTGGTTTGAGGCCAAGTATTATAAAGAGTAAAGTTTTTTTTTCGTGCTAAAGATGGCATTGTGTATCTCCTGGAAAGATTGTATATATTTTGCTTCATGAACTGCAACTTCTGAAGATCTATAATAAAGATAGCTTCACCTGGAAACCACATGCCTATTCATTGTGAGTATTCTATTTCATTTTCAAATCTTAGAAACATTTTTTTTGTACTTATCATCATACTCTGCTAATTTTTTTTTGGAGAGCCAATTGGCTGACATTAGAAAAGGTAGAATGTACAGAACCTAATGTGTATCTACGTAAGGAAATCATAGAAAAAAAAAAAAAAACACGGAAAAATCTGAACGATTAGGCCGACGGGCGCGATTGGGTTCTGTTACGAGTTGTTATAATTGATCTTGTACACGACAGATGGCGCCTCTTCTGCGCGCTTGTATGATCGGCAGTCCTGCACTAGCCGCGATGTAGTGAGGTTGTATATTCTGAATAAACGTATGTTATTATTTCCTAACTGCCTACCGGCATGAGTTCCTACATCACCACAACATACCAAATCACTACAGGTTCGAACTCAGGACTTCTCGTGTACCAGCTTTGAGAGAAGAAACTCTCATCATTTTAAACAAAAAAATGGTCCAAAATCGATTGATTGTCTGTACCTTGGCCAGTTAAATCACGAGATAATATTTTTTGCAAATTAAAAATGAGTGTACCGCACTTTGTAGATTATTATCTATTATTTTTAAGGCAAGAGACAAAACAATTGCAACTATTCATTTGATTTATAATGTAACATGAAAAAGAATTGGATTATCGTTTGTTTGCACAAAAAAATTAACCGAAACTTCAAAATGGCATATTTTCTTACAAATAAAACTTTATATATCTCTAATATATGTGCAAACATCATTATTTTAATCTTTATTTTCAAATCACTGTTTTAAATAAAATACGTAAAACTTACACCAGAAAATATATATGAAAATGTTTATAACAATAAACAAAGTTTTTGGCAGTAGTTGAGTGACTGTAAAATTTTTCGGATAACTCATGGAACCGAGTTGTCTTACAGACAACTGGTTGGTTTAATGATAATAATAAGGCTATCATTAGTGCTGTTATCCTTAGTAGAACAGTGAATTAATGAAGTTATAGCCTGCAAAAAGTGCTAGCGATCAGACGCAGGTGGCAAAACAAAATTTCGTGTGAGACAGTTTCTTGCTTTAGCAAGTGCACTTGCTTGATATTCTTGTTTACAGGGCAATGAAAATTTTACAGATAAGGCTGGAATTTTTTTAGAGGTAGATTTCGTTTTCGCAGGTTTAACTATATTATTCAGAAAGGTTCTTTCATCTAATATTTATTAAGCATCAAAGTCGTAAAAAAATGTTCTCGTATTGTTGAACATTGTTAAAAATGTGAAACTTTTGCTGCATCGTCACTCCACTGCCATTATAGAATATCTCTATTTTGACCAATGAGAATGCTTCATAATATAGTGAAGTAATTGATTTCTATAAAAACGGTGAAGTGACGATGCAACAAATTTTCAACAGTGATGTACCTTGAAACATTTGGTATTATTCTATTTAAAAAAAAGTATCGTAATTTCGGGTGTATAAGCCGCGGATCAAACAATTCTTTTTGGACCCAGAAATCTTATTTAGTGATTCAAGACAAATGTTTACGTCGATCTAAGTAGTTACATTTGTTTCTTAAAAAATTCTGGGTCGAAAAAGACGGCGGCTTATACACCCGAAATTACGGTAATGCTGTCACCGCCACAATCACATTTAACCTTCCTGTGGTGTTCATTTCGAATATACATTATTTGAAATATGCTGAGATTCCAAGTTTCCTACCGATATTATAACTCAGAAAAAGTTCTTTTATTTATTTGGAATATTTGGGTGATTTAAAAGAACAACAACTTCTCTAAAATAATAGTGGTGTGCAAGAAAAAAAAATTCATGTCGGCTTGGCTTATAGGCGGAGGTAGCTTTCGGAGAGTACTCATTTCAACAACAAAATATAAAATAGGGTTAGAGATAAATTCAGTTTAACAGCTTTGTTTGGCTACTTTTGAAAAAAAATTATGTTCAATTTTCTGAAAGAACTAATTTTATCAGAATCATCTTAATTGAAATTTGCTCATATGCCCATTTTGACAGCATATTTTGATATATATTCTGACATTATTAAAAAATCGGTGAATACAGCACATTATGTAGTTTCTAAATAATAAAAAACTCAACTGAATGCGTTTGAAAGCAAAATAGAATTTAAAAAAGAGTCATAAATTAAGCAATTTGTTATATGAATACATCAACAATTATTGAATAACGATCGCTACGGGAAATTTTGTACGAAGGACCCACTTTGACAGTTTTTTTAAAAATACATTTTGCTTTAACAAAACATTGACCAATACGCCACATTATACAGTTCTTAAATAAGAGAACTTGTCAATTAGATGCATTTGAGAGCAAAAATTGATTTAAAAATGAGTCAGAAAAAACGCAATTTGTTATATGAATATTTCTTCAGTTTTCCAATCATGATCACTACGGGAAAATCTGTTCAAAATACTCAATTTGGCAGCCTTTTTTGAAATAAATTCTGCTTCTATCAAGAAACTGGCCAATACATCACATTATATAGTTTATAAATAAGAGGACCTGCAATTTGGATGCGTTTAGAATCAAAAATTAATTTAAAAATGAGTCAAAATATAAGCAGTTTGGATTTGAGGTTTTTTCTTCAAGTCCTATTATTGTTTAATTCATTTTTGCTATAATAATTGGTCTTATGAAAAACTTGTCAATATAAAAGTTGTAGATATTATTGAGAAGACGTAAAATAAATTTAATTGGATTTGAATGTTTAAGAATGAACATAGTTATGGATTTTTTTCTTTTTCCACCTCCCCTTTTTGTTTTCGTTTTTAATTTTTTTTATCGGTAAGAGTTAGTCCTATCAAAAACTTGCAAGTACAAAAGTTTTAGATAATTTTGAGAATATTTATAAAAAATTTAGTTGGATTTGATATCTGGAGAATTGACAAAATTATGATTTTTTTTCTCCCAAAGACCCTATTTTTTCGCCCCTTGAGCCCATTTTTAACTTCATCAAAACTCTGTCATGCATAAACTTTAAACTGATTCGATATCTATTTTCACTAAGAAGTTATGGGTTGTTTTCTGTTTTCACAAACGCCCCCTATTTCGACCCCCTTGGTCCGATTTTCTCCATTAACGAACTTAACCGAGATTTTGTCCTCTTTGATTTGATGTACCAGTTTGGTGGAGATCGGTGCAGAATTATAAAAGTTATCGTGTCCATAAAAAGTGAGATATATATATATATATAGATACATATATATAAACTGGTGCGAATGCAATAGGTAGTATTTCATACGAAATCTACCTAAAAAAAAAGACCCAAACACCTTAGCAGGTTTACAGAAGGAGTTTCACATATAATATCAAAAGACGATGAAAATGAAACTAAAGAATTTGGCAAATTTACAAATAATTAAAGAAATGAAATCTATACATATATTATAAAAAGGTAAAGTTTATTTTATTATAGGGGCTAATCTCTGGAGCTACTGAACTGATTTTAAAAGTAATGATACCTAAATGATGGTGTTCACTCGATTCAAACATACTCTATACCTTAAGTTGATGCCACTAACCCAAAGGAGCTGTTGGAGGGAAAAAAATATTCTAAAAATACGCCTTTTGTTTTACTGAAGGACCGAGAAACATAAAATTTGACATGTTAATTATTTAGAAGATATATATGATTTTTAAGAATATTTCCAAAAAAATACAGAATTTTGAAGGGGTGAAAATGCACGAAAAGCGTTCTAAATTGCGATTTTTAAGCTTTCTCAGCAAATAAAGAACCGATTTTAAAAGTAATGATGTCAAAATGTTGATGACAGTCCTTGCTCCAACGTAGGCTATATCTTATATCAGTGTTGCTACCCCAAAGAGGGGGGGGGGGGGGGCAGGAGAAAAAAGTTCTAAATATGCGATTTTTGTGTTACTAAAGGACCTAGAAACATAAAATTTGCCATGTTAATTATTTATAAGATGTTAATGATCTCTGAGAACATTTCCCCAAAAATACGAAATTTAAAAGGGGTGAAAATGCGCGAAAAGTGTTCTAAAAACGTTCAAAATTTCGATTTTAAGCAATCTTACCAAATAAAGAGTCGATTTCAAAAGTAATCATTCTATCAGTAAGTCGATTTCTATTGTACTAAAGAGTCATGAAAGTTTAAATATAGCATGGTAGTTACAAAATATTAATATCTTCTAAAGATTGGAGGATATGAATTCGAAATTTAAAAGATGTGAAACGAAGAGAAGAAGCGAAAAGCGTTAAAAAAAATTCTAAATTAAGATTTCTATGCAAGCTTAGGAAGTAATAAATCAATTATAAAGTAATGGTTGTGAATCAATGATGACACTCTCTGATCTTACATAGTCTATACTCTATGCCGGTGCGCATATTTCAGATGTGTATATTGCTGCGACGATTACTGTTTCTAAACCAATAGGAGAGCGTCATTATCACGGTCAAGTACACGCCCACACAGTTTGATTGACAGGAACTCGTGGACAATTGACGGTGCTAATTATAACGATAATCTGTTGCGGATGAAAGTGAGCTGACTGGCTGAATGGTTAGAGCGTCGAGCTTGAAACCGGAGGATATGGGTTCGAGTCCATCGCGGGCCGAGAGTCCGTTGGTGATTTTTTTTTTTTTAAATTATTGGAGGCTGTCTTTTATTAATAAATAAGACATTAAAAAATATATTTCAAACCCTTTTAATATTCTAAATATCGTTCCAAAATGATTTATATATATATTAAACAAATGGGAAAAAAGTATTCTGCGAAAATATCCGTATAAGCAAAATTCTTACTTTAATTTTTATTTATTTATTTATTTATTTATTTCAGGATCAGAGGAAGTATAATTTCTAATTGAAGTAAATAAAATTCAGTCATTTTGAAAAAAAAAAAAATTCTTTCGTACCTTTAATTTTTAATTACCGAGTACAAATTCAAACAATCCGAGTACAAATAAATAATAAACACACACGATCAATTGTCCACGAGTTCTTGTCAATCAAACTGTGTGGGCGTGTACTTGAACGTGATAATGACGGTCTCTTATTGGTTTAGAAACAGTAATCGTCCCTGCAATATACACATCTGAAATATGCTGCCGGTGCCACTAACAACTTGGGGTAGGCAGGAGCAACAAATGTACTAATAAAGCCTTTAAAAACTTTCTACATTACGTTTATTTGGAATATTAGGAAACACCAAACCGATTTCATAATTAACATCAGCAAATTAATGGCGACAGTCCCTTTTTCAAAAAGGCATTTTATATTAGTTCCACTATACCTAGACAGATGGTACTCCCTTAGAAAAGAAATTAGATTAAAAAATATAACCCTTAATAAAACCCTTAGATTTTGACATGGTAAATAATTTTAAGATGTAAATGCATACTAAGAAAAAAAAATAAGTACTTCAAATGAATACTGAAAGAAACGTATGAATAGAGCATAAAAGTTTCAAAATATTTTCAAAATTATCGTTTATTTAGATTTAGCTTTAGTTTTTCTTATTAAGTCTCATTTCGATATAACGAAGTGTAATAATGAAATTTAGTCAAACTGTAGCTTAAATGGAAAAATTCTAACTATTTCTAAATGTATTATTAATTCTAATAAAAATCAGAGATACAAATATCATTCGGCATCATATTAACTAAAACGCGAGCAAAATCACGGGATTTGCTAATCATCAATAAAGAGTTTACTCAGGTATGATCAGTGCATTTTGAAAGCGAGGCAAGACTATTTTTAAGGGAAAAATTATATTAACTCAGTGTGGCGAGTGGTTAGATAAAAACACAGTCAATATAGATAATAAATACCAATACAGTTGACTCTCGTTAATTCGAAATCGGATTATTCGAATTTTCGCTTAATTCGAACTAAACATGAAGTCCCGAAATTTTCAATGGCAGAATAACGTTAAAAATTTTCATTAATTCGAATTAATTTTCTCTTGACTTCGTTTAATTCGAACTAACGAGGATTCCGATTTATTATTTTTCTTTCCTTTTTCACGGATTTCAAATCATTTGAATAACTTTCTTTCGTTGATTTTTGTGAAACTTGTTCCGAACGAGTATACCATATAATACAATGCATTTGATATCCACTTTCTTAGAGTCCCGTTTGTCCATCAGTGATGCCTTAAATTTTTCTTCCATCATGCTTGTATCTAATCTTTTAATTAGTTTATGCATTTATACATTCTAATTTAATATTAAGTAATATTCTAATGATAACAGACGAAATAAGTCTAAAAAACACTATAACATTAATTCCTTTGTAATAGTACCACATTAAGCACGTTTTCCATAATTCGAACTTTGGATAATTCGAACATTTCTTGTGGTCCCAACGAGTTCGAATTAACGAGAGTCGACTGTATTTTGTTAAAGATAAATTAAGTTTATATAATCTCTTTATATTGTTTGAAGTATTTACTGAAAGAAATTATTGGTAGTTTTCTCTTTTCTTGACTGTGTTTTTCCCGGTTTTCCCTGACCACTCGCCACCCTTCTATCAGTTACTATACTCAATCATAAAATCTGCAATTTATGTTTATAATCTTCGGGTCAAACAATCATGTTTGGACTAAGAATTCTTATTTAACCTCTTGAGGGGCGGTGGTTTCATAGATATACCTCTTAATTTTAATTCTCAAACGCCACATTCGCACTTGAATTTTGTTAAAGAAAATTGCGGTTTATTGAATGCGTGAAGTATAGCGTTTTCTTATTTTCAAATAAAGTTGTTTTCAAATTCTGGTAGCAGTCATTAATTTCAATACTTAAGCAATGAATTTGTCCTGCCCCGCAAAGGGTTAATAATTAAAATAAAATATTTATCGAGACTTAAGAAGTTATATTTTATCAAAGGAATTTTCTGAGCGCAAATTGAATTACATTCAGGAAGGGGGAGGTAGGGGTTCCAATGTCTAAAACGACCTCTATCGGTATTTTTTAACTTTATCTTAAAAAAATTATTTCCAAGAAAATACTGACATGAAGAATAGTTTTAGTGAAAGCCACAAACGAATCGGCCATTTTTTCATTCTTTATAATCATTTAACCCTAAATTTTAATAGCGCCTATTTCCTTCAGAAGACGTTTGGGATCATAAGTTTCCTATTTAATATTGTTTGTCTTGATGTGTACTACCTTTTTTAAACACTTAAAGTTTTGCTTAAGAATTTAGATACTCTTGTATATTTATAAAACTCTAATTCGAAGAAGCGGCATTTACACTCCCTCATCTAGATTTAAAAAAAAAAAAAAAAAAAAAAAAAAAAAAAAAAAAAAATTAGATAGATTCTTGAAACAATTCAAATGCGTCAGAGAGTTTTTTGGCGCGGGCCGATCATAACACCACACCTACTACACCCACGTGATTTACAATAACAACTTCTTTTTACAATTTATCACTTATCCATCGTACATAGTAGGGAAGTCTTGCAATCGTTTTGAAAATCGAAATAAAAATTTTCGACGGTTTTACACGTTTGAGACACTAGAGATTCCGAAAAACATATGTTTAGAAAAAAAATTGACGTCTGTCTGTCTGTTTGTAAACGATCTACCTCCGGGACAAATTGAGATAGAAACTTGAAATTTGGAGTGTACTTAGTATGTAATAATGGGAAGAAGCTTATTTATATCTGTAGTCTCGATTAACAGGAAGTATGTTTTTCGGAATCTCGAAATATTGGTTCTGATGAAAAGCCTATAAAGATTTTAAAAATTTCTTATTTTAAGTAGTATATGTAAGATTAAAAAAAAAAAAACCCACAAATTTTGCATAAAGAAAGAAGTTAATAGGATAATTTGTTGCAAATATATTTGTAATCCTATTTTTCACACTCTTCGTATTTTCGTGACTCTGTATTTCATTCAAAATTCGTTCAAAGGTATTAAAATTGTATATAAAACGCTTAATTCGACTTCGTAAACTGTTTGTTAATACATTATTTTTGGAGTTAAAGGATGTTTCTTTTACGCAATTTGGTACTACTTGAATAGTTTTGCGTTTTATATAATTTGTCGAAAGTGGTTCATCAGCAATTCATTAATAGAGCATTACTATCTGTTAAAAATATTTAAGCATACATTTAAATTTTATTTTGGAATTGCGATGCATTTTATAAATAGTTTACGCATGTTTAATTTTCATATTATGTATTATGCATATCCAGGGGCCGACAAATCCCGGGCGCCAGGTCGCCCGGGCGACTAAAAAATTCCTCTTGGCGACTAACTTTTTTACCTACTGTTAGAATATTTTAAGTTTAGTTTTCCCCCTTTAAAAACTGAATATTTCGTCCACTCTGCCAGCAAACGCACGTACTTTTATCAGTTCCATTTCTGTTTGCTTGCATTTTCTCCAACACCTTTTCTCTATGTTGAGTTGTTTCGCAGCTGCTTCAACGTAAGGCAAGTCATTTTTGCAAGGTCTATAGGCGCTGCTGTCTGCGCGTGTCTTACTGTTTTGTGACGTATACTGCACCGTGATTCGTCCAGGCAAGTAACTGTTCGTTTTAGCTCTCTGGTTTTCGGCCTTCCCGCTCATTGTACTCTTAGTTCTTACTTCGTAATTCATTCATTCCCGAGACGACAGACTGGTTTGTTTTTCGAGGTGGCGCCCGCGTACTTTGTTCTTTTCCATGTGATCTACGTTTTTCGGCCCAATATTTATTTTTCTTTTAATGAAGATACGATTAAAAAATGAAGAGAAGTGTCAAAGAAGATTCACTTCCAAAGAAACAACTGAAAATTGATCGCTTATTCTTTGCTAATAAATCTGAAAAACTTCCGATTACAAATAATGAAAATCAGAATAGTGCGGAAGAACATAAAAGTGGGTGTTTATCGGATTTCTGCGAAAATCAAGTTCATGAAAATTTTTATTCTGAGACCAAAAAGTGTGTTGAACCTGAACCTGTTAAGTTAGGAAATGGAAAAAGAAAATTTCAACAAACATGATTGAAAGATTTGGACTGGCTGGAATACAAAGAAGGGATTGCAACTTGTCACGTCTGTAATTTATTTCCAAATCTCAGTGATAGTAACTCTAAAGTTGTTCAAGGTTTTTCTTCAAATTTTAAATTGGAAACATTTAAAAAACATGGAAAATCCCAACAAAATATTCAGTGTGAGAAGGCAAAACGAGCCAAAGAAAAACCTTATGACACGCCAATAGCGAAGTGCATTAAAACTATAGATCAAAAATCATTTGAACACTTATCTGCATTATTCAATGCATCTTATTATTTGGCAAAAAATAACAGGCCATTTAGTGATTTTAAAGAGTTAGTGATGTTACTATCAAAATTGGATGTGACTGACTCGAACAAGTACACTAATGAAAAAAGGTGTCAAGAGTTCATTTCTGTAATTTCCGAACATCTGAGAGAAACATTTATTACTGAATTAAAATGTGCTAAATTTATTAGCATTTTAATTGATGGATCTACTGACAAATCTGATGAAGAGCAACTCATAATATATGTGCGTTACATTGTAGAAACAAAAGTAAATGAGTCTTTCTTAACTATGGTTCCACTCAAAAAATGTTCAGCAGATGGTTACCTCCAAGCTATTACTGAGGAATTTTCAAGATTAGGTTTGAAATACCTTTTGAATTCTACTACTTAGTAGGTCTTGGTACTGATGGAGCTCGAACAATGACAGGGGGTCACAAATGTGTAGCAACAAAGTTAGCTAAACAAATGAATCATTTAGTAGCAGTTCATTGTGCAGCCCATAAGCTTCAGTTGAGTGTTTTACAATCAAATAAAGATTGTAAAATAATTAATGATATAGATTCTACACTGATAACTCTTTATAAATTTTATATGAATTCTCCTAAACGTTTAAGACAGTTAAAGCTGATTTCTGAAGCCCTAGAAGAAAAATTTGTGAAGCTAATGTATTTGCACAAGGTAAGGTGGGTTGCAAGCAAAGTTGGAACACTCAGAGCTGTGATCAGGGATTGGAAATCCATTGTTGTCCATTTGGAAAGTACTACTCAAGCTAAGGGTGCAGATAGTAACATGGCCATAGGACTGCTTAAAAAGTTAAAAGATTTCTAACTTTTAATAACAATGCACTTTTTATGTTACTATTTGAGCATTTTTAAACAACTCTCTCTAATTTTTCAGAAATCGGAGTTTTTGCTAAGCCAAACTAAAGTGCATGTTGAAAGAGCACTGCTTAGATTAGAAAACCTTAAAAACACTCCAGCAGAAAATGAAAAAAAAAAAAAATTAAATGATGTTTCATTAAGTGCAATGTACCTTAATGTGCAGTTGTCAGATATATCTCACAAAAAAATTTCCAATGATAAAAGTATTCTCATTGAAGCAGGGATAAGGCATTTGAAAGAAAGATTTATAGAAACTGAAACAGAAATAATAACAGCTACTGGTACATTTGATACTTTCAGTTCGCCTGAAGGCAAAGGACTATGCAAGTTTGGAGAAAAAGAAATAACATTGCTTTCGCAACATTTTGCTAGTTGTCTTGGTATCAAAGAAGATGACATTACTCATATTTTAGATGAATGGTATGAGTTTAAAGTTCTCGACAGAAATTTAACAATTAATTCTCTTTTTGAAAGGTGTTTTTCTATGAAGGATCGATTCCCACATTTGGTAAATCTCCTTGCCATTGCGCTGACACTTCCTGTGTCAACAGCTTCTTGTGAAAGAGGTTTCAGCAAAATGAACCTTATCAAAAGTAAACTCCGTTCAAACTTAAAAGAGGACAGTATGAACAGTTTATTGTTTATAAATTTAAATGGACCATCTTTAAAGGATTTCAATCCTGAAAAATCAATTGATAAATGGTATTTTAAATCAAAATCTCAAAGGCATTGTTAATTTATGTATATAATTTCTTATTGGGAATTAAAGGTAAGGATATTTATCTACTGTTTTAATGTTTAATTTCATAGTTTGTTTAAATTTAATTTTTACAATGTAAAAGTGGTATTATCTTTAAAAAAATTTTCAGTTTGATTTTTTTTATTGAATAGTTAACTTGTTCACTGCGAAATGTCACATATCACTCAAAAATAGCCGAATACGATTATGAGCAGCCAGTGTTCCATTTTGACGTGAATGCGTTAATGTCAGAGAAATGATTCTTCAATCTGGCTCCTAAGAATTTTTTCTGGCGCCTAAGAATTTTCAACTTTTGTCAGTCCCTGTGCATATCCATGATGGGTAAGTATGACGGTGGTCTCCAAACGAGCTTACCCGGCTCGCTATCAAATTTTATTCTTTAAAATGTAAGTTATTGTGAAAAGGAAGTTTTTCATTTTACATAAATTACCTGTTTAGAGCTTATATAAAACAATATGCTTCACTAGTCTACAGTATATTTTCATCTCTTTACGGGAAATAAAAAAGTAAAAGGTATCATCTTGGATATATAAGATTTTCTTCTTCTTCTGTTAGTAATAGAATTTCAGTGAACTGAATTTTCGTCACAGTTTATATTCTTGATAGAATAAAATGATTCCTTTTATCCAAAGAAATTTGTATAGGAAGTTTTTATAGATGCAAAAGGGAAGATACAGAAATTTGATTTACTAAAATTCTCAATGTTTGATTTGAAAAATACATAACTAATAAAAAGAATATTGCACAGTTAAACTGATGGCATTGAGCTCACAGGCTACGCATACTAATTGTACGTTACAGCCTTATATTTTCAAGGGTTAATTCTGTTCGGAAAAAAATTTAAGAAGGGGAAACAGCTCTCCCCTTTCCCCCTTTTTAATCATTGAACCCTCTAAACTGATCAGGGACATGGTTTATCATATAAAAAATCCATATCCAAAATTCAGAGCAAATCGGAAAATTCTTAATAAAAACCATTTGTATAATTTAAGAATAGTTATCCTCTCTTTTATAAACTTAACCATTAAATTTCTAAAACTATTCAGAGATTTGAACGAAATCTGACAATTCTGCATGAAAAACCCATTTATATAAATTAAGGGGAGGGGTATTAGAACCCCCATTTCCCCCTGTTTATATTTATCCAATGAACACCTAATACCAATCACGGAAGCGCTTCATCAGAATGATCCTATGTGTAAATTTTGAACAAAAACTAATATTTCTGCATGAAAAACTCATTTATATCAATTAAGGGGAGGGGCATGAGCCCCTCGTTCCCCCTCTTATACATATCGAATTTACTTCAAAAACTAATCAGGGAAGCGCCTTATGAGGATATATCTATATACAAAATTTCAAGTCGATGGGATATTTTTATCATGAGTTATCGCGCTACGCACGTACGAACGTACATACAGAACGGACGGGCTCTCAGGCTATGATAGCCTGTGAGCTAAAAATACTACAAAATACATACATAGGAAAAGAATCCAACAAAATAAAAGCAAAATATGTCGCTTAAAATGAATCTATAATAAACCTCTTGAGGGACGGTGGTACATTTATGAAACACGTTAATTTTATTTCCTAAATGCCGCAAAAGCACCAGAATTTTCATAATGTATAAATTGGTTTATCAATTACGTATAATTTCGCTTTTTTCATATTAAAAAATAACTTTGTTAGCGAATTCCGGTGTCAGTCATTAATTTCAACATTTTAGCAATGAAATTGCTTTGCCCCTGTTTTCATTTTTTAACCGCTGCCTTAATTTGCGTGTACGTCATATGGACAACGAGTTTTTGCCAATCATGATTTGTTACTCTCACCAGTAAATTATTTTTTGTAAATTTCCCATTATTTAATCCGAGCAATTTTCTAAATCAATTAGGCAAAAAATTCTGTTTTGTAAAACCGGTGATAAAAAATTAAAAATTCTGGAAACGATATGAAAAAAAATAGACAATATTTGAAAGTTCTTTTTTTTTTTTTTTTTTTTTTTTTTTTAAATGGCTGTTTCCATGCGAACTTGTCTTGTCTGTCACATACTACGATTTTTGGCCACCAGTATTTCAGAACGGAAAAAATGTGACTTATTTGATCGCAGATATCTCATTTGTTGAATAAAACGAAGCAAAATTTCTGAAAATTACGGTGGTCAACAAGCATCGCGATTTTTAACTGTGTGACAGCCATGACAAATTCGTATGGAAATAGCCAAATATTGATGAGTTAAGTTGTTAAGTTTTCACTTGTTTTGCACTAGAGAATAAACTATCTCTATGTGCTGTTCCATAGGGCAGCTAAAAAGTTCCCAGAGAACCAGTCATATGTTTACAATACTTCTTTTGTATATTAATAATAATATAAAATATATTCTTTAAAAGTGGAGTACCTTTTTTAAAAAACTCATTTATAGTTTCATTGATATTTCCAATTTAATATCTAAAGTTTATCATGTTATTTTATAAAAATATTTCCTCAGGAAACAAAAAATTGTTTTCCCTTACCCCGCTCACGATTCAATTTTTATTCTCTAAAATGTAAGTTAATGTAAAAAGTAAGTTTTTCTCTTTACATATATAACTTATTTAGGACTTGTCTAAAAGCAATCTGCTTGACCAGTCCATAGTATATTTACATCTCTTCAGTGGAAATAAAAAAGTAAAAGTTATCATCTTCGACAGATAAGATATGCTTCTTCTTCTGTTAAGAATAGAATTTCAGTGAACCGAATTTTCTTTACGGATTACATTCTTGATAGAATAAAGATACAAAAATGTGATCTATAAGAATTTTCAATGTGTGATTTGAAAAACACATAAATATAAATGCTGAAGATTGCATACATAGAAAAAATATCCAATAAAATATAATTAAACATGTCACTTAAAATGAATCTATAAAAAACAAGCTTTAATCCTTTGAAGGGCGGTGCTATGTTTATGAAAGCAGTTAATTTTAATCCTCAAATGCTACAGTGGTACCGGAATTTTGATAGAAAATATATCGGTTTATTAAGTATGTGGAATGTAGATTTTTTCATATTTAAAAATAACTTTGTTCGCGAATTCCGGTGTCAGTCAATAATTTCAACATTTTAGCAATGAAATTGCTTTGTCCCTGAAAGAGTTAAACCTTTAAAGGTCTTTACCTTTTAAAAGCTTCGCTGATCTGCTCGTACGTCATATGTACAACGTGTTTGTGCCTATTATGACTTGCTCGTACCACGTACGGGCATCCATATTCCAATCATCAATTATTATTCTCACCAGCAAATTTTTATCGTAAATTTTGACTTATATAATCCATGCAATTTTCTGAATCAATCAGGCAAAAAAAAAAAAAATCTGTTTTGAAAAACCGGTAATAAAATATTAAAAATTCTGTAAACGAAATTAACTCGGGGGGGGGGGGGCGCAGGTCGATTTTTGGCCACCAGTATTTCAGAACGGAAAAAATGTGACTTATTTGATCGCAGATATCTCATTTGTTGAATAAAACGAAGCAAAATTTCTGAAAATTACGGTGGTCAACAAGCATCGCGATTTTTAACTGTGTGACAGCCATGACAAATTCGCATGGAAATAGCCAACTATTGATGAGTTAAGTGGTTAAGTATTCACTTGTTTTGCACTAGAGAATAAACTATCTCCATGTGCTGTTCCCTAGGGCAGCTAAAAAGTTCCCAGAGAACCAGTCATATGTTTACAATACTTCTTTTGTATATTAATAATAATATAAAATATATTCTTTACAAGTGGAGTACCTTTTTTAAAAACTCTAAAAGACCTAAAAGACCCGCAGTGCGTACGGTTTTTACAATTCTAACCACTAATTTTTTTTAAAGTAATCTTCAAATTATTGTATCGCAAAATTTGTAAGAATTATCTCCTTCTAAATAAAGTGACTGTTATAATTTGATTTTATTGGTGACTATATTAAAAACATTCATACCCTGGGTAAGCGCGCGCTCTCCCGGGTTAATAAAAAAGACATTATTTGAAAGTTTTTTTTTTTTAAATATTGACCAGTGAAGTACTTATGTAGTTGCTTGATTTGCACGATAGATAAACTGTTTCCAAGTGCTACTCCATTACTGATAGATAGGGCATGGAGTCGTTTGGCAGCAAAAAGTTCCCAAAGAACCAGTCATATGTGTTTACCATGCTTGTTTTGTATAATAATGGTATAAGATATGTCTTTATAACTGGAGGAACTTTTTTTAATATTCTTTTATACTTTCATAGCTATTTCCAATTTAATATTTAGAGTATTTCAAGCTATTTTATAATGAATATTTCCGCAGGAAATATAAAAAAATTGTTTTTTGCTTATCCTGCTCTCTATCCAATTTTTATTCTCTAAAATGTAAGTTATTGGAAAAGGAAGTTCTTCACTTTGCATAAATTACCTATTTAGAACTTATCTAAAAGTAATCTGCTTGACCAGTCTATAGCATATTTTCATCTCTTAACTGTAAATAATAAAGTAAAAAATATCATCTTCGATACATAAGGTTATCTTCTTCTTCTGTTAGTAATAGAATCTCAGTGAACCGAATTTTCTTCACATATTCGATTCTTGATAGAATAAAATGATTCTTTTTAGCCAAATAATTTTTTTGTGATTTTTTATAGATGCAAGAAGGAAGATACAAAAATTTGATTTACTTAAATTCTCAATATTTGATTTGAAAAACACATAAATATAAATGCACCATATTACATATATAGGCAAAGAATCAAACAAAAAATAAGCAAACATGTAAGTTAAAATAAATCTATCATACAGCACGATAGTGCTTATAGTAGAGCTCAGCCGCATCTCTAATGCTAAAGTCCAAAGTTTGCCTTTTAATAACTTTGGAACTAATCATCAGATCGCGACGAAATTTAAAAGGGGAAGTGGTCCTACTCTAGATCTCAAAGTTTACAAAAATTCATGCAGATCCACCGATTAGTTTCGGAGATCCAGAACCCCTGTTTTGGCATTTTTTGCTCGTGAAACAAGAAAAAAAGAGAAACAACTCAGTTATAACCCGAACCAGCAAAAATTAAGCGACGTGTAATAGCTTGTTCGAAAGCTTTTAATTTAGGGATGTGCCTTTCGAAGGTCCGGTAAAAAAATATCAAAAATTAAGGAAGTGGCACCCATTTAAAATTTACTGTAAATAATAACTCTATACCTTCCATAATTTAACATTATAGAAATCTCTCCTTTTTAATTGCTAATTCAATTATTTCTTCAGAGTTGCCACCAGCTATCAACTAAAAAAACAATTCAATAATTTAAAAAAGAAATGATAACATGTGTTCTTGTTTTTTTATAGAGCAATAAAAATTTTGATTCTCCTGATACATTTTTGAATATTTGAAATCACCATCATTCGAAACAGAAAATACATTTTTTCATAAGCATATACATAAACTATAACTAAATATATGTTAAGATAGCATTGCACCTTTATTTGAGTGTTTTCGACGTCAAAACAGTTACTGCAATACAGATGTTTCAATTAAAAAGAGATAATTTAGAAAAAAAAAATTCTTCTATATTTATAAAATAAACGATTTGAAAATGAAGCTATGAATATCTTGTGTACATACCTATGGTCATAAGAAAATCTGCGTAGGTACTGAGAAACTGCAGTGGGACTACCATCTGGGAAAAAGCGGTTCTGTCGCCAAATGTTGCCAAGTTTTTTGCCAACTTGGCGATATATCACCAAATTTGGCTCCCAAAATTACTCGCCAAAATCGAAGCCAACTTTGCGTTATTTCCGGAATTTCGCCACACTAATATGTTTACTAATAACGGTATTACTCTGTTATCACGTCGACCAATTTCGCCAAACTAATAGCCAAATTATACATATTGACATAATTTGTATTTAAATAACGAAAAAACAAATAATTAGTAGAATATTAATAAAAATACAAATAAAAAGTGGAAATAAAAAATGAATTAATGGCATTTTAAACACGTGAATCGTATTTAATGTCATTGAACGTGACATTCACGATCCTCCATTATTGGCATTTAATCTTATAGATAGGCGATAATTTTTTGGTCGACGGGATAACCTAGTAGCAACCTAATAACTTTAAACTAATACTAATAATAGTTTAGGTTTGTTAATTGAAGGTGATTAATAAAGTTCCTGAAAGGATCTGAAAAAGCTATGAAATCATATAAAAAACTGGTGGAACCAGAGAGAAAAGTAGAGCTCTATTTAAAAAAATGTTACAGTAAAAATTGGGAAATATTTTAATCTAAAAAATGTGCGTAGAAAAGAAATGGAATCAGATGATCCGTAAAGCTCATGAAATAACCCAAATTTTTGTTAGCTGAAAATGTCGACTGAGCTTTACTGGTGCCTTATATTCAGAATTATAAACTGTTATCCACTCAGAATGATTTCTGAGGAAAGTAGTCAATAGAATATATTGTTGTGTTGTCTCAAAGCTCCACAACGCTAAACGAATATAAACCATCAAGTAATAATTAAAGTATAACATAAATATAATCAGGTTGTTGAGAAATTGATGTGGATAAATATGTGTGAAACAAATATTTAGTATATGGTTGAATCGTATCTGTTCAAGGTTTTGAGTTTACTTGGAGCTTTGATCTTCCACTTATGAAAACCGCGGGAATGGAATTGTGTCCACTTTTTGTACAGGAATCGTTCTAATACTTCATTACAACAGCTTGTAACATATAGTTATACACCCCAATTTTTAAAGTGGTTATACATGATTGAAATACGGAGTTAGTTAAAAATGCCTCTTTTTCCCAGATTGATTTTAATGCACCAGTAAAGCTCAGTCGACATTTTCAGCTAACAAAAATTTGGGTTATTTCATGAGCTTTACGGATCATCTGATTCCATTTCTTTCCTACGCACATTTTTTTAGATTAAAATATTTTCCAATTTTTACTGTAACATTTTTTAAAATAGAGCTCTACTTTTCTCTCTGGTTCCACCAGTTTTTTATATGTAATAAAAGAGTTTTAAATGGGATCTTGTACCTTTTAACCGCTTCTCTTATTTGCCCGTACGTCATATGAGCAACGTGTTTTTGCTAATCATGATTATTCTCACCAGTAAATCAACAGTAAATTTTTTATTGTAAATTTTTCAACATTTAATCCGACCAATTTTCTGAATGAATTACACAAAAATTTCTGTTTTGAAAAACCGGTGATAAAAGATTGAAAAATCTGTAAGATATATGAAAAAGTATAAATTATTTGAAACTTAAAAAAAAAATATTGATTAGTTAAGTAGATAAGTAGTTGTTTGTTTTGCATTAGAGATAAACTGTTCCCATTAGCTGATCCATTACTCATAGATAGGACATGGAGTTTTTTGACAGCTAAAAAGTTCCCAGAGAGCAAGTCCTATGTTTACCATGCTTGTTTTGTATAATAATAAAACTAGGACTTCCCTCAGAGGGATTAGTCTGAGCGATATTGCTGAGAATACACATTTAATAACTTGCGATAAGTAAAGAAAATGAGATGTTACCTTTAATTGGTCATTCATTGTGATAAAATATGATGAAAATAAGCATATTGAATCATAGAATTACAAAATCTTATATATAAAGTTGTATATACTATTTTTATAAAAGAAAAGCAAACCATGCATGGATATAAAATTGGAAATATGCAAAATGTTAAAAGTAATCAGAAAATAAAACACCAAATTTTCTTATATTGGAAATATAACTCTTATAAATGATTTCATGAGCGTAAACAGAAGCTTCGCTTGATTTGAGAAACTATAAATAACATAAACTATTATGTTTGAAGAGAATGGAGTGTATTTTATATGGTGTGAAATCCGTCCGAATAGTTTATAATGTTGAATATCTGTTTGCCACGGATGCAATGAGGTTGTCGATAAGAGTTAAGGAAAAATTTGTCCTGAACGAGCACTTACATCTTATAAGTTACTGTGATGCCAAAGTTATAGATTCTGACCCCAACAGTATCCTAGAAATTGCAATATTCTCAATAAATTGGGTTTAAAACTTTTTCTAGAAATTTTTTTTTAATTTGTGAAATTATATTGTCGAATGTTTTAAAAATCGTTCATAACGAGAATATTATATCTTAAAAGTTGCCACCAAAAAAAAAAAAAAAAAAAAAAAAAAAAGATTTTAAATTTTTTGTCATATCAACATCAAAGAATTCTCAATTTTAGAACTATTTTTGCTCGTGCATTGATGGTGATTATTGTTCCTACGCAAAATATAGTATATTTTGCAGCAAAGATGGTTACCAACATTTTTTGCCCACATTATTTTTTAAATCGGCTAGGTACTCCCAATGATAACGAAAAACACACAAACATTAATGCTTTATTGCATAGAAATACAGAATCAAAAGCTATTTATCTCCTATATATATACACATAAATTATCTAATTAGTGCTAGCAGATGCATTTTTAAATATACATAGATCAATATAATGCTTCATTTTTCTTTTATTGGTATTTCTTAATATTCATTTTTCATTTATTTGTATTATTTAGTAAAAAACTCACTTTCTTAAGCCCAAATTACGTCAAACATTTTATAAAAGCGCCTAAGTCCATATAACAGCGAAGTATTGTGAAGAGTATTAAATACAAGGTAGTAAGACACTTAGCCAAACGCAGGTAATAAATCGCCAA
The DNA here is from genome assembly GCA_964019185.1 of Maratus speculifer. Lineage (NCBI taxonomy): Eukaryota > Metazoa > Arthropoda > Arachnida > Araneae > Salticidae > Maratus > Maratus speculifer. The sequence continues at coordinate 130,440,644 of OZ025303.1, forward strand.
ATATTGTTCTTTTCGCCTTCTCTCGAAATGCATTTTTTCCGTATATTTAAAAAACACGATTTTGAGTTAACTTATTTAAAATTCAAATAAATAAATAAATGGAAGCAATAATAAAATAAGTCAAAACATTTTATTTCAGCATCAAGGAATTGTATCGTAGTTACACATGTGGAAAAAAGCTGCTTTTGGCCAAAAAACGTTGTCTTCACTAAATTTGAATCCGATTAAAAAAAGTACCGTGATTAATTAAAATGTTATAGGTAGAGCTGCCAAGTCTCTAGCATTTTGGATACCGGTATTTTAATACAGAAAATCTTATATTAAATAGGAACATTCTGCGGATTTAAAAAATACCTTTTCCTATAAGAAAATTCTGCTGTGCAATAAGCGGGGGCTTGGCATCTCTGTATAGGAATATTTCGTAACCTCCTTTTTAACCTTAAAAAAAGCAACGACCATTTTTCGGGTTCAAAAAGTATTGCTAATTGTTACATTTTGCATACAAAGTACTGATTGTAATATTGATACATCTATGGCGATAAATTTCCAATAATTTTTCAAATCCCATTTATTTCATTAAAAATATAAATCTTTTATTCATTTAGTTTAAAATAAACGGTTTTTAACTAATTTCATAATACTTTTGAAATATCACTTTTCATTGGCCATCTTTTTAAAGCATTTAGAAAATGGTTGTTGTTTTCAGTCATATATAGACTTTGGTCTGTCCGCATTTTATTTTATTATTATTATTATTTATAAATGGTGGAGAAATATTCATACTTAATCCATAACGTACATAATAAATGACTCTGTTATTACATAAGTCACCTTTATATTATCATAAAAATTATGTTTTTACTGATTTTTATTAACTCAATAGGCAAAATTTTGTGCTTTGAGCAATAGATGTCCGCATTTCATTTATTTATTTATTTTAACAAAATTCTTTGTATTTAGAAGAATTTTTATTTAAATAGGAAATCCAAATGTCGCTGTTAATAAAGAAGAAAGTTACAAAAAAAGTTACAAAACGAGTAGACGCATACTATCAAATATGGAAAAACGACGAATCCAAAAAAAGACGTCGTGCGAAATATCATCTTTGAAAGCAAAAAAACGAGGTCTGATTATCGAGCCTACTGATTACAAAATGTGCATTACATAAAAAAAAAAAAAAAAAAAACCCTGCAAATATTGATTTTTTTTCCTTTTGTGCAGTTTTGGCTTCGGAAGGTGCGCTATGTTGCAAAAAGATATAAGCGACTATGAAAACACACTTGGTAAACGTTCATGCTCAGTTTCACAAATAAATATGGCACATATATGCCCTATACACACCGAGGTACCTAATTGGTGTCAAAATGGCGTTCAGTTGCATAACATATTGGGTTATAATATAAACTAGCAGGCTATGCCCGCTGCGCTGGTCAATATTTCAAAATCAACCGTGGATGAAACGAACTGGTGAATTTAAATTTGTATTTTAAATAATTTGAATCTCCAGCAGCACCTTGCTCATTGCTGAAAACGATTTGGACACCATTGTGATATTAAATTATCTTAAACGTTGCGCAAAAACCAGATATTTAGAAGTAACTATTTTAGTTTATTACTAACAGTGCACATTTGGAAGCGAAATGAGACCATTATGGCAACAGGATTTAAAATTTTCCCTTATCTGAAGAAATATTAATTATTACAGTCGTTACCATGGTACAACTTCTGAAAAATTTCTTCACAACTTTTCATTATGTGAAGCCAGGAACCCAAAGCTACTCCCACCTAAAAAGTTTATATATATATTAAATTTTGTCCGCGCGATAAAAGGCACAATTATGCAAGAATCATCTTCAAACTCGTCAAGTACATTGAGATGGTTAATATCTCAGTGGGAATTGCAAATGAGCAAAATCGGCCCAAGGGGGTGGTAATTGGGAAGGTTTCAAAAATTTGAATACCATCTTAACATGGCTTTCACAAAACCAGCTCTTACAAAATAATAGCAGGAAAAAAATAAACATTTTTCGTTACAGCAAGTTGCCAACGATAAAAAAAAAAAAAAAAAAAAAAAAAAAAAAAAAAAAAAAAAAAAAACATTAAAATTATTACTACAACATTTACTTTACTATTGCAAAATTTCCTCCTGAAAAATGAAAACAAAATTATTTGCTCTTTCGTATTTAAGCATTTTCTCTTTAGTTATTTAAGATAAAATTATGTAAATTTGTATAATTTGGCGAGCGGTTTGGCGAAATTGGTTGACGTGATAATCAAGTAGTAGCCAATTTACACTTTTCATATTTCACAAAAGATTCCTACACAAACATCATATACGCAATAGGTTTAGCACGATTACCTTGCAACTACAATGTGGCAAAATCCTCGTTTTAGAATACCAAAGAAATTTATGTATATTTTATTATTTTCTATCATTTTAAACAGCAATTAACAATAAATAAAAAGTAACTGTAGAACAAAACAACAAATATCATTTCAAAAAAGAAAAAAAATGAAAGTAAATAAACAACTTATCAACAGATAAATAACTATAGCTGTGTTACCATATGAGGCAAATAATGCCATTTTGGCGCCAGTGAGATACCTCGATGAGTATGTGACAAAATCCGTGACAAAATTTCCATTTGGAAAAAACTTTAATCGGTATTTATACTGCATTTTCCCTACTATGCACCACATTGGCATTTTTTTCTGGCGCCAATTTGGAGAACTTGGTTTTTAATTACCAATTTCATAAATATTTTTTATTTATTTTGTATTATTTGAAAAAAAAATAAAAAAGTTTAATTAATAGCAGCACAAAATGAATTATATCATTTTAAAAAACAAAATGAAAGTTAATAAATAGTTTATTAATAAATAAACAACCATAATCGGTTTACCATGTGTGGCATAAAATCGCCATTTTGTTGCAATCGCGCGAATGTGGTGCGTATATGACATCTGCGCCAAAACTTTAAAAAGTTGCAATTAAATTATTTTACAGTTTGGATGAGGAAGACATTTATACTAAAATTTAAACATTATACGCATTTTTTTTTCTATAACTGCTATTTATTATATAGTTACAACTAAGCATAAAAAATATCCTAAAAATGATCTCACACATTTAAAAGAGAGTGAGAGAATTTAGTAATTGTGAACATATCTCCGGCTTATGCCTTCTTGGTATAAAATCGCATTGTTTGATGACAAAAGTAAATTCAAACACCCAAATAAACAAATAACATACAATTAACAGATAAAACCATTTTTTAAAGTAATTCTGCTATTTTGTCCTGTAAGACACATAATGGTAAAAGTAGATTTTAAAAATAATTTTTAAAAAATAGAAAAATGTTATTTACGTTTTATCTAATAAAATATTTAAAATACATTTTTGTTAGCCTGCGCGAAAGAGAATAGCGAAAGTTTGATTGAAGAAATATTGAAGAGGAAATGGTCAATTAAAAAAGACTTGTAGATTTTATTCAGCGGGAATTTTTCATTTCAAAATGTTGAATTTATCTATAGTAATAACGCATAATTGCATAAATTTACTTTGAATTGCAAATTTTTTTCTTCAGTACTACTTGGTTATACAGTCGACCAATTTCGCCAAATTATACAAATCGCCAAACTATTAGCCAGATTATATAGATTAGCATAAATTTTCATTTAAATAACGAAAAACAAATTAGCAGAACATATATAAAAGTAGAAATAAAATGTCGAATTAAAAATCACTTGATGACATAATTAGTATTTATATTATGCTTAATGTCAAGTGAATGTGACATTCACGATCATCCATTATTGACATTTAATCTTGGAATTTGGGGGTAGATTTTTAATCGATGGGGTAATCTTTCCTTCTTCAGTTTTTAAATTTTAAAACTGAAATTTTTCCTGTAAGTGAAATTGACGAAATGGCGCAAGAAAAATTTAATTAACAATAAAAACATTTACAAAAAGAAATAAAAGAGTTATACTCATATCTATATAATTTACGACTGAATATTAAAATATACTCTAAAAATTATCTTCACTTGAAAAAAAACAACATTATTGCGACCATTAAGAACCTAAGTCAGGCATTACGTCAGTAGTGCATTTTCGGCTTAAAAAAAAATTCTTTGGCGACAAAAGCAAGATGAAAATGGTATAGAAACGAATAGTAACTCACAACTTACAGTGTCTTTTACAATCAGATCTGCTTTTGTCTGCTGTAAGTTATATTATACGGAAATTCGATAAAAAAGATAAAGAAAATAATAAAAAGGGAAATAACTATCATTCAAAATTCATTTAATCAATTTCTGAAATTCATGTTTTTATTCTAACACCAGGGATAAGTCGCCAAAAGTTGAACCAATTGTTATATTTCGCGTTATTTTTTAAGCATTACAAATATTTTTTTCATTTTCAAGATAAATATATTTTTATAATATTAGCCTCATTTAAGCGGTCTTTCTTTATTATTATTAATATTGTTAGTAGTTATTTTCTGCTATTATTTGCAAGATATTTGTAATATTTCTAATAGATATAGCCATTTTCATTCTTTTAGCAATTATAATTTTCGCCAAAAACAGCTACTGGCAACCCTTTTGTCAAAAATAACCGAAAAATACGAAATTTACTACGAAAAATCAGAGTTATTCCTGTAAATTCGAATCATAAACCTTCGGAAAAATATTTCCTATCGAATGATACAATCGGCAAAAAAATCCATCGGGTAGTTTTTGAAAACACTCGTTTGGAAGTTTCAGAACTTCTGCTTTATAATATACTAGCAGCCCACCCTCGCTTTGCTACGGGAACAGCAAGTCGCCCAGTGCCACTACTGACACCGCAAATTATTACTACTACTTCATCCCATTAAATTTAACTACTAAAAACAGTACCCTCCTTTTAGATAGTCGGGTAAAAAGTAGCCTATATGTTAAATTAAGGTCTCAGATACCTTCATACAAAATTTCATAAAAATCGATCCATCCGTCCTTGAGTTATAAATGGTATAAAGAACCCGATTATGTATATAGATTATAATCAATAGTATTCGCAGCGGACGCGATGTAAGGTAATTTTAAAGTCATTTTTCTACACCTTGGGTTACATTATTGGTATTTTAGTAAGGATAATTATTTATTTATTTTTTTAAAAAATATATATAATATAGCCTATGATCACCGGAAATAGTGTAGCTTTCGAACGGTGAAAGAATTTTTCAAATCCGTCAAGTTGTTTCGGAGCCGATTCAATTCGAACAAACAAACAATCAAATCTTTCCTCTTTATAATATTAATATAGATAATCAATAGTATCCGCAGCGGACGCGATGTAAGATAATTTTAAGGTCATTTTTCTACACCTTGGGTTATATTATGGGTATTTTAGTAAGGATCCCTTTATATATATACAGCTTTCCAATGGTGAAAGAATTTTTTTAATCCGCCAAGGAGTTTCTGAGCCTATGCAATTCAAATACACAAACAAAATTTCCTCTTTATAATATTAGTATAAATAATATAGCCTATGTTCACCGGAAATAGTGTAGCTTTCGAACGGTGAAAGAATTTTTCAAATCCGTCAAGTTGTTTCGGAGCCGATTCAATTTGAACAAACAAACAATCAAATCTTTCCTCTTTATAATATTAATATAGATAATCAGTAGTATTCGCAGCGGACACGATGTAAGATAATTTTAAGGTCATTTTTCTACACCTTGGGTTATATTATGGGTATTTTAGTAAGGATCCCTTTATATATATATACAGCTTTCCAATGGTGAAAGAATTTTTTAAATCCGTCAAGGAGTTTCTGAGCCTATGCAATTCAAATACACAAATAAAATTTCCTCTTTATAATATTAGTATAAATAATATAGCCTATGTTCACCGGAAATAGTGTAGCTTTCCAACGGTGAAAGAATTTTTCAAATCTGTCATGTAGTTTCGGAGCCTATTCAATTCAAACAAATCTTCCCTCTTTATAATATTAATGCAGATAATCAATAGTATTCGCAGCGGACGCGATGTAAGGTCATTTTAAGGTCATTTTTCTACAACTTGGGTTACATTATTAACACTTCAGTAAGGATCTTTTTTTTTTTTTTTTTTTTTTTTTTTTTTTTTGAAAATATAATATAGCCTATGTTCACCGGAAATAGTATAGCTTTTCGACGCTGAAAGAATTTTTAATATCTGTCAAGTAGTTTCATAGCCTATTCAATTCAAATAAACAATAATGTCAATAAATGTCAATAATCGATGATCATAAGTATGATAGCAATTGATATTACACGTGATACACGTATTTTTTTACGTCATAAGTGCTTTTTAATTCGACTTTTAATTTCTATTTTTTATTTATGTTTATTGTTCTTTCGTTATTTAAAATGAATTTATGTAAATTTGAATAGTTTGGCGAAACTGGCCGACGTGTTAATCAAGTAGAACTCAATTTACATTTGAAAATATCATATTTCGCCATAAACTCCGGCACAAACCCGGATTTGGAAGCTTTCCTTCCAATACCAATGCGGCAAAATCCTCGTTTTAGAATAGCGAAGAAATGTGCATTTTAAAAAATTATTTTCGTTATTTTAAAACAAAAATATTAATAAATAAAAAAAGTTACTATAGCACAAAACAATTTATAGAATTTCTAAAAAGAAATTGACAGTTTATAAACAATTTATTAATACAGAAAACCCTATTGCTGGGTTACCATATCAGGCAAAATAACACCGTTTTGGCGATAGTCAGATACCTCAATGTATATATAATATCTGTGCCAAACATGTTTGGAAAAAACAATAATCGTTATTTATACAGCATGTTTAAATACTGTAGTATAGTGAAAAAAATGTATACATGACACATACGCAACACATTGGCGAGTTTTTTTTCTTCTCATGCCGATTTGGAGAAAATTTTGTTTTCAAATACCAGTTACATATAGAGCTTACAATTATTTTCTGTTATTTTAAATAGAAAATAACAATAAATTTTATAAAGTTTAGTTAATAATTATAAAACAAAACTATTTATATCCTTTAAAAAATAAAATAAAATAAAATAAAAATTTATTAATAAACTAACAACAGCCAGGTTACCAAGTGAGGCATAAAATCGCCATTTTTTTGCAGTCGCGCAAATGTGGCGCATGTATGACAAATGTGCCTAGATTAAAATAGTTTATATAATTGGAAAAAAAAGAAAAAAATGTAAATAGACAATTTATTAATAAATAGAAAATAACATCCGGGTTGCTATATCAAGCAAAATAATGACACTTTGGCGTCAATTAATTACCCAGATGTATATATGGTATTGGCGTAAAAGACAAATCGCACCAACGTAGTGCATAGGAGATATCTGTGCCAAAAAATTTTTAAAAATTGCAGTTAAATTATTTTACAATATCTATGTATGTGGAAAAACATTTACCCTAAAATTTAAATATTATTCATTTTTGTGGTATTAACTGCTATATATGTATTTAAATTAAATGTAAAATGCTTTCCTAAAAATGCTCTCACTCATTAAAAGAGGGAGAGAAAAAAAAAAATTCTTGTAAACATCGCTCCGTCTTGTGCTTTTTTTGGTTTAGAATCGCATTGATTGGCGACAAAAGTAGATTGAAACACCCGATTGAACAAACAACATACAAATAACAATTAGAGCCTTTAAAAAAAAATAATAATAATTCTGCGAGTTTCTTCTGTAAAATACATAACGGGAAAATTAGATTTAAAAATATTTTTAAAAAAAGAAAGAAAAAAAACACTTATGTTTTACCTAATGAAATTTTTGATATGTTGTTTTCTTTTAATCTGGCCCGAAAGAAATAAATAGCCAAATATTGTATCACTTCAAAACTTTCTTTCACATTGAGATACTTTTTAAATATTATAAATATTCTTTTTTTTTCGTTAAAGATAAATATTTTCCTTTCATAATATTATTTTGAATTAAACGGATTTTTTTCTTCTTATCATTATTTATTTTAAATCAATGAATTAACAGGGTTTTTTCTCGAAATGTTTATATTATTTTCCATTAGAGAAAGCATTTCATTTCTTTTTTGAAATATAATTATCGCCAAAAAATTATTTGTTGCAACCCTTCCGTCAAAAATAACCGAAAAATACGAAATTTAGTACGAAAAATCAGAGTTATCCCTGTATGTTTGTATCATAAACCTCCGCAAAAATATTTCCTATCGAATGATATAATCTGCAAAAAGATCCACCGGGTAGTTTTTGAAAACACCCGTTTGGAAGTTATAGAACTTCTGCTTTATAATATATATGATATGATGTTATAATAAATTGTTTGTTCTAAAAATATTATCATTTATTGTTAGTTATTTCTTTTTTAATAACAGAAAAAATTTCGTTTATTCCTTTTTTTTCATTTTGAAAAAAATAAATAACGTGTTATTATAGCATACTATATGTATCTGGTAATCAAAACGATATTTTCGCCTATTTGGCATAAAAAATCTCGCCAAACCCGGTGCTTATACCTCTAGTATATTATCTCAAGTATTTTATTTGTGTATATGTGTATACTAAAATTGTTTTTTCATACCACTTACTTCTTCTTGTATATAAAAATAAATAAGTGGCTCCTTTATGCAGTATAAATCTTTAAAAAATAGCCCCCGTTGCCCCTTTTTGGATCGAATTTTTAAAAAATCAATGTCTAATCCCAGTATTGCTCCCAGGTATGCATACATATTCCAAATTTCAAAGTTGTATGCCAACAGGAAATGGATGAAAAATGGGAAAAGATGTCACATATGCACCAGGGTACATAATTGGCGTCAAAATGGCATTATTTTACCTGAGATGGTAACCCGGCTTTATTTATTTATTATTTGTTTATTTACTCATAAAATGTTTATTTACTTTCATTTCCTTTTTTTTAATTATATAAAATATTTCTTTTTATAGTTATTAATTATTATTATTATTTTATTTACTGTAAGTTCTTTTTGAAAATAGTAAATTATTTAAAAATGCGTATGTAAGCGTTATTTGAAAACGGAGTTTTCGCCAAATGGGCTTCGAAAAAAATTACGCCAAATCTGGTGCGCTTGTGGTATCCGTGCCGAAAAATTAGTGACCAGAATTGACTTCCACACATAAACAAAATATAAGTTAAAAGAAAATATGCAATAAAAATAAATATAAAGGGAAAATGATGTCATAAAAGAAACTTTTTATTTAAAAACGTAATTGTTTCTAATTTTCACACGCGAAATATATAAAACATTCTTTTAGCGATCAAAAAATGCTATTAAGAGATTATCACAAAATCTCAAAATCAAAGTTTTTATGACATTTTTTTAATATAAAAAAATAACAGATTTATTTTCCTGCATGATTAAATTTTAACATGTTTTATTGCACTCAATATTTTTGAGTGCGTTAATGATTACTATTTACTCCATGTACTGATTCGGTTATCAACGAAAATATCCAGCTGGTAAAAATCACGCACTCCAAATTTCTGTGACGTATGCAAATAAATTGTGCTTTTTTATCAGTTTTTGTATTATAACTTTTAAACTATTTGGAACTAATTTTTCGTATGTAGTGCATTCACCAGATTACCTTCATAGGTACCTATTGGTACAAACAGAATCAAAATCCGACAAGTACTTTTTGAGATTTGCTTGACGAAAGAATTTTTTTTATTTTTAATATCGTTACGTATCTCTGAGTATAAAGACTTCGCTTCGCTCAGACAATAAACTATATTCTTTATAAGTGGAGGAATTTCTTTTTTAATTTCTTTTATAATTTCACAGCTATTTCCTATTTGATTCTTAAAGTTTTTCAAATTATTTTATAAAGAATATTCCCGTAGAAAATGTATAAATTTGTTTTTTACATACCCCGCTCAACATCCAATTTTTATTTCTAAAATGTACGTTATTGCGAAAAGGAAGTTTTTCACTTTACATAAACTACCTATTTATGACTTATCTAAAAGCAATCTGCTTGACCAGTCTGTAGTACATTTTACTCTTTTCATTGGAAACAAAAAAAAAAAAAAAAAAAAAAAAAAAAAAAAAAGATATCATCTTCAATATATGAGATTTTTTTCTTCTTCTATTAGTAATAGAACTTCAGTGAACTGAATTTTCTTCACATATTACATTCTTGATTGAATAAAAGGATTCCTTTTATCGAAAGAAATTTTTATATGATGTTTTTATAGATGCAAAAGGGAAGATAGAAAAATGTGATCTACAAGCATTTTCAATGTTTGATTTGAAAAACACATAAATATAAAATGCTACAGGTTACATAAATAGAAAAAAATCAAAGAAGAAATAAGCAAACATGTAACTTAAAATGAATCTACAATAAAATGAGCTTTAAAAAAAGTCTTGTACAGTCGTGGAAAAAAATTAAACACTACCTACTGACTCCTCAACTCATTATCGTAGAAGAAAGTTACTGGTACCGAACGATTGGAAATAAAGTCTATTTTAAAATAATGTATATAAAATTTGCTTAGGGGGGGGGGGGAATCTACAAGTTAAAAAGAATCCAAACTTTTTTTTTTTTTTTCAATGACAATACCCAATTTTAACAAGATATTTCAAATCTTGGTTTAAACTATGCCTAGACACCAAATTTCATGCCATTTGAATGAATAGGGCTTGATTTATAAACATTCAAAATTTTGTCTTCTAATGTTAAATTACCTTTTCATATTTTTAGTATCATCTTCTGAAATTATATTCTTAATGTGCTAATTTTTTATGTAGGAAATTTCCAAGTATTCCAATTAGTTTAACTGAACTAGCTTTTAGACTACTTTGTAGCATACATATAAATCTGTTGATCATACACAGGTCTGCGCAAAAGAGGATAAAAACCTAAATCTTTCCAATTATTGATTGCAATAACAGAAATTGGATTTTTAATGCGTTATATGTTTTCCAAATTGTTATTTAACACTAGAACCGCAGCGACGGGTCATTTTGACCCGTATCATATGGAGAGATGTCGATTCGAACCGCAAAACTCTTAATAAAATACCTGACTGCCCAGCCAAAGGGTAATATTGTAATGTTGTTTTCTCTGTAATTTATTAAAAATATAAAAAAAAAAGATGTTTTTTCCAACCTGATACAAAATATGTTATTAGTATCGGTGTATAATCTTTTATAGCATCAATCCTAACTTAATTTTTCAGAACTGGGTTTTATTTGTGGAATTATACTAATTTAAATATTGCTTATGTTGCAGTGAAACCTGCAGATTAGTGTGTGAAAAAATCAGCCGGCGGCAGTCAGGAGGCTAAATATATGCTGAGCAGAAATATTTTCAATAAATAAATTAAACAGTTTTAAATCAAAATTCCGGTGAGAAATATTTTTATAAAACTTGAATGAATTTTCCCGCGGTTCTAGTGTTAACTTTGTTTTCCGTTCAATAAATTGAAAATAACGGATTCTCACCACAATTTTTTAAATAAAATATTTATAAGATTTAGTCTAAACATTAATGCCTTTAAATAGTATGAGATTATTCTTTAAAAAAAATTGTCGTGTCAAAAAGCTTTAAATGGTGAATTAAGCAAATTCGTTTTGTCCGAATGACGTAAGGGCAAATCAGTTAAGGGGTGACGGGAGTCTTATTTTTAATCTGGCGGTGTAATTTAGCAATATGTTATATTTAATTTTTATCCTCAGAGCTAATAAAACATAAATGCAAAAAATTTTTAATGCAAACAACTTAGTATCTCTTCTATTTAAAATATTTTTTTTATATTCTATATTGAAACTTTACTTTATTTTATTTATGTTTAGTTTTGTTAAAAAAAAAAATAAAATTGTGTTTTGACTTGTATCTTCAGCACACAAGACTACGAAAAATTGGTTCAAGAGCTTCTCAAAATATTGATAACGATGTAAAAGCAATGTGTCTTGAACATATACTTTATTTTTAAGTAACTTATTTATTTATTTATTTAAAAATAACAATTGTTAAATAAATAAATTATTTTTTTCAAAATTTTGAAGTTCAAATTAAAACATAAAATAAATAAATTGATTAATTGCTTATAAATAATACGTTCAGGTTAGATTAGTTTTACACCATTATCAATATTTTGGGGAGCTCTTGGACCAATAATTTTGCTACAGTCGTGCGCTCAGTGGATGCAAGTCAAAACATAATTTAAAATTTTTGATTAAAATTATACATAAATAAAATAAAGTAAAATTTCAATATAGAATATTAAAAAAATATTTTATATAGAAGACATAGTAAGTTGTCTATTTCAAAAAAAATGAATTTATGTTCGATAGAGACTTAAAAAATTAAAATAAAATACAAAACGTTGCTAAATCGAACCGCCATTTAAAAAAGTAAAACACCTTAGATCCCTAAACTCCTTGGAGACGAGCGATACGTATGCGTGCCGCAAAAAGGCTTAAGAATTCTTGTTTGTCCCCACCAGTAAAATTATACTGTAAAATTTGCATATATAATCGGAGCATTTTCCTGATTTATTATGATACAAATTTCTATTTTTAAAAACAGGTGACAAATTATTAAAAATTTCGCAAAACTCTCCCGTTGCGAAGGTGTTAAACGTCATATTTCAACTTAATAAATAAACTGTGAAGTTTTGTTACAGTATTCTGAATGCGTTAGAAAGTGTTACATAATGTATACTGGGCGCATGATTTTCATTCTGTTCATTTATTCAATCTTTTTTTTTTCTTTTTGAATTCCTATTAATATAAAACAATGCTTTTTTAAAGAAACAAAAATAAGTAATTTTTTCGCACTGTAAAAAAATCGTCCCTGAAGAAGTTAAGCTCACTGTACGCAAAAAACTCTCAAGTTTAATTAAAAACCAAAAATATTGTTTTACATGCAGAAGTTCTTTTGTTATCATGCACGTAACTTGTTTTTCAAATTTTCAGGTTGAGAAGTTTAAAAACCCTAATGAAAAATAATTTTCTGCATTGTGATCCGAAAAGAAGAAGAAAAAAAAAAACTGAAACTAGAAATCTGTATTTATTATTGTTTTTAAAAATCGCTTTTCTGTTATTAAAACTTATCTGTTCAATAACAATTTTGAACACTGTTGAAAATTACTTATGAATTCTTTTTATGAGTCCGTGATCTAATTTACGTAATAAAATAAATTTACATCAAGATTGATGTATGTTATTGGCTTTTACTATGACAATCATTTGGAGTAAATTCGATCCATATTTGCTCTATTTTCATATATGCTATACTTTTATTTTAACCCGAGAGAACGCGCGAATATTTATTATACGAACGGTTTTTAGTTTGTCACCAGTAAATACAAATAAGAATGATCATTATATTTAGTCTGAAACAATTTTTTAAAATTCTGTGATAAAATAAGTTGAAGATAACCTTTTAAAAAGATAATGGTGACAATTGCAAAAACCTTACGTACTTTTTGTCTATAAGGCCCGGCGCGCGTTCTCCCGGGTTAAGAATATTGTTACAACCAGGACATAAAAGGGATGAAACGATCTTAAATTATTGTATGACTATAAAAAATTCAGGAATAATAATGATAAAAGCAATAAAAAATGAATTTTTAACTTGGTTCGAAGTTACACAGCCATATAAGGTAACTTTGCCACCATATAATATTTATCATCTAAAATAACTCGTTATAAAAAAAAGTACCATAGTTAGGAAAACTTTGAACTCACTAAAAATGTTTTCAGGTATATAAAGCCTAAAAAAATCATAAGTTTTTTTATAATTTATGATAGTACAAAAAATATTATGCATAAAAAAGAGTAGAAGAAGAAAACCATGAATATTTAGAAACAAAAAAAAGAGAGCTTTTTATTGTTCATATAAAATATAAAAAATGTAGCGAAAAACAATTTTCAATGTTTTAACTCGATAATAAATGCGCAGTCAAAACAATACATACTAGTACAAGTATTATTCAAACAAAAATAAAAAATGTCGGCTGTTCGAAATACACATATTTTACACATATTTTACACATATATATCGTATTTTACACATATTTACAAAAATATTTACATATTATATCTAATGAACACTTTCGGCATTTATATAAAATATACATGCTAATATGAAGAATTTTGACAGTAGCACCTTTAATCAGTAACTTATAAAAATCAGTACAAATTTGAGTCTGTTCAGTTACCCTGAAAATGGGTTAAAATTGTAGTACCTTTTTATTTTGCCTTTTATTAGCTATCGATAAATAAATGATAAAAAAATATTTATAGCATTTAGATGATAATGTGTCTGATAAATGAACTTACTCTGAAAATTTAACTCCTTAACCCATTCGTGCCCAGCATCTTTTGCGTAAATTTTATTTGGTTGGCACCACTATTTTTAGAAGATTTAAGTTTAGTTCAATAATCACGATAATGCATCATTTAACACTAGAACGCCCGGAAATTTTACTGAAGTTTCATAATAATATTTCACACCAGAATTGTTATTCAAAATTATTTAATTGATTTATTTAAAGTAAATCTGCATGTTTGAAATTTAACTTATTTCAAGAAAAAATTTCTGGCTCGAATTGAAATTTAATTACATGGTTGGAGTCGAATCGACTCCTTTCGGGCGTTCTAGTATTAAGTAAAAGAATTATTGCTTTTCTTTTTTCCCGGTGTCAAAAACAGTGCGGAATGCACCTTTTGAAACGTCCCTAAAAAGGGACGCTAGGCACTAATGGGTTAATGATCGCATTAAATTATGGTTTGAAAATTCAAACTCATTATTGCCACCACTTTTTTTTAAAAAGAAAATATTCATCGTATTTAATGACAAGTAAAACAATACCAGAATAAAACCAATTACACTCTTTTATAAAACTGGAGTAATCAAACAATTCCGAATAAAAGCCGCGAAATTTGCAGCCCGTGAATGTCTCAGGCGCGAAGATTAATTGGTTAATAGGATTACAACAACTTCAAAAAAGCATTCAAAATTAACTCGGAAACAGTACTTCACAGAAATAGTTAATTGCGCATAATGTTGCTAACTTTTTTTTCTAAAACAAAGAGTAGAAATCTTAGTTTAGAATCTTGCCAACATAGCACAGTTCTGGAGTTTATTCTTTTGGAGTCAAAAATATTGAAAATTTGGGAGTAATGCAAATTTTTATCCTATGGTTTAAAATTAACCTGAATGAGTGTATTGAAAATGATGTGTGTAGCAATTACTACTCGTTTACAGGGATATTCAAAAGTATTCCTTTATATTACGGTATATGGGTAGACTTTGTTTGCGGTAATGCGTTATTTTAAATAAGCTAAAAAATTGCTGCCATCATCATTAGGAAAACATAAAAACATTGGATTTTTCTCCCTATTTTAAGAATATTTAGTTCTTTGCAACCATATGTAAGAATCTCGTTGCCACCAGCATTATAAAAACCGGAATACTTAAGAATATACAAATATTTTGATTCAGGCAAAAAACAAATATATTGATGTCAAGAATTAGAAAGAAATAACAATTAGGATAACAATTAGTATGAAATAACTTGATAATTCTAGCTCTGAAGCACATTATGTACACTGAAAAAAAGTACTATTGCACGGAATTTCGGTATGTAAAATGCCTGAAAAAGTTAAAATATGCTCTTTTTCACATGTCAGCACACGTTTAAGTGGTTTAAAATATTATAAAGGGCGTGATTTTACCCCTTTAAACAAATTTTACAAGCTTTACACCAGTTTTAAGGAAATGAACCACTAATTGTAAACGAAAAAATGCGCCATCTTGAAATGTTCTGATGAACGTAATGTTTCGCTGGTAAAAATTTTATTTGATTTTTCTATTTATTTTCAGTAATGATGGCTGATTAAAAAACTATAGACTCATACATGCCAATCTCCGGCTGTTTTTAAATCAAAGAAACTTACTTCGAACCAGAAATTTATTCAGGACAAGAAACTGAGTATATTTCAAATGGATACCCCCAATTTATTCATGATACCTTTAATTTAACAAATTTTCCGGTACAAAGTGTGTTTTCATAATTTAAAAAAAGCCGGAGGTTGGCAACTGTGTATCATAGTTCTTATTCCTATTTTTATCGACTTACAGCTATGATTACCGTAATTTCCTGCGTATAATCCGCGGATCAAACAATTCATTTTGGACCCAGAAATCTTATTTAGTGATTGAACACAAATATTTACGGCGATCTATTAAGTTACATTTCTTTTTAAACAAATTCTGGGTCGAGAAATAATTGTTTGATCCGCAAATTATACGCAGGAAATAACGGTAATTTAATTTGCCTGGACAATTCCATATAAAAAATAAACAAATAAAGACAAATGTTCTATGGTAACAGCTGTCGCATAGTGTTCTGTTTAGAAAAAGAAAAAGAAAAGGAGAACACACGTGCCATTAAAAGTCCACAATAGTCACAGAAAAAGTACACAAAAAGACCCGGATGACCATGTAAAGTCTATGGGAGCGTTCTTTTCTATTATCTCGCTCAAATTTTAATATTTTTGCATGATTTTTTTGCACAAGATAGCTGAGGGCAATCCACAACCGGGCTAGTTTTTACTTTTTCAATTTTTGTTTCAGATTTTCTTTAAAAAAATACTTTAACTTTCGAAACCGGTTTAAACCGGTTCTGAAACTGAAACTATCGTAATATAAAAAATATATAACCAAAATCGAAAAAGTAAAAACTAGCCCGGTTGTGGATTGCCCTCAGCTATCTTGTGCAAAAAAATCATGCAAAAAAATTAAAATTTGAGCGAGAAGAGTCCACAATAGTCACAGAAAAATTACTCAAAAAGACCCGGATGACCATGTAAAGTCTATGGGAGCGTTCTTTTCGAATATCTCGCTCAAATTTTAATATTTTTGCATGATTTTTTTTCACAAGATAGCCGAGGGCAATCCACAACCGGGCTAGTTTTTACTTTTTCAATTTTTGTTTCAGATTTTCTTTAAAAAATTACTTTAACTTTCGAAACCGGTTTAAACCGGTTCTGAAACTGAAACTATCGTAATATAAAAAATATATAACCAAAATCGAAAAAGTAAAAACTAGCCCGGTTGTGGATCGTCCTGAACTATTTTATGCAAAAAAAAATCATGTCAAAATATTAAAATTTAACGAGTTATTAGAAAAGAACGCTCCCATAGACTTTACATGATCATCCGGGTCTTTTTGTGTACTTTTTCTGTGACTATTGTGGGCTCTTTCTAATATCTCGCTCAAATTTTAATATTTTTGCATGATTTTTTTGCACAAGATAGCTGAGGGCAATCCACAACCGGGCTAGTTTTTACTTTTTCGATTTTGGTTATATATTTTTTATATTACGATAGTTTCAGTTTCAGAACCGGTTTAAACCGGTTTCGAAAGTTAAAGTAATTTTTTAAAGAAAATCTGAAACAAAAATTGAAAAAGTAAAAACTAGCCCGGTTGTGGATTGCCCTCAGCTATCTTGTACAAAAAAATCATGCAAAAATATTAAAATTTGAGCGAGATATTAGAAAAGAACGCTCCCATAGACTTTACATGGTCATCCGGGTCTTTTTGAGTAATTTTTCTGTGACTATTGTGGGCTCTTAAATCCAATTTATGATAAATGAATCCCTAATAGCATGCATGGTCACAGTGACGTCACTTTGGTCACATCACATCTGTGACCAAAATGCCACCACTCAGTGACGTCACATTGTGACTGAGATGTGACTTTCTTAAAAATCTTTAGAAATTTATAAATATCCTTCAAAACATGTTATTTACTTTAAAAAACATGTTTCTGACAATTTAAATATCGTCGCTTTTGTCACAGTTTCGTCACAATGTTAATGTCAAATTAGTCACAAATGACACATTTTTCACAAATTTGTCACATTCTGACCACTTTGTGAAACGTCACAAAGGAGCTCTAAAACGGCCATAACGACTTCACATTTTAGTCACTGTGACTTCACATCGACGTCACGTGACGTCACATCGACAATCGATGGTCACAAAGTCACAATGTGACTTCACAACGACGTTGCAGTGACGTCACCATGCTTTACGGGATGATTTTTGAAGTGAAAAAAAACCTGCCTCTGTATTCTGTTGGATTTTTTTAATGCTAACAAAGTTTAGTATACTCTTGAAATACAGTCAGTGACGCATATTTATTTTCTGTTTATGTATACAATCACTCTAAATTCTCGTGTTTACGTGATATTTTGGTTTTACGTATATATATATATAAATTACTTGTAAAATATGATTTTGTTGTCTAGCTATCTTAATATTTTTAAAAAACAAAATTACTTAATAATGTAAGCGCGTAAAATTATCGCTCAGAGCTTTGAAATATTTTGTTTTGATTTTATAGTGTTTTAAATGCTTTGGTGGCAACTTGGTTGCTACCGATTCTGGTGTAAAGTTACACGAATATTTTTTACAGTGTAATAATTTTTTAAACCTTGAAGAAAAATTTGAAAAAAAAATCTGTATTTTCTTAGAAGTTTTAACTTCTTCAACGCAGCAGAAAACTCATTTAATTTAATTATGTACAATTTGAAGAATATCCTATGGTTTGTTTGATTTACAAAAATGGAATTTGACTGTTAAGCGTTTTTATTTTGGAAAGTGTTTATGAATTCGGTTTGTCTGCCTATCATCCGTCTGTCCGTCTGTCTGTATTCATCTTGTCTCTAACTCCGCGCTCTGATTCTGATAAATATACTCATATTGAGAATAGAATTATTTATGTATGTGATTGAGGTTAACTATTGTATGTTTGGTATTAAAAATGAAGTGTGTAGCATTTATGATTCATTTACAGGGACACTCGAAGGACTTTCGTTGCATCGGTATAAGGCAAAAAACCATTTACGGCATATTTTAATGATGTTACAGTATTTCAAAGACATTGAGACTGATATGTGTCACTGAGGAGTGCTTACAAGGCGCTTACTATAGAATATGGCATGCATAACATTCATCCTTCATTTACAGGGACGCACAAAAAAAATAAATTATTATGCTGTCTAAGAACAACAACAACAGGAACAGTATTTCTAGTTGTGGTACGCATTTTAAAATTTAACTAATTTTCTGCATATCACGTGCATTTTTTAAATTTTATAATAGATCAGATAGAGGGCAGATTAAAATATGTCGAGTACATTTGCTGAAATTTTAGTACAGAGGACATTTGAGTACATTTGATTAATTCGAGTACATTTGTGAAATTGCTGAAGAGTAATTTTCAACTATGTAATGCTTTCCCTAACGGAACTAATTTTTAGCGTACTGTGGATCATATATAGGGATGCACAAAAAAAATGGATATATTTTTCTGGATATTGATGAAATTTCTCAAAAATAGGTTTTCAAATATGCAATACATTTTCACAAATGTTTATTTATGCCCCCGCCTCTCAACCTTTGAATTGCAATTATACTCTAAAATGAAAGCTGGATGTTCCCAGGAAGAACCATCCTTTGTCAGCCCGGGTTTATCTTTCTTTCTTCATAATAAACAATGAAGTTTTATTCTGAATTTATTGAAAAATACTTAATAATCTATGCTGGACATGCGATTTTTCTTTCATATAAAGATAAAAAACAATAAATATATTTTTTATAAGCATTATCAAGAGAACTACTCTTGGTGTTACTCGCACCTCGCGTCCAGACCGCGTTGCATTTTGTAGCCCTGTGCGTAAAAGTTAGAGAACCGATAAAAATTCTCTGCTAAAATCATATTTTATAGATTTTTTATACTCTTTTTTTATTATTGGGGTTTCATTTGCTTATTTCACGCCAAAAGTGAGTTAAGTCCCCAGATATGGCTCTACGAAGTTTTCGTTTGCTTTATTTTAGGGGCTACGATAGTTGGCAAGGGTTGCCGAAAAACTCTACTATTGAAAATATGCCAAATTTTTCCCTGCCAAAAATATTATTATAATATTGTAATTTTTCAAAACCAAATTCGTAGGTTTTTAAAAGAATTTTTAAACTTGTTTCAATATTTTATATATAATATTAACTAATTTATCTATATTATAAAGGCCAAACGTATCTGTGCGTAACGCATACGTCATTTTGTGAATGGCAACACTTTCACATGCAATTCGGTTTTGCAATTTTCGGTACGACAAACTTTATACTTCTAAATATTGTACACTTTCAATTTTTACACCGTCGTATTGAGAAAAAAATTTACTTTTAAATGCAATTTGTTTGAAAGCTGTATCTCAATTTATTTATGAGTTATTATTTTTTTTATAGTTTTTAGTACGAATTTTGTAATTGTGGCAACATAAAGACGCCATTTTCTCTTAAAATTGATAAAAACTAAAATAAAAATATCATGTCAAAAGAAATCGTCCGATATAAAATTCGATGAATTTTGGTTTTATTGCGTTTTTATTCATCAATTAAATGCTGTTTTAGTTTATTGCAAGCTTAATTTACAAAGGATTCAACACATTCTTTTTACAAAAATATATTTTAAATAATATTCGAGTGACTTCGCCGCATTTACTCAGTTCGTTTCGGAAAGCTAAACGAGGGCAATTTTATTTATCCGTGTGTATGTAATGACATTTTACAAATTTTGAAAAAAAAAATATAAAATACAAATCAATGATTTCTGATAAAACATGGAGTTATTATAAATAAAGAAGTGAAGATTTGTGAATTATTAGATATCAGATTTGTTTTGCCGATTGTCTTGAATATTGTTTTTGCTGCGTTTGTGTAATATTCCGTCCTAATGACGTCATATGCATACTTTTCTATAAATGTTGTTTAAGACTGGATCCGTAAAAATGGAATGCTTTTAGCGGATGCAAATAACGTTTTTTATATAAAAAAGCAAGGGATTTCAAAGTGATAAAATTAAAACACTATGAGAAGTGCGTATGTAAATTTTGAGACGATGAAAATAATGATGGGCAGGGGTGCAAAAATCTAGGCGCCAGCAGGCAGTTTCTCACCAAAAAATTTATTTCGTTTTTCTTCGTCTAATATTTCGTGTAAAATTCCTGCTAGAATGCTATTAAATTTTGAGCGAAAAAACTTTAAAATTTTAGTGGTGAGAGACTACCCTCTGGCGCCTAGATTTTTGCACCCCTGATGATGGGTCTAGATTTCACATGGGAATTCTATGATCATGTCCATTTTTTTTTTCATTCGCATTATACCAAACAGAAGAGCCTCAACTGATAATTTCTTCATAATAACTGACCTTTGTTATACTCTACTGATTACATATGCGATTAAATTTTAATTTTAATAATTTGAACAACTGAGTTTTATATATACAATTTTTTGTTGTTTGTTTAGCTTAAAATGATATTTGTTTGAGAGTTAGACCGACCGATCTAAGATGCATTTTTACTGTAGCTAATTTTGTGGGTTTATTACAAATCAATGAAACAGTTCCTTCCTAAACATTTTGTTTCGTCGAAATTCGACGGGTTCCACCTAGTATTTTTAAATGAAAAAAAATCGACGTTAATAATTTGATAAGTGGTCTCGAAAATAGCATAAATTTCAATGCTAGGTCCCAGCAACAAATAAAGTGGTTATCTTGTAAGTCGCATTAAAGCGTATAATTTGCAAATGTTATGTTGCAATGAAGAAATCTACCGTATCTCTTAAAGTTTTTTAGCTGACAATAATCCAAAGTATTTTATGATATCAGTCATAAAGAAATCCAGATTTTCTATTGTGCGCTCGTATAATGGGTAATAATCTATCTTATATCATCAAACTAAAGTTTTCCTCATTAGGAGAAGTACTACTTACTCAAGGATTAATTTTTTTTTATTTTGGTTAATTTTTTTAAAACTATCTTAACTCTCAAAGAAAGGAGAAAGATAATTTTTATTCACATTATATTTTTAAATTGTTTGTATTTTAAGTAAAGATCTGTAAGCTTATTATATGATTCATAATGATCCAGACTTATTATATGATTCGTCATTGTTGAAAATACTGCTTACTTTATTTATCTAAAAATAGAAAATTAATTGCTAAAATGAACTCTTGATTAAAGAATAATACTCTCCGAAACAAAGATTCATTGGAGTAGAGAAATATTACATTTATGTAGCTCTCCGTCTTAGCAAATATTCTTTCTTACGTAAATAAGCTTAAGGGGTCTAGTACCTTTTAAGGCTTCAAAAATACGATTTTTCAATTTTCATTAATTATTATAAAATAATTCGTTAGAAGTATTTTAAAACAAACCGCGTGCAAAAATTCCCATTAGAACTGAAGTTATAGCAAAAATAAGATGCTGATTTTGTTTGGTAATTAACTAAAGTTACAACTTTGAAACAGGTTTTTGGAAAACTGCGTTTTTAGACATTGCGCGCATGATATCTTGAGAATATATGTATGAATTGTTATGAAACTGTTTTCAGTTAATAAGCACATACGCATGCTTAAAATGAACTACTTTTATGTATTTATAGCGATAAAATTTTTAGTTATGAATAATTTTATTTATTAAAAAATGTAAAATTTAGATTTTTTTTTTATTTAGAAATTTTTTTTACAAGGTTAATGAAATAATTTTTATTTAAGAGTAGTTCATTTTAAAAATACATTATTCTTCTTTACAGAAAAAAATATATATGCAAAAATATTGATTTATAGGGTCGTTAGGATGCGTGCAAGGCACGACGGAGTAAAAAATAGAGGTTTTTAAATTTCAGTAATGCATATATTATATGAAAGACTATTAAATGTTTAATGACAGTTTATTAAAAAGCATAATCTTTTCTATTGAACGGTGAAATTTTCATGTTAATATGTATGAAAGTTTTAAAGATACACTGAATCGAACTTTGGATGTTTTTGTTGATTTTCATCCCGTTTAAAAGGTACAAGACCCCTTAAAGTAAAAGCTACTTTCCTGAAGGAATCATGTGTAATACAGAGGGAAAAGTATTAGAAAGTTGTAGTACAAAAATCTTATTGTAATATAATATTTTTTAAACATGTCCTAAAATTAGTCCTCAACCGGTTGTCATATGAATATTAATTGATTAGTACGTAAAACAACAAAATCGTTAACTTTCAGACGATGGAATATTCGTTAAAAACTAATTAATCTATTTGGATATCTAGTGCTAATGTTATTAATGTAAAAGTATTTTTTTCTAAAAATGAAAAAAAAAAAAATTGACCAGTAAGGGTTAATGTATAGCAACCGGTGTATAGCATAATATTGTAAGAGTCAAGTTAGAATTCCGTCATGAGCATGTTTCTATTGTGGAATGTTTTACTGCTAGGGGAGTTCTATAAAATTCTATTTGAGGGAGTAAAACTCTATTGTCTTGGGCAACCAGATATTTTTTAGTTTTGGCTCGATATGAGTAACTTCTTAACGGATAATGTTTACATTATTAAAGACTTAGTTCTTAACTATGAAAAAAAAAATCTATTATGGTATTTTCATGCTTTCATTTGTGTAGTTTCTGTGTTGAAAAGTTTATTTTATATATGAGGAGCCAAGAAGCCAAGGGGTACAAGTGACAAAATTTAGATTTCGAGTAAATAGAGTTCAAAGTTAAATATCATTTGTAATTGAATGAATTGAGATATGAAAATTTTGCTTATATCTTAATGATCTTTGAGCTCTTATTTCAATAACTGTTTTTTAAAAAAGTGGAATACAATTTTTCTTTTTATTTATAACTAAGCAATGTTTATCATCATTCGGCACTTGTATGCCTTGGCTTCCAAGCAGAAATGAAAAGTGCTTGAAAGCTAAAGGGTACAAGTGCCGAATGAGCACAAGAAATGAAAAATTATGAAATAAAAAATTGTATTTATGAAAAAATTAAGAACAATGTTGATAAGATTTTGTTTTAATATAAATTCTAAAAGCGGAAAAATTATGAAATAAAAAATGAATTTACGAATAAAAAAAATATGAACGATATTGATATAAATGAATGAAAGGAAATTTTTTGTTCTAATATAAGTTATAAAATTTTATTATAAATTTTGAAACATTGAAATTTTATCTTTTTTAATAATTTTCAACAAAGTTGAAATGTCAATATGATTGTAGTTTGTCTGTCCGTGCCTTAACTCTCGTGAATATATTCGGATTGCCCTGAAATTTTTGGGAATTATTCACGTTTAGCTCAACACGAACCTATTGCAAATGAAGTTTCTAAAACGATTATTTTATTTACAGGGACAATCAAAAGTTTTCCGTTAAATTACGGGCTATGGGAAAAATCGCTTCAAATGAATTTTACAGATGTTACAACCTGTCAAACATATTAAAATTTATATGCATTTATGAATTACATTAAAACAAACATTCTGTAAAATGAGGTGAAAAGAATAGATATTTTTCATTTACAGGGCTACACAAAAGATTTACATTACCTAATGATAAGGAGGGAATTTTTTACAATATATTTTAATTATGTTACAATTTTCATGTATAATAAAATTGATATACACTGGTGTCCAAAAGTTAAGCATAATTGGTAATTAAGTAATTATTTTTAAGTAATGAAAGAAATATGAATCGGAATGTGCTGAAACTCCAGGTGTGTAAACAAAATAGTACGCGTCACATATTTTCGCGAAGATTTTCCCGCGAAATCGAACAGGGGACCGTCAACAAATTGAAAAAGAACGAAGATCTTTTGGATAACCCTGTCAAAACTAATGTAGCAAAAGCGTTCAAACTGCACATTATGATTAATTGGTTTATTTCAATGTACTGTGTTAATTTTTACAAGGATAGCATGTATACTCGTAGAGAAATTAGAGTTTTTATAAAAACAGTCCTAAATTTTTCCAAGTTTTTTGCTTATAATTTGCAGAGTTCTTATTATAAAATAATGTTCTTTTCTGAAAATATGACAAAAATCATTGTACACAATACCCTGCCATCAGAATTTAAAAATAATAAAAATTGTATGAAAAATGAGTATGTTTAGTAAATAATTTTTCATTGCGCATGCGTCAACGATATCAAAATGTCATTTGCATATTGTGTTAGCTAAATGTATAGAGCAACTTCTGTAAAAGTTTCAAAAACATAGCTTGAAAATTCTGAAAATGGGAGATTATAGAATCAACTCAAAATCCTTTATTCCCTAAATGAAGCAAAAAGATGAGGGGCTGTATCCATATTCCATTGTTTAGTGCCTACACAATATTGCACGTGCAACTATATTTAGGTAAAACCCCTGATTTTTTTTGCTTCCATTAGGAATAATGAATTTTGAGTTGATTCTAAAGGCTCCCATTTTCAGAATTTTCAAGCTATGTTTTTGAAACTTTTACAGAAGTTGCTCTATACATTTAGCTAACACAATATGCAAATGACATTTTGATATCGTTGACGCATGCGCAATGAAAAATTATTTACTAAACATACTCATTTTTCACACAATTTTTATTATTTTTAAATTCTGATGACAGGGTATTGTGTACAATGATGTTTGTCATATTTTCAGAAAAGAACATTATTTTATAATAAGAACTCTGCAAATTATAAGCAAAAAACTTGGAAAAATTTAGGACTGTTTTTATAAAAACCTTAATTTCTCTACGAGTATACATACTATCCTTGTAAAAATTATCACAGTACATTAAAATAGGCCGATTAATCATAATGTACAGTTTGAACGCTTTTGCTACATTTGTTTTGACAGGGTTATCCAAAAGATCTTCGTTCTTTTTCAATTTGTTGACGGTCCCCTGTTCGATTTCGGGGAAAACTCTTCGCGAAAATATGTGACGCGTACTATTTTGTTTACACACCTGGAGTTTCAGCACATTCCGATTCATATTTCTTTCATTACTTAAAAATAATTACTTAATTACCAATTATGCTTAACTTTTGGACACCAGTGTACATTGCAGACGCTTAATATAAATTATTTCGCACATAATACAAAGTACTCAGTATTTACAGGGACACAAAAAAGATTTCAAATAGTATATTCTATCCGAAGTACTGTACATTATCGATGATGATTGATGGATGGACGAAATGCCTTTTCAATTATGATTTGCGCTTTTAAGTTTCACTAAATTGATACATATTAATAAATATGCTATAGTTCATATATAGGGGTATACAAAAGATTTCGTTATGGTTACTGAATATGAGCGTAATTTACTTAAAGATTGCTTTTAAATAAGTCATATATTTCTATGCTTAACTGCATTCAGTTTACTAAGAAATGCTTGCAAAATATAGATAAAATGATATACAGGGTCACGGACAAAATTCTATAAGTGGCCATCTATGGATGATAATTTCTGGAAATGTGATTTCAGTAGTCTTAAGAGTGTTTTAGTTTGAACTAAATTTTAGCTAAATACTGGCGTATAATAAAGGTTCAAGGTAAACTACAGGATAAACAAAAGTATACAAGTGTGTTTCCATTTATTAGTAAAAACTGCTGAAACAGAAATTTTAAACTGTTATGCGTTTTCTTGCTAAACTAAATTTCTCCATTATACAATATATATCAACCGACAGATAAAACATAGGGCTGTTCAAAATTATTAGAATACATATTTGGCTATGGACAGTAACACTATTACCCTAAATAGCAAAGATTTTTATAGATTTAAGAGAGTGTTAGAAAGCGTTTCATAATCTACACTTAAAGCATGATTTTCTTACATGTTAACAGTTAAAATGCATTTATTTAATATATAAAAAAGCAAATGACCTTGTATGTCGTTGGTCGCGCTTCTGCTGTAGACGTTAATGGATACAATTGCACTTATACCCTTTGGCCTCCACGCGTTTCACAGTTTTAGGAAAGAGGTTAAGTAACTGACATAATACTGTAATAATGTTAAAGTTGGCCAAAATAATTCCATTAAAAAAGTTTTATAGGAGCAGTACCCATAAGTAGGCTTCAACAATTTCTTCTAAGGAGGTACATTAAAAGTTCTCTGTGTCCAGACTGCATTTTTTTATTTTACTTTTTTTTTTTTAGTATTTGGAATCATTTTAAATTCAAATTTTCAGAATTTCGAGAGATATTTTTTACATATTTTAGAAAAAGGTGTTATTCTAAAATTTTTGCACTTGTAGAAACAGCACAAAAAATAACATTTTCTTTAAATAAAAATTTATTTACACTAGACTATCATAAATAGAAAGCACCTTAAAAATTAGAATTAAATTATTGCTTGTTAAAAGCAGGGAAATATTGAAAATTACGTTCAAAAAGTATAGTTAAATGTAGAAAACGAAAATTGTAAAATAATAAATTCATTAATATACATTAAAAGTCATAAGAGAAGGAAATTACGTCCAATTTAAAATGTCCAAATAATAATATTGCCAAACAGTTTAAATTAAAAAATATATTTACACGTGACATTCCACATTTCTAGATAGCTATGAAACTATTATTGCCAATTCTAAGGCAGTGCAAATAAAAACATTTCTTTTCTAGGAACAAAAGTATTTTCACTTGAATATAAAGAAAAGAAAACTTTAAAATAATTACAAAAATTATTAAGTTATGTGTTACAAAAAAGTGGTTCCATTTAAGAAATCTGAATTTTTAAAAAGTAGGCGTGAAATAACATACGACAGACTTTACGGTTGACCTAATATTGGAAATCACCAAATAATAATATTGCTAAACGGTTTATATTTAAAAATATATTTGTTCAAGACATTTATTTAATATTTAGTGATGTTGTTTTCAATTGTTGTTGTGAATTCTAAGATAGCACAAACAATATTTTTTTTTCTAGCTTGAAAAATAGTTTCAAATGAATATTAAAAAGAGAAAGCAAATTCTGGTGACTATTACGTCAGATTTAAAACAATAAGTTTAAAATTTCTTATTTAAAAAACTTTCTTATAGCGTTGTTAAAAAATACCGGGAGACAAAGACTCTGTTTACTTAATCCATTTTATGTTTGCTTATTTTCACATGTTTAACTGATCTTATCTAATCATATACAAATACAGTCATGGTATCTCTCAACAGCAGCTGGTTTGGTCTTAAAATTCTCCGATCAAAAGAAAATGAATGGAAACCCGTTTACAGAAAAGTCGCCACGGTTTTTTAAATTATAATTCAATCTATCGAAATCTTTTTAAGGCCTACCAAATTAACGTTCTTCTAGAGCGTGCGGTGTCAGAATGAAAGTGTATGAGCGTAGCTCGTAGGGTGCAAAGCCCCCTATTAACTTAATATAACTATCTACCATTGGTAAATTTTAAAGTAATTCGTATATTATTTTAATGTTAGCAAACATAAATATTTTAAAATATTGCACGATCTAAATTGAAAATGTCGAGCGGGATTTGTGCAGGGAGCAGAGTTCACTGATTTATAAAATTAAAATAACTTGATAGAAATAACAGGTATCCAATTTATTTATTTTTATATTTTTACACAAGCTAAGTATTTTATGGAAAACAAAACAAAATAAAACAAATTAAAAACGAGTAGGACACTATTGTTATAAAAATACTCGAAATTTTCTAATTCTTAAAAGGTGTCCACATCCATCAAGTGCAATTTCTCCCGGAACAATACCCCCCCCCCCCTTCCAGCCTCTGTGCAGCCAAAAATCACAATGAGAGAAAACATTTGACATTTTTATCTAGAAGAATAACTAAAATGTAAGTGGTTGAAACTAAACTATTTGCTGACCGGCGTAAAGTATTCACATCATTAATTAAAACGTCTTTTTTTAATTACTAAAAAGTTTGAACAGAATTAAGAGGCTACCTAATTTCAAATAATATCACATCCAGTTTTTAATTGAAAAATCTTGCGGTAAATGAAATCAACGTTGCGAGTAATTTGACTGTCACCACTTTTTCTAAATGGCAAAATTTGCCTTATTTGATGACATATTAATGAAGGAAGAATAAAGAAGTATTTTATCATTTAAAAAAAGTTAGTAATGACGACAACATTTTGCGTTTCAGACGTGGCAAATGCGTTCGCAATATAAGGAAGTTTTTAAAAATATACAGTATTCTACAGTATTTTACAATATTACCGAAATATTTTGTGCGTCCCTGTAAATACTAAATGCTTTTTATTAATCAGGAATTAACTTCTAGTAAACCTCAGCAACGTATATCCATTTTATAAAATGTGAAAAAAACTAATACAATTAAAACGCATCCAGGGTTCGCATATTTTTACCACTTAATTCTTAAAATATTTTCAAAGTATTTTACTACAGAAAAATATTGCGAAACCTGAGAATAAAGCAGTGTTGCCAGATTTTCGAGAGCCAATTTCCCCAAAATTTCTGAAATTTTCCCCAAATCAGGACTTTTTTCAGAAAAAGTCCCCAACGCAATTTCTACTCAATAAAGCAAGTTCTCAATTTTCAGTTTTCAGCTATAAATTTTTTTAAACAATTTTAGACTTAATTTTTTTCTCCAAATCAAGCATTTTTTTGAAAAAATTCCCCATTTATGAAAAAAAAACTTTTAACAGAATTTTATGTGTATATTCAATGGTATGGTATGGTATGGTATGTATGTCGGCCGATTATCTACGCTATGGGATATAGGCCCTATGGGGTGGGATGCCCTCCGTGGGGGGTCTTTCTAAGGGAACCTAACCCGTATTTACGCAAGGCTCGAAGAAAACCACGGAAAACTCAGAAAAGTTAGGCCGACGGTCGCGATTGGGTTCGAACCCAGCACCTACCGTCTACCAGTTTGAGGTCAGAACCTCTCGGCCACTGGTGGGGCCGTGTATATTCAAAGCTAAAAAGAACAAGGAAAAAAAAGTTATAAAATTGTTTTTATTTTTGTTGTATAAATCTATACTATTAAATGAAATGTATTTCTGTGCTTGTTTCTGTCCGCGATGACAGGAAAATCTGAATCACTTATCTGAAAATTTAGATGGGAGATAGCCGAACGCAGATGATGAACAATCTGCAGTACATGTAAACGGTGACCACGAGAATGATTTATTATTATTTCTGTATTTTATTTTCGTTTTCCAAACCAAAATCGAATTCGAGACAGTTCCAGTACTGGCAAATGTCTGAAAATAAAAATTTAAATTGTGATAACGATACCTCAAGTTTTCCCCCATAAATGCAGGGCTCCCAAATGGTCCGCGAACTGAACATCAGTATTTTTTAACAGAAAATTTCATGATACGTTTGAGCTAGAATCAACTTCTGAAGGTAGTTTCTGGACAATTTGCAAGAAAAATCTAAAAATAAAATTTCTCTAAAAAAATTCTGATGTTCAGTTCGCGGACCATTTGGGAGCCCTGTAAATGTTCATAGTCCCCAAACATGTCCCCAAGATTTACTTGTCCCCCAAAAATTCCCCTGGAGGTTCAAAATTCCCCAAAATGGGGACAAAATCCCCAATCTGGGAACACTGGAATAAAAGCGGTGGTCTTCAATTTTGTTCCTTAAAATTAAATATAAATTTTCCTATCATTAATAGTGGTGCCAGAGTCCTTAAAAAATATAAGGAGTATGTGAACCCTGGCATCCCAAACAATGTTTCTCCACTATTATGTAATAAAATACTTTTGGGTGACTCTGCGTGTTAATAAAAATATCATCTTTGCAGCACAAATTGTACAGAATATGTATTTTAATATGCAGGGAGAATCTAAACTCTTGGGAAAAATCTGAAGAAGTCATAGCACATATCAAGACAAACAACATTAAATAGGAAACTAAGGGTCCCAAACCTCTTCAGAAGGAGATAGGCGCCATTAAAGTTTCGGGTCCAACATTTCAAACGTTGGTCGATTCCTTCGCGGTTTTCACTAAAACTATTCTTTCTGTCAGTATTTTCTTGAAAATAAATTTTAAGGATAAAGTTTTAAAAATGTCGATAGAGGACGCTATAGATTTTGGAGTAACGAACAACTATTTTTTACCGTTAATTTTTGTATCTCATTAAATTCTTTCGAAAACTTAGACTTAAACATAAATTTTGAGCTCAAAATCTGAATAGTTGGAAGTGGTAAAGTATTGCCGACTGAACTGTCTAAAGATGTTGAAGTTTCAGCCCCCCCCCCCTTCCCTCTTGAACACAGCCCAGTTTGCGCTACTTAACCATTCCCAACAATTCAGATTTTGAGCTCGAAATTTAAAGTTAAGTCTAAGCTTTAGGAGGCATTTATTAAGATACAAAAATAACGTTAGAAAATAGTTGTTCGTTACGCCAAAGTCCAAAGCGGCCTCGGGCCCTACCAGTGGCCGATAGGTTCTGCCCCCGAAACTGGTAGTACTGGAGGTGCTGGGTTCGATCCCAATCGCGATCGTTGGTATAATCGTTTAGAGCTTTTTATGGTTTTCTTCAAAACTTGGATTTCCTTGCGTAAATATGGGATAGGCTCTCTTAGAAAGGTGCCCATGGAGGGCATTCCCACCTTAGGGCCTATATCCCACTTGTTGATAAGTAGCCATCACAAATAGAATCAACCAAAGCACCCTCTATCGACATTTTTGGAACTTTATATTTAGAATTTATTTTCTAGAAAATATTGATATAAAGAAAAGTTTTAGCTAAAGCCGCAAACGAATAGACCAATTTTTCTGTTTTTTGTAATTATTTGAAATTTTGGACATTAAACTTTAGTGCTCCAAAATTCCAATTAATCACAAAAAGAAAAAGAGAAAAAAAAACGAAAAAATTGGACGATTTGTTTGCGGTTTTTGCTAAAACTATTCTTTATGTCAGTATTTTCTTGAAAATAAATTTTAAAGAGAAAGTTCAAAAAATGACGATTGAGGGTACTTGAAACTTTGCAGCAACGAACAACTATTTTTTACCTTTATTTTTTGTACCTCATTAAATGCCTTCAAAAGCTTAGACTTAAATTTTGAGCTCTAAATCTGATTGTTTTGAGTTGTTAAATATCGCAACTGAACTGTGTTCAGCAAGGCGGGGTGGTTGAAATTTCAATTCATGGATACAGTTCAGTTTGCGCTACTTAAACACTCTCAATGATCTAAACTTTGAACTCAGAATTTAAATTTAAGCTTTTGAAGGCATTTAATGTGATACAAAAATAGGGGCAAAAATTAGTTATTCGTGACTCCAAAGTCTAAAGGTCCCTCTATCGGCATTTTTTGAACGTTATCTTTAAAATTTATTTTCAAGAAAATACTGACATAAAGAACAACTTAAGCGAAAACCGCAAACGAATCGACCAATTTTTCCGCTTTTTATAATCATTTGAAATTTTGGATACTAAACTTTAATGGCGCCTATCTAATTTGAAAGACTTTTGGGATCTTTAGCTTCCTATTTAATATTGTTTGTCTTGATGTGTACTATCACCCTATAAAGTTTTGCTCAAGATTCACCCTGTATATTTCATAATGCATATGAATTGTGTTGTGTTCGTAAGAGTGTAACATCATTAAAATGCATTTGAAACTATTTTTGCCCATTGACCGTAGTGTAACAGAATATTTTTAATTGTCCTTGTAACTGAACTATGCATCCGACTTTCATTAATTTTAAAAT
This sequence comes from Maratus speculifer, assembly GCA_964019185.1. Taxonomy (NCBI): domain Eukaryota; kingdom Metazoa; phylum Arthropoda; class Arachnida; order Araneae; family Salticidae; genus Maratus; species Maratus speculifer. Next base: position 130,473,179 of record OZ025303.1, read on the forward strand.
GTCTGGACAAAATTGTGTAATAAGTATACATTTTAAAATTTCAACGATTCGGTTGGTCCTTTTTGAATTGATATATGCAGATGGACGAAAGGACAGACAAACGGATTGATGACGACTAAGTGCTACAGAATTACATAACTACGACCACACCTAAAAGTGGGGCCATTCAAAATTTCATTGGGTGTTCTTAAATCAAAAAGGGCAACTTTGTGACACATGCATTAATTTATTTTTGTTCGGAAATGCATGAAAATAGCAGGTGTTGTTATTCGGAAACTGTCTAATTGCACTCGATTTTCTGTTTTTTAAAAAACACAATAGTTTTTTCATAACAAGCCTTCAAAGTTGACACTTTTGAGCATATTTCCCGACGAAAGCAGAAAATCCGGTCGAAAAGGAGGAGAAAAACGGGTGATTGCGTCATCGAAATAGCTTATAACTCGATAAGTAATTTTATTATCATAAAATGGAAAAATAAGTTCGATTCGAAATCGCTTTCATAGTCAGGCATTAAAATTTTATAACTTTCTGTTAAAAAATGAATTTGTAATTGTGTCAAAACGTTTTTCGCTTGTTGAGAGGATCAGTTAAGAACACCCTTAAACAAAGCAGTTTACAGGCAACACGGAATGTAGTCATAGGAAGTTAATGAGGTAAAAATTAATGTTGAAAAATTCTGATAGCTATGTTGAATAAACAAATACACTACATTGGCAACGCTCCGGTCAGTTATGTATTGATCGGTCTATCATAACTTATCAAATACACTGCTTATGTATTTTTTATACCTAATTAGATAAATATTTAAGAGTGTACGAAGAAAAGTATTATTTTCTGTCTTTTTCATAAAACTAAATTATGTCAAAGAAAATAAAGCACATTACAATAAATTCATTATATAGGTTTGGAATAAAAAAAAGCAAAAACACTAATTTCAGTTTTCAAAGAGAGCATTAAATACTTGAGAAAAACAATGGGCATTAAAAATAAATAATTCTCTGGTTTTAGCGATATTCTGAAATTGGCGTAACAATTTCACGTCTCAATTTTTTTCACAAGAAAATATAACATAAATGACAAAGGGTGTTCAGTAAAAGATAATAACTGAACAAAGACAAAATAATAATAATAAAAAAAATATTTGAATTTATATCTCTTTGAAATTTGTTCTTTTGTGCTAATATTTTATTTTATTTTGCAGGTAAAATTTGTTTGAAGAAAACACAAAAGAATTCAAGAAGAATATTATAAGAATGTGGTGTTTTTTTAAAAGGAATTCATAAGTAGATTACAAGCTTGAATATTTAATGGATCTAAAAAAATCCTCTCTTTTGAGCGAGGAGATGTTACGCTTGGGATATAAATCTGTTTAAAAAGATAAATTTTATGAAAGAAATCGCATTATCTTTTGAGAGTTTTAAAAGTGTATTATTAGAAAAGTGCAGAAAAATAATAAGTGAATCCAATATATTTTTTGAGAAATTTTCGTCTTCAATTTACACGTTTGTAAAATTAGAATTTATTGTGAGAAGTAGAAAAAGGTACACACGGAAAAGTATTTATAAAAAATTGCATAAATTTGCAAAGACTTAAAGGTATTTATATATTTTAAATTACAAACATTTTTACGCGGTTAAACAAATTGTAAAGCTGATTTATAAAATAGTATTTAACCATAACTGAATGTAACTGAATGTACATGTAACTTAATGTACTTTTTGAAATCAATGTATATCACGTTTATTAAAATATCATCGAAATAGATGTATTTAATCTATGCTTTATAAATTGAACGTAAAACATACATTCAAGATTAAAATATTAATATTTTATGTGAAATTTACAGAAATTAATTTTTTTAATATCTGTGCATACATTCTTCAAAAAAATATCTTCAGTTATTGAACTATTACGCCAACGAAGACAAAGTTATTTGTTTTAATATTTTTTATGTAAAAGATACCCTTTAAGGTACTGATATTTGCACGCTGAAGTGGAATAAATAACTTTCGTATTTAATGATTTATGATATCATCTGTATATATTTCATGTAAAAACAAAACTTTTAAAAATATAATATTTTAATGTAAAATGTATAAAAGATAATGTAATTTTTAAATCGATATCAACGAAAACATAAGTTTATATATTTATACATAATATATTACATAAAAATACTTGTGCTTTAAATGACGATTTATAAAGTTCTACATTTTCTGATTGTTTTAAAAAGTATCTTTTATGTACTTCTCGTAACAGAAAATATAAATAATTCAAGTTAAAAATAATAGCGATTTCATGTGGAATGTGTAACTTTTTATGCATTTTAATATTTGAACTATCCTATGATTTTGAAATTTCTAGAAAAACTATCAAGTTATTTTATGCTATTTTGTCATCTTCGAATATAAATAGGATTCATTTGATGTTGAATTTGGAAAAAAACGAATGCTATGAAATATGTAAAAATACGACCAGGAGAAAAGAATTTTAAAACTCCATGTTAGATTTGCTACATAACATATAATTCACAAGTTGAAAAAACGAATAAAATCATATCAGCTGTAAACATGGTAAATTGGTTTTTGAATATTTCCGACTATAAACTTAGCTTTATTTATGCTAAAAGCGAATATTTTTCAAACTAAAGTAAAATATATTGAGCTTTTAAAGGATATATTTGAACTATTGTTTTTGAGAATAGATAAATAACTTTATAAAATGTATATATTTCAAAGGCGACATAAATAATAAACTTTTGTATTCCAGTTTAGAGATAAAGTTTTGAAAAATACGGTATTCGAAAGAACATTATATTTTTAAACTTGATAAATTGAACTGTAACATTCCGGAATATTTTATAACTGCATGCATTTGAAATGTACTGTGAATTGTGGAAAAGAATTTGAAAGAAAAATAAGAAATATAGCTGCAGAAGAGAGTCTAAGTAAGTATTTAAATGAAAAATACAAAGTTTTTATGTTTACAGTTTAAAAGAAAGCATTGTTGTTGATTTACAACTAAGAATATTGTATTTATTTAGCGAGAAGTTATTTGATGCTTACGATGATTTCAAACTTGTGATGTACAGAGTATAGTGTGCAAAACAAAATAAGTGATTTGGATGAAAATTTCTTTAAACTTATGAAACACTTATGATTTATTGATAAGGATACTTTATTTCTCGATCGAAAAAATCCATTTGACTACTTGGATTTGAAACTTATCAGCACAACTTTTAAAATAAACTAAAAACTTTAGTTGTGAATTATTTAATATAAGAAACAGTGTCGCATTTAACTAAAACCTTCAAAATCTGTTTATTTACAATGTCACCAGATGTACTGCTATTGACTACATATAGGAATATTTTTTTCTTAATAGAAAATTCATTCAAGTCCTATGGGGATTTAAAATGTATCACGAAATGAGCACAATTTTTTAAACAAATCAAGAGCTTTATTTGTGATTTATTTAAAATAAATACATTGTGATTTAACAAAAATCTATTTCATTGATTTACTTACATAGTTTTAGAAGATATACTGTATTTGATTAGGAAAATGCTATTTCTTAAGTGATATACAACTGATTAGTATAGTTTAGATTACTTAAAACGAATATACTATCTACTGTGAAATTAAGCACAATATAAAAAAAAGAGCTTTTAATATACACTTTTAAAACAAGTAAGTATACAGTAAATTAACATAAAAACGTATTCAATTCCTATATTTTCCACTTTGAAAGAAGCATTGCTCTTGATTTATATCTAAGAGTATATTATATTTTAGACTAGTAAAATTCAGATAATTAAGTGGAAGGTAATGAGGCAAAAGTTTTAAATAAATTAAAAACCTATTCAGCGGATGATATACAACTTTAGTCATTTAAATAAAACTATTTAATTTCTATATATAGATTACTGACTTTCATCCATACCTAACAAAATATTGGAATTCAAGACATAAAAAAATCATGTTTCTGATCATATTTATTTTGATACAAAACAGTTGAGTGTAACTGCATAAGAAAATTCAACATCAAAACAGGTTTTTGACCGTTTTACTTACAACAAGAGTAATTCATCAACAATAGTATCGTCTACACTAACTTTCCAGCAAAGATGTTTCATCACAGATCAACGAGACGTCCTAACAGCAAGATCCAACGCAGCACTCCAGATCTGAGTGCTGATCAGAAATCAGACAGATCTCCAAGAAGTAGCTGGAGGACTCACAGTGCTATCGTCTCACATAAACCGACACCTGATGTAAGATGTCGCCCGGCTGATTCATCAGCGTCCGTGGAGGATTACAGCGCTTACAGTCCTAGCAGAAGGCCTAGAGCTGTGAGCCCACATCATAGCAGATCATTATCTTTTAGGACAATGAAAAGACCAACCACTCATCAAATGCAGAGTGAAGATGTTGCATACACTGGCACAAGTGCGGGATTTAGGCCTAGGGGATCAACCATGCCGTCAGACAGTGCAAGCTATTACTTAGCTCGACGGAGAATGAGGTGAGTATGAATAATTGAATATTTACTCTTTTTAATTACTTAATATTCAAGACGAAGACATAAATACTGTAAGACTACATTTGTAAGATCTCTGATTGGCAGAATGCAAAGCCGATTCCATTCATATTATAGGGAGAATAGCTTCTGTGGCTGAGATATTGTCCATATATTGTCCTACGTATTCATTAAAACGGTGTTTAAAATTGTTTTCTATTTTTATTTCAAGTAAAATTTTATTTCAAATTAAATGAATTGCGCACCTTCTACTAGTTTAGTTATTAACTCTTTCCGAAGTATGTATAGATTTTTTTCCTTGCAATTTTCTTAATTTTAATAAAAGCAAATTCATTTTATTTTGTTTTGTTTTTCAATTTATATTTATGGCTAAACAACAGATTTAAAGACTGCTCGCCCTCTAACTTGGCGGCAATGCGATAAATTCTATCAACCTAAATATTTAGATCCAATTTAAACTAATAATATAAATAAATAATGTAATAAATAATATAGCAAATAATGAAAACAATAATGTAGGTTAAGTAAAGTAAAAAAAATAATTTAAAAAAATCGCTAATTCGGTAATATTTTAAAATCACGCCAAGTAGTCCTTAATCCTCTAAAGTCGTTAATTCTAAAAAGATTAAGTTAAGCTATTTTGTGATGGAAAAAATTATTACATTTAGTTTAATAATCATACTTTTAAATCATATTTCTTATTATATTTGTCTTTTTATAACTTATTTTAATATAATTGAATTACAATACAATATTTAAAAGTATAATTCAATGATAGAAACAAAAAGGTATTCGCCAAAAAAAAAAAAAAAAAAAAAAAAAAAAAAAAAAAAAAAAAAGCGACATATCTGGGATGTTTAATAAGCAAATTCATAAGGAGGTGATACGGAGTTCTCCATTTTCAGCATAGACTAGACTTTTATGTGCCATTGCTTCAGGTTTCTATCAAATGTGGTACATCAATAAAGACCCTATTTAAATAAATAGTTTAAAACAAAGTTCCTATACCCTCTTCCGTTCCGAAGCTAAAATAATAATAAAAATACTTATTCATTGGTTGTTTCCAAACATAATGGCTTTGTAAATGACAGAAAAAATGTTTTTTCTGAAACTGAGCTTTTAGGTGTTTGATACAAAAATATGGATCTAAAACTATAAATCTCTTTAAAACAACAGTTTAATACAAAATTAACCTAAATTAATGCAATCACAAATTTAAGAGCTTTAAACAAGTAAATAAATTACAAATCCTCAAAAAAAAAAAAAAAAAAAAAATATCGAAAAAGATTTAAGTGAAATACTTATGAAAATTTATCACTTTCATGACGACACTGTGCTCTGGTTATTTTTCGGCATTTTGCAAACTCAGCTGAAAATAACATTTATTTTATGAGGGATTCAGCTTTGATGAAGACATTTTCTCACAGATTCGTTTGCTTTCAATGCAGAAATAACTCAATTATTAAGAAGTGATGTAAAAATATAAAAAAAAATCAGATATTATACTTTTTATAAGGGAAAAAAAACAAAGTTCCTCGAATGGGTACCGAAATGACCTACTCGTGGACAGCCAACCGCGAGGTATAGGAATAGTCCACGAAGGAAAAAAGGGCTGGCCGTCACCACAGGCAGAATGGCGCATATTGATTATTATGATGAGAATACAATAGTTTAGAACGTAAAAATCAACCAATCAGCGGCGCGTAAACAATACACGAATGACGCTAATTGATTAGAATACCTATGCTTCAACAGACTTCATAGATTCTGGAGAGACGGTTATGCGGTAATGTACGCACAAGCTACATCTTCACTTCGTATTTGCTTATTTTCTTTATATGTTTCTACTAATTATTATATATATATTTTAATGTCATTTATTGTATTTTTGGGCTACCTATCTAAGAAAGGCTTCTTTGCCAAAGAACAGATGCGCCTAATACTGCGAATATATCTAAAAATAGTAAAACACAACCTTAAATCTTAAATGCGCCCGAATATAAAAAACATCAGTTGTTTTGTTTTGGACCAATATCCTACCCTAACTGAACAAAGAACAACCAAAATTTTTTTAATATTAAAATTATCTTAGGAACTTTATAAAATATAGCTTTTTAAGTGTAAATAGTTTTATTTAAAAATTTCACATCGTTTAGGAAAAGCAAGTTGTCAGTCCAGGACTGTTACAAGCAACAATATTTTAATTTTATTTCGCACCTTTTTTTAAGCAAAAAACTACTTCATATTCGTTGACAACATTTGCAAGTGAAATATACTATAAAATATATTTTATAAAACAAAAACAGAATATTAAAAAAAGCCACCTGTAAACGATATCAATTCCTACTTATTTAGTTTTTAAGCTCTCATGGGTGATTTTTTCCAAAATCTCCCAAAATGTCACATTGGCACAAGTATTTTGCAGACAAAATATTCTATTTACGATACACGCGAAAAACTGCAGTAATTTATTTTTTTAAATAAATGTGGTAGAATATTCCGGTATCACTGTGAAATTTCGAGTTAAAAAATAAGTGGGAAAGAATTCGTCCTGGATAGCTGAAAGAGTTAACCCCCTTCCATGATTTACCCATACATCAGACGGGCAACGTGATTTGGCCAATCATGATTTGCCCGAAACCACGTACGGGCATCCGTGTTCCAATCACGATTTATTATTTTCACCAGTAAATTTTTATTGAAAATTTTGCTTTATGTAACCTGAGCATTTTTCTGTATTCAGAAAGTAAAAAATTTCTGTTTTTAAAAATCGGTGATAAACGATTAAAAATTTTGTAAAATACATGAAAAAAACAAGTTGGAAATTGCACGTGAAACGTAGCAAATGAGGTGCGTTCGTACGATAACGAAGTTTTAAAAATATCACACTCATATATCAATCTCATAAAATTGTAAATAATTACAATTAAAATGCGCACCAAACAATGTTTTCCTTATACCATTATGCAATGGAATACTTTTGTGTGGTCTTGTAAATCAATAACAAATATTCTTTGCACCACAGATTATGCAAAATGTATATTATAATATGTACTTTATAAATGCATATCAATTTTATTACGTTCGAATAAATGTAACACCATTAAAATGCATTTGAAACATTTTTCCTCATTAACCGTAATGTAACGGAATACTTTTGATTGTCCCTGTAATTGAACTATGGATCCGATTGTGATAAAATTTGAAATAATTCGACAAAATTATGTAATAATTATGTATTTAAAATTTCAAACGATTAAAATGCATTTGAAACTTTTTCCCCCATTGACCGTAATGTAACGGAATTCTTTTGATTGTCCCTGTAATTGATCTAAGCATCCGATTTTCATAAAATTTGAAATAACTCGGCAAAATTATGTAATAATTATATATTTTAAATTTCAAACGATTCGGTTGGGTAGTTTTTGCGTTGTTATATGCGGACGGACAGACAGACGGACAGACGGACGGACTGAACGACAACAATAGGTGCTGCGTATTGACATAATTACGAACGCACCTAAAAAGCATTATTTAAAAGGTTTTTTATTCAACCATTTGTGGCGCATGTCGAATTCATTGCTTATATGTTGAAATTAATGACTGACACCGGAATTCGAAAACAACTTTATTTCTAAATAAGAAAAAGCTGTATTTCACGCATTCAATAAACCGTAATTTTTTTTACCGAAATTCCGGTGCCAATGTGGCGTTTGAGTATTAAAATTAAGTGGTTTCATAGATATACCACCGTGCCACAAAGAGTTAAAAAATATTGAAAAATTAATTTGTAAAAGAACAATAAAAAGAAAAATAACTTCTTAAACATTTTTGCATTTGAATCTATTCTATTACAAATACTAATTCTTTTTTTTAAAACACTTAGTTAATGTCTCTCTTCTTAGCACCTAATTCAAAAAAGTATTTTTTAGCCTTTAACCCCTTGGGGACGAGTGACACGTATACATGCCGCAAAAAGGCTTAAGAATCCTTGTTTATTCACACCAGTAAAATTATATTGTGAAATTTGGCTTATTGAATCTGAGCATTTTCTCGATATGAGGAGGAACAAATTTCTGTTTCTTAAAACTGGTGACAAAACATTAAAAATTTCGTAAAAGGTTCCCGTCGCGAAGGGGTTAAATCATGGAACTATTAATGAAGAGGAACTGACATATCCTTAAAATAGTGAAGCTTCAACTGTAACCGCTTTCGGGGGGTTTTATTACTATCGAATCGAACTTTAACCAGTAAAATTATGCAGAAAACTTCTCTTTATTTAAATGGCTCACTATTAGAAATCTTTAATCAAAAAGAATTATAAAGACTAATATTCACTTTTACTGGTAAGAGGTTACTTCTGTGGTAATAGATCAGCCACATTGTGACAACCAAAACTGTGTCAGTAAATAGATTATAACACTTCGCCAAACTGACACCAGTTTAAAGCAATAGAATTTCGTTACCAAATTTGTCAGAGCAATTTTTAGTCAATAAGGCTCTAAAATAAGACGAAATTTTCTAGTTAAGATTACTGGTGAGAGATTTCACAGGCGGTAATCAGAAGTTGTAAATCTGATTAAATAAAACAGCCGTCATCTTGTGACAACCAACTCAGTTACTTCACTCGCGACTGATAGACAATAGACTATATGTCTCCTCCTTTTAATTCATAACTCCATTGGTTAAATGAATATTTTCAATGAGATGCATTACCCAATACATATATTTATAGTACGATTCTTGATCTTTCCACCTCAAAATAGTTTCAGAAATGCCTTAGTAAACTGATAAAAATTGATGCGAGGCAGGCAGGATATAATTAAAACTGATTTTCCAACTTTACATAATAAGAGTTGCCTCCTTTTTCCAATCTAAAAATGCATACGCATTTGGTAATTGGCACAACGATTAAAAAGGCATCAAAAGAACTTTCTGGGAAATTCTTCTGTATAAAGGCATTAACAAAAGATATTTTCATATTAATGAGATAGGTCTCTCTCATTAAGGCAAAAATTTATGCTTCGGTAGATTTGCATTAGTTAATCATAAGACGATGGATAATTTTTGCATCTTACAAGTTTTGCAGTTAAGATTTAAGTTGATAGGCTTCGTAGTAGGGATGATTTCGTTTAATTTATGACATTATCATCTTAAGCAGCGGTGCTCTAGATGTTTATTCATGAAAATCAACCAATCAGCAGCGCTTAAACAATACATGAATCAAGCTGATTGATTAAAATACCTGTGAATCAACATACTTTATAGATTCTGGAGAGACGATTATGCCATAACATATGAGTAAACTATATTTTCACTTCGCATTTGCTTATTTTCTTTATGTTTGTATTAGTTTTTATACATATATTTAATGCCATTTGTTGTATTTTGACGAAACTTTATAAAAATGTCTTTATCAGAGGTGAAATATATCCATAATTTCAGTTGTTACAGATTCAAAGACGACATAGATGTTTTGGTGGCTTGTTTAATGCATTGGGCATTGATTGAATAACCTTTGTCTAGTTAACATATATATTTTTGACGAAACATTCATATAAGCTGCTGAAATGTAGCTTATCTTTACTGCAGACCTAGTTTTTTTCCTTTGATGGAACTGAAATAAATTCAGGTATTTAACAGTAACATATTTCAAGTAGAGTATTGTTTCATTCGGGTGACCCAAATTTACTTGATCCAGACCCGAACCACGGTTTCGGGTTGCTTGTAAATTAATAAGTTTGTTTTACATAATTAATTACATCTGTTTTACATATTTTAAATTACATATCTTTTAGGATAAATGAAGTATTTGGTCCTATTTATTCGAGTTTTAAAGAATAGTGAAACTAAAAATAACTGCTTAAATATTTTTGCATTTGAATCTATCCATTTACAAATATCAGTTTTTTTAAACACTCGGTTAATATCTATATTCTAGGTATCGAATTGAAATTTTTTTTATTTACTTTTAAGTGATGATTTTTAATGAGATATGTTACCGAATACATAAAGTTATTGCACAAATTTTGATCATTCCGTTTTACTTACCCATCTTAAGTAGTATAGGGTATTACTACTTATCCATCATACGTAGTATAGGGTAAGTCTTGCAATCGTTTTGAAAATCGAAAAAAAAATTTTGACGGATTTATACGTTTTCGACACTGGAGATTTCGAAAAATATATTTTTAGAAAAAAAAAATTGCCGTCCGTCTGTCTGTCTGTCTGTCTGTAAACGCTCTATCTCCCGAACGATTTGAGATAGAGACTTGAAATTTTGTATGTACTTAGTATGTAAGAATGGGACGAAGCCTTTTTAATATCAGTAACTTCGATTATCCGAAACTATTTTTTCGGACTCTCGAAAAATTCGTTCTGATGAAAGGTATATAAAAATTTCCGAATTTTTTTTATTTTAAGGAGTGATTAAAAAAAAAAATCAAATATAAATAAATATATATAAAAAAATCAAAATAACACAAATTTTGCATAAAGAACGAAGTTGATCGAACTATTAGTTGCCGAGATATCTGTAATCCTGTTTCTCACATTCTTCGATTTTTCATGACCCTGTATTTCAATGAAATTTCAATTCAAAGATATATTTTAATTGGAAATAAGACGCTTAATCCGACGCAATAAACTGTTAGTTAATAAGATCATTATTTTTGGAGTTATAAGGATGTCTCTTTTTCGCAATTCAGTACTACTTGAGTAGTTAGGCGTGTTGTATAATTTATCGAAAGAGATTCATCAGCAACTCTTTAATACAGCATTACTATGCACAATAAAAATATAAATACACGTTTAAATTTTGTTTTGGAATTGTGATCCATTTTATAAATAGTTTTCAAATGTACTATTTTCATATATTATATATGCATATATATGATGGGTAAGTATTACGGTGGTCCCAACGACTAGTTACAATAGTATCAGAAATGCCTTGGTTAATTATTCGAAACTGATGCGACGTAGGCAGGATATAATTAAAACTAATTTCCCAACTTTACGTAATAAGAGTTGCTTCCTTCTTCCAATCGAAATATGCATACGCATTTGGTAATTGGCACGATGATTAAAAAGGCATCAAAAGAACTTTCTGGGAAATTTCTGTATAAAGGCATATAACAAAACATATTTTTAAATTAATGAGATAGGTATATCTCAGTAAGGCAGAAATTTATGCTTCGAAAGATTTATATTATTTAATCGCGATGGATAATTTTTGCTACTTAGAGATTTTTAAGAATGTCTTTAACGGAAGTGAGAATGTCTTTAACGGAACATATTCATGTTTTTAGTTATTACAGATTCCAAGATGACATTCATAGCTATTTCGGTTGCTTTTTTAATGCTTTGGGCATTGATAGAATAATCTTTTGTCTAGTTCAAAGATATTATTTTGACGAAAAATTTTATACAGTGCTCAGCAAAAGTTTTGACAATGATCGATTTCGCTTCTGTATTCAGAAGTATGTACCGAATGTTTGTGATTTATCTCTCATACATAACTTGTGACTTATCCTTTATTTACAAACAATAAATTTTGAATTTTACCTTTTACCTTTTACATAAAATATAATGGCAAAAAAAAAAAAAAGAAATTAACATTGTGGCAAAAGTGTAGACAATTTGTATATTTACAGAAAAATAACTACAAATTAAAATCGAGTTGCACTCACATTGTATGCATTTAGTGCAAGAATGTGATTTTTCATCGAATAAACTAAATGCTGCGTCACTTGGGGGTTTATTTTGCACAAAACATGTTTAACAGTAGTTCGAAGCTTATTAAAAGAAAAGTATAGCAAAAATTTACATAAACATTACGACATATGATGTTACAAAGGTTTTGCGATTGGGTCCGGATCAGAACTATACGCCGGCCAGTTGAGATCAGTAGTATTTTCAGAGTTAAACGAAGTTTTTCTTTTGTATGCAACATGAATAGACGCGTTATCTTGCTAAAATCCATACTTTTGATCAGCTAAAAGTTCCCCAAATGACTAAAAATTAATCTCCAACGTATGTGCGTAGTCTTGTGTTGCTTGGCAACCAATGAATAATTCCTCAGATACTCGAGCATTAAAGCAAAGTAAGGACCAAATCATTAAAAAATCACCTACTTGTTGTCGACTTAAGAAAGTCACAGGCTCTTTACGCAATTCGTGCCAATAGTATGCCACCCATTTGGGCAATTCAAATTCCACTTTGTTTTCGATACTGAATATCATAACGTACCATTTGGGTCCATATGATGTATGTCTGCAAGTTCATTGCATTCTCGCCAATTTGTAACGAGATTTTAGAGCTGTTTGTTTTATCATTTTCATGTAAATTTATTTACCTGTTTCTTTAATTCATCTACGAATTATGTCCGTCGACACAGAAAGTCCTGACTTACTTTTAATGTGATTAATAATCATTATTTGTGTAAATGTCAGTTTCTGGATCCTTTTGTCATCTCATTTTCTCGTCTCACAAAGGTCTTCCACAGTTTGTTTTGTTTGGAAAGAGTCAGACTTTGACTATACTTCACAGACAGACCACTTTGGACGATTCAATGCTGCTGAAATTTCTGCAACAGTCTTCCCTTTCCGTTTCAGCTTTCCTACTTCAATTACCTCATCTAACTGAATATTTTTAGCTCGCGGCATCTTCACTAACCTGCGCTATATCGAGGTATAATTAAATACTTCAAACATGTGACATCATAACTTGGAAATTTGCATCTTTTCATGAAAAGTTGGCTAAAAATGAAAAAAGTGTCTAAACTTTTGCAATATGCAAATTTTACTTTTTTTTAATTAAATTAAATATTATCTTATAACCATTATTTTTATTCTACATTGTTTAAAATGTATTTGAAAATAAATATAACTATTTGTAAAACTCACGTGTTCGTATTTTTTATTTAAAGGTTAAAAAACACTAGTGTCTAAACTTTTGCTGAGCACTGTATAAGCTACAGGAATGTAACTTATTTGTATTACAGGCCTATTTTTTTCCTTTGATGGAATTGAAATAAATTAAGATTTTTAACAGTTATATATTTTATAAAGAGTATACTAATTTAGGTTAGGAAACCCAATTTTACCTGAACTCGACCCAACAGACGGATCGAGTGCCTTTAAATGATTTAAATTGGTTTTTGAATGTTTCGGATCATGTTCTGATTGATCCAATTTTTCGAAATAATTTCTTACCTTATTTTTTTTCAAATTTAGAAAAAATATGTAAATATATTTTATAAATAATAGTTTTTTTTAATATAAATAGTTTTATATTTAAATTACATATCTTTTAAGAAAAAATAAGTTCTCAGTTATATTTAATTGAGTTGTAAAGAATAATGAAACAAAAAGTCACTCGTTAACCATCTTTGCATTTAAATGATCCACTTACAAATAGGAGTTTTTTTTTTCTAAAATACTCACAAGGAAGGTCTCCATACGGGCATACCCCGAAAAATCTGAAAAAATTACAGAATGTTCTTCTCTTGTAGATATATACGTTTATAAAAAAAATTTCGGCGGAAACTCCATTCAATAACCGTAAAAAAATAATGAAAAAATTTCATTATTTGGCGATTTATCGCCGGTTGGCGAAGGAATGCAATTTCAAAAAATACTTTATGTCAAATACACTTCAAGAAAAAAAAAAAAAAAAAAAAAAAAAAAAAAAAAAAGATGTTATGTTGAACTTGTTTTTAGAAATTTAATGTTAATAACTTTAGTTTTGTAAGCTTTAGTTTGATTTAAGTATAATTTTGTTATATCGATATTTATATGTATTTATATTTAAATTTAATAATCAAAATTTTAGATTTAAAATGAAATTCATAATGTAAATTAATTAAATTTGTTTCAAGCCCAAAGTCCTATTGAGAATAGTAGATTAGATTTTGTTGCTATGGAAACATCTATCTTTAATTTTTGTATACGCTTAAATTTAAGAAGATATTTTTTCTCAATATTATTCTTTTTTATCTATAAAAATATCTTTTCCAGTGATTAATTAAACAATTACTTCAACAAGTAATATTATATATGTATATAATATATTAAAATCTCTCGTTGTTTATGTTTAAATTCATTAAATACCATTTACACGCATTCTAAATATCTAACAGTTTTGAGCTTCATTATAATCGTTTGCTTTTAGCGAAGAAAAAGGCTGGTCGCCAAATCGAGTGACTCTTTCGTCTTTTCACGCCAAATATTTGAAAATATTTTATTTTTTTACATTTTTTCTAATGTGATTCCGCCTCTAATTTTGACTGATCCCTTATTACCTACATAAGTACTTTAATTAGTATTTTTTTCATAAAATTCTGAGTATGCCCAGTATGGAGACCTTCCTTGTCAGTTTCTACCTATCTTCTTAATATCTATTTCAAAATTTTTTTATTCATCTTTAAATTATGCTTTTTAATCGGATACGTTACCTAATATACATATTTAAAACACGAATCTTGATCGTTCCACCTTACAATAGTATCAGAAAATGCCTTACTTAATTGTTCGAAATTGATGCGAGGCAGGTAGGATATAATTAAAGCTAATTCTTCAACCTTACGTAATAAAAGTTGCTTCCCTTTTCCAATCTAAAGATATATACGTATTTTGATAATTGGCACGACGATTAAGAAGGCATCAAAAGAACTTTCTGACAAATTCTTTTGCATAAAGACATTAAAAAAGATATTTTTATATTAATGAGACAGATCTCTCTCATTAAGGCAAAAATTTACGCTTCGGTAAATCTGCATTATTTAATCATAAAACGATGGGGGATTTTTGCAGATGTTCGATCTTTATAAAAATGAATTTAATGGAAGTTCAAATATATTCGTTATTTTAATTGTTACTGATTCAAAAACGATGTAGTTATTTCGATAGCTCTTTCAAGACTTTGAACATTTGGAAATATATGCCTTTTTTAGTTCAAATAAATTATAGAAAACTTTTCACGAAATTTTTGTATAAGCTATTGAAATAAAGCTTATCCTTACTGAGTACCTATCTTTTTAAAATTCCTGTTTTTAAAATAAGTTACGTATTCCAAATAAAGTATAGCATCGGGTCGAGTAACCTAATTTTATTCAAATCCGATACAAATTACAAGTCGGGTTAACTTTAAAGGATTCTGGTTGGATTTTGACTTTTTCGGTTCTTCTTCGGGTTCACTCAGTTTTTCAAAAGAACATCTACATGAGTTTCAAATTATATGTGTTTCAAATTACATATACATATATACGTGAGGGCAGTGTTCTCGCTGTCGCTCGCCAATGCGCCAAATTGCGACTAAATTCTTCATTTGGCGAGTAAACAAGCGATTAGATTCGCCAAATTGCTAGTGCTCAATTTTTTCTTTTTCTTTTTCATTTTTCATACATATGCATACATATATTGGTAATCTGCCTTCTATTTCAATTCAAATTTCAAATGATTTTAATAGGATGACTGTAAAAATACTGGTTTCATTGGTTTATTGTATGGTTATATCTGAATTACTTTGGTTATATTTATAAAAGGACTTATATATATATAATATACTTATTTTTTAACATTTGTAGCGGATAGTTGAAATTAGATTAATAACAATTGCTGTCACAGTTATAGAAACTTAGGTTATTTAAGAACATATTGGAAAAAAAGGGGGTACATCAAAGGATTAAAGAAAATTTTTTGTGTTACACGGTGAATCTATTTTGCTAATACTTTTTTCATTTGGCGAATGTTTTTTTATTTTTAATTAGCCAAATTACTAACGTTGATAAAATGTCAGCGAGAACACTGCGTGAGGGTATTGTAAAGTGCCAAATACAGGCGAATATTTTTTAATCCAACTTTGCATCAATTTTTTGGTGCTCTTTAACGGAAGTGCACTTTAACTGGACTTTAACACGTTGACTGCCGCGGCAATTTTCAGAAATCTGGCCTAAAATGACAATTTGATTTAATCACATCATACTATTAAAAATTCCCACCAGTATTTTTCTAATGTAAATAGTAAAGCTGATTTCTCCAACAAGTGTTGTTAAAGGATGTGTCAAGCATTTCTGTTTTTTAAAAAGTGGTGCTGCTTAGAAAAAATAGAATCAACACATTGACTGCCGACTACGAGATAACTCGTAGTTGGCTTCCCGGAAAAGAACACAACCTACGAGTTATCTCGTAATCGGCAGTCAACGTGTTAATGTAATTTGATATACAGTAGAGTCTCTCTATAGCGAAACTCCAT
Source organism: Maratus speculifer (assembly GCA_964019185.1). Taxonomy (NCBI): domain Eukaryota; kingdom Metazoa; phylum Arthropoda; class Arachnida; order Araneae; family Salticidae; genus Maratus; species Maratus speculifer. The sequence goes on from OZ025303.1 coordinate 130,489,970, forward strand.
ACATCGAATTTCTCTATATAACGAATTTTTAGCAGGAACGGTCCCCTTTTTTCATGTTTACATTAAAAACAGTCTCTATATAGCGAAATATCTATCTCCATATAACGAATTTTTTCATAAAATGTTCTTTATTTATTCAGTTTTAAAAAAAGCTTCAAATTCACATGGAATTAAATTTCCATCACTTATTTTTGATTTATCGTTCAAGGCTGAGTTTTTAATATTGCTTCTCTACCTTGAATTTCCTTGATCTTTAAGGCCAACGAATTCATTCCACCAGCCCTCATCCCACACATATTTTAACATCCTTCGAGAAACAGTGACAATTTAATTGTTACACATATAAAACCTGGATCAATGTGGTAATTGAAGTCAGTGTTGATTTCAGAGGGTGGCTTGGGGGGACATTCATTCCCGGAGCAATGAGATCGCCTCCGAAAATTTGAGATGTTCTGTTTTCAACGGCAAAAAAATTAACGTGCGTTTTTCTTGTGTGACTTTTATTAAGCTTTTAAATAAATGTCTACTCTCTATTTTGAAACTGTTCAAATAATTAAGAAATAGGATATTACGTTAATATATATAGTTAAACACTTCAAATTTTTAATTAAACATATAAAAAACAATACTTGTTCAAAATTTGCACATTAAAAAGAAATTTTAACGGCTTTCTCTATTCAACGAATTTCTCTATATAACGAATTTTTTACTGGAACAATGGATTTCGTTATATAGAGACTCGACTGTATACTCATTATTTTAATTGTTACAGATTAAAAAGTGATGTAGTTATTTTGGTAGCTCTTTTTATACTTTGGACATTTGGAAAATTTGGATGATTGGAAAATATGCCTTTTTCTCGTTCAAAGAAATTAAAGAAAACTTTTCATCAAATGTTTGTATAAGCTATTCAAATGAATCTTATCTTTGCTGAGTACCTACCTTTTTTAAATTAATGTTTTTAAAATTTACATATTCCAAGTAAATTATTGCATCGGATCGGGTAACCAAATTTTATTCAAGTCTGATGCAAACCAGGGATAGGGTTGACTTTAACTGATTCAGGTTGGGTTTTGACTTTATTGATTCGTGTTCGGGTTGACCCAATTTTTCAAAAAAAGACTGCCTGTTTTTCAAATAATATACAGTCGAGTCTCTCTATAACGAAACACCATACATCGAATTTCTCTATATAACGAATTTTTTGTAGGAACGGTCTCCTTTTCGCATGATTACATTAAAAACAGTCTCTATATAGCGAAATATCTATCTCCATATAACGAATTTTTTCATAAATTGGTCATAAAAAACAATTTTAAAAATCTTCGAAATCATATGGAATCAATTTTCCATCAGTTATTTTTGATTTGTCGTCCGTGCAGATGTTTTTTTTTAATTACTTCTCTCCTTGTTCTTTAAATCCAACGAATTCATACCATCTCCCACACATCTTACCACATCCTTCTCAAAACAGTGTCAATTGGATTGATACACATGCAAGAGAGGCGCATAAGAGAGGCTTTCAAATGGAGGAAAGTGTTAACTACAATTTTTCATTCCTTGGTAAAATTTGAGCATTTTTTTGAGAGCGTAACGATTTTAAAATCAAAACAACAAAAAATTACAGATTTCTTCGTCTGATATTAATGCAAGTCTTCCTTATTTGATTTTCATTAATCTTTCAAATAAATGTCTGTTCTCTTTTTTGAAACAGCTTAAATAATTAAGAAATAAAATGTTAGGTTAACATTTACTTTTAAACATTTCAAATTCTTAATTCAAAAGATCAAAAATAATATTTGTTCAAATTTCACACATTAAAGACGATTTTTAACATCATTCTCTATACATCGAATTTCTCTATAAAACGAAATTTTTACTGGAACGGTGGATTTCGTTATATAGAGACTCGACTGTATATAACTATTAATTATATTGTAATATATGAATCATTGAATTTAATAGAAAATTGCCACATTGAAACATGGGGGAAAAATAAAATGAATACAAATGGAATTTGTAGAACCAAAGCACAATCGTCAAGCCCCAAATACTTTGGAACTACAAACGAAGTGTGTGGTTTCATCTTCGTATTAGCCACGAAAAAGCAAAATAATACGAATTTGGGGCTACCAATACACATAAAACCAAAATTAAAGGTGAAAAAAAACATCAAAAACGAAACACAACAAAACTACTAAATTGAATAGAAAAATAAAAAGAGGAAAATAATAAAAAAAAAATTAAAAATTAAAATCGCATTTGCAATGTATTAACAGAGAAATATACCATACGTTAATATGTAAATAAAATTATTTAATTTGACTATGCTAACCTAAACTCAATATCTTAATATAAGATGAAATAAGAAATAGAAATAGATAATTAATATATGCATTTAATACACTTAAAAATAGTATTCTAGAAATCCAATTTGTTAAAATTTAGGTACAAGTTAATCATGGAAATTAATTAAATTATATAAATAATATTAATAGAAATTAATTGATGTAACTATACAATTACCCATACATTAGTGTGAAATGAATAACCTGTATAAAATGTTTTGCTATTTAGCAAATGCTCTTTCCCTATTTATATACAGAGTTGCCAACCTCCGGCTTTTTTTTAAATCATGAAAACGTATTCGAACCAGAAAATTTATTTAATTAGAAATGTCTAGAACTGACTCACAGGGTGATTTGAAATCTACTTAATTTCTTTGACTCAATAAATTTTTGGTTAGAATTATTATTGTTTGATTTTCAAAAAGCCGGAGGTTGGCATGTCTGTATATATATATATATATATATATATATATACACTGCTCAAAACAATTAAAGGATATTTGAAGTTTTATATAAAATAAAGATATAAACGAAATTTTTTTTTGCCGAAAATAGAAGAAGAGAATCACAAAGGCAAATTTTTATGGTTTTCAAACGGTGGAGTATGCAAATTTTGAGTTCGACGTCAAAAACGTCGCTTCAGCGGCAGCGAATGAAATATGACTGTCAACTGGATAAAAGAGAATGAAGACAAGGAAGATCGGCATTCAGTGATTGCTTTGTTTCGATGAGTACGATGTCTCAGCGAAGTCATTTGACAGATTCAGAAGCTTGGAGAATTGTTGGTAGGTTAGAAGGGGGCCAAACTCAAGCCGAAGTAGCGAAGTAAGTTTCTGGCCGCCAACAACCCCCACAAACTCTCCAAGAACTGGAAAGAGCTCTTCTGGCAGAGTGGGGAGGTATACCCCAACTCGTCATTAATAGCCTCATTGAGTCCATGCCTCAAAGGTGTTCAACGTTGCCAGCCGCCCGTGGAAACCATACCCCCTACTGAAAATGATTTTCTTTGAAGAAAACACCTTTTATTATTCTTTTTTTTCTCATATGCACAAATTGTGTTTTTTTCCTTTTGTACACAAATGCGCAATAAAATGCATTTTTTTCTGCCAAACATGTGTAATTTATTCTCATATAACCTACTATGTCTGTCGACCATGTATCAATCAGCTAAAAAGTTTCCCAGATACAAAATCCACCTAAAACTGCAATATCCTTTAATTGTTTTGAGCAGTGTATATATATATATATAAAATATACCGGGTGTCCCAAAAATGACTGATGGATTTTAAAATTCAATAACTTGCAAACGGTGACATCTATTTGAAAAATTTTTGCAGGAGGGTTATGTATAATGTCAGGAGTTTTTTTACCGTAATTTTTTTTTATTTTAGTTCGAATTTTAAACAATAGATGGCGCTGACGGCGATTGAAGGCCAAGTGATCAGAGCTGAGTGAAGCGTCGACCTGGCCTTCAATAGCCGTCAGCGCCACTTATTGTTTGAAATTCGAACTAAAATAAAAAAATTACGGTAAAAAAGCTCCTGACATTATACATAACCCTCCTGCAAATTTTTTTAAATAGCTGACACCTATCGCAAACAATGCGAAATCGAAGCTATAAAATCTACCCGATAATATAGACATCGTCGTTTTACGTGTGAAAAATAATTTAAAATATCTTACAAAAAAAAAAATGAAGCTTCAAAAACATTTCACTTAAAACTTAACACAAACTTTATTCCAGAACAATTCTACTACTCTTTTTATCATTGCTCGTGATCATCTACGAAAAATAAAACTATGACCATGGAGTCACTATGAGAGTGTGGACACCAAAGTAATTACAAATATTAATCGCATTCGCGACATTCTCCCACCTTGAGTTTTCGACAGATAAACTCAACAACGGGCACAATAAAATATAAAATAAAATATGACTAATACTTACATTACAGTGATAAGATACAATTCTTACAATATTACATTTCTCAAAACAGGTAAATAAACATTTTCTTTTGCAAAATTCAAATAAAATTAAACATATTATTACAAATTCAAATTAACACTATGAAATATACTAAAAAGTAAGAATAAAGTTTTTTGTTGAAACAGAATTTAGAGTTAATAACGTTTTGGGACAGTCACTATTCTGCCACTTCTCGTTCTTAATACTGGATCACTAGAAAGTTCTTTTGGAATCTCTAAATTGTACAGTTTTTGGACAGGTCGCAAAAGTTCACCATTTTCAGTTTTTAATCGTGCAACTCTTGGGTGGCCATCTTTACCAGAAATAAGTTCTTGCACTCGGGCTAAAGCCCAATAGGCACGTTTCTTACCAGACTCTACGAGTACGACATCACCAACGGTAAGTTGCTTGACATTCTTTTGCAAAGAACTTTGCTGGCGCAATTGTCCTAAATATTCAATACGAAATCGCTTACGTAAGTGTTCTCGAACATGTTGCCTATACTTAACTCTTTTATTTAATTCTTGCGCGTCAATTGCATCAAAATCTCTCACATCTGAAGATCTTATATCCTGTAAAAACATTGATGGTGTTAACGGTGCTAGATCGTTCACATCTTCAGTAACATAAGTTAGAGGTCTAGCATTCACAACTTGTTCACAATCACAGAGAATTGTGAGCAGTTCTTCGTAGGATAATGAAGCTCTACCTAGAACTTTTCTCAGGATGCGTTTCACCATTTGTATCAATCGCTCCCACCAACCGCCCCACCAGGCAGCGGTAGGTGGGTTAAATTTCCAGCTAATCTTTTGTGTTGCTGCAACGGCAGAGATTTGCTCCCAATCTATGGCTGAAAATGCTGTGTCTGCCCCGACGAAATTTCCGCCGTTATCAGAATACACGGTGGTTGGTCTTCCTCTTCGCGCTATAAAACGCCTGAAAGATTGGAGGAAAGCATCTGTAGATAATGACGTAACTAATTCTAAGTGTATGGCCCTATACACTGCACAAGTGTACAGAACAATCCAAGCCTTTTCCTCATTCTTTAAATATAATGGGCCCGGCTAAATCAACTCCAATTATCTGAAACACCGCTGCGTCTTCAACTCTTTCTGCTGGTAATGCAATAGAAATCGATTCTGTCTTTTGTGCACTGAATCTTCTGCATCGTACACATTTCTGTACTACTGCTCGAGTAGTTTTCCTAGCTTTTACGATCCAGTAGTCTTCTTGTACTGTTCATCATAGGAGCCACTCCTGCATGCAAAAGCTCTTGGTGTTTCCAGGAGATCAGGCGGTGGACTACAGGATGGTCAGAAGGCAAAAGAACAGGGTATTTAAAATTGAAAGCATATTCTCTATAAATAACTTGCGTTTTCACTCTTATAATACCATCTTCATCTAGGATTGGTCTCAAGCTACGTATCTTCTGATTATTCTTCTCGTTGAATCTGTCTTTCTGAATCAAAATTATCAATTTTCTTTCGGCTTGTTCTAATTCCAAACACGTAAGTTCAGAAACTTCTTTTGAATTAGGATTTCTTAAATTGTTTAAGAATCATAAAATCCAGGCGATCAAACTTATAATTTTCTTGAAAGATGAAAACCGTCGATAATACCAATCACTAGATTCGGTGTTCTTGTTCATTGCTGAAATGACACTTTTCCGTTTTTCAGAGTTAATAATTTCTTCATCGGGAATTTCGACACTTTGAGTCCAAGTATATTCAGGTTGAGCCAACCAATCCGGTCTCTCCCACCATCTTAGTTCTAAAAATTGTTCAATCGAACAACCTCTGGAAGGGATATCTGCCGGATTAAATTTTCCTGCAATGTGTCGCCATTGGTTCTTTTGAGTTAAGGATCTGATTTCTTCTACACGATTCATTCAAAATTTCTACTGTAGAAGCAAGATTTTCAGTCGCACTTTCTAAATGATGTCTCAAAGTAGCCGCTAATAAAAAGGGGCTACAATTGATTCCAAAAACAACACGTTTATGTCTATAAATTATGCCATTTTCCCATATAAATCTCAGATAGTCTCTATCCTCTGCTCTAATACCAATTTGTAGAAATGCCTTCTCTATATCGGATACTGCACCAACAGGATATTTCCGAAACCGATGCAATATAGAAGGAATCATTTCAATCAAATTTAATCCCTTATCTAGGCAATCATTTAGAGAAGGGGAACCTTTAACATGAGCCGAAGCGTCAAAAACTGGTCTAACTTTAGTAGTTTCACTCGATTCTTTAAATACAGGTCTGTGTGGCAAATAATGTACTTTAGTTTCTTTATTATCAACCACCCTTTCAATTATTCCTGCATTTATCCACGAATCAAATACTTCGCTATATACCTCAATTTTATTTAAATTAATTAACTTTTTCCTCGTTGTAGCAAGTCGCTTTTCGGCCAATTCTCTATTGTTAGGTAAGCAAGCTTTATCTAGTACCCATGGCAATGCTACTTCGTATCTCCCTTCTGAATCTATTCTTATATTACTCTTAAAATGCTGCATAGTTTCTTCATGAATTTCAGATTTAGTTTTGGATTCAACTGGATCCGTTATACCCATAATATCCAGCTTCCACAAATCAGCAACGGAACAATTGTTCCAAAGTGATGAAATAATCATAGCAGCCTTATTTGTTTCTGATTTAATACTTGGAATTTTTCCCATTAGAGTCCATCCCAAATGGGTTTTTACCGCAACCGGACCACTTTCTAAAACTTTAATATTTCCGGTGAGTAATTTTCCGGCTACACCAGAACCAATCAATAATTTAATTTCATTTTCGGTTTCGCATGAACTATTTTCAACATCAGAAATTTTAATGCCATATTTATTTAATTCTGATAACCAAGGCCCAGTTGGCACTTTTCGTATTTTAGAACAAATAACAGGAACATCTAAAACATGCATATCACATTTATAACTGTTGTCTATGCTACTTAAGTGAATTCGATACTTATTATGCTTTGTTTCACTTGTTTCAATATTACCAAATAATGTGTGAATTAATTTAATTTCACCAATACTTTTATAATTCAAATATTTAATTACATCTCGTGATAAATAGGAACGTTCGGATCCTGTGTCAATAACTCCACGCACGATTTTCTCTTTTCCATTGTGCTTTACACGGACACTCAAAGTTTGGAGTAACACAGTAGGATCCGAAGCTTGAGTAGTTAAAACAGTGTCACTACTCCCTGATTCATGTTTATGACTTTCTAACGACACATTACCACCTTCATTTAAAACATTTTGACATAATATAAAAAAATGTCTTTTACCACAATTCGAACATTTAATTTTAGAGTTACAATTGCGTGAAATGTGGTTTTTCTTCAGGCAAACAAAGCAAGCTTTTTTCTTCAAAATTAAGTTACGTTTCTCATCAAAAGAAAGCGAACTAGCTTTAAAACATTTTTCTGATAAGTGACACTTGTCACAAAATATACATAAATCTTCACGTTTTTTAACTAAATTTTTATTAGACTTATTATTTATAAATAAATCTGTGGCAGTTGGCATTGAATTATATTCATTATTACATTTATGATATTTCTTTGGGTTTTCAAAACCAAGATTGTAATGAGCCAAAAGAACCCGCTCTTCCGCAATAACTTCATTTTTCAAAAAATCAAGGATAGAATTTAATTGATTCTTACCTTGAGCAGTCTTCTCACGCTGTCTTTCCCAGATTTTAAGGACATCATGAGGTAGACAAGATTCTACAAGTGGGAAAAGTATGCTGGCATACTTTTCTTCTGTGACACCTAATGATTCTAGAGACCTAAGTTTTGTCTCTAGATTATCATATAACGACGATAAATTGAAATTCTTGCTTGATGATTGATTATTATTTAAAACTAATTGAAGAAGATCTCTAACATATATCTCAATAAGTGTATCTTCTCTGCCAAACCTTTCTTTCAGATGTAGAATTACTTTTGGATAATTATCAGCTGAAACCGGATAACTATTTACTATCTGTGCTGCTTTGGATTTCGGCGTTATCGCCTGTAAAAGATAAACAAATTTCAAATGGTCATCTAAAGTGGTGTCTTCATGAATTTTACTGAATGAATTCCAAAAGGTTAACCATAATCTTGCATCGCCATCAAACGGCTGTAAACTTATTTCTGGTAAGCGAAGTGGTCGCGACAGTGTTCTTTCAACATCCGTATAATTCTGCGATCGGAGTTGTTCTTCGATAGGCTTCACCAAAAATGTCTTTACTTTTTGCTTTATAGCAATAAATTTTTCTGTATACTCTTCGCAAGCTTCAAATTCTTTAGAATAATCTTTTTCTATAACTTTCTCTGTCAACATAAAATTCAAAATTTCTTCATCTACAGCTGGCAATCTTGTGCTTTTATCTTCCAGTTGACACATTAAATTCTCTATTAAATTAGTATCTGGAGTTGCGTCGTTTAAAGCTTCATTTAAAGCATTATAAGTTTTCGTAAATCCAGATCTAAGAGGAGTTCTTTTGATTTTCAAAGCATCCATTTTTTCTCAATGACAACTTCTGATAACAAATAAAAAACAGTTACTTTTCACACGTCCCTATTAGTTCGGACGCCACATATCGCAAACAATGCGAAATCGAAGCTATAAAATCTACCCGATAATATAGACATCGTCGTTTTACGTGTGAAAAATAATTTAAAATATCTTACAAAAAAAAAATGAAGCTTCAAAAACATTTCACTTAAAACTTAACACAAACTTTATTCCAGAATAATTCTACTACTCTTTTTATCATTGCTCGTGATCATCTACGAAAAATAAAACTATGACCATGGAGTCACTATGAGAGTGTGGACACCAAAGTAATTACAAATATTAATCGCATTCGCGACAACACCGTTTTGCAAGTTATTGAATTTTAACACTAAAACCGCGGGAAATTTCATTCAAGTTTTATAAAAATACTTCACACCGGAATATTATTTTTAAAACTGTTTAAGCTATTTATTGAAACTATTTTTGCTCGGTTATATTTGACTTATTTTAATGAGAGTTTTCTTGTTCGAATCGACATGTCTCCTTATGATACGGGTCAAAATGACTCGTCGCCGCGGTGCTAGTGTTAAAATCCATCAGTCATTTTTGGGACACCCGGTATATATATATACGTGGGGGTGTTGTAAAGTTTCATTTATAGGTAGATATTTATTAATAGTATCTCCTCCTCGCACCACTTTTTCGAAACAAAAATACGGTACTACTAGGTTATCCCGTCGACCAAAAAATTATCGCCAAACTATAAGATTAAATGCCAATAATGGATGATCGTGAATGTCACATTTAATGATATTAAATGCGATTCACGTGTTTAAAATGTCATTAAGTGTTTTTTATTTCGACTTCTTATTAATATTCTACTAATTATTTGTTTTTTTTCGTTATTTAAAATAAAAATTATGTCAATATGTATAATTTGGCTATTAGTTTGGCGATTTGTATAATTTGCTTATTAGTTTGGCGATTTGTATAATTTGCTTATTAGTTTGGCGATTTGTATAATTTGGCGAAATTGGTCGACGGGATAACAGAGAAGTACCAAAAATACTTTACATGCGCTTCGCAAACTTTTGCAAGAGAAATATTCTACGAAATGCATATTTCAAAAATAGTGACGTAAATAGAATATAAAAACATTCGCTTGTAATTTAAACTTTCGATACTCTTTTTATTTTTACCTCTTCTATTGAGAACATTCCACTTTACAAAAGTTTCAGAAGTACCTTAGTTAATTGTTCGAAATTGTTGCGAGGAAGGCAGGATATAATTAAAACTATTTTTTCAACCTTTTACTAGCGTAATAAAACTTACTTCTTTTTTCAATCTAAAGATGAATGCGCATTTGATAATTATCACAATGATTAAGAAGGCATCAGAAGCACTTTCTTGGAAACTCTTTTGTATTGGAGCACTAAAAAAAGGTATTTTTATATTAATGAAATAGATATCTCGTATGAAGGCAAAAATTTACGCTTCGATAAATTTGCAATATTTAATCGTGAAACGATGAATGATTTTTGCAGCTTAGAACTTTTTTAAAAAGGGGAAATGTATTCATGATTTTAATTGTTAAAGATTCAAAGACGACATAGATATTTCGGTTGCTTTTTAATGCTTTGGGTATTGTTAGAATAAGCCTTTGTCTAGTTCAAAGCCAATATTTTGACGAAGTAGTTTTATAAGCTTCTGAAATGTAGCTTATTTTACTGTAGACCAATTTACTTCCCTTTAATGACATAAATTCAGATTTTAACAGTAACATATTTCAAATAGAGTACTGCTGTAAGTCAGGAAATCCAATTTTAGCTGAAGCAGACCCAACTTACGGGTCGGGTCCTTAAAATATTTAAATTGCTTTTTGACTTTTTTGAATCAAGTTCCGATTTATCCAGTTTATTTAAACAATTTCCTGCCTCTTAAAAAAAAATCCAGAAAAACAATCTATAAATGCATTTTATAAATAACAGCTTTTTAAACATAAGCAATAATTTTTTTTAAATTTTATATCTTTTAGGAAATGAGAAGTCCTCAGTCCTACTTATTTGAGTTGTAAAGAATAATGAAACAAAAAATCACTCCTTAAACATCTTTGCATTTAAATGACCCTCTTACAAATATGAGTTTTTTTCCCCTAAAATACTCAGTTTTTACCTATCTTCTTAATGTCTAATTCAAAACATTTTTATTCATCTTTAAATTATACTTTTTAACCTGATACGTTACCCAATACATAGATTTATAACACGAATCTTGATCGTTGCACCTTACAATAGTATCAGAAAATGCCTCACTTAATTGTTCGAAATTGATACGAGGCAGGTAGGATATAATTAAAGCTAATTCTTCAACCTTACATAATAAAAGTTTCAACTTTTTTCCAATCTAAAGATATGTATGTATTTGATAATTGGCACGATGATTAGGAAGGCATCAAAAGAACTTTTTGAAAAATTCTTCTGTATAAAGTCATTAACTGAAGGTATTTTTATGTTAATGAGACAGATATCTCTCATTAAGGCAAAAATTTACGCTTCGGTAAACTTGCATTATTTAACTGTAGAACGATGGATGATTTTTGCAGCTTAGAACTTTTTTTTTAAAAGGGAAATGTATTCATGATTTTAACTGTTACAGATTCAAAGAGGACATAGATGTTTCGGTTGCTTTCTATTGTTTTGGGTATTGTTAGAATAAGCTTTTGACTAGTTCGAAGACATTATTTTGACAAAATATTTTATAAGCTTCTGAAATATAGCTTATTTTACAGTACATCTATTTTTCCCTTTAATGAAATTACATAATTTCAGATTTTTAACAGTTACATATTTAAAAAAGATTAGGTCAGGAAACCCAATTTTAGCTGAACCGGACTCAACCCACTGGTCGGATCCTTAAAATATTGAAATTGCTTTTTGACTTTTTTGAATCATGTTCCGATTAATCCAGTTTATTTAAAGAATTTCCTACCTTTTTAAAAATATATCTATGAATGCCCTTTATAAATAATAGCTTTTTAAATATAAATAGTTTTATTTTTAAATTATATATCTTTTAGGAAATGAGGAGTCGTCAGTCTTATTTATTTGAGTTGTAAAGAATAATGAAACAAAAAATCACTTCTTAAACATCTTTGCATTTAAATGATCTACTTAGAAATACGAGGCTTTTTTTTTCTAAAATATTCAATTTTTACCTATCTTCTTAATATCTAATTCAGAACATTTTTATTCATTTTTAAATTATGCTTTTTAATCGAATACGTTACCCAAAACATATATTTATAACATTAATCTTCATCGTTCCACTTTACAAAAGTTTTAGAAAGAGCTTAGTTAATTGTTCGAAATTGATGCATGGCAGATAGGATATAATTAAAGCTAATTCCCCAATGTTACGTAATAAAAATTTCTTCCCTCTTCCAATCTAAAGATATATACGTATTTTGATAATTGGCACGACGATTAAGAAGGCATCAGAAGAACTTTCTGGCAAATTCTTCTGTGTAAAGGCATTAACAAAAGATATTTTTATATTAATGAGACAGATCTCTCTCATTAAGGCAAAAATTTACGCTTCGGTAAATCTGCATTATTTAATCGTAAAACGATGGCGGATTTTTGCAGATGTTCAAACTTTATAAAAATTACTTTAATGGAAGTTGAAATATATTCGTTATTTTAATTGTTACAGATTCAAAAACGATGTAGTTATTTCGATAGCTCTTTTAATACTTTGGACATTTGGAAATGTACCCCTTTTTCTAGTTCGAAGAAATTATAGAAAAGTGTTCACGAAATTTTTGTATAAGCTATTGAAATAAAGCCTATCCTTACTGAGTACCTATCTTCCTGTTTTTAAAAGTTACATATTGCATCGGGTCTGGTAACCTAATTTTATTCAAATCCGATACAAACCACGAGTCGGGTTGACATTAAAGAGTTCTGGTTGGGTTTTGACTTTTTTGGTTCGTGTTTGGGTTGACCCAGTTTTTCAAAAGAACATCTAATTTTGTTTCATATTATATATATACATATATACGTGAGGGTATTGTAAAGTTTCAAATACCGGCGAATGTTTTTTAATGCAACTTTGTACCACTTTTTTGGTGCTCTTTCACGGAAGTGCACTTTAGCGCTTTTTCTACCGACGGTACTTATAAGTACCATGAAAATAACTTATTATAAAATTCTTTTAATCTGTCAGTCAGTTGTAATACTGTTTAGATTGAGTTACAGATACATTACTTTATCTTGTTGCAAAACCATTATTGGTTACACAAAACAAAAATATTTTTAAAAGGATGATTTCTTTTGCCTTTCCATTTTTTCAGCTTTCTTGGTGCTGAGGGAGGGGAAAGGGGATTTTTCAATGTAGAAATATTTCTATATTTATATTGTAAGAACATCATATTTGTACATTTTATAATTATACAAAATACTAAGAAAATAATTAAAAATAAAAGATTTGAATGGAGTTATAAAGAAATGCACTCTCTATAATGAACCTCTATAAATACAAATTTAATTAATCTTTCCAAATCCTTCAAATGTTAACGATGAAATTTTTATTACGTAAGGTTGAGGAATTAGCTTTAATTATATGTCAATATAATGTCAATATTAACTTCTTCAAATATTTATTAAATGATTATGTGAATCTTTTAAATTAGTTTAAACAATTTGCGTAAAATGTATTAGAATGCAAAATTTTCATGAATTCGTAATGCGGTAAATAGGGTTAATTGAACTTTAACGGAAATTGAAATATATTCATTATTTTAATTGTTACAGATTGAAAAGCGATGTAGTTATTTCGGTAAGTGTTTTATTACTTTGGACATTTGGAAAATTTGGATGATTAGAAAATATGCTTTTCTCTCGTTCAAAGAAACTAAAGAAAACTTTTCATGAAATGTTTGTATAAGTTTTTCAAACGAATCGTATCTTTGCTGAGCCCCTACCTTTTTTTTAAATTCCTGTTTTTAAAAGATACATATTCCAAATAAAATATTGCATCGGATCGAGTAATCAAATTTTATTCAAATCTGATACAAACAACAGATTGGGTTTCTTTAAATGATTCAGGTTGGGTTTTGACTTTATTGATTCGTGTTCAGGTTGGGAAGTTTTTCAAAGATGCCTGTGTTTCAAATAATATATATTTGGAGACCTACAATACTATTTCAAAGTGTATAGGGTAATTATATTAATTAGCTATTTTTAAATCTTATATCTTATATTAAGATTTTGAATTTAACTTAGCATAGTCAAATTAAATGATTTTGTTTTAATCTTAATATGGTAAACTATGGTTTTCTGTTTTTTTGTTATCACATTGCTCCGCTTAGAATTTATTTATTTATTTATTATTATCATGTTGACGATAGTTCTTTTTATATTTTCCCTTTTCATATCGCTATCCAATTTAGTAATTTTGATGTGTCTTGTTTTTAATGTTTTTTCTTCATTTAATTTTGGTTTAATGTGTGTTGGTAGCCCCAAATTCATATTATTTTGCTTTTTCATGGCAAATACGAAGATGAAACCACACACTTCATTTATAGTTCCAAAGTACTTGGGGCCCGAAGATTCTGCTTTGGTTCTACAAGTTCCATTTGTATTCATTTTATTTATTTTTCTCCTCCATGTTCAATGTGGTATAAGTTATTAAATTCAATGCTCATATATTGTAATACAATTAATGGTTATATATATATATATATATATATATATATATATATATATATATATATATATATATATATATATATATATACAGGGTGTCCGAAAAGTCTGGAAACGGTCGAATAACTCGAGAAATACATATGAGATTGAAAAACGTAAATATACGTTTTAAATATTTTTAAATAAGCTACTCAGTGATACCAAATTTGACCTTCGTAACCGACCCCCTGGGGTCAGGGGGGTCCAACTTTGAAATCTTAAATTATAACCCCCATTTTTTATTGCAGATTCGGATTCTACGGACAAAAATACGTAACTTTTGTATTTAATGTTTATTTCGAATCCTCGTTTATCACGGTGTAATTGAGCATATTAAATCGATACATATTTCGGCTTTTCCAACGAGATTTTCCCTAATCGAAACTAATTGGGGAGAATTTATGACATCAAATTCCTCGTCTTTTGCAATAATAACGTTTCCTGAAAATCACCCGTGCCGATTATTTCGGTAGTGCTACACAGTTAAAAATTTGATCCATTTGCTGTAGCGTCACTCCATAGCTTTTATAGAATATCTCTTTCATGACCAATGAGAATGTTCCATAACACAGTAAAGTACACTGTAAAAAAACTTACCCTTTTGCTGCATCGTCACTCCACCGCTTTTATAGAAAACGATTACTTTACTGTGTTATGGAGCATTCTCATTGGTCACAAAAGAGATATTCTATAATAGCTGTGGAGTGACGCTGCAGCAAATGGGTCAAATTTTTAACAGTGTAGCACTATTGAAATAATCGCCGCGGGTGATTTTCAGGAAACGCTATTCCTACAAAAGACGAGGAATTTGACGTCAAAAATTCTGCCCAATCAGTTTCGATTAGGGAAAATCCCGTTGGAAAAGCGGGAATATGTATCGATTTAATATGCTCGATTACACCGTGATAAACGAAGATTTGAAATAAACATCAAATACAAAAGTTACGTATTTTTGTCCGTAGAATCCGAATCTGCAATAAAAAATGGGGGGTTATAATTTAAGATTTCAAAGTTGGACCCCCTCTGACCTCCAGGGGGTCGGTTTCGAAGGTCAAATTTGGTATCACAGAGTAGCTTATTTAAAAATATTTAACACGTATATTTACGTTATCAATCTCATATGTATTTCTCGAGTTATTCGGCCGTTTCCAGACTTTTCGGACACCCTGTACACGTGGGAGTGTTGTAAAGTTTCATTTTCAAGTAAATATTTATTAATGGTATCTCCACCTCACACCATTTTTTCGAAACAGAAATACTTTACATGCCTTCGCTAACATTTGCAAGAGTAATATGCGACGAAATGCATATTTCAAAACTAGTGAAGTAAATAGAATACATAAATATTAGCTTCTAATTGAAACTTTCGATACCCTTTTTATTTTTACCACGTCTATTGAAAACATTCCATTTTACAAAAGTTTCAGAAATACCTTAGTTAATTGTTCGAAATTGTTGCGAGGAAGACAGGATATAATTAAAACTATTTTTTTCAACCTTTTACTTGCGTAATAAAACTTACTTTTTTTTTCAATCTAAAGACGTATTTGGTAACAGGCAGAACTATTAAGTAGGCACCAAAAGAAGTTTCTGCGAAATACTTTTGTGTTCAAGCATTAACAAAAGCTATTTTTATATTAATGAGACTGATATCTCTCATTAAGGTAAAAATTTACGCTTTGGTAAATTTGCATTAGATAAATGTAAAACTATGGATGATTTTTGCAGCTATTAGAGCTTTTTAATACGTCTAAAAGAAGCGAAATATGTTCATGTTATTAGTTGTTACAGATTCAAAGACGGAGTAGTTATTTCAGTTGCTTTTAATAAATTGGGCATTTTGAGAACAAGCTTTTGTCTCGTTTAAAGGAATTATGAAAAACTTTTGACGAAATATTTGTATAAGCCATTGAAATGAAGCTTATCCTTTCTGACGAGGCTATCACAAGCCACTATTTTAAGAAAGTAAATTCTATAAAATATTTGTCTTGGCCATGTTGTTAAAATTTATTAAAAAAAATCTGACTTTTAAATAAAATAGTACAAGATAGAATTAAAAAATAGCCGTCCATGTCATCCCTGTTTTTGAGGACCAATCTTTTTTTCTTTTATGTCATTGAAATAAATTCATGTTTCTGACAATTCCAAATCAGGTCGAATAACCCAATTTTACTCGAAGCAGACAAAAACTGCAGGTCGGGTTGACTTTAAATGATTCATATAGGTATTTGTATCTTTCAGATCTTGCTCGAATTTACTCATTTTTTCAAAAGAATGTCCTGTCTTTTTTCTTTTTCAATATATATATATATACATATATGAATGTACTTTATAAATATAGGATTTTAAGTATAGCTTTTTTTATTTCTTAATCGCATATCTTTTAGGAAAAAAGAAAATCTCAGTCCTCCTTTTTTATTTTTAAGGAATAATGAAACTAAAAATCACTACATAAATATTTATTTTAGTTGCTCTTTTAGCTCACAGGCTATCAAAGCCTGATAGCTCATGTGCCCACCCGTTCTATATGTATGCACGTACGTGCGTAACGCGATAACTCATGATAAAAATATCCGTTTTATTTGATATTTTGGATATAGGTTTATTATAATAAGGCGCTTCCCTGATTAGTTTTGAGAGTTCGTTCGATAAGTATAAGAAGGGGAAAGGGGCTAAGAATTATCAGTTTTTGCTCAAATCTTATAGAATCATTCTGATGAGGCATCCCAGTGATTAATATTGGGTGTTCATTAGATAACTATAAAGAACAGGAACGGGGGCTAATTCCCCTCCCCAGTAATTCATGTAAATGAGTTTTTCATGCAGAATTATCACATTTCATTCAAGTCTTAGATATAAGATCATTCTGATGAGGCGCCTCCGTGATTAGTATTGAGTGCTCATTGGATAAGTATTAGGAAAGGGAACAGGAGCTATTTACTACCTTAATTTGTTTTTGGAAGAGCATTATTATATCCAGCTGCAATATACAATTAGCCTGTGAGCTCTACGCCATTAGTTTACCTGGGCAATATTCTTTTTATTAACCCGTTAACTGGTTCTTTTACGTTCAGTAAATTAAAAATAACGAATTTACATCACAATTTTTTAAATAAAATATTCGTAACATTTAGTCTAAACATTTCCGCCTTTAAATACTATAAAATTATAATTTAAAAAAGTAGTGGTGCCAAAAAGCTTTAACTGATGAATTAAGCAAATTCGTCTTGCCCGAACGGCGTACGAACAAAACAGTTAAGGGGTTAATAAATTGGGCATTTTCAGAATAAGTCCTTGTCTCGTTTAAAGGAAGTATCGGAAATTTTTCATGAAACATTTGTATAAGCTATGGAATTGTCGCTTATCCTTTCTGACGAGGCTGCCACAGGCCTCTATTTTTAGAAAGTAAATTATGTAGAAGATTTCTCTTGTACATGTTGTCAAAATTTATTTAAAAAAAATTCTGATTAAAAAAAAATGATACGAGATTAAATTAAAAAATAGTTGCCTGTGGCAACCCTGTTACTGAGGACCTATGTTTCTTCTTTGATAAAATTGGAGTAAATTCATGTTTTGACAGCTATATATTCCAAACAGATTTTTGTATCGGGTAGGATGACCCAATTTTATTCGAATCCGACCCAAACTGCAGGTCGGGTCGGCTTCAAAGGATTCACATAGGTATTTGTATCTTTCGGATCTTGCTCTTTTTGACCAAATTTTTCAAAAGAATGTCCTGCCTTTTTTTTTTTTTTTTCAACTACTATATATATATATATATGAATGCACTTTATAAAATATAGGTTTTTAAGTGTAGCTAATTTTATTTTTAAATTACATATATTTCAAGAAAAAAGTAAATTTCGGTAAATTTGTATAAGTTAATCGTAAAACTATGGATGAATTTTGCAGATAGAACTTTTTAAGAATGTCTTTAGTAGAAAAGAAATATATTCATGGTTTCAGTTGTTAAAGTTTATATAGTTATTTCAGTTTTTTTTTTTTTTTTTTTTTTTTTTTTTTTTTTAATAAATTAACCATTTAGAAAACAGACCTTTGTCTCGTTCAAAAGAAAGAAAAAAAAACAATTGTAGGAGTTTTTGTATTTGAATTAGGAGAATTTTTGTATAGGAATTTTGTATAGGTTTTTTTTTTAATAGAATTTTTGTATAGCAGTTTTTTGTATAAGTTTATCCTTACTGAGCACCTATCTTTTGTATTTAATGAAAGTGAAATAAATTCATGTTTTCAACAGTTACTTATTCAAAGCAGAGCATTGTTTCAGATCGGTAACCTAATTTTACCTGAATCCGGCACAAAATCTGCTTCAGGTCGACTTTAAGGGGCTACTTCACTCAAATGAAAAGAGCCATTCGCTAATGCTAATCCTATGGAAGAAATTTATAAAGATATCTCGGTTGCATTTTAATATTTTTAAATGATTCTTTTGCACTGGATAGCTGAGATCGATCTGTATGCAGGCTGTTTTTTATTTTTTCGATTTTGTTTACACATATTTTTTAGGAGGATGTTTTCATTTTTGGAACCGGTTTGGAAAGCGAAAGCATCCTCATCAAAAATATCTACAACCCAAATCGAAAAAGTTAAAAACGACCTGCATACAGATCGATCTCAGCTATCCAGTGCAAAAAGAATCATTTAAAAATATTAAAATGCAACCGAGATATCTTTATAAATTTCTTCCATAGGACTAGCATTAGCGAATGGCTCTTTTCATTTGAGTGAAGTAGCCCCTTAATCGCTTCCCTGATGTGCCCGTACGTCATACGGGCAACATGTTTTTGCCGATCATGTTTTATTATTCTCACCAGTAAATTTTTATCGTAAAATTTGCTTTCTTTAATATGGGCATTTTTCTGATTCAATTGGGCAAAAATTTCCGTTTTGAAAAATCAGTGATAAAAGATTAAAAATTCGGTAAAAGATAAAAGAAAAATAGGCATTATTTGAAAGATTTTTTCAAAAATATTGATCAGTTAAGTGGTTAAATGAGTCATTTTGGTTCTTGACTCTGCTGGGTCGTACTCGGATTAACCTAATTTCAAATTACATATACAATATATATACAGGGTGAGTCTAAATATATTTTTTTCAAAATAAGTGATGTGATAGTATCCATACAGATGATTTCAAAAAACACCAAGAAATAGGTTTACAATGTACATGAAAAAGTTGAATTAATTTATTTTCAGATAAGTTTTGTCGAATATTCAGGTGTTAATGTGACATTTATAGATAAAAATTAACAAGGAAAATTTGACCACCAGAGACCAAAGGATTAAAGAACAATGAAACTACAAATCACTATTTAACTCATTAAAATAGCAATTAGTCTTCTCTTTAAAATACAAAACTTGCATTTCACACTAGTTTTTGTAAAGTAACAGTGTTTTTATTTTTATTTTACCGTAACCTTAGACATCAAATAAGAGTAATGTTTCAGTTAAAAAATAATGGTATACAAAGAAAAAAATTATTGTAATTTTCCGTTACCATATAACAGGGCTGTCCAACGAGGTGCCCTTTGCAGGTTTTCTTGGCGCCCTTTTAAAGGTTTCCTGTTTTTAAGTGAAATTCCTTTGTAAAAAATACTTTATTTAAAATACTTGATATTTCTTGAGAGATGTTTTAAAAATCTCTACAAGAGATTGTTGTCTCAAATGATTAACTCTCAGTTATAACTTATTAGAATATAACTTATATATCAATTATAACTTATTATTAAGTATTAAAAGAAAGACATTAGCAAATGATTAGTTTTTTAAAAATCATGTGCTGTTGGGTTTCTTTACTAATTTCTAGTTATTCATTTTATGGAAATTATGCCAATAGAAATTAATAAAAGTCAGCAACAATTTTTATATGTTAAGAAGTAAAATGTATTAAAAAATATAAACGATCCTCCCATTCCTCCATGCATGAAAGTTCAGCATGTTTGTTATCGTTATTGACATTGTTTCATTCGCTATTTTATAAGACAGGATAAAGGCTGTCTTTTTCTCGCCCAGATCTTTTTGTAACTTTACGTAATTTTGATGATTTTATTAAATTTATAAAGTAGCACAAAAGGATTTCCATCAATGAAAATTATTTCGGGCTCTCTCTTTAGAACCACCCATGACATTAACGCTGTACTTTTTATAATGACAAATTTACACCTAAAAACACCACCGCCACCAACAACAAACAGTTATTGGAGAATATTTGCGTCCCCCGAAAACCTGACAATATATCTGATTACCATTTTATTTTAATAATAGGTGATGTTTCATTTTCTAGCTCCTTCCAATTAAAAAATGTTTGAGATAATCCCCTGCAGAAAAATGCATTATTCAAAATTTACTACAATTTACAGTTAGATTACTTTTCAAAGATGGTTTTTTTTGTATGTTTAGAGACATATTAATAATGGCGCCCTTAACTGGTTACCAAAAGCTAAGATGCGCCCCTGCTTATTAAAAGGTTGGACAGTCCTGCCATATAATATTGCTATGCTTTGACGTGTTAAACATTTTTGCTCATCAATCTATCTTTTTACAAATACTAATTTTTTTAAACACTTAATTAATGTCTGTCTTCTTAGTATCTAATTAAATAATTATTTTTAATCCGTAAATGAGGATTTTTCACCAGGGAAGTTACCCAATACGTATATTTATAGCATCACTTTACAATAATATATATCTTTCCATCTTCCAATAGTTTAAGAAATAAATCGGTAAGCGGCAGCATAGGTAATGACCACATCGAGTTGACAGATAAAAATATGAGATTAGTTAAACCTTGATAGGCATATTAAAATGCAATCAGCCTTTCAAGTCATATCTTGGTGCAAAACACTTAAAAATCCGATTTTATTGGCTGACTCGTAGGTTTACCATTGTGCTTTCCTGCAGCCAAAAGTATAAAAATATGGAGAAGTGGGAGGCGAAATTTTTTTTTCCAAGCACCTTCGTCGTTCCAAGCCCAAACTCGCACTCTGATTGGTTGTTGCTCTCGGCACTGTTTTCACGTAAGTTGGCGATAACCATACTTGGCGAAAAATACTTCGCTCGTAAGTGAACGAGTAAACCTAAAACCTAACCTACTCACTATTATTCTTCCTTCATTTTGTGCTCTTGTGCATTATTATCTTGTGTTATTTTATAAAATGGCTAATGCTTTTCTTATTAAAATACGGGAAAAGTTACTTTGTACTCGGTTCGGAAGGAAATCAAACTCTTCGACGGTAGCATCTATCTTTACGCCAAGTATAATTATCGCCAAGTTACATGAAAACAGTGCCGAGAGCAACAACCAATCAGAGTGCGAGCTTGGGCTTGGAACGACGAAGGTGCTTGGAAAAAAAAATTACGCAAGTGGGAGCAGGAAAACATAATGATAAGCCTATGAATCAATTGCTAAAATCGAGTTTTTAGGTGTTTACCACATAGACAATACTTGAGAGACCGATTGCGTTTTAATATGCGAATTAAAACTTGACGCGATTTCAAGCAATATTTTCCCATTAGTAATCCGGTCCTGCTTGTAATATTTTTTTCTTTATTCGTAGTCTAAATCAATCTAATCAGCATGCAAGTTTTGCAATTTTCTGCTTTGCTGAAAAATATATAAAAAGTAGTTCCCTTCTTTTCATCATTCCGAGTGCTGAGATTTGAAATTTGCAGAAAATCATGCTTTCTAAAAATATGGTCTAGAAGAATTTTACTGCAAGAAGAATTCGTTTAGTTCTTTTAAAATTCTTTTATTGAATTTGCTGGATTTTCAATATTTTATTTTATTTTATTTTTATTTTTTGCAGATATTTCCCACAAGTAAAAATTGCACTTCATTTAAATTTTTCACCATTAATTTTGCTAATATATTTAATCAATGCTCGTAAAATATTTGAGTTTCACATTTCTGCTTATATAATTCCAATGTCTGCAAACATTTAATGTGAAAAATTATATTTAAAAAGTAAGTATATAGAAATATCATTTTAAAACACTAATAAATTATATTAAATATTACTAAATTTTATTTGTACAACGTAGATCAATAAAAAGATTAATATATTCAAAAGATTTATGAAATATTTACTACTGTGGAATAGAGTATAAAGAGGACTTTTTTTTATAGTTATATAGCAACTTATTTCACTATTGCCAAAGAAACGAAATAAAATTTTGAGAGTTTATTTCTCTTCTATAATAATTTTTTCCCAAATAAAATTATCTGTATATTAGTTAAGAAAAATCATGGATATGCAATTATATTAAATAAGAATACACGATTTTTGCACGATTTTATTATTTATTTTGTTATTCATGTAGGGGGGTGCACAACCTTTTCAAGAGAAGGGCCACATCTATAACATTGATAAAATTATAGTTTCAAAAAGAAGTGTGTATGTGAGGGGGGGGGCACCCCTTTAAATTCACTTATCAGGTCAAAATATCCAATTCAATTGGTAAGGATATATTCGTAGCTTTTGCGTTTCTATGTATAACAAACATAGCAAGGATTATTTTCAAGATGTAAAAATATTCTTCGACTTTTTTCGGGAAAGTAAGTTTTGTTTTACTAAAAGTACTAAAAAACAAGCATAAATGGCTGGTACCAAAAAAAATGTGAACTTTATGGACAAAGGAGAAATAAGGAGCCGATCAACAAAATTTTTCCGAGCCAGATAAACGAAATTCCTAATTTTCTGTGTCCGATCAATGAAATTTATAATTTTCCCACGCCTGATTTACCAGATTTGCAATTTTACGAAACCAGTAGACAAAATTCGCATTTTTTATGAAGTCAATGAGAAAATTCACCATCTTTCCTTGCATGATCAACAAAACTCGCAATTTTTACGAAATTGATCAGGAAAATTCATGATTTTTACGAAACAGATCGACAAAATTTATCATTTTTAGAAAAACGATCGACAAAATCTTCGATTTTTCCTCACCCGATAGAAAAAATTCTTGATTTTTCCCCTGATCGGCGATGTTTTCAAATTTTCGTCACCTGATCGACCAAATTCGCGATTTTTATGAACATAATCGACGAAAATTGCAATTTTTCTTGACAAGATTAAAAAAAATTGCAATTTTCCGCGCCTGATCAACGAGATTCGCGATTTTCCGTGCCTGATCGATGAAATTCGCGATTATTATGAAACCGATCTAGAAAATTTACTAGCTTTCTGTGATCGAACAATAAAATTCGCGATTTTTTAAGCCGATCGGCGACATTCGTGTTTTACGAAGCTGATCGACGAAATTTGAGATTTTTAAGAAGCCGACCAATGAATTTCGCGATATTTATAAAGCCTACCGACAAATTCGCGATTTTTACAAAGCTGATCAAAGAAACTTGCGATTTTTCGGCGCCTGATCGACAAAATTCGCAATTTTTAAGAAGTCGATCGACAAATTTCGTGATGTTTCCGAACTTGATCATTAAAATTTACGATTTTTACGAAGCTGATTGATGAAATTCGCGATTTTTACAAAACGGATCGATCAAATTCTCGATTTTCCTTCACATTATCGACGAAATTTGCAATTTTTATGAAACCAAATCCACAAATCTGTAATTTTGTTAAAGCCTGATCGACGTAATTAGCTAATTTTTCCGTGTGTGATGGAAGAAATTGGCATTATTCCCGTCTCCATGGAACGAAATTTGCGATTTTTAGGAATCCGATAAATAAAACGCACGATTTTTCAGTGTCCAATTGAAGAAATTTGCGCTTTTTCCAACCTTAATTGACAAAATACGGATTTTACCATACTCGATCAACGTAACTCGCGTTTTTTTACTAGATTTTACTAAATCTGCATTTTTTTACGCGGCAAGATGAAACTCGCGATTTTTTTTCTCTTTATAAACTGACGAAATTCATGATTGTTTCTTAGCCGATCAGCGGAATTGTCAGATTTTCCGCGTGTCATTGCTAAATCCGCGATTCTTCCGTGCCTTATCAACAAAATTTGCGTTTTTTTCTTGCCCGATCACGAAATTCGCATTTTTTACACGAGATAAATTGAAAAAACATGCTATTTTTTTGCAACCGGTGAATTTAATTTACATTTTTTTCGAGCATCAACAAAAGTGACGATTTTTTCTTGCCCGATCAAAGAAATGTGTGTTTTTTCGCCCCCGATCAATAAAATTTGCGATTTTTCCATGCCTGATCGAAAAGACTTGCGATTCTTCAGCGCCATATCGGGAAAAATGTTCTCTTTTTTTCGAGCCTCATGGACAAAATTCACGATTTTTCCATGTCTGATGAGCAAAACTAGCGATTTTGCCTAGCCTCATTGACGAAATTCACCTTTTTCCGCCCTTGATAAATGAAATTTTCGATTCTTAAGTGATGAAATTTTATATTTTTCCGCGTTAAATTGAAGAAATTTACGATTTTTTTCTACGAGCCATGCACAAAATTGCAATTATTTCCAGTTGTAAATTGATTAAGCTCGCGGGCCACACCTTAACCCTTCACGGGCCACTTTTATCCCGCGGGCCACAGGTTGTGCATCCCTAAAGGTGGATGAATTGTTCGTAATACGATTTACAGATTAGAAGCATTTATGTGAATGATTTATTGCAAACCATTTTATTGCATTTTACATAATGTTATCACAATGCATAATTTACAGCACAGAACACACAGCACATTGTGCCGTAAAAAGCGGGCACAAGGTTCCAGATTTTTTTTTTTTTCTTTTCGAAAAAAAATTATATTGCGAAATTTTTTACAATGTGTGCAGCATGCCTGCCATACAGTGCCGCAGTCACCAGACCTGGTTCAAAAATTTTTTCAGTTCGAGATTTAATATTACAAGATTGTTTTTAAATTCCAAGCATACATAAGCTTAGGAACCAGTTAGTGGGCAAAACTATCTAGTTTACAAATTACTGTTAATGATATTTTTTAAATTGAAGTAGAATATTCTCGTACAAGAAAATTTAACACAGTGTTTTCAGATATGCGGTAATTACAGCATTTAAAAGATAATTTTTCCAAACTGTTACACTAAGCGATGATTGGTTAACCCGTTACACAAGAAAAATGTATTAAATACAAGAAAAAGTTAATAAGAGGGACCACCAATTAAGTTATTACACTAATTCGTAGGTAAATGAAACAATGGAATGATATAAGTTATTTGATGGCCTTCCTAGCTGCTATACAACTATACAACCAGGAGTCATGTAAGAGACTGGATGAGACATTTGGCGGCCATAGAAAAATTAAGTAACACCGTAGTATAAAATTATATGATGAATAATTAAATTTAAAATGAAAAAAAAGAAAAAGAAAAAGAAAAATATGTAAAGAAACTAAGATTAAATTTAAATTACGGGAATAGGACAAAAATATATACAATTAGCTCTTAAGACTGACGATAAAGATTGTAAGCAACAACCAATAGTAATTTGACCAAAAAACACTTTTCACACGACATTCATTAATATTTTTTAAATTAGAAATGTAATAGACTATATATACACGTGTGTGTGTGTGTGTGTGTGTGTGTATATATGGAATCTCCAAAATATTTTAACAATTGCAGACTAAGAAGTTCTGCAATCTTTGCTTTGTCTGCGATAGCACTACACCCTGAAGACTAGCCCGCGACATCTTCTGAACTGGATCCAATTTCTAAGTCACAGGGGTGCATGCCACCTCCCCTGAACCTCTACCAACCAGCATGCATGGAATGCAAGCCACGTGTACTTCTAAAGTTCTCCATGGTTGAGGGCCTTGGAAACTGTCCTCATAGGCTCTGCCAATGCCCTCTTTTCACCCCATAGGTTCAATCGAGGAGTTTGTTCGTGATGACCTTTAATCCTTTTCTGCACCGCGTGACACATCTGGCATATATCTAAAATTAGTATAATTCTCATTATGTATCATGGATTTGTGTAATATGATAGCTGTAATTCACCAAGAGCAGTCCAAAGCATCCAAAGAGTGAAATAATGCCTATTTTGTTCATGTCAGATGGCTGGCTACACTTGGCAAAAAAATTAGAATTTGTTTTTCGGAAACAAAACAAAACAAAAAAAAAAGATCAAGCTTTTACGGCAAAATTTATTTTTATTATTTTTATTGAATATATAAATATATATTAAAAATATTAATATAAAGAAAATTGCAGTGTTAAGCAGATAAAACTGATTAATTTAAATCCATTTAATTGCAAAATATAGCAATACAATATTTAAAAACTCCAATTATTTCTATAGGGTACGTGCTATAAAATATCAAAGTTTTGCTTAAAATTTGAAAAATAATTCTTTAAAAAAATTTTCCCATTATAAGACCAATATATTCATTTCATTTATTTATTTTTTTATTTTTTTTATTTTACAAAAACAGAAAGAATCATATAGTGAAGGGTTAAAGAATATTTCAAGTCAGTACAGTCCAATTAGTTACAGATAATTGTAACAAATTTTGACGCAATCTTCTATTTCTTATTGGGAACATGGAATCTTCGCAACTTCACATTTGCAACAACAGGTTACATAACTGCACTGTAAGCTTTTCTACCACTTTTCTACTTGTCTTTTCTACCACACAGAGTGTTTTTCCTGCATAGCTAGCGACCTCGAAATATCAATAAATGATAGAATTAGATCGACTTATAACTCTTCACCAATTGCATTGTCACGGGTAGTAGTAAACAATTCTATTTTCCCCATGGTAAGAACATTTCAACGACACAACTCTCGATAAATTATGAAATGGCAGTTGACAATCATCGCTAGTTATCTGAGAAATGCTTAATAATTTCATTAAGGAGCCTAGATAGAAGACTTCTATTGCTATGCATTCATGTTTAAAGTTCGTCAAATCTACACAATTTAACAAATCTACAATTACGTCAAATCTACACAACTGAAAATTTCTAAAACGAATGATGTAATATTTAAAAGTTCCAGCAAGTTGAATATAGATTAGCTTGTATTAGATTTCTGATATCATATATATTTTTCTTTTGTCAATAGTTACTTACGAATTATTGGAAAAAAGTACCCTACCAGTTCTGCAAATGACCGCATAAAAAAAGTATCAATAATTGGGAATAATATCTATTATTGGACATCTCATTTTTCCTGTATATCATTTATGTTGCGAGATATTGTCAATTTTGTTAATAGATCCAGCGAAAATACTCATGCAAATGAAAACTTTAACCCTTTCCGGCTCAGACAAATTTTGTTCGCAAAATTAGAAATTGTTGACTGACACCGGAATGCACAAAAGACTTTTTTAGAAATGATGAATTCCCTGATTTAAGCTGTCATTATATAAAAAAAAAAAAAAATACTAAAATATTATTGTGGCCGTTTGTAAGTTTGGAATTAAAATTAGGTGTTGCCGCAGTGGTAACACTGCGCCGGAAAGGGTTAAACTAATTTTTCCCCACGTTCATATTTTTATTAAGTGCTTGTTCGATAAATATTACAGCTTTTTTGCTGATTTATATTGAGGTTTTAAAATTTTTTACTTGTTCTCCATACTTATTTAATATTTTTGCGCATGGATTTAAAATTAAAGTTTATATATATATATATATATATATATATATATATATATATTTAAATTGAGAGTGTGTTGAATTTCTTGCATTTTTTAATGTACACAGAGAAAGAAATTATGAGAAAGAAAAAATCATATTAAATGTAAAATTCCATACATCTAAAAATCCATGCTCAATTTTATATAAGTATATTCTAATGAATGGGGAACAGAAATGAAGCAAAAATATTCATATTTATAAAAGTAATGTAGATTTTTAAAAAGATACATTTTAATTAAATTTAGTAAAATAGCTGTTTTGTAAAATAAAAATAAAAATATTTAATTTTTAGTATTGACTATTATGCCACCATATATTACTACAGTATTATTCAAAAATGAAGAGATAGTTTCAAAGGTAATGTGTCCCTTTAAGTAATGTTCGGCAGTAAAACAATTTTGTTTCATAATATTTCTATTTTAATGATTTAATATGATTAAAGTAAATTACACAAGTATGCCTGCATTATTAATTTAAAAAATAAATGATTTTTATGTATTTTTTATCTCTGAATTCGGAAATGTCACTTATTTTTAATCATCGCGTTAGGATTTTTCGTAAATCGTAAAATTTGAAGGTAGAATGTAAATAATTAGTGAAAATCTAATGCTAAAAAATAGAGGAGAATGTTATATTTTTTAACTTCTGATAATTCAATTTTATGTATTTTTCTGCAATGAATCTGAAAATGAACTTTATTTTCTAACGTCACAACAGAATTATTTTGTAAATCATTTTGTAAATCTTAAATTTCAAAGTTAAAAATTAATAAAAATCTGATCGATAAAATAGATGTAATATTTTTATTCCATTTAATCTATAATATTCAATAATTTATTTATTTATTTTGTGTTTTATTTATACTTTGATCTTTACAGCTTAACAGCACATGGGTTCTATAAGGAACCGAATTTTATCTCTGAACATTTCAACTTTGAAATTACAGATTTTCTAAATTTGGTTAAAACTGAATGTCAATTTCGAATTCAGCGGTAAAATATACATAAAAATCAATTATCAAAATTTGAAAAACGCAAAAATCACATTTTTTTCTAATATCAGATTTTCGACATTTTTCTCTTTTTTAACTTTGATATCTACGCTTTGGAAAAAAAATCTTACGTGATAGTAAAAAGTGAAGGTTATTTTCACATTCAGCGGTACAACGTACATCAGAATCAATCATCAAATGCTGAAAACATGTAACCATCTAAATCCTACAAGCTAGCATTATTTATTTCTTATATCATGAGCACATACAATGTTGTTAAATCTTTCTTTATGGGCTCCGATACGGCAGAATTATTTAATTCACTGAAATAATCTTGCATAAGCCTGCGCAGATTGTGTCATTCCTCTAACTTTGAAGTCTATTTAATCCTTTCGGGTTATTTTTTTTTCAATTTTTAGAAAAAAAATAATTTTATTTTAGTAGCATTAACACTAGCTATCCTAATAGATTAATAAGAGTTTAACAAATATTTTATTATCTGAAACATAACAAATTCTGTTGTTTTGTGTACTGTTCAATTCATATTCATGAAACAATAGCTAAGAAAAAGTGTTTGAAGATGTTTAAAAACATATTATATTATAACAAGATTTAACTGATATTATACTTTTCTAATACTATTTGCGCTTTTCTACACATGATCCTTTTAGAAAAGTAACCTTTATTTAATGTTTAAAAAGTGAAATATACGTTTAAAAAAAAATACAAGTAATTCAATAATAATCAAGACAATATTTATTATTATTAACATTAATATTATTATTATTGTTATAAACGCCTAAACATTAAGAAAGTCATATAGTAAAGGTATAGATACTTATATTATTACTAGATGTAAATAGTAAAAAAAAGCATTTCTTAAAACAAAATAATACCCAATTAAAAGGCATGTATTATTAATAGCACACCAGATCCGAAAGTGCTAAAGAAGTAGTTAATACTTTATTTATTTAACTAGATAAATGCGTTTTCACCGGGTTAATCTGTTACAGTGGGCTTATTTGTTCAGATCTGGTAAAAAGGTATTTCCGTCTCAGTTAATGTATTTAATTTCCTGATTAACTAACTGTGATATATTCGAGTCCATTAAGCAACAGGTTTTTGCAATTCTGTGTTTATTTCAGAGAATTTCTAATGCGATGTCGTTTAGTCATTCGTACCAATTCTGAAGTAAAATAAAACAGAAGAACGAAAAAATAAATCCCACACCACTCATAGATTATATTAAAAACTTTCGAGTGTTATCAGAATATTGTTACGAGGCATTATATTATTTATATTATTTCACTTTTTTCATACTATGAAAGGAGATATTTAAATGAATTAGTCATTTAAAAAATTAAGCTAGTCTGAAAATCAAAAAAAATTCAGCAGTCAATAGTATGAAAATAAAAATCATGCGACGAACTTTGATTATAAGACTGATTCATTACGTAACGTAATTCAAAAAATTATGTAATTCTACATATATTTAAAAAAAAAAAAAGATAAGTGCTTCTTACTTAGAAGTCTGCGCGGGCCGGAATTTCCAGGCCCGGCCCATAGGATAGTTATTTCGGCCCGGCCCGTTGTAAAATTCAAAAGTTCGGCCCGGCCCGTTTAAATTTTTATATTTTAGACCCGGCCCGGCCCGTACAAAAATCAGCGAAAACAGGCCCGGCCCGTTTTGGCCCGTTACAATTGCTACGATTTCTAAAAAATTCAGATTTTTATCATATAACAAAGATTCCTTTAAAGAATACTGCATACATATCTATGGAATGATTTTACAGTATATTTTACAGCAAATACACATTAACAACATTAATGATCACTTAGATTCTTAGGCTTTCAACATTCGAATAAAGATTCATTAAAAAATTAATATGGCTTAGAATAGAAGAAAAAAGAAAGCAAGCTAAAAACATCGTTAATTTTGAAGCTGTTTAATAAAAGAAGATTTATAAATATATTTCTATTTCATTTTATTATAGATTTCAAATCCAAATTCATTCTTAAATTCAAAGAAGCTCTTTTCTGATACATTTCTAAATTCATTTTTTTCCCCTCAGAAATGCATAAGATTAGCAGATATCTTTACTCAGAAACTATATAATCGAATGGCGTTATCCATTTTTTGGTACAAGCAATTTAAGAATACTGCAAACAAATAAAATACCGTCATAATTAGCGTTTTGAATAGAATTTCCGGAAGCAATAGCAAGGGAAGGGAGAAAAACCTGCAATCATTTGAGAAACTATTATACCTCAACAAGGTTATACAAGTATTTTATTTACCAAAAATGAAAAACGCTATTCGATTCCAAATCCCTTAAATAGTTAGGCTTATCACTTTTATACTTTTACAATTTAAAATTATTCAGAAAATGTGTCCAACTTTCGCATTATTGAGAAATTAATTTAAAAATCATCAAGAAGTATATATCCGAAGACTAAGCTAGCATAAGTTCTTTATTGCTGTTAATAATTTTACAAATCATGCTTTCTGCCAATAATTAAGTCTAGTACCGGTCCGGGCCACGGGCCAAGCCCGGGCCCGTGCAGACCTCTATTCTCACTCAATATTTTACAAAAGTTAAGTACTTACCGTACCTTAGAAATACACCCAAGAGTCAAAACATTATGACTCCTTGTAAAAACAAAATCGGCATTTGAAACTAACTTAATTTACATCACAAGACAATACAGGTCCAATAGGAATTTTTACGGAGTATTCAGTTGAGCTGGCACAATTGAATGAGATACTACAGGGCTAACGTCCCACTAATGCGGCCCTGTTGACCAAGCATCAGCGATAATACCACTGTACTAGACCCGGGAACATCAAGATCGGACTATGTAATATGCACCAAGAAAAAGGAATTGATTAAAACTACAAAACATGTTTTGTTGAGTACAGTTTGATTGTTTTAAACGAATTTTTTAGTTAAAGTAAAAAATCGGTTTTGTTGCTCAGACAAAAAAAAAAAAAAAAAAAAAAAAAAAAAAAGTTGTTAAGATTCTTATAAAATTTTTACAAATTTTCATCAATTTTATTTGAATTTTACTAAAGTCTTGTATTTTCAATTCGTAATTCCAACAAAGTTTTGTTGTTTTTGCAAATTTTAAATTGTGCAGTAGCCATAACTCTCTCACGTAATTTTGTTTAATTGACTTATATATTTATAAAGGATTAAAGTAATTTTTGGATAAAAAAAACTTTTCAAATTGAGAGGGATTAATGACATTATTATTAAGTTATTATACATTTTGGATGAAAATTGTGGACAAAAAATTGCAAAAGAAAAAAAAATCAACAACAATATTTTTTTTTGTTTAGTCAAACAAAATTTCTATTGGCCCATATTTAAACGAAAAGACTTGTCGGACCAAACAAATTTTTGTTGATTCAACAAATTTTTTTTCTGGATGTGGGGAAAGAGTTGCAACGTTGTTTTAAACATGAATCATCCTTCAATTCATCGATAGACGTGTTTGGGTACACCTCCCTTTAACAACAGGCTATACATAGGCTAGTTATAGCGACATTAAGTTTTGGGGAACGCTTTCATGGGCATTCCTAGAACACGCCGTTGTTGTAAAACAGACAATGAACGCCACGGACTATCTGAGAATGAATGCGAATCATTTGCACCATTACATGGTATCTGTTAATCGAAATGGAAACTTCGTGCAAAAATTAATTAAATCACTAAATAGTTTTCACACAAACTTTTGCAGAATGTATATATCCTGTACTTTAACACCTATTTAAAGAAGTATTTAGTACTGGAAACTTTATTTAGTTGGATAATTTATTTAATATTTTATTTAACTGAATAAATGAGTTTTCTCCGGATCAATCTGCTAGAGTAGGATTATTTCTTCAGGTCTGGTAAGACGATATTTCGCCTCAGTTAAAGTATTTAATTCTCTGATTCACTGTGTGATATAGCCGAATCCGTGACGCAAGAAGATTTCACTTGGGTGCGTTTATTTCGGACAGTTTGAAATGCAATGTCTTTTAAACATTGTTACGAATTCCGAAGCAAAACGAAAGAAAAGAAAAGAAAAGAAAAAAAAAATCTTTCATCACTCATACATTATGAAGCACTTTCAAATACTATTAGGCTATTGTTATGAGACATTATTATATTTATTTATTTAATCTTTTAAATACTATGGCAAGAAATATTTAAAGTAATTAATCATTTCAAAAATTACATAAGTCACGGAATATAAAATTTTCAGCAGTCAATAATAGGAAAACAAAATCATACTTCCAACACAGATTATATAACCGAATTCTTTTATGTAGTCCTGTACATGAAAGATAAATGCATCGCAGTCTATATTTTACAAAAAAGCATGTCCTGAGCAAATGAGAAATACATTATAATTTCATTAAGTAATATTCTCCAATAAAAAAATTATTTTATGATATTTCTTTCTATCCACTAAGATAAAACAAGCCGGAAATTACATGTCAAACGTAGCAAACTCAGCATTCGTACTATAGCGAAGTTTTATAAATATTCAGATCTTTGTGTAATACTATATAAGTTCTTCGGGTACAGTGTAGTATCCAAAATCTTTTGTGCGTCTCTGTAAATATTATCTGTTTTCAATTGTAAGGAAGTAACTTGTAGTAAACTTCAGCAATGCATATCAATTTCATAAAATGTGAATTAGTTCACTGTCAAAAAATATCCGTTAAATTTACGGCAAAAACTGCTGGCAGCAATGTTGCTGGAAGTTTTCGCCGTAAAAATTGTAGTAAAATTAGATGTAAATGTTTTTATTACATCTAATTTTATTGCAATTTTTACGGCGAAAACTTCTGGCAATATTGCTACCAGCAGTTTCCGCCGTAAATTTAACGGAAATTTTATTTTTTACAGCGTTTAAAATTCTTAAAACGCGCCCAAAGCAATATTTCTCCCTATATCCTTATGTAATGGAATAGTTTTGTGTGGCCCTGAAATTGAATAACAACTATTCTTAGAACTGTATATAGTACAAAATGTATATTTTAATATACTTCATAAATGCATATTATTTTCATTG
This sequence comes from Maratus speculifer, assembly GCA_964019185.1. Lineage (NCBI taxonomy): Eukaryota > Metazoa > Arthropoda > Arachnida > Araneae > Salticidae > Maratus > Maratus speculifer. Next base: position 130,524,204 of record OZ025303.1, read on the forward strand.
TGTTCGAAAGATTGTAACGTCATTAAAATGCATTCGAAATTATTTTTCCCTTCGGCCGTAATGTAACGGATTACTTTTAATTGTCCCTGTAATTAAACTATCCATTAGATTTTTATAAAATGTGAAATGATTCTACAAAACTATGCAACAATTATATATTTTAAGTCATTATGTTGGGTATTTTTTGCTCTGTAGTATACGGACGGACAGATGAATAACGAACGACTATAGGCGCTACGTATTAATATAATTACGAACGCACCTAATACATTATTCGTCCCTTATATCCTCATATGTTACACACGTTGTTAAATCTTTCTTTTTGGTTTTACGCGCCATAATTATATAGTCGACTAAAATTGTCCATACATAAGCCTTCGCAGATTGTATCCTTTCTATTCTTTAACATCTATTTGAAGAAGTATTTAATGCTGGATACTTTATTTAACTAGATATTTTATTTAATACTTTATTTAACTGAGTACTTTATTTAACTGAGTAATGCGTTTTCACAGGATTAATCTTCTATTGAGCTTATTTGTTCAGGTTTGGCAAGAAGATATTTCCATCTCAGTTAATGCATTTAATTTCCTGAATAACTAACTGTACGAAATCGTAACAGAATAATTTTTTACATGGCAGTGTTTATTGGGGAGAATTGGAAATAAAAAGTTTTTTGAGCATTGATTCCAGTTCTGAGTAAAATGACAGATTTAAAGTATAATGAAAAAAAGGAGAAAAAAAATCCTGCGTCACTAATAGACAGTGAAATGCTGTCAAACACTCACGGAATACTGTTAACCGGATTTTTTTATGTAATCCTGTAAATGAACGATAAATACATCGGAACACATATTTTACAAAAAGGCATGTCTAAGTGCAGTTGAGAAATGCATAATAATTTCATTCAGTAATATTCCCCAATAAAATAATTTATTTCATAATAGTTTATTCTGTCTACTAAATCAATATAAATTATTTGTTCCTTATATCCCTCATATGTTACGTTGATAAATATTTCTTTAAGAGCTTAACGCGACGGAATTATTTAATCGACTAAAACTACCATCGCATAAGCTTGCGCAGATTGTATCCCTCCTATAATTTAACAACAATTTAAAGAAGTATTTAATGCTGGATACTTTATTTAAATATATAGTTTATTTAATATTTTATTTGGGTAAGTAATGCGTTTTTACCGGATTAATCTGCTATAGTGGGCTTATTTGTTCAGGTCTGGCAATAAGATATTTCCATCTCAGTTAATGCATTTAATTTCCTGATTAGCTATACGAATCCATGACGCAATAAGTTGTTGCATTGATTTGTTTATTTTCGACAGTTTGAAATACAATGCCCTTTAATCACTGATACGAATTCTGAAGTAAAATGAAAGAAAACCAATAAAAAGAAAACAAAATCTTTCATCACTCATATATTATGAAACACTTTCACATACTATGAGATACTTGTTATGAGACACTATTTTATTATTATTATTTTTTTTTTTTAATACTATAAAAAGAAATATTTAAATGAGTTAATTAAAAAATTACTTTAGTCACAGAAATTAAAATATTCAGCAGTCAATAACAAGTAAACAAAATGATACGTGAAACACGGATTATGAAAACGATTCATTATATAGCTAAATTCTTTTATGTAGTCCTGTAAATGAAAGATAAATGCATCGCAATGCATATTTTATAAAAAGCATATCTTAGTGCACCCGAGAAACACATAATAATTTCATTAAATAATATTCTCTAATAAAACAATTTTTAGGTGCATTCGTAATTATGTAAATAAGTATCACCTATAATCATCTTTCAGTCCGTCCGTCTGTCCTCATATAACAGAGCAAAAACTACGCAACCGAATCTTTTGAAATTTAAAATATATAAATAGTTCCATTTCATTTCAAATTTTATGACAATCGAATGTGTAGTTTAAATGCAAAGACAATCAAAAGCATTCCGTTACATTACGGCTAGTTGGACAAAATAGTTTTAAAATGTATTTTAATGATGTTATACTCTTCCGAACATAATAGAATTGGTATGCATTTATGAAGTAAAAAAAAAAAAAAATTCTGCACAATCTGTGGTACAAAGAATATTTGTTAATAATTTAGATGGCCACACAAATGTACGCATCACACAATGGATAAATGGAAACACTGTTTGAAGCGCGTTTTAATACTATTAAACTACTTTACATTTTATAAAATTGATATACATTGCTGAGGTTTACTACAAGTTACTTCGTGTATAATAGAAAGCAGATAGTATTTACAGGGACACACAAAAGATTTCGACCACTATACTGTATCTCACGTAGTGTTGTATACTATTACACCAAGATATGAATATTTTTAAAACTTTGTTATAGTACGAACGCACCTCATTTGCTACGTTTGACGTACGATTTATAACTTGTTTATTTTAAAGTTTTTCTTTCTTTGTACTAAATTAATATAAATTATTTGTTACTTAAAAGTGCACCTGAGAAATACATAATAATTTCGTTCAGTAATATTCTACAATAAAATAATTTTATTTCATAATAATTTATTCTGTCTACTAAATTAAAATAAATTATTCGTTCCTTATAACCCTCATATGTTACGTTGATAAACATTTCTTTATGAGCTTAACGCGCCGGAATTATTTAATCGACTAAAACTGCCATCGCATAAGCCTGCGCAGATTGTATCTCTCCTATAATTTAACAACTATTTAAAGAAGTATTTAATGCTGGATACTTTGTTTAACTAGATATTTTATTTAGTATTTTATTTAACTGGGAAATGTGTTTTTACCGGATTAATCTGCTATAGCGGGCTTATTTGTTCAGGTCTGGCAATAAGATATTTCCATCTCAGTTAATGTATTTAGTTTCCTGATTAACTAACTGTGATATATACGACATCGTGATACAATAAGTTTTTGCATTGCTGTGTTTATTGGAGAGGATTGGAAATAAAATGTCTTTTAAGCACTGGCTCCAATTATGGTGTAAAATAAAACAAAACAAAGAGAGAGAAAAAAATCACGCATCACACATAGATAATGAAAACGCTGTCAAACATTATCATAATATTTGTTATGAGATTTTATTTTATTTATTCATTTTTAGGTAGCTTCGTAAATATACAGGGTGATTCTAAATTCATTCTACAAGTTCTAAGGGTTGGTGCAAGACATTGTAAAAATGATTTTTTATATAGTGATGTATGGAAGCATGTGACGCGTTGAGATGAAAACAACAGGGATCCAATTTGATAATTTTTTTTATTTCACAATTTCTCAACCATACCAAAAAATTCCTATTCTTTCCCTTGTTTAAATCTTTTGTCGATTCCTTCTCTTTGTTTAAGACAGACATTCGGTGATTATGTAGAGAAAAAAAATCTTTAAAAATTTCCGGTGGGAAATCAAAATGTTTGAATTCTTTTTTAAAAAAAATCCATTTCTATTTTTTTCCCATGTGTTTTTCATGTTTGACAGATTAGCCAGTTTTGCAATGTTTATTTTTAATTCAAAAATTCCGATTTCACACCAGAAATTGTCAAGGACGAATTTTCTTTTTTTCAATTGTGAAATGTCTATCTTAAATAAAGAAAAGAATGGTATCTCTCGTAAATGAGATTTTTTTTAAAGGGGTCATAGTGGCTTTATCCACCTCAACGTGTCATTTGCGTCCATATATTTCTATACAATAAATCAGGGCTGTCCAACCTGGCACCCGCGAAACACCAGAAAAATGTTACAGAAATTTTTGCCTTATTAAATCTCCGAATATCTCCGATTCAATAAGGTCTTGATTTCTGTAAGAATTTTCTGGTATCTCGCGGGCGCCAGGTTGGACAGCCCTGCAATAAATGATTGTTATTGTGTCCTGTACTAACCCTTAAAGTTTGAACCATGAATTTAGAATCACCCTGTATAAATACTCATAGATAGGGAGATGGTATCTCTTGTAAATGAGATTTTTTTAAAGGGGTCATAGTGGCTTTATCTACTTCAACGTGTCATTTGCGTCCATATATTTCTATACAATAAATGATTGTTATTGTGTCCTATACTAACCCTTAAAGATTGAACCATAAATTTAGAATCACCCTGTATAAATACGCATTGATAGGGAGACGGCAACATAGACAATAACCTCATCAAGTTCACGGCTGAAATTCCAAAATTAGTTATAATTCGATTCGCATATTAAAAACTCACTCGATCTGCCAAGTCTCATCTAAAAACCGGAACTTTGTGGTTGACTTGTAAGTTTATCATTTTGTCTTACTGCATCCAAAGGTATGAAAACATTATGACTGGAAGAAAGAAAATAAAATGTTAAACCTACGAGTCTACGCTAAAATTGGGTTTTCAGGTGTTTTTCACCAAGCTATGACTAGGCAGACCGAGTGTGTTTTAATATGCGAATCATGTTTTAATTTACTCTGGAATTTTAGCTGTGAATTGGATGAGATGATTGTTTAAACTGCTGCTTACCGGTTTATAAGTACCTATAAGTGTTGTCTGGTCCTTTGGTCTGTCTGTCCGCATATAACAGCGCAAAAATTACCCAATCGAACATTTTGAAATTTAATATATAGAATCGATGCAGAATTTTGTGGAGTCATTTCAAATTTTATGAAAATCACATCAAAACTTAAAAAAAAAAGATATTAATAAATGTTTTGTTTATTCTATTAAATCTGATCATTTCTGATTAATTCAGTGATATCCAATTGTAGCTAATGATACTAAATTTGCTATGGAGTTTATTCTATCAAAGCCTATCATACGAATTAATTATATCACATGATAGGATATGATAATTAATTCCTACTTAAGATGGAGTTTTATTATTTTTCTATTACTAAATTCAATGTGTCTAATTGTGATAGATTTTGCATTTATATACATTTCACGTATAATTTCCTACTTGTTTTCATGCTATGAAAGGATAAATCTAACTGAATTAAGAATTTCGAAAATTACAAACGTATTTTTTGAGTAAATAATTTTATTTTATTTGAGAGAGGAGTAACGAAAAATTAAAAATAAACATCATTGACATACTTCGATTCCTTCTAATAAGAACCATAATCTTAATAAAATAAAAATAAAAATAAAAATCGTTTCACGATCAATATACAAACGGCACGCGACAGTGAGATGTAAATCGCACGCGCTCTATTGTAAAAATAATAAATTAAAAATAGACCATTGTCAAAATTAGTTATCAACTTGGTTCATCCTATTCAAGCTTTCACGGGGAATTTATTTATAAACTCTCACCATTACTTATGAATATTAAAAGAAAAATTATCATTGTAAACAAAATTTTTAAGTGTATAAATTTCTATACATTCCCTTATAATGGATTTGCATCCGATATTATATTTGGTCGTACTAACACTGCTTTGCCTAGATTATATTTAAATGAGGAGATAAAAAGTCTGTTTAATGAAAGTAAATTGTTTTTGATATCAAATAGTTGTCGTAAATCCATTATAAGGGGGTTTTATTTATTTATATACTCTCATCATAACTTATGAACATTAAAGGAAAAATTATCATTGTAAACAAAATTTTTAAGTGTATAAATTTCCATAGACTCCTTTATAATGGATTTACGACAACTATTTGATATGAAACACAATTAACTTTCATTAAACAGGTTTTTTTATCTCCTCATTTAAATATAATCTAGACAAAGCAGTGTTAGTACGACCAAATTTAATATCAGATTCATATTCATCTTTTTTAATTCCAAGTTTTCTCCCAGTTTTGCTATAATGTAAATTTTAAGTCACCTTTTTCTGTAATAAAGGGATTTCATTAACCTCTGCAAGGTCCTAGTGTCCTATAGGGTCCTATAAGCGATTAATGGTTGTGTTTTTATTTTATTATGATTATGGTTCTTATTAGATGGAATCTAAACACGTCAATAATATTTGCTTTTAATTTTCCCACAGAGTACGGACAGAGCCTCAACTCGGCTTGAAAAGAGCGCCTTCAGTGGATCACTTAAAAACTAAATCATCACATTGGCGATTTTTATCCTCGTGATTTCTTTTTAACTATAACCATATTCTGGCTTAGCACTTCTTGCTGAATGCTGATTTGATTATCTTTGCACACGTGCTTATGCTATTTGATCTTAGATTTCCGCGCTTATATTGATTCGTAATTATTACTGTTATTTTTCTTGAATTTTCAAGTTTAAATTATTAGGTCGTTATATTAAGAAGAGACACATGTATTGTTTGCAAAACGGATACGTCAAAGTTATTTCATATTAAAATAATTCTTTCATAAATTTCAAAACAAGAAGCAGCAAGCCGGCGCTGTATTTTTTTTCTTTTTTCCCTTATCATTTGTCCCCAAGGAAGCGATGTTTCGCCGAATTAGCAACCTCTCTTATGTTATGATCGTATTTTCAGAGTGGTCCGGTCGTGTCGCTACTGTCTATGCGTAATCCCATGTTAAACAAGTTGCCATTACAGTGTATGAAAATTGATTCTCTGTTACAATTCCGTACTCTGTAAATTTTCCGTTACACCTGTCTCAAGTAAAATAAAATTGTTTATACAAATGCTTATATGTAAAAGGTGTGTTTCTTAAAATCTTGTAATTTAAAAATCTAAAAGATTTAATAACTTTTTTATAATTACATACGTAATATAGTCAAAAAATTTCAACAAATAATAACAGGAAAGAAAAAAAATCATGCGTCGTGAATAGATTATGAAACGCCTTCCAACACGTTTAGAATACGGTAAGAAAACTTTACCGTATAATAAAATGAAAGATGACCTTTAAAAACATAAGTTATGATAGGAATGATTGTATTATAAAACACTTTTACAGCCATTATCATTTATAGTTAAAAAAAATACCTGGATTTTTTTGTGCAGCCCCGTATATGATCTATACGTTTGTATATTATTACGTAATATGCCAAAATTTAGCCAATAAAGACTTAGAAAATAACGGAATCGTACAGTTCAAAGAATTTGAAGAACTTTTTACCAGATTTTTTTAAGTAATATTTACCTTATTTATTGAAAAAAATGCATCTTGAAATATAGCCACCAGGACTTTACAAAATTTCTAGTACTAAAACATCTAAAATCGATTGAATTCTCTGATGTTTATGAATCCTGAAATACACAACATAGTTATAGAGACAATTTCATTCTAAAACATTTTTTCTTTTTTTTTAATGTCTAATAGTATTTTAATTTTATTTAAAGAAATATGTTTTCAATATAGTAACTCAAATTCCAATTAATATTCAGTTTTATTTGTTAATTTATTTAAGACAGGAAAATGACAAAGTAATAGCCCTCTCAATTTTTACAAAGTCTTTAATCATGTTAAATGTTAGACCTATTTGCAAAGCAATATCTAAATGATCTTGCTAGTAGTTATGATTTTACTACTTCTGACTTGAACTACCGTAATTTCCTGCGTATAATCCGCGGTCAAACAATTCTTTTTCAACCCAGAAATTTTATTTTGTAATTGAAGCAAAATATTTACGGCGATCTTAAAAGTTTTATTTTATTTAATAAAATTTCTGGGTCTAAAAATAATTGTTTGATCCGCGGATTATACGCAGAAAATTATGGTATGTCTAAAATAAGAAAAATTACTCTGCAGAGCCATATTTATACATGATAAAGAACGAAAATTCAAGCCAGGAAAATTACATTATTTTTCAGTGACAATCATATTTTAATTGGGAAAAACTATTTTTAAAGAACAGAATTTGTTACGTTCCTCATATATTTGCTTTATAAGGTATAAATATTAATCAGAAACTTTTTAAAAAAAAGTAGAAAAAGATATTTATCCAACTATCTGTGTAAGAATTTAATAAGTATAAATTAACAATTTGAATTTATTAATTAAGGGTGTATTCGAAGAAATGCTTTTCCATCTTCAACAGCTCGAAATTTTGCGATACAATTTCAGACATATTTTTAAAAATAGAAACATGAAACTTGCTAATGGGATTTTTGAAGAGACGTACAAGGTGCCGTGTGATGTCATTTTACGCTCCTTTCATTAGAATCTGATTTATGAACAATTATCTTCTCAGTATGACACTTTTTTTCCTACCCAAATATCACGCTTCTGAAAAATCTGTTCAAAATGCAGTTTTTGATTGCTTTTTTTTTCAATATTTTCTGAATTTATCAAAGAATCGACAGTCACGGCACCTTGTGTAGTTTCTAAATAAGAGAACTTGAAAATTTAGTGCATTTGAGAACAAAAGTTAATTAAAAAATAAATCGGAAAATAAGCAGTTTGAATCGAAATACACCCTTAAAGGATAAGTAGTTTTGAAGGAAATGTTAAACGAAATCTTCTTTGCGATCTGCAATCACATTTACCCACTTGCTATCTTATATCCCGAAAAATATAATTTATATTAATTATACGCAGAAAAATATGGTATGTCTAAAATAAGAAAAATTACTCTGCAGAGCCATATTTATACACGATAAAGATCTTGATCTTTAAACTCACATTAAAAGAAGTCGATCAAACGATATTTTTTGACAAAATAATCCACTTTTTAAATTAAATATTGATATAAGTTCTAGAAAATTGAACTGGCAATGTTTTGGCGACTCATTATAAATTCAGGTGCTTGTAGCCAGAAAACAAATCTGTAAAGTTACTAAAATTTTTCTAGGAAACTGGATTCCTAGATTTTTATGTAACAGCAAAAACAAAAATTTGTGTAACAGACACACGTTTACATTGTAAATTTTAAAAAATCTCCAAGATTACTAAGAATTTTTTCGGATACTTGGATGCCTAGAACTTTTTGTGTAACTGGCAACCCGGGTTACAGATGAAATTTTAGTAAAATTTCGGTAATTTTAGTAGATTTTTTTCCCGTAAAACTACAAATTTATGCAGCTTTATAAAAACACAAAAACTAATTTTGTAAATTTACATCTTTTTTTTTTATACAGGGTGAGATAAAAATTTAGAAAGCGTAATGATTTCTATTACTTTACATCTATAGCCAATGTTTCCAGATGGGCTACTTTTTTTTAACCCTCTCATGCATAAATTATTTTTCATTATTTTTCATTATTCACAAAAAATCTTTTTTAAGATAAATGAAAGATCCATTCTAAAATAATTTTATTATTGTGCTGCATGCTAGCTATTATATTTCCACAAATCAGATCTCCATAAATGAATGCTCGATTTTTTTTTCTTAATAATGCAATAATTATCTGTCCTCATATGAGGCCCGTATGCATGAGAGGGTTAAAATTCAGATTCTTGATTGGCACCACTTTTATGAAATTGTAAAATGCAGCTTATTTTATTATATACAGGGATGCGATTTCCTCTTTTTTGGACATCAGTATAATCTTAGAGAAAATGTTCTCTTTAATCACAAAAATGTTCCGATTAAATAATATAGCATTTTCTCTAAGATTTTACTGGTGTGCAAAAAAGCGGAAATCTCATCCCTGTATATAATAATTAACGTGAAATCAAAGGGAATTTCACTGTTTCAAAAAAGTGGTGTAAATCAAGAAATCCGAATTTAAGAAAAGTAGCCCACTGGCAACATTGTCTATAGAATTTCAAAGTCACCTTTACAGTATACTCCTTGTCGCAAAAGGCGTATTATTCATTACACCTCTCTCAAGTAAAATAAAATTGTTTATTACAATGTTTATATGTAAAAGCTGTATTTCTTAAAATCTTGTGATTTAAAAACCTAAAAGGATTTAACATCTTTTTTATAATTTAATAACTTTTTTATGGCGTATTGTGCAATTTCTTTTTCTCAAATTGTTAAATATATAAGTAAAACTTCAGTGAATATAATACAAAAAAAAAAAAAAAAAAAAAAAAAGATGGCGATATCTCTTTTATTTCTAACATAAAATATCATAAAAATTAAAGGAATTTTAGACAAAATTTAAAATTAGCTCTTAACACTAGAACCGCGGCGACGGGTCATTTTGACCCGTATCATATGGAGAGATGTCCATCCGAACCGCAAAACTCTTAATAAAATAATCTAAATATATGCTGAGCAGAAATACTTTCAATAAATAAATTAAACAGTTTTAAATCGAAATTCCGGTGAGAAATATTTTTATAAAACTTGAATGAATTTTCCCGCGGTTCTAGTGTTAACTGAGTGCATCAAGATTTGAAACTTGCACACCATTCAGGCTTTAAACGCCTCATTTAATGAAACACAAATATGTCGAGTACAATAGTTGGAAAGATATACCGGGTGTCCCAAAAATGACTAATGGATTTTAAAATTCAATAACTTGTAAACGGTGACAGCTATTTAAAAGTTTTTTGCAGGAGGGTTATGTATAATGTCAGGAGTTTTTTTACCGTAGTTTTTTACTTTAGTTCGCATCTCAAACAATAGGTGGCGCTGACGGCGATTGAAGGCAAGGTCGACGCTTCACTCAGCACTGATCACCTGGCCTTCAATCGCCGTCAGCGCCACCTATTGTTTGAGATGCGAACTAAAATCACAAATTACGGTAAAAAAAACTCCTGGCATTATACATAACCCTTCTGCAAAAAATTTTTAAATAGCTGTCACCGTTTGCAAGTTATTGAATTTTAAAATCCATCAGTCATTTTTGGGACACCTGGTATTTGCGGGAACTCAGCTTTTCATCGAGTAAATGTTGATATTTTTTCAAAGACTTGATTTTTCCTAAAACAAAAATCAGCTTAAAACTTTTAGCTAAAAGCCGATTATTATTCATCAGCAGTTAGTTTTTACAGTATTGTATTTGTATAGTATTTATCTAATTAATCAATTTCTTAGTAATATTTACCATTATGAATCACAATTTAATTGAAATAACAGAAATAAATCCATATATTGCTTACTGACACATTTATCTTAGATCTTTCCATAAAAAACGATAATGAGAGGGGATCTCTGTGCTCTCTGATTTACTACAAGCTGCGTTGTCTGCTAATTTTATTTCAGGTAGCAACCAAGATTTCACATATGGTGAGGACAAAGTTCTTCTAAGAGAAGTTCTACACTGCTTATGAATATAAGTGAACTGGCTCTTTCTATAATGAGTCTACTTCTCGCATCTGTCTTGATGTTATTCATACAGCTAAATGCTCTTTCGAATTCAGAGACGTTGAAATGGGTATAGTTTTCACACAGTCTGGAGAAGAGGATTTTGCTCACTATATTCATTTCGCTTGGGAAAAAAGTGTTGCACTCGTACGCAATATTTATTTATTTATTTTTTTATTTTTATTTTTATTTTTTTTTTAGCAGTAGAAAACCAAATATTCAATATAACGACGTTCCCAACCAACTACAGCACTGAATATGCCTACACAATTAAAAATTCTTTCATTATTATATTATTACAATAAATTTCATTCAAATTAATTTTAATTGGCTCTATATATTTGTTATTTAAATGCAATAGCTTTTTTATGTATTTCTTTTTCTTCTTTACATATCCTTTCCAAAATCAAATAAAAAAACTACTTAATTAAGTAACAATTTTCCTAATTACTTCTCCAATTCAATCATTTTTTTTCTTTTGCAAAAGCATTTATAAATGCTCTTTTAAGCATTAATTTTTAATAATGATAGTATTTTGTAGCCTTTAAGTATTCGATTGCTCCATCAGAAAAATAAATTAACCGTAAAAAAATGTTTCTTTAATAATTATGCCAAAAATTATGAATTGGCTTCTAAAAACGTTGTTTTTGCTTGAAACACTGCGATTTAATTGCCGTAATTATAAAGTGATTTAGTTATAAGACTTTTAAAAAGTTACTGATAATTACTGTTACTATCAATAAAAATGATTTACATTGAGGGCTCAACAATCTGGAAGAGACTGTATTGAAAACAGCATCAAGTCTTAACAGTAATTAATATAATATTTTATAAGAATAATTAATAGTTCAAAATAGATATAATTACAATTATGGCAAAATTTTTATAAAATATATAATATGAACTTTAAGACGTTCGCTGTTTTACTTAAAAGTTGATTAAAAATAATGAAAGATATTAATAGTAAATTTTATTTAAAATATCTTAGGAATTACCCATGGAACTATTAATGAAGAGGAACTGACATATCCTTAAAATAGTGAAGCTTCAACTGTAACCGCTTTCGGGGGGTTTTATTACTATCGAATCGAACTTTAACCAGTAAAATTATGCAGAAAACTTCTCTTTATTTAAATGGCTCACTATTAGAAATCTTTAATCAAAAAGAATTATAAAGACTAATATTCACTTTTACTGGTAAGAGGTTACTTCTGTGGTAATAGATCAGCCACATTGTGACAACCAAAACTGTGTCAGTAAATAGATTATAACACTTCGCCAAACTGACACCAGTTTAAAGCAATAGAATTTCGTTACCAAATTTGTCAGAGCAATTTTTAGTCAATAAGGCTCTAAAATAAGACGAAATTTTCTAGTTCAGATTACTGGTGAGAGATTTCACAGGCGGTAATCAGAAGTTGTAAATCTGATTAAATAAAACAGCCGTCATCTTGTGACAACCAACTCAGTTACTTCACTCGCGACTGATAGACAATAGACTATATGTCTCCTCCTTTTAATTCATAACTCCATTGAATTACCTTGTTAATCTTATCTCGTTTTTCAGAATCTCCTGTGTCTGAAATGTGTAAAACCGCGATTTTTTTTTTTTTTTTCGATTTTCAAAACGATTGTAATACTTATCCTATACTATGTATAATGAGTAAGTAAAATCATAAAAATTACAGGAATTGTAGGCAAAAAAGTAAAAGCCCCCTTAAATAGGTGTATCAAGGTCTGAAACTTACATCTCATTCAAGCTTTAAACGCCTCATTTAGTTAAGCTCAAATATGCGTAACATGTAAAAAACACAATTAATCATTCTTTCATTATTGTATTATTACAATATATTTCGTTCAAATTAATTTTAATTATTTCTATATATTTATTATTTAAATGCAATAGCTTTTTTATGTATTTCTTTTTCTTCTTTACCCTCCCCCCCCCCCTAAAATAAAAATATAAAATAAAATAACCTACTTAATTAAATAACTATTTTCGTAATTACTTGTCCAATTCAATCTTTTTTCTTTAGAAAAAACATTTATAAATGCTCTTTTAAGCATTAATTTTTAATAAATACAGTATTTTGTAGCCTTTAAGTATTAGATTTCTCCATGAGAAAAATAAATTAACCGTGAAAAACGTTTCTTTAATAATTATGCCAAAAACTATGAAATGGCTTCTAAAAACATTGTTTTTGCCTGAAACACTACAATTTAATTATCGTAATTATGTAAGTGATTTAGTTATATGATTTTTTAAAAGTTACTGATAATTACTGTTATTATCAATAAAAATGATTTACATTAAGGGCTCAACAATTTGGAAGAGATTATAGTAGGAAGTGTATCAATTCTTAACAGTAATTAATATAATATTTTACAAGAATAATTAATAGTTCAAAGTAGATTTAATAATAATTACGGCAAAATTAATATAAGACATGTGATATTAACTATAAAACGTTCACTGTTTTACTAAAAAGGCGATTAAAAGTAATTAAAGATATTAATAGTTAATTTTTTTTTAATATCCTAGTACTTTCAAGCCTTATATCGACACTTTATCAGAGAATATATTTATAACTAATTGTTGTTTATTTATACCAATATGTGATTTCGTTTTGAAAATGAGTGACACAAGGTATTCAGCGATATATGCACAAAAGCGATATATGCACAGCGATATATGCAGATCTCTGATTTATACAGTTTTAGTGTACGTATTCTGTGGCAGACAGGCAGACAGAGGTCAGAGACGAATGGGACTTCGATGAATGAAACTCTAAAAATACTGCCGTTTATTATACACCAAAAACATGCTTCCTAAGTTATGCCAACTGACTGTGAAATTGCAACAACGTTATTTAAAATAAAAAAACATTTTTGAAAATTCTGCCATTGCTTAGACTTTCAGAACGTTCGAATTGAAGAATAAAACTGAATCAAAGTTCACCAGTTTTTTAGTCTTTTATCTGTTTAGCTTTAAAAACGCAAAAAAAGATGCTTGCTTTTGAAATTCCAAAATTATTTTGAACAGTAAACATTTATAACCCATTATTTTATTAGCATCAAATATTTTGACAATTAGAATCTTAGCAAAGTTGTATATCCCTCCTCCTCGTCCCGTCTAAGTGAAACCTGCATAAAATAATTATCTATATTTCTCTGTAATACATATATACCGAGTGTCCCAAAAATGACAGATGGATTTTAAAATTCAATAACTTGCAAGCGGTGACAGCTATTTAAAAAAATTTTCCAGAAGGGTTATGTATGTCAGGAGTTATTTTACTGCAGTTTTTTATTTTAGTTCGAATTTCAAACAATAGGTGGCGTTGACGGCGATTGAAGGCCAGGTGGTATATACATACAGTACAGGGTGTCCAGTAAATGACTGACCCATTTAAAAATTAAATAACAAAAAAAAAAAAAAAAAGGTTTGAGATAAAAATGCGCGGTTTGCGGTATTGTTATTAGAATATCAATAAATTTTTAATACGCACTTCCTTCAAATAGTTCTAATTTAGGCCGAAAGATGGCGCTGGCGGCATCAGACTGTAGAAATACAGCCTGTTTTCTTGTTCTGAAGCTGATGATCTTTCCGGCTCATTTTCCTGAGTCGAATCTGAGTCGAAATGTTGAATCGATTCTCCACTCAAATGCAGAAATAGGGTTTGTTGATTGGAACGAGATTTAAAATAACATTTAAGATTGAACTAGGTCTATTGTAACAACCTATGTCTATTGTAACCTCCTCAGACAAATATCACGGGGAACTACAAAACCTAGTTTAAAATTACTGTAAAACATCTCCAAAGGTGTGTCAACCTATGAATAAATACTTATGACAAGCAAACATTTGTTAAAGAAACCTAGAAATATTTTTAACAATTCTAGAAAATTTTAAATTAATTTAAAGGATGTTCTTTAGTGTTTCAAAATTCTCTTCGGAATATGTTATTTTAACCGCTTAAATGATACTCTTTTTTCCGTATATATAAAAATATATTTACGTAAATATGATTTATTATCTTTTTAAAATTATGTATAAAAAATACCAATGTTCAATTTATTTTTCAATATTAATATTTATAAAATTGAACTAAAATAAGTAGACATTCAGTTTTATCTAAAATATCTATGGCCCCACCAGTGGGCAATATGTTCTGACGTCTCAACTGGTAGACGGCAGTGCTGGGTTCGAACCCAATCGCGTCTGTTGGCATAACCGTTCGGAGTTTTCCGTGGTTTTCTTCGAACCTTGGATTTTCTTGTGTAAATACGGGTTAGGTGCACTTAGAAAGACCCCCCACGCAGGGCATCCCACCCCTTTCTGACCTATATCCCACGTGTACATAATCGGCTGACATTAAATAAACCAAACCAAACTAAAATATCTATAGGCAATTTTATGGCAAAACATTTTTACGGAAACTTTTTACTGAAATAAAGTTTCGTTTCTTTTTGTTCTAGTTTTTTTTTTCTTAATATTGCATGAGACAAAAGCTGTTGAAAACATTTCAGAAGCCAACGCAGTATCCACTGTCCCGATCCTTTCTTTCATTTACTATCTCCCAATTCTACATTTTTCTCCCGTTGGATTCGATGAGTTGGAATACGAATCGGTTTTAAAAGCCTAGATTACAACTTTTGAAGCTAGATTTGTCTAATGCATAGGTTCCCAACGGGGGCGGTACCGCCCCCCAGTGGGCGCTGGAGCCTTCCAGGGGGGCGGTAGCGGGTCTGGAGAAAAACGGGGGGCGTTAGGACAGCCAAGAGGGGCGGTCATGGCTTACTTGATTATATAGGAATTATACAATGGCGGGAAAAAAATCTCAACACAAAAAGAAAAACTTATTGCAGAGTAATGAAATTTAGACAGTGCATTTGTCTAGTTAACATGCTTATTTGATTAGATTTTCGAGATCACAGGTTAATTTAAGCTCAATAAAATGCATTTCAAATGTGAAATGCTGTTACATTAATAGTCGCTATAACCTCCAGAATTTTGAATGCAATCCTGCACACGCGCATGCATTGTGTCATACAGGTGCCGAATGTCACTTTGTGGTACGGAATTCCATGCTTGTTGTACTTGCCTTGCCAATACTGTGATGGTCAGTGCTGGCTGGGGATGACACCGGAGTTCAAATCCAATGATATCCTATACGTGCTCAATGGGAGACAGATCTGGTGATCTCGCTGGTCAAGGTAATATGTCGACATTCTGTAGAGCATGTCGCGTTAGACCAGCGACATTAGGGCGAGCGATATCCTGTTGAAAAACTCCCCCTTGAATGCTGTTCTTGAATGGCAGCATTACAGGTTGAATTACCAGACTTATGTACATATTTGCAGTCAGTGTGTTTAGGATAACCACGAATGTGCTTCTGCTGTCATAGGAAATTGCTCCCCAGACCATGACTCCAGGTGTAGGTCCAATGTGTCTCGTCCACAGACAGTTTGGTTGTAGACGTTCCCCTGGTGTCCTTCTGACCAGCACATGACCATCACTGGCACAAAGACAGAACTGGCTTTCATCAGAAAATGCAGCAGATCTCCACTCTCTCATTCAATGAGCTCTGGCTTGACCCCACTGGCGTCGAAAATGGCAATGACTTGGAGTCATTGGATTGCACGCTACAGGGTGTCTTGCTCGGAGCTGCTCTTGAAGAAACCGACTTCTAACCGTTTTTTTGAGTCACTGTGGTATCAAATGCAGTTCGAATTTTTGCCGCAGACACAGTACGATGCGCCACAGCCATCGCCGAATACGACGGTCGTTCCTCTCAGAAGTGCCATGTGATCACCCAAAACCCGTTCTTTTTGAGGCAGTATCATCTCTTGACCACTGCTCCCAACAATCATGCATAGTGGATACATTCCGGCCAAGTCTTTCTGCAATATCGCGGAAAGAAAATGCTCATTCTCGAAGCTCTATTATACGACCTCTTTCCAACTCGGTGAGCTGATAACAATGGCTTCTTTGTCTTCTTACAGGCATTCTTGGTCAGCCTCAACTCAATTCCTCAAATTTCGAAGATAAATAATGCTCACGGACGTTACAGTACGCATTTAAAGCATACCTGACTTGAAAGTTGTGAGTGGCGCTACTAGCGCCACACTTATGCGCGAAGCGTGAAATTTGAATCGATGTCGTCTTTCAAATGTATAAACACGCCTACAAAATTTCTTTTAGCTAGCACAAGTCTTTATTGGTGTTGAGATTTTTCTTTTCTTTCTTACTTTTATTTCCCCCCGTCAGTATATGAAAATAGTTGATCTCCTCTGCATTGCCGGTCCGTGACGAAAACCTTAATTGCAAATTTAAATGTAAATCTATGCAGGCGAACCTAGATCTGAGGGTTAAATTTATTTTACTAGTGTAAAAAAAATCGCCGTGGAAGACGAAAAAAGGCTAAAATCGCGGAGAACAAAATTTTATTATATCAGACTAAAAACATTGTAGCTGCAGTTCTTTCATGAATGTCAAAATATCACATCGAAACACGAAAAATCACTATGACTCACATTAAAAATCATTATGAATTCAAAAATTGTAGAGTACAAAATTCGCGATAATTGTTTGTATGAAAATTTTAAACATAATTCTTTTTTTATTAACCTGTATTTAAAAAAATTCTGAAATATGGCTACATATGTCTGAACAGAGATTTTTAAACAAACATGTGATTTGAATCAATAATTTTTTTTTTTTTTTAAAGTGAAAGTGATAAAATTTTTTATATCTATAAATTTGTTCAAATTTAAATTTATTTTAACTTAAATAGGGAAAAATTTATTTCAAAATATCTTAATCAAAGAAAAAGTAGCCGTAATACAATATTGAGTATTTGAAATATGGATCTATGCACTCTCCTACAAATCACTCGTTATTTATGTGCTTAATTTGTCAAAAAATGTTTTTTTTTTCAAAGAAAGCAATGAAGCTTTCTAGGCTATAAAAGCATTTGAATAAATACGTGCTGATAGAAAAGGCAGAGCTGCCAAGTCTCCAGCTTTTATTACACCATTATTATCTTAGTGAAAATATGGTTATTTTATATTTCCCAAATGTTAAAATTAAATAAAAAACATTTTCTGAATTAAAATATTGGTATCGAAAAAGCCGGAGAGGATTGGCAGCTCTGAAAAAGATATGTCCTATTTTCAAAGACTAGAAAAGAAAAATTTAGAACTGTCAATTATATCAAACCTTTTCTGTTGCTTCTAAATAAAATGACGGACTACGAGCCTCATATAATAATACATTGTTAATCGGAAAAGTATGAAAACCGCACACAAATGACGAAATCTTGCCGGCAGTCAGAGAGATAAAAAAATGTTCTTCATCATAAGAAACGGCCAGATATCATCAGAAAAAATACTGAGTAATAATTCGCTACAAAGAAGTATAGATGGCTAAAGGCATTGAAATCGCATCATACTGTTACTCAAACACATGAAAATTTTCCATTCAACTCGATGGTCAGCGTTACCAAATAACAAAAGCTCATAAAAGAAAAAAAAATGTTATTATTTGCTAAAAAATTTGGAAACTAATACGAAGAGAGAATCGATAATTAATACCATGAAATTAGTCCAAGAGAAATTTCTCTTCATAATATCTTGCTATTGATGTTGCCCCAGCAACGACAGGCCATCATAAGGGTTTCATTAACACATTTGAAACAATCAGTACTAAATGTATTCCCTGTGCAATCTGTTACACATCATCAGCATTTGGTTTCAAAATTGTTGAATGAACACCTGTATACGTTGCTTCATTTCAATATGACAGTAGTCAATGCTAATAGAAGCAATTTATTGAATGACAAGATATTTAGCCAACTTTATAGTGAAAATCATTTCACAACAAAGTGAAACAATTGTTTCATTTGTAATGCAGTTGCCACTGCAAAGTGATATCACTTTGCGGCAGACTTGCAATTGATTACAATTGTTTGCTGCTGCATACAGAAGTTCGTTTTCTTTGAAAAAGTATTTGTCTGAATCGTTTTTGAATATATTTTATTCTGTATTATACTTAATTGAAAAAAGTGGTGTAAAAATACACTAAAACCTGATTACATTAAAGAGATGACATCGATTATTTGACAGATCTGGTTAAAATCTTTAATTAAATCAATTTAAATATTCGCTAAATATGTTTAATAAGGCATCAGATGATTGCAAGATGATGAGTTAAATTTAATTAAAACAAAAAAATTCACAGCTGCTTCTATGGGTAAACTTTTTTTGTTCAAACAAATCTAAGTAAATGAGAATACAGCCACTTTGACACATTATTCGCAGTTTGTGAAAACAGGAATATTTACTCCGCAAATGCAGATATACCAGTATCATCATATTTAGACGAGGAAATCGTGGAACTCGCAGCAAACAATAACTAAAAGTAAAATTCAAAAATGGATACTAAGAGTTCTAATTGAAAAAAACAATGCAGGTCTCTAATCTGGATTCAAAGCGAGACTACATAAAATTTTAATTGCCTTTCCTTCATCATATTTGCTGAGAGTGGGTTCCGTGCAGTAGGTAATTTATTGTATAAGAAAGGGAACAGACATCTTTGAACTGACAATTTGTGACTGATGTTAAAGAAATTGGAATCTGACATTGAACAAATTGCTAAAACTTCATCAGCCTCAACCATTTCGGTATTTAATATATATATATTGGTTTTGAGTTTAGTTTTCAGTTTTTAATAAACATTTTTTTTACTTCATTTGATGGTCGTTTTAATTAACTTCTACTTTGTGATTCTTAATAGATAGATATACAGATAAAATGTTGATAATGTGCAACAATATTTTTACATTTTGTATAATTAACTATTTTGAAAGAGGGGGGCGTTGAAATTTTTTTTTCTCTTGTAAAGGGGGCGGTGGTCCAGAAAAGGTTGGGAACCTATGGTCTAATGCAATACCGAATAACAGTAAAAAAAGCAACAAACATCAAATTTATGCTCTTAGCACAATGTCAAGTTTAAATTTTGAGGGATTTGCGTCATCTACACTGTAAATAGAAGAGGTTATTACAATGCTGATTTAAACGTTAGTTGAAACGTCAGAACCTATCGCCCACTGGTGAGGCCATAGATATTTTAGATAAAACTGAATGTTTATGTATTTTAGTTCAATTTTATAAATATAAATATTGAAAAATAAATTGAACATTGGTATTTTTTTATACATAATTTTAAAAAGATAAAAAATCATATTTTTAATAATATTTCTTATTTTAAATAAGATACAGGAGATGTTTTCATAATGCTTTTTTTCTCGTTCTTTTCCTCATGCCGAGAAAAAAGAACGAGATTACATATTTCCCTCCTATATGGGAGGGGGCGAAATATATTTCAGGATCTATGATGCTTTTTGTAATGAAGTTTTGAAGAGGGATGACTTGCAGGCTATAAAAAAAGATAAGTCTTCTTTTTTTCTTTTTAAATATCCGTCCATTTTAGCGTAGATATGTTTTCTGCCGTGGGTGGGTGGGGGGAGGCGAGGTGTGTGCAAAAGACATCTTAAAATCTCTCACGGCTTTCGTAATAAAATTTTTGGATACGTTAAATGACAAAATATGAATATAAAGTAGGGATGAATTCGGTTTTCGGAAAAATTAATAATATTCTGTTTTAGGCAGGTTTTTGCCTTAGCAGGTAGCTTTGTACTTTCTTACTTTATGTTTCTTTCTACTTCGGGATCAATAAATTTTTATGTTTAAGACAGGATTTGTTGTAGACGGATTCCTTTATAGTAAGATTTAGAAAATTTTAATGTGGCGATTTATAAGTTTTCTTAGACAGGAGACTTGGCAACGCTATTTGCATACCATTGTTTTAAAATTTTAACTGATTTGCCCGTACAACGTACCGGCAATAATAGTTTGCTTCTTCCATCACTTAAAGCTTTCTGACACTACTAAAAATTTTAAATGCAATTTCATACTATTTAATAGAGGAAATATTAAAATTAAATATTATGATTATTTTAGCTTTAAAAAAGCGGCGTTTATCCCATATTTTCATTTTATTGTACGTAAAAATGCGTATGAGTTAAGCGGTTAAAATAACATATTCCGAAGAGAATTTTGAAACATTAAAAAACATCCTTTAAATTAATTTAAATTTTTCTAGAATTGTTAAAACTATTTCTAGGTTTCATTAACAAATGTTTGCTTGTCATAAGTATTTATTCATAGATTGACACACCTTTGGAGATGTTTTACAGTAATTTTAAACTAGTTTTTGTAGTTCCCCGTGATATTTGTCTGAAGAGGTTACAATAGACATAGGTTGTTACAATATACCTATTTCAATCTTAAATGTTATTTTAAATCTCGTTCCAATCAACAATCACTATTTCTGCACTTGAGTGGAGAGTTGATTCAACATTCGACTCAGATTCGACTCGGGAAAATGAGCCGGAAAGATCATCAGCTTCAGAACAAGAAAACAGGCTGTATTTCTACAGTCTGATGCCGCCAGCGCCATCTTTTGGCCGAAATTAGAACTATTTGAAGAAAGTGCGTATTAAAAATTTATTGATATTCTAATAACAATGTCGCAAACCGCTCATTTTTATCTCAAACCGTTTTTTTTTTTTTTTTTTTTTTTTTTGTTAATTTTAAAATGGGTCAGTCATTTACTGGACACCCTGTATACATAGATATATACTAGCGAGCTACGCCCGCTAGCTGGGCCACTTTTTCCAAACGAACCTCGGTATTAAGCAGTATATAATAAGCAAAAAAATTCATTAAATAAGCAAGTCTTGGTGTTCGAATCCTCAAGCACAAAAAAAAGTAAATTAAAGAGCCATGGTCCCGTTAAAAATATGTGATTTCGCACTGTGGGCCACGTGCACTTGAAAAAAAAAGATTGTGGATCGGAGCTATGGTCGCTTCGCGCCCATAGTCCCGTTAAAAATATTTGTTTTTGCACGGTGGGCACTACGCGCCCATAAGACATTTTTTCGTATTTTTTAGTTCATCAGAAGCAGATTTTTACGCAAATTCTGAATATGTAATCAGTTTTTTTTCTACTTTAAAAACTGCCTGCATGATGGTTTAAGAAAAAAACGCGCAAAAAAAAAAAAAAAAAAAAAAAAAAAAAAAAAAAAAAAAAAAACGCGCAAAAAAAAAAAAAAAAAAAAAAAAAAAAAACGCGCAAAAAAAAAAAAAAAACGCAATTAGCGTCGGTAGAAAAAGCGGTTTTTGGCTGTTTCTTCTTTTAGCCAAAGGGGAAAAGTTCAGGTTCTTCACCGCAAGGTGGCGCAGTGTTCTGCTTCGGAGCGCCGTTTGAGCGCCGTTTGGGAATTGAGATATTTTCAGTTCCGATTCCGAAGGGGTTTTTAATTCATAACTTTTTAATTTTGGTCCCACGGTCTCGAAAATGCCCGAAATGACTTCCCCGGAATTTTTCCAATCGAAAGACACCTCTCGCGACTTCCAACTCGCCCGCGTTGCGAACTGTAATAGGCTTCAAGCAGACAGAGCCGCACGGATTTTATTAGTATAGACTAGCGAGCTACGCCCGCTAGCTGGGCCACTTTTTCCAAACGAACCTCGATATTAAGCAATATATAATAAACAAAAAAATTCATTTAATAAGCAAGTCTTGGTGTTCGAATCCTCAGCACAAAAAAAGTAAATTAAAGAGCTATGGTTGTTATGCGCTCATTATCCCGTTAAAATATGTGATTTCGCACAGTGGGTGGTACGGGCCCATCGTGCGAAGCCGGCCCACCGGCGCTACGCGCCATGGTCGCCATTGTCCCGTTAAAAATATTTGGTTTTGCACGGTTGGCGCTGCGCGTCCATAATACATTTTCTCGTATTTTTTGGATCATCAGAAGCAGACTTTTACGCAGATTCTGAATATGTAATCAGTTTTTCTCTACTTTAAAAACTGTCTGCATGATGGTTTAAGAAAAAACGCGCAAAAAAAGTTTGTTTATTAAAAACTGCAAAAGACTGCTATTAAAAAAAAATAAGTAATTTCATTAATATCACAAAGAACATAACTAACAAATAATTTTGGCAGCTCGTTTTGCGTTTGTACTAACAGAAATTAGTATTAATCGCGTAAATCTTAGGTTATACAATATTCGTGTATGCTACCAAAAAGAAAAAGTATGAAAATGAGCTACAACGATTAATACTCACATACAGAATAAATATATGAATAGCCAGTTACATCTGAGATCCTCAAAATATTAATTAGCAACACTATTACCTCTTAGTGAACATATCTTGCTGTGCTTAAATAGTTGTACTTATTATATTAATTAAACAGTGTTTAATATTTTTTACCAATTACTTCTTTTTCTCTTATACATTCTTTGACAAATTGACGGGAGAAAAATAGGTTTTCGGTTGCTTCTTCTTTTAGCCAAAGGGGAAAAGTTCCTGTTCTTCACCGCAAGGTAGCGCAGTGTTTTGCCTCAGAGCTCCGTTTGAGACCTGTTTGGGAAATAAGACATTTTCCGGTCCGATTCCTGACCGGTTTTTAATTCATAACTTTTTTAATTTTGGTCCCACGGTCTCTAAAATGCCCGAAATGACTTTCTCGGAATTTTTCGAATCGAAAGACACTTCTCGCGGCTTCCAACTCGCCCGCGTTGCGAACTGTAATCGGCTTCAAGCAGACAGACAGACAGAGGCGCACGCATTTTATTAGTATAGATATATATGCATATACAGGGCTCGCACCGTTCCTAAAATTTTTACACGTTGCTACCAGTATTTTAAATAAAAAAATCTTCATGGAAGGTCCGTTTGAAATCTACAATAAAATTTTACAATAAATATTACCGTTTAAAAATTGTGGTAGGAAAGTATGAAAATTTTAGGAACAGTGTAAACCCTGTTTATGAGCAAAAATGTAATTTTAGTATATAATATGCAGTTTAAAAGCTTATTTTGTTCAAAATTAGATTAAAAAAAAATTGGAATTATGCATACTGTACTATTATAAATATTATGCATACTCCCATATTTGCGACGATTACATTTTATCAAATGGATACAAAAAATGTTAGCGCAATATATTTTCATATTTTTCCATGTCATTTTACAACATTTTAAAATGATTTTATTAACAAATTTTAGGAAGAAAACATCAGGCAGAAATGGATTAAAATAACTATTTTTTGCTTCAGTTGATGGAGTCTTATTATATGTTTCTGACTAAAGGGTTTTTTCGACGATGGAAATACTCAAGCTAAAACTTAAAAATGCAATGAACGCTTAAAAAAAAGAAGAAAAGAAATAAGAAGTATAATGTTTGTCGTATAATTTTAAAAGAAATTTTTATTATTATTATCTAAAAAAAGCTAGGAAATTTAATTTCATAACATTATTGTAACGTACTTTTAAAAACTAATTCTGTTTTTTATATAATACATTTATAGTCACAAATGCTTTTAACAAAAACGATGTTTTTTATTATAATTTAATTTTTCTCTGGCAATTTAGGCTTAACAATATGGAAAAAGAATGTTGCTAATATACATTACATTATTTTTAAAAGGAAAGTTAATCATATATGAAACAACGAGGATTTACATTTTTAAAGCAATTTATGCATTGGGTATTCTGTAAAAAACTTAATTTTACATACGGTAATTAATTTAAAAATACTGTATAATTATGTGTAACAATGAGGGTTTAAATTTTATGAGAAATTTATGCATGGAGTCTTCTGTAAAAAACTTAATTTTACATAAGATAATTAATTTAAAAATACTGTATAATTATGTGTATTAAAAGTGTAAATAGAAAAAACATTTTTTTAAAAGCTACGTTTCTAACTACAGTGGACTCTCTCTATTCCGAACACTCATGGGACCGAACAAAAATGTTCAGATTATGGGGGTGTTCAGTATAGAGGGAGAATCGGAAATACACTACTTTCTACTACTATGTATTGAATTTACAGTCGGTATAAAATATTTAATGTGGTTAGTCATATCATTCTGCAATGCCAAACTTAATATGGTCAAATTTGTACTGCTCCATCTCTCTTTTTTTTTTTTTTTTTCCAAAACATACATTTACATCACAATACACCTCTTGAAAACATAATCAGTATATTACTTAAACGAATAATTTTAGTATGTTATTGCATTGTATGTGCTCATGCAATGTACATGTTATGAGGCTGTTTAAGAAGTGGAAAAGCTTTGAGGTGATGTTCAGACACAAATTTCAACAGGTCTTGAATGAGTCTCATAGTCATATTGCTTGAATGTAATCATTGTTCATCTTATTTCGCCAGTCTCTTCTGGTTCTGCTTCGCATTCACTTTCCTCTTCCTCTTCAATAATATTGTTCTTCCAAACCATGAGGATTTCATCGGTTTAGAGATAGCTGCTGAGGAATTGATCCCAAATCACTCAGAGTTGTTGCTTCTTGGCACTCTATTCTTGTTTTCCCATTCTCACATAGGAATCCAACTTTATAGAAGCATCTTTGGATGGTGTAGGAGGTTATTTCATTTTATGCTGTTGATATCCAATAGACAGCATCCATGACGTTGACCTTCTTCTGCCGAATTTGCCGCCTCCATCACCAAGGACAATTTCTTCAGAAAATGGATTTGGTAGTAAGTTTTAATAGTCTTGATTACTCTTTGATCCAGTGGTTGGATTATAGAAGTACGGTTTGGTAACAGGAACTTCAAGGTTATGTTGCTCAGCTGCATGTTTGTAAGTGATCTGGTATTAACAATAACACCAATTTTTTTCTTCCTTTCTCTCTTCATTATCTCGTTAATTCTCTCGTACAGGTCGGTTTCGTTAGTATTGAAAATGATTGCTGTATCGAAATCCTTCGTTATGTTCAGAAGTTTTTTTTTTCTATTCATCCACAGTGTCGATGTTTACATGTGCAGCTTCACCATTGATTATTTTGAATTTGATGTTATGTTAAATTTTAAAATGAGTCATCAATCTTCCCAATGCCTTTAATTCTGCATTTTTTTTCTTTCCTGAAAAATTTGAAGTAGGAGTCCGGAGGCAGGATGATTCTATGTTCTCATTTGACAAGAAATCTTCCGAGCATTAATTTTTATGCTCTTGTTTCCCGTTATCTATTCCAAAATTCTATACTTTTTTGAGTTCGTTAAGCCTTTTTATTCTTCTGCAACAAGTTTCGCTGAATTTCCAGGGAGCGGGAATTTTCTGAATTCTGATTCCGAACGCATGTTCAGTCTACAGAGAGGTGAGGAAAAATGGGGATCGAAAATAGCGTTCATAATAGCGGGGTGTTCAGATTAGAAGGTGTTCAGAATACAGAGTTTATCTTATGTTAAGTCTATGGAATTTCGCCGGGACCATCGAAATGCGTTCATAATACCGGGGTGTTCAGATTAGAGAGTGTTCAGATAGAGAGAGTCCACTGTATATAAATGTATAGTACCTATGCTCGTTATCTTGTCCGTCCGGCTATCTTGTCTATTCGTTTTTCTGATATAACACCCTCAAGAACAACCCAACCGAATAGTTTGAAATTTAATAAATATAATCGTTGCAGAATTTTCTTGAGTCATTTCAAACATTTTGAAAATGATATCCAAACTTCAAACGATATTAATAAAAGTTCTCTTGATTCTATTACATTCTTCCATATGTAATTATTTCAGTCATATTCCATCATATGAAATAAGTAATATGATAGGTAATGATTCTGGGTTGCTATGATGATTACGTGTTATTTAAAATGGAGTTATATTATATCATTATTACCGAATTTAAGATATAGAATCGTAATATATTTTGTATTCGTGCTAATTGAAGGGTGTAGACTTCATTTATGCTGTCAGAATCGGGTTCTGCTATTCAAAAGAAAAAAAAAGTTAAGGTTCGTTTTAATATTTAGAGACCCCCTAAGCAAATTTTATATACATCATTTAAAAGTAAACTTTATTTTCAGCCTTTGGTATTAGAAATTTTCTTATAAGATAGTTTTTTGCAGAGTTACTAGGGGGTGTTTACTTTTTTTTTAAAACTATTATACATATTTCCATATTTAGGACGGTTAAATTATATCAAGTAAATACAAATTTATTTAGCGTGATTTTTTTAGTATTTTTACTGTTCATTTTGCGAACTTTTAAAATGCTTTTACAATAAAATTTGAAAAAAAATATATCAGGCATAATTGGAGCTATTTTTTACTTCAGCTAATGGAGTATTTATTATATGTTCCTGACTAAAGGGTTTTTCCAAAAATGGAAACACTTAAACTAAAATTCAAAAGTACAACGAACGCTTTTAAAAGGAAAAAAATGAGAAAAGAAATTAAAAGTAAAATGTTTGTCGTATAATTTTAAAGGAAATTTAATTTTTTTTTATTTATTATTATCTGAAAAAAAAAGGTATAGGAAATTTTATTTCAAAACATCATTGTAAATCATTTTTATAAACTAATTCTGTTTTACATATCATATATTTATATTCACAAGTGCTTTTTATGTAAAAATTGTTTTTATAATAATTTAATTTTTTATGGCAACTTAGCTTAACAGTATGGAAAAAGAAAGTTGCTGATATAAATTTCATTATTTTTAAAAGGAAAATTAATCATATAGGAAAACTTTTGATTTTTAAAGACATTTATGTATGGAGTGAATGTAAAAAACCTAATTTTATGTAAGATAAAAATATTGTACATTTATATATCTTAAAGATGCAAGTAGAAAAAAAAAAACAAGATTTTTTATAGCTATGTTCGTAGTTATATAAACGAGGTCGAACCCGTCGAGTTTCGACGAAAGAAAATCTTTAAGAAAGAACTATCCATTGATTTATAACAAATCTACAAAAATAGTTACAGTAAAAAATACATCTTATATTGGCAGTCTAACTCTCAAACAAACATTATTTTAAGTTAAAACTAAACAAAATACTGTAAAATTAAATTATCCAAATTATTAAACTAAATAAAACCGAAATTCACAGGGTTTTATAACAGACGATAGTTTTGAAATACTATACGTATACGCATTTTAATTTCTAGTTATTTTTTTTCAATTTTAAGAGAAAATGATGTGGTTCTGTTGCCACAATTACAAAATTTGTACTAAAAATTACAAAAAAATAATAATAATAATAATAATAATAATAATAATAATAATATCTTAAAAATAAATTGGGTTACAGCTTTAAAACAAATTACATTTAAAAGTGCATTTTTTCTTTATACGACGGTGTAAAAAATTAAAATGTACGATGTTCAGAAATGTAAAATTTGCAGTACCGAAAATTGCGACACCGAAATTGCATAGAAAAGTGTTGCACATTTAAATTTCTACTTTTTTTTCCAATTTTAAGAGAAAATGGAGTGATTCTGTTGCCACAATTACAAAATTTGTACTAAAAATTAAAAAAATAATAATATCTTAAAAATAAATTGGGATACAGCTTTGAAACAAACTACATTTAAAAGTGCATTTTTTCTTTATAAGACAATGTAAAAAATTAAAATGTACGATGTTCAGAAATGTAAAATTTGCAGTACCGAAAATTGCGACACGGATATTGCATGGAAAAGTATTGCACATTTAAATTTCCACTTTTTTTTTCCAATTTTAAGAGAAAATGTTGTGATTCTGTTGCTACAATTAAAAAAAATAGTATTAAAAACTACAAAAAAGTATTTTTTCAAAAACAAATAAAGATACAGCTTTCAAACAAACTGCATTTAAAAGTTCATTTTTTTTCTCTATACTACGGTATAAAAATTTAAAATGTGCAATGTTTAGAAGTATAAAATTTGCAGTAGCAAAAATTGCAAAACCGAAATTGCAGGGAAAAGTATTGCCATTTGCAAAATGACGTATGCGTTACACACAGATACGTTTGGCCTTTATAATATAGATACGTAGTACTTATACTTGCCCTCTTGTCCGTCCATCTATCTTGTCAATTCCTCCATCCACATATATCACCATCAAGGACTACCCAATCGAATGATCTGAAATTTAATAGATACAATAGTTCTATATATATATATTTTTTTTTTGAAAATTAAAGGATATTAATAAAAGTTTCCTTCATTCTATTAAATTCTATCATACATAATTAATTCAGTCATATCTCATGATAGGTAATGATTCTGGGTTACTATGGTGATTTCGTCTTATTTAAGATAGAGTCATATTATTTCTTTATTACTAAATGTAATAGATAGAATTGTAATAAATTTTGTATTCATGCACGTTTGCATACGAAATGCTCCAAGATTTGAATATTTATAAAATTAATTATAATACATACATACCTCATTTGCCACGTTTCACGTACAATTTCCGATTTCTTTTTTAGTTTACATATAGTTGCATGTACTTAATATAATTTACTTCTTTTCTATTTCTTTGTTTTTAACACTTTCTGCAACAGGCAAATTTTGAACGTAAAATTTAAAATTATTCACTGACACCAAACGACTTTTTTAGAAGTTGATTGCTTCTTAATTTATAAGTTTTCATTGTGAAAGAAAAATTTTATTAAAATATTCTTGGTGCCGTCTGAAAGTTTAAAATTAAAATTAGACGTGCTTGGAGTCGGAAAACAGTGCCCATAATGGTTAAATAATCGTTACAGATTAAATTAGTACAGCTAAAGAAGAAAAAAAATTTGCATTTTAACTAGTAAATTGTCCCCCTAAAAATTATTGATGAAATAGTTGAATGTACCGTACACATGTTGAAAAGAATTCTTGCCATTTTTGTGTAAGCGCTTCAGCCTAATATTCAGAGGACAATGGCTAAAGTATCGTATGACGATCGCATGTTTTCAGATGATTCCAATGTACCTATATTACTTGTGGTATAACCAATTTTGCTCCAGTTTTAGGGTTTCGTTCATCTGACGGAATCCTATTCGTTATTAGTTATTAATTTACAGGGCCACACAAAAGTGTTCCATTCCATATTGACAAAGGGCGAAACACTGTTTAGAGCGCGTTTTAATACTATTAAATTATTTCACATTCATTAAATTGATATACGCTTCTGAGATTTACTACAGGTTACTTCCTGTATAATAGAAAGCAGATAATATTTACAAGGACCCTCAAAAGATTTCGGGCGCTATACTGTATCCGATGTACTGTTTACTATTACACCAAGATCTGATTATTTTTATTTAATTTTGTCACAGTACGAACACCTATTTGATACGTTTGACGTGTAATTTACAACTTGTTTTCAGATACAAAAGTTTGCTGCTAATTTTAGTGAAAAATATAAAAGATATATATTAAATGTAAAAAAAATATTAAAAGTTTCATTAAATATATATATTTTTCTTCTATATTTTGTAACTTGGAGAGCCTGGGTCAGAACTCATTGTAACCAAAAAAATGATCGCTTTGTGTGTGTGTTGGCTAATAAAGAAGTCTTAAAATTTATATGATGATTGTCAAAGGCAGATCTTGATACAATGTGATTCAGATTTCTTTTATTTTTAAAAATAATCAGATTCGATATTAATTATAAGCCCATCACAAAAGCAATATTTTTTTTCTGCAAATGAGTAAAAGGTGCGCTAACGCATGATCAGTCCTTTTACTTGCTCATCATACGTAGTATAAGGTAAATCTTGCAATCGTTTTGAAAATCGAAAAAAAATTTGACGGATTTACACGTTTTCGACACTGAAGATTTCGAAAAACATATTTTTAGAAAGAAAAAAATTGCCGTCCGTCCGGCTGTCTGTTTGCCTGTCAGTCTGTCTGTCTGTAAACGCTCTATCTCCCGAACGAATTGAGATAGAGACTTGAAATTTTGTATGTGCTTAGTATGTAAGAATGGGACAAAGCTTATTTAATATCAGTAACCTCGATTATCCGGAACTACTTTTTTCGGACTCTCGAAAAATTCGTTCTGATGAAAGGTATATAAAAATTTTCGATTTTTTTTATTTTAAGGAGTGTTCGTAAAAGGCAATAAAATGACACAAATTTTGCATAAAGAACGAAGTTGATCGAATTATTGGTTGCCGAGATATCTGTAATCCTGTTTTTCACATTCTTCGATTTTTCATGACCCTGTATTTCATTCAATTTTCAATTCAAAGATATATTTTAATTGGAAATGAGACGCTTCATCCGACGCAATAAACTGTTAGTTAATAAGATTATTATTTTTGGAGTTATAAGGATGTTTCTTTTTCGCAATTCAGTACTACTTGAGTAGTTAGGCGTGTTGTATAATTTATCGAAAGAGATTCATCAGCAACTCACTAATACAGCATTACTATGCACAATAAAAATATAAATACACGTTTAAATTTTGTTTTGGAATTGCAATCCATTTTATAAATAGTTTTCAAATGTATTATTTTCATATATTATATATGCATATATATGATGGGTAAGTATTACGGTGGCCCCCAACGACTAGTTCTTTCCATAGCATACAAAAGGACAATCAGATTTCTTTCTTTCTTTTTGTTTGCTTTATTTACTGCTGTCGAAACATTCAGTGGCGTAGCGATATTTAAATAAAAATAAAAGTTGAGAAATTTTCGATAAAAATTTAAAAAGACGGAGTTTTTGTATGATGTTATCATGTTTAAATGTACATATTTTGTTTGAAAATTTAGAGAGCACTATGATTAAATTTTAAAGAGCATTTGGATTTATTTGTAACCGATTAAAATTTCAGTGATTTCGGAGGATAACCTCTTTAGACCTTACGTTTTATTTGCGTACGTTTTTTAATTTCAGTTACGGATTTGTATTAACAAACTGATAACCAAGAAAGATTGAACTGCGAAGAAAAATTAAATTGTATTGTTTGTACATAAAATTTGGGGATATATGGGGATTCAAAAGATACATTTTTTGACAATTTCTTAGGATTTGTTCTATTTTATTTTATGTTTTTGCATTGCGGAAACATTAAAAAACATAAAGTAATTACGTATTTAATAATTTTTTATTACTTTTGGATTTTACAATTTATATCATATAACACACAGTAAAATTATTTACGTTTTTATTTTGTACATTACGTACTTTTGTGCTGCAGGCCTGTTTTTATAACACGTAGCTCGCGAAAAAAGCGAAAAAAATAAACTAATTGCTATTTTGTTTAGTTCTGCCTAACTTTTAAGCTCCATTCACACTAATTTCTCTTTCTAAGGTTTCGTTCATCTGACGAAATCCTATTCGTCTCTGTCTGTATGTCTGTCACAGAGTCCGTACACAAAATCTATACGAGTCAGAGCGTTCACATTTTGAGTACTTAGCGCTGAATACCTCTTTTCACTCAACAAACCATAAAAGTTTAAAAATGTCTGTTATTTTAATTAAAATATTTATTTTAATATCATCAATTCATTTTTTGTTGTTGTTTTCTCTTCTAATTGTTGCCAAAATTTAAATAGGTATAAAAATTATTATGTATCTAACATAAATTAATGGATTAAATAAATCACGTGGAAAACGTGTATTAGTTTTTATTTTGGTAATTAATTCTAGAACTGTATTTTTGGCCACGACCAACCACGTGATACGGAAAGAAAAAGAGATACATTTTTTACTAGGATTTGATTATCGCAGTACATTTTTTTTTAACACTAAAACCGCCAAAAGGGGTCAAAATGACCCCTGCCAGAGTTATAACAGTCGTTTCGCCCCAGAATTTTCTTTATAAGATATCTTAAATATAGGCAAAAGAAAAATAGACTAATTAAATAAGTTAAATAGTTTAAAATTAAAATTCTGGTGAGGAACACTTTTTACAAAACTTCAGTAAAATACCCGGCGGTTCTAGTGTTAAAGTTATTGATTTTACAAATTGGGTACTTCCGCATGTGGATGATATTTCATGCGCTGATTCATAAAATCTAAATAAAAGGGAAAAAAGCGAGGCCACAATTTTTCAATTTATGAAAAAATAAATTTTAAAACTTATAGTACAGATACTTTTTCGCACAGACAATTAACGGGAATTTATTAAAATTAGGAATACTAAATGGTCGTTTTTTTTTTAATTTGACATAGTTTATAACACATAATACAAATTTTATAAATTTAAGATAAATTGAATTTTTTGGGGGGGACGGGCAATGTTATCTTTTTTATTTAGATAAACATGTTTCTTGCAATTTGAATGCATTTTTTTTTCTTTTACTGAGCACTAATGTAAATATTATTTCTTAACATTAAATATTTGAAAAAATGAAAAATTCAGGAAGAGGAGAGGATCGTCCGAGGAAGGGCTATTTTCTAAATTTTGTTAAATTTGGGAAAACTAAAGAATCAATCGCTTTAAACTTTGACGTATAGTTTATAACACATAATAAGAATAAGTTTAAATTTTTTGAAAGAGATATTAAACGAAATCCTCTGTGCGATCTGTAATCACACTTACACACTTTTTAACATTATTTATACAAGTGAAAAAATATTGTAAATATATATCCTATACAATACATTAGGTCTGAAGAAAATAAAAACTATTTTCTTTGCTATGTTAAAAAAAAAAAAAAAAAAAAAAAAAAAAAAAAAAAAAAAAAAAATCCGCCACTGAAAAAAAAGCAAAAATAAAAATAACTGGTATGCAGCTAGATATCAATATTTTTTTCATGAAATTTTTATACGGGATTCAAAACTTTTATAATTATAATCGATAAAAATTTGAAAGAGTTTGAACACAAAAAACTATTTTTAGGCTTTCGTTCACCTGATAAAACCCTATTCGCCTCTGTCCTCTGTCTGTCTGTCACAGAGTCCGTACACAAAAACTATAGAAGTCAGAGAATTCAAATTTTGTGAACTTACAGCTGAATATCTCTTGTCACGCAGCAAATCATAAAATTTCGAAAAAGACTATTATTTTAATATAAATGTTATTTTCAATATCATCAATTTATGGTTTTTTTTTTAATTGTTGCTCGCAAGTTTAAAAAGATATAAAAATTATGTACGTAACAAAATTAATGGATTAAATAATTAAATCATGTGAAAAACGTGCTTATTTGTTTTCATTTCATTCTATTAGATCATATTTATCATCTATTTTGACACGCGAAATGAAATATTTATTTATTTATTAAACTCCTGTTCATTTAAATTACTAGCCGCCAGAGATGATTAGTTTGGCGGCCCTTAAATTTATGCTGAGCTTTGCAATACTTTTCTTTTATTTATTGCTATTTTTGTAAGAAATGATTAATTTTCTATTCACAAATTTCGTTTGTTAATTTAATGATAAAATGTGTTGAAGGAGATATTAAATACTCTGTGCGATCTGCGACCACACTTACCCACTTGTTTTAAACTATACACCTGCGTGAAAAATCAAGAAAATATCATTTTATGAGCACTTTTACACGAAAAATAAATATTTTTGCTAATTTTTCATTAAAAAATATAAATACAAACAAAATTAGATTAACCGTTTCACCGACAGCAGGTACAGTGCAGGTATCTCCGACTTATTGCCATTTCGAAGCAACACAGAATTTTTCTTACTATTTTTTAAAGGAGATTTCTATATAAGGGGATGGGGAAGGTGGTAAAATATTTTAATTTTTTCATAGCTTAGTCCAGCGGTTCCCAAACTTTTTTGGTACGGGACCCACCTTTCAGTGACAAAAATTATTTGCGACCCAGCTTTTGGTGAAAAAAAAAATTCCAGACCCACCTTTCAGTAAAAATTCCCGACTCACCCAAGATAAATTGTATATCAATTTTTGTACGATCTCTATAGGCTTGGCTATCCTATCCTCTCCTACCAAAATCGCAAATTTTCGTACGGAAAGATACATTATCAAAAAAAAAAAAAAAAAAAGAATCAGTAATCTCAACATGATAAATGAATAGTAATTAAAGCAATGCACAAACAATAAAGATAGTTGAAAATATGTTCAATTATTATAAAAACATAGCTTTATAATCAATGAGATATCTGGCACTGGTGTTTACCAATGTAAGAGCATATATTAATACGCAGTTTGTCCCAGTACTTGTCTTTCAAAAACAGCAAACTAAAAAAAGCATGTTCTCATAAGCACAAAGTGTTGAATTTCATCAAGGACCTCAAAACTGATTTAAATATTTCTGGATATTCTGTTATTATATTAATTTAGGAGGAAATGAAGGATTTTCCCTTGAAATATTTTCAGTTGAAATTTTCATATCTTTTCAAACAGATGACATAAAAGATATAGTCTGATGAAAAACCTCGATTATTCCCCGACCCACCAAAACAACTGCCACGGCCCACCAGTCGGTCGCGACCCATAGAATGGGAACCGCTGGCTTAGTCTATTATTATTCTTGCCTTAACTCCAGGGATTACTCATGCAGAAAGATTTTGATGTTAATAAAGTTTGCCGCAAAAAGCATAGCAATTTTTGGCCACAGGATTAGACAAACAAAAAAGGCGCGTACTTATCAAAAGTTTCTGCTAGTCAGAAATATTTTGTGTAGTTTATTAATTTTACAATATAAAATAAGAAAATTTAATTAGGATTTCAAAGTTCTAATAATAGGGATAACTATCTCCAATACAATCCTTATATACTGCTTCCTCCCCCTTGAAGTCTAGACCTGTGCGCTCACACAAAAATGGCGGATAAAATGGCGGATGTCAAAGGGGGATTTTTTTTTTTTTTAGCGTATGTACGGTCTCTTGAATATTCGTACCAATAATATTTTAAAAAAATTTCAGCTTTATTTGCATGAGAATTTACAAATCAAAGAAATCTTTTATAAAATACTGGTTAAAAAAATTAAGGAACCGTACATACGTTAAAAATAAACCCGGCAGCCGCCATTTTGTCTCAGCACGCAGGCCTAGTCTTCACGGGGGGGGGGGGGGGGTGCCTTGTTAAAACAATGGTCACGAAATCTCTATTTAACCATTTAACTGATTAATATATTTGAAAAAAATCCTCTATATGATGACTATTTCATGTCTTTTACAGAATTTTTAATCCTTTATCACCGTTTTTTGAAGACAGAATTTTTTTTTTCCAAGTTGAAAAAAAAAGTAAAATACTCAAATTAAATAATATAAAACTTACAATAAAAATTTACTGGTGAGAATAATAAGTTATGATTGTACTAAGTATGCCCGTATATGGTACTGGCAAATCATAATTGACAACAGCACGTTGCCTGTAGGACGTAGGGGCAAATCAGGTTATAGGTTAACCGTTAGCACACGCGTTGGGATAAAATTTACCAAAACCACATTGTTTCTTTGAATAAAAAGGATAAATTTTCTGAGGACGCTTCTGACCTGTCTTCTTTTTAAAGTCAAGGTTAAGAAGGGATAAGTGAATGAATGACTTTCCTTTCTTCACCAGATGGGCAGAAATATCCCACTCGCGTACAAACGTTTCATTTCGATATGTTCATTTCTTATGATATAACACACATAAATAATTTTAAAAAAATAGTCCGATAAAAGCTGCTTGCATACACAGCTGTTTATTAAATACAATTAATATTCATATTCTGAAATAATTCGCGTTTTAAGAAGTAAAAAAAAAAAAAAAAAAAAAAAAAAAATCGCTTGCATATTTTCCAGTAATGAGCGTGATTTTTACAGAATGTCTCACAAAATCTGAAAATAAATATAAAAAGCATGAATTTTTCCTTAAAAGGAAGAAGTATTGATGCATTTTACAATACAGAAAGTAGATTCTTTTAAAACACACTATTTAGCCAAAAATGTTGTGGGAGACAAAATAGCTTGTTCAAATTTTAATATTTTTACATGATTTTTTTTTCATAGGATAATTAAGGACGATCCACAACCGGCCTAGTTTTTATTTTTTCATTTTTTTTAATTACTTTAATTTTCAAAACCGGTTTAAACCGGTTCTGAAACTGAAACTATCATAATATAAAAAATATATAACCAAAATCGAAAAAGTAAAAACTAGGCCGGTTGTGGATCGTCCTAAACTATCCTATGCAAAAAAAATCATGTAAAAATATTAAAATTTGAACGAGATATTTGAAAAGAACGCCCCCATAACATTACATTAGCGTTCGGCTTGTGTGCCACCCCCCACACGTGTGCTAACTATACAGTGTATGTGCATCTGTTGAAAGATTAATAATTGCAAATTTTTACATTTATTTTTTAATATTTCTGTAACTTATAACTCATATAGATATATTTTTTAACAGGTCTAAACACACATACGACAACACAAATAACCTGACACCAAGTCCTCCAATACACGAGCCTGGTGATGATGAGGATGACGAATACTATTTGATACGCAGCTTCAGTTTAAACTCTAAAGGTGCCATTGTGAAGAAAGGCGACTTTATCCGTCAAAAGTCAAGAAGTAGCAACAGTGTAGCGTCTACTGCTTCCAATATTACTCCCGGTGGTACCAATACGTCTTGTGCAACATCTTATTCGTCAGGAGGTCAGTCTAGGGGACCAACTTCTAAAGTGCAAATTCTAGGAGCCCCTGATGTTGGCAAGACTACGATAATCAATCAATTTATGACATCAGAGTACATGAACGCTTATGAAACACAAGGTGAGTTCTGGAGTTCAAATAAAGTCTTAAAAAAAGAATAATATATAAGTATATGTATAATGAAAATGAAATAAAACATGTTTGACATACCTGTTAATTTTTTCTCCCGTTAAAATCAAACATGAAATATTAATCACTAATAAATATACATTTTGAAATTTTCTATTCGTATAATTTATTAGGTATTTATTTTTACTTTCACATTATAAGTAATTAGCTGTCGTATTTAAAAAAAATAGAATTTATAGCGTTAAAACTAAGTTTGTTTTACATATATTAATAAGATATGCATTTATGATGGAATTCACCAACTTAGAAAACCTCTGTCGAACACTCAAATGAAATTCACGATAACATTTGATTGGATATTATCAATAAGACGTCCAATCAGGATTATAGGAGAACATCGTTTGAGCGTTTGGCCGAGATTTTCGGTATAAGTTGAGGTTGAAGTATTTGTAAAATACGAGTGTTAAATTTGGTAGATAACTTTGGAGGCACCCTAGATATACGAAGTATTTTATATAAGTGTTAGGTACGATTAAAATCTTGAACATTTATGGATTGAAATTTAGTAAATCATTTCAATATATTAAAAAAGCCTTTTATTTTTATTTATTTATTTATTTATTTATTTATTTATTTATTTATTTATATTTAGAGCGAAACCTGAAACTTCCCCAAGAATTTGGAAATATTAAAATTGACATTAAAAAAAAAACTATATATATATACAATATATATATATATATATAATATATATATATATGTCTTTACAAAATATTTCAAGTCTCTATCTGTAAAGTAAAAAAGCCTTAGAGAATAGCAAACATTAACATCAACAAAAATAAAAGGGTGAGAAAAGTATACATTTAAAGACATAAAACAAAAACTAAAAATGCTTGCAAAGCTGTAATTTTCCACACTTATAAGGTGTACTAAAAGATAATTTTAACTCAATAAAATAGAATATATGTTTTCTTATCATACAGCACGATAGTGCTGTATAGTAAAGGTCTCTAATGTTAAAGCCCAAAGTTTGCCTCTTAATAACTTTGGACCTAATCATCGGATCACGACGAAATTGAAAATACGAAGTGTCCTACTCTAGATCTCGAAGTTTACAAAATTTCATCTAGATCGACCGATTAGTTTCGGAGATCCAGAACCCCTGTTTTGTCACTTTTTGCTCGTGAAACAAGAAAAAAAAGACAAACAATTTAATTATAACCCTAACCAAGAAACATTCAGCGACGTGTAATAGCTTGATCGAAAGCTTTTAATTTAGGGATGTGCCTTTCGAAGGTCCTGTAAATAAATATCAAAAATTAAGGAAATGGCACCCATTTAAAATGTACATAACGCTCTACCTTCCATAATGTAACATTAAAGAAATCTCTCCTTTTTAATTGCTAAGTCAATCATTTTTTCGAGTTGCCACCAACAATAAACAACACAATAACAAAAAAAAATTAAATGATAACACGTGTTACTTTTTTAATAGATCAATAAAAATTCTGATTCGCCTGATAGATTTTTGAATTTATGAAATTGACATCATTCGAAACAGAAAATACATATTTTTCATAAGCATATATATAAACTGTAACAAAATACGTGTTAAAACAACATTGTACCTTTATTTGAATGTTTTCGAGGTCAAAACAGTTACTACAATACAGATATTTCAATTAAAAAGAGATAATTTAAGAAAAAAAGCTTCTATATTTATTAAAAAAAAAAAAAAAAGATTTGAAAATGAAACTATGAAAATGTGTGTTTTCAAAATGTTTCAGCGCAATATCAATAACTTTGTCATTTTAGAATACTGTGTAGCCTTAAACACATAAAATTGTGACCCCATGTTCTATAGTAATATTTTATACATAATAATATCGGTTACATATCAGTGTAAACCATGCTATCAATATAAATTTCCTTCACCCCCTCTTGCTTATTTATAATTTCTACCGTTTTCTAATATTTTTTTTAATCGGAATGTTTACAGGGTCATTGAACTTAGATCCTATTTTTTCCGAAATAATCTTTGTTTTCTTCAAATACAGAATTTGTATTTTTTTTTATTTTATGAGATTAATAAAAAAAATTTAAAAAATATAAAAAAAACCATTCATATTTTGATAAGTGATACTCAGATTCAAGTACTGTTATCAGCACAAATAGCCTTAATTCTTTCACTCCTTCTTACTACTTTGGATTATACAGTCAGCATGTTTGTTTTTTCTCATTCAGACAGTTTTTTTATTCAAACTTATACGAAAAGGAGTAATTGGGCAGTATCTATTGATTATTTAAAACAATAGTTTTTGTTTTAATATATATATACAAATTTGCAGCTAAAAAATCTTGATTGAACAAGCCTGCAATGATTGGGTTTTGTAATTTTAGATAATTGGTATTTATGTTTTGTTGCAAATCGCAATCTCCATGGATATTTTTAAGGAAAAAAGAAAGAAACAAACAAACAACAACAACAACAAAAAAAAAACATAAAAAATCTGATGTTATAAAACAGATGTGATGGTTGTGTTTTTAATTTCTGATAATTGATTTTTTAGCACTAAATTGGAAACTGACCTCCATTTTTAACCATAATCTCTCGATTTGTCGCAGATTGTACATTTAAAATAATAATAATAATAATAAATCAAAAGTTTGATGTTATAAAATAAATGTAATGGTTCTGTTTTTTAAGTTTTGATAAAGGATTTTCATGTATTTTTTTAGCGTTGAATCCGAAACTGACCTTCATTTTTAACAGTAATCTTACGATGTGATTAATAGACAGAGCAA
Source organism: Maratus speculifer (assembly GCA_964019185.1). NCBI lineage: Eukaryota > Metazoa > Arthropoda > Arachnida > Araneae > Salticidae > Maratus > Maratus speculifer. The sequence continues at coordinate 130,564,700 of OZ025303.1, forward strand.
ATAAACTTTTATCACTTTTTCTTCAATAGTACTTAAGAGTATCGTCAGTACATAAAGGGTTGAATGTACTATTACAATACATTTCAGTTTTCTGATAATTATTACCATTATACCAAACTGAGTTAGGATGAAACACCCTGTATTTTTCATTGAACACGTGGTTTGCGATTTTATGTTCTATAGTAATGTCTCATATATAATATCTCTTAAATATCAAAATAAACCCTGCTATCAGTATAAATTTCTTTCACTCCCTCTTGCTTATTTATAATTTCTACCGTTTTCTTATTCTTTTTTAATCACAGTATTCATACGGTCATTGAACTTCGATACTACTTTTTTCGAAATAATCTTCATTTTATTTAAATACTGAATTTGTAAAAATTTTTATTTTATACCATTAAAAAAAATCAAGCATTCATATTTCGATAAGTGGTACTCCGATTCAAGTACTATTATCAGCAAAAATAGCCTTACTTCCTTCACTCCCTCTTGACACTTCGGTTATATAGTCAGCACGTGTGTTTTTTCTTATTCAGACAAGTTTTTTTTTTTTTTTTTTTTTTTTTTTAATTAAGATTTATACGAAAAGGGGTAATTGTTCAGTATTTATTTGAAGTAACAGTTTTTTTATGTATATACAAATTTGCAGCTAAAGAAATTTGATTGCACTTGCCTGCAATGTTTGTGTTTTGTAACTTTAGACAAGTGATTTTTATGTAGAAGTCACAAATCAAAACTTCAAATATTAAAAAAAAAAGAAAAAGAAATAAAAAAGAAAAAAATAAATAAAAAAAGCATAAAAATCTGATATCATAAAATAGATGTGATGGTTGTGTTTTATTTTTAATATTTGATAATAGATTTTTTAGCGCTAACCGAAATTGACTTTCAATTTTAACCATAATTTCTCGAGCGGTGGCAGATTGTAAATAATAAAAAAAAAGTTATGTTATAAAATAGAAGTAATGGTTCTTTTTTTTTTTTTTTTTTTTAACTTTTGAAAATTGATTTTCATCTGAAAAATTAATCTTTGAATCAGTAACTGACCTTCATTTCTAACTGTAATCTTACGATATGATTTATAGACAGAGAAAATGAATTTTATATTACATTTTCATCAATAGTATTTAAAAATATCGTCAGTGCATAAAAGGTTACATGTATTATTATAATATATGTTAATTTTCTGATCATTATTACCATGAACCCAAATTTCGCTTAAAAAGAAACACCCTGTATTTTTAATTAAATACTTAAAATGCGAGCTCATGCTCTATGGTTATATTTCATATATAATGTCTGTTAAATATCAGTATAAACCCTGTTATCCGTATAAATTTCTTTCACCCCTTCTTGCTTATATATAATTTTTACCGTTTTCTGATTCTTTTTTTATCACAGTATTCATACGGTCATTGAACTTACATACTACTTTTTCCAAAATAATTTTCGTTTCATTCAAATGCAGAATTTTGAAAAAAAAATTATTTTACGCCATTAAAAAAAAGGAATCATATTTCGATACGTGGTACTTAAATTCAAGCGCTATTATCAGCACAAATAGCCTTATTTCCTTCACTCCCTCTTACCACTTTGGATTATGTTGTCAGCACGTGTGTTTTTTCTCATTCAGACAAGTTTTTTTTTTTTTTTTTTTATTAAGACGTACACAGAAAGGGGTAATTTTTCAGTATTTATTGATTATTTGAAGTAATAGTTTTTTTTTATCTATACAAATTTGCAGTTAAAGAAATTCGATTGCAATAGTCTGCAGTGGTTACGTTTTGTAAGTTTAGATAATTGATTTTTATGTATTTTTTAGCGCTGAATGAGAAATTGGTCTTCATTTTTAACTGTAGTCTTACGATTTGTCGCAAATCGCAAACTTCAAAGATAAAAAAGTAAAAAAAGAAAAAATCTCATATAAAATAAATGTGATAGTTGTGTTTGTTAAACAAGAAATAATTGTCAAAAGATAAAAAACACAACTATCACATCTATTTTATACAAGGGTCGTACTGGTCCAGAAATTTCATGTTTAGGAAATTCTTCAATACCAGTACTTTCTTATTGGAAATCTCTAATTATGTAGGACGAAATTTTGTGCTTTTGATGTTATTGTATTTGTCTCGTCCAAATATCAGCACGAGGGATGTAGGCCATTAGGGGGAGGGGTTGTCCTCCATGGAAGTCTTTCTAAGGGAACCTAACTCGTATTTACGCAAGGAAATCCAAGGTTTAAAAAAAACACGGAAATCTCCGAATGATTTGACCGACGGCCGCAATTGGATTCAAAACCAGCACTTGCCTCTACCAGCTTCGAGAGCAGAACCTCTCAGCCACGGGTGGAGCTTTCGCACTTTTGAATGATATTTATTTTTCTATTAAGAAATGCCTGAAAATAAAATCTTAGCTGAAAAATAAAATTACCCGTACGTACAATGTTGTAGTATTTTTTTTTTTTTTTTTTTACTTTCAGATTTACGTTTTCAGAAAAATTCTGACATGGTAGATAAAAATGATCGTCATTTTCGGATTCAGGCCTACAGATTCACTGTAAAAAAACGGACGATTTTATGGAAATTGTACTGGTAATTGGGACTCCAATAAACTTTACTGTTTTTTAACGGAAAAATGTCCGTAAATACCAGAAAAAAAATCTGAAAAAGACGAAAAATGTTCTGAAATTTACGAAACTTTTCCGTTAAAAAACAGTAAATTTTACTGACGTCCCAATTACCAATAAAATTTCGGTTTCTTTTCTTTTCTTTTTTTTTCTTTTTAAGTGTAAAAATTAATTGTCAAGTGTTATAAAACATGATTTTGCATTCTAGTATTTTCATTAACCCCTTAACTGCCCCGGACGTATATATACGTCTCGCTCAAATAAATGTATATTTCTGATATTAACTATCGAAAAACCACTTTTTTGAGTAAAAAATTTTGCTTTATTAACAAAAATAAACTTTTACCATTAAATAACGGGAAGATTATTTTCCAAAATTTGGGGTGGAAAATTTGATTTTAGGAAGAAAGTTGAAGATTCTTTCTTTTAACCCTTTCCGGCACACTGTGCCCAGTTAGGGATACCTGATTTTAATTTCAAGCTTGCAAAAGGCACCAATAATATTTATTAAAATTTTGCTTTTAGAATGAAAACGTAAATTAGGGATTCTTAATTTGTAAAAAAGCCGTTTGTGATTTCCGGTGACAGTCGATAATTTCTCATTTTACTAATAGAATTCGACCGTGCCAGAAAGGGTTAAAGCTTCGGCAGTTAAGGAGTTAATGCAATACTAATTTTGTAATTTAAAACAAAACGATTGCTTTTGCAGATGAGGACCTTGAAAAATGTGTTTCTGTTTTACTGGACGGCGTAGAGTACGAACTCATTTTCATAGACGAACCTCTTCTAATGGATAAAATGGTACGTATCCTTGCATATTGCTATTTATTTGACTAAATTTCTTCTGGTATGAATTTAACACGTTGAGTGCCGGTTGTAAAATATGGTGTAAAATACCGGTGTCCAAGGTGTGAAATAATATGGTGTAAAATAACCCCAAGCCTTTAACCCTTTAACGATCATAGCATTTTCATTACTAAGATGTCGAAATAAATGAATGACACCGGAAATTAAGAACAAATATATTTCTAAATAAGAAAACGTGATTTTTCACATACAAAATAAAAGGGATATTTTTAGATAAAAATACCGGTGTTAGTGTTGCGTATAGAAATTAAAATTTTGTGGTTTCGTGGCGAAACCAGTGAACGTTAAAGGGTTAATCAGACTCTTCCTCAGAGATTCTCTGAGGAAGAGCCTGATTAAAGGCTTGAAAGTACTAAGATGTTTTTAAATAAAACTAACTATTAACATCTATATTTAATTCTTTTAATCGCCTTTTAAGTAAAACTGAACATTTTAAAGTTCATATTATATAAGTTACATCAATTTTTGAAATAAACATTTTTAATATTTTCAAAATTAACCCTAGGCATTCCATTATCTCCGCTGCGGAGACATCATCTTTCCTTCCAAAATTTGTTTTAGGCACCAGTAATAAAGGAAAATAAAATTTTCCTAATTTAATCTGAGAATTTTTTGAAATTGTCTACTGCAAGGAAAGTTCTTTTTAAAAAGTGGTGTTAATCGAATAAAATTTATGTAAGAGGCACCGGAGTCTGAAGGGCTAATATGGGAAAAAAAAATTAACACTAGAACCGCCATTAGGGGTCAAAATGACCCCTGCCAAATTGATAATAGTCGATTCGAACCAGAATTTTTTTCATAAGATATGTTAAATGGATGCAGCAAGGAAATAGAGTAATTAAATAAGTGAAATGGTTTGAAATTAAAATTCTGGTGAGAAACAATTTTTTATAAAACTAGAATAAAATACCCGGCGGTTCTAGTGTTAAACAAGACTAAAATTATATTTTCCTTATTAATTAAATGAAAAATAAAATCCAATGGATAATTTTTCGAGTTATAATGATTTTAAATTAACCCACTCAAAAATAAAATTAAAAAAGCTAACGATTTGAAATTGTTATAATCTTTGTGAGACATTTCAGGATGTGATTTTGTTTGCAAACTGCGCGGTTAATCATCATAAAAAAAGAAAAAGAAATCAAAATTTTAACTCAATAGATTTATTTTTTACGTGTTTCCTAGATTTGTTAAAGTAACATTGTATCTTGAATTGCGTGCATTTCAATTTGTGTCTAATCTTTAAAACTCGACGGGTTATTTAAACGGCTATAACTATGTGAGTTTTGTGCACAAAGATGCAATTTTTTGAAGAAATTTTGTGTTGAAGATGCAATTTTTTGTGTTTTATTCAGGCCTGGATAAGGAAAGTTTTCCTAATTGGAGTTTTTACCTTACGGGAGCCGTATAAAATTTAATTTTCATATTTTTCAAACAGACCCCTCCCCCCTCCTGTGAAGTTGCAACCTTATGTCCTCGTATTTTGCACCTTTTTTTTTTATTATTAAACTTTGCAAATGAAAATATGTGCTTAGGGGAAATATTTAAGAAGACAGCCTATTGTTTCGATAGTTATGACTCATCCTGTATATCTCTACACATATCAAAGCGTTAATCTCTATGAATCTCTATGAAAAAATGTCTTTAATAATATATTTAATAAAAATATATTTAAAATCATGTTATGTCGCTTAAATTGAAAGCTCATATTTCACTTAACAAACATTCAAATGGAAAAGTGTATAATATTGATAGTATAAGGCAGAAATAATTTTTCAAAAAGTGGTACGAATAAAATAAAAATTAATCTTTTGGTACGTATATGTCAACACGCATAATCAAAGAATTAAATATGATTTTCCATAATAAGAGGGGCTTTTAAAATATGTGACATCATGCTATTTCGCTAAAATTTCACAGAAACTCATATTTTATTTAACTTAATAGGATAACAAAAATTTAAAGAGAAAAATGTATTAAATATTTTAAATAATATTTTACACGAGAGTAATTTGTAAACACCAATGTTAAATAATAAATAATACGAAGTGAGCATGTTTTTATTTTATGGTCTAGATTTTAATATAATATAAATGCGAATTTTGCAGATAAATTCTTTTTGTCAAAATGTATCGCTTCTATTTCATAATTATGCTCTTACGCCTGAAGAACTGTATTTTTAAATCTATTGAAATTCAGATTTTATGCCTATGCAATATATAAATATTCTAAACATTAAGTAATACTTCAGAAAATGCAAACTTTTAACTAATTCTTGTCACGAATGTAAAATGAAATGAAATATTTAAATTAAAAAAGCTCTAGTCAATTGTTTTGGTATTGATTCATTCTTCAAAACGTAAATATTCTAAAATATATCAAGCAATATTATAATTATCGATTTAGTTGCATTTGACTACTGTTATTAATGGTATGACTATTAATTAACCCTTTAAGGGGCAAGCAATTGTGTTTGTGTAATGTTCTAATCGGAAATGAAGAAAAAAAATTCAAAAAAAGGTAAAAAAATTTTTTTACTCTTTATAGCCCAAAGTTACAAAAGTAAAGCTTATTAAAAAAATTTCTGATAAAACTTACGTAGGATATAATATACATCGCCCCTCGAGGGGTTAACTATTGATGTAATTTTTTCTTTTTTTTTTCCATTATCGAAACACTTAGCCGGTAAGTTAACGTGAAATTTGGGTTGGTGCTTTTGTTATTAACCCTTTCATTCCCGTGGTAGAATACGTTCTAAAAATTCCGTAGCTCAGAGAGTTTGTAGTTACACAAGAAAATTTCACTGGTAAATTTCGCTTTATTTAAATGGGGAATGTCAGTTTTTAAGTAAAACAAATATTTCTATTTTAATTTTCTGGTATGAAATTTGAATATCCGAATTAAATATAGAAAAATAAATAAGGAATAACATGATGCCATTTGGATTCACTGGGAGTGAAAGGGTTAATAACAGCTGTTTACCTATACGAGTGTTATGGGTCCAAAGGGGATGGGTATATTTCTAACGAAGCCTAACCCCTATGTACGCAATGTACACCAAACAGTAAGAAAACGTAGAGGATTGAGCGTAGGAAAACGTAATGGGGTATTTCCATGAGCACATGTCGTGTAAGCCACATTACTATTAACTGCTAAGTTGTTGGCCATTGTTTTTTTCCGAAATTATGATCTTATTCAATTAATGAAATATCTCTGATAAAATAAGCCTGTGGGATGTTATTCGGTACTTAAAATATAGAACAGAGATGTTACAGTCACATTTTATTGTAGACGACACAACACATATCACATTATATACAAATCGCAAGACGAGCGCAACTCAATCAATTGAATATTCATAAAAATTACTTAGCACAAAGAACATCTCTAAGAGAGATGTATATCGAACACACATCCCAATCTTACATCTTAACTGAAAACTAAACTACTTCACTTCATTTCATGTCTTTTTAGAAAGGAAGGCAAAATATCTCCGGATATTTTGCCGAAGGTGGCAATAGCGCCGCCTATAGATACTATAATTTAGGGAAGGCAGTCATCCTGTTACAAGCCACATTTTTCCGTACTAAAATACTGACATTCAAAATCGTTATATGTGACTTGCATGACATGTGCTAATGGAAATACCCAATGGTAGACCTATGAGTCAACCGCAAAATACAAGTTTTTAAGTGTTTTCCACCAAGATATGACTTGGGAGACCGATTGCGTTTTAATATGTGAATCGAGATTTAACTAATCCTTTAACTAATCCTAGATTTTCAACCGCCAACTCGATGAGGTTATTGTCTGTGCTGCCACCTCCCGGTAAACTATAAGCGTGATTTATTCTACCTTATTTTTACATTTATGAAGTATTTCGTGCCACTTTCTTTTAACTCAAATGAGGATTATTCATTGCATATGCCATTATTATAGTTCCTATATATTTATTAGATTTTATTATCGCTTTCAGTTTGTCAAAACAGTTTAAGATAAACCGGTATTTAAATTTATCTTGCAAATCATTGAATAACATTTTTTAGTTAAATTTCCATTTAAATTTAATATTTTTTCAAAGTCACATGCTTTTATTTACCTATAGTATTTGTATAGTTTCAATAATTCTAATGCAAGCTTTTTAAAATTAAATTATCCTTTTTAAACTAGTAGACTTTAAAATCTACTAAAATAAAACGTTTATCTCTAGGTTAAACGTAAATAAATAAATAAATATAGCATAACTATTTCAAACTAATGCATATGGCTAAAAATTTGAGATATTCTAAGAGTTCCTTTTGCGAATAAAGAGATAAATAAATGGAAGTGGAACATTTTTAAAAGAGAGCTTTTATTTTTACAATAAATAGATTTTCGTTATTAAATTATTGTTTTAAATAAATATTTTATATCGCGTTAAAAATTCAATCAATACTTATTTTTAAATCTTATTATGTAAGAACACGAACTTATATTCTTCAGAATAGGATTTAGTAAAGCTGCATTTTTTAACAAGCATAAGAGACTATATTTGATTATTTAGTGGTAAGATAATAATTTCAAAATGTCAGTATTTTCTGAATTATTAGAAAAAATAATATTTATGAGAGAATGCTATGTTGCAGTCAAAGTCATTAGATAATAAGCCTGATCAGACAAAAGATAGAAATTTCGCAAGTTGGCAACTGCGCCCTCTAACATCTGATGTTCACTTTGCAGCCTATTGTCTCTCAGTTGCGAGTGAAATAACTGAAGATGTTGTCACAAGATGACAGGCTATTTTAAATCGGAACAACAATTTTTGAATACCGTTGGGGATAAACTCCACCAACAATCTTAAACAGAAAATTTCGTCGCATTTTAGCGCCGTTTCACGAGAAATAGCTCTCACAAATATGGTAAAAAATTTCTATTTCCTTTTATTGGTGTTTGATTAAGTATTATAATCTTTTCACTGACAGTCAGAGGAGGTTGTTTCGGTTGCCACAGTATGGCGGAACTACTAGCGCTGAAGTACACTCCCTCCGGTAAAAAAAGAATGTCAGCTTTTGCCATTTTTTTTATTGAAATGCCTCATTAATACGGCATTTACATGAAAATAAATCTTCTACTTAAAGTTACTGCTGGAAGTTTTCCGCTGTACAAGTAAATACCTGCGAAAGCGGTCACAGTTGATGCTTCACCATTTTAACCCTTTCCGGCACGCTGTGCCCGGTCTGGGATACCTAATTTTAATTCCAAACTTGCAAACGGCACCAGTAATATTTTACTAAAATTTTGCTGTTACAATAAAAACTTTAATTAAGGGTTTCAGAATATTATAAAAATTCGTTTGTGAATTCCGGTGTCAGTTCTAATTTTATTACAAATTTTGCCCGTGCCTGAAAGGGTTAAGGAAATGTCAGTTTCTCTTTCTTAATAGTTCGATGTCCGCAATAGTGTGGATATACTATAGAAGTTATTTCGGAAACTCACGCTGTGCTAAAACTAGTGTTTCGGGTTATGTAATCTAGGAACCAGTTGTAAGTTTCATTTCGAGGCTTTTGTTTATTAATAACTCGTGGTAGAAGAGAAGAGTAAAGCTAATGTAATTGAACAAAATTTACTTAAGGGTGTTCTTAAATCAAAAATAGCACATTTGTGAAACAAGTTTTATTTTACTTTTGTTAGGTAATGCCTGAAACGAGGTTGGCATTTTGAACCGCATTTCCCGACGAAATCAGAAAAACCAGTCTTACAAAAGGAGAAAAACGCGTGATCACCTGATCGAAATTGCTTATAACTCGATAGGTAATTTAATTTTTATAAAATGAAAAACGAAATCGCTTTCAATGCCAAGTCTTCCTCTTTTAGGGAAATGGTCGTTGCAGTATCTGAGAGTTAAAAAGTCGGCGCATACGTATTTGAGTCCTGGTTTAATGTCTGCTCGAAAATCTGGATCGAATCTAAACAGCATTACAGTTTATATTCGGATAAATTTCTCTCCCTGGCGATCAATTCTACAGCATGGTCAGTCGCATACGGGATTTTTCCGTGTTAGTTCAAATCCCACTCGCACGTATTTTTCGGAACAAAAATTTATTTCTCTTTTAAAAATAGTAGATTATTAGCATTGAAAGAACTATAAATAATTTTAAATAACAACAAAAAAAATCTGGTCTATAGACATAAATATTTGTATTTTTTTATTTAATTTATTTGTTTAGTATTATTATTATTATTATTATTATTATTATTATTATTATTATTTACTTTTCATTACATATTTAAACATGGAAAATTTCGTAGTTAGAAAATTACTTATACGTGGACCAAAATTTCATTTAATTTATATTTTTTGTAAATTTTAATTATCAGACACATTTTTTTCAATTACGATTCGAAAATGATTGATGAAAAATTTAAGCTAAAAAAATTTAAAAAAAAATCAGATCGACTGACATTATATAAATATTTCGCTCTGTTTTGATTTTCAAGCAGACAACAAACCAGAGGTCAAAACGCATGCGCCAACTTTGTAACTCTCAGTTGCTGTAACGACCGCCTCCCACAGCTTTATACCTTTCCGTTAAAAAGTGCATTTCTAAAAAGTGTATAAAAAACATTTTACGCTTTGTTGAGCAGAGCAGTTAAGAACAGCCTTAATGCCCTTTTTTGGGTTATTTATATTTTACACACCGGCCTCAAGGTGGCGCTAGTGGGTTCTAATAAATTTAACATGCACTGAATACGTTCAAAGTACGATCTCTTTCTGAAAATAGTAAATAAATGTATAATATGACCCTGTACAATTGATAAAGATATAGGTGGTAGATAATACTAGTTATTTAAAACGAGGCAACGTTTTAACTATGGAAATCAAACATTTTTAAAACATAACTTTTATTTTTCCAATAAATCGATTTTGTAATGAAAATATTGTTTTAATAAATATTTTAACACGGATTAAAAAATCTGTCAATACTTGTTTTTCATTCTATTATAAAAGCAAACAAGCTTATATTTTTCATAATTGGATTTAGTAAAGCTGTATTTTTCCCCAAGCATAACACTATGTTTTATAATTTAGTGGAAAGCCCGAAAAAAGTCAGTATCTTGCAGATTGTTTTTTTCTTTTTAAATACAAAAAATGCTTTGCAGTAATTAATTTTTTGTTTCACCGTGTCGCATATCTACAACATACCCAAAAGTCAATAGAACTAACACAGTAAGTTTTAAAATGAGATTTTATTTATTGTTCCTATTTTCTAGTAAATCAAATAATACAAACTGATCATTAGAATTCACAATAGATGATGATATTGAGTTGATTTCTCATACCAAAGTTTCATTTATCATTTGAGAAGCAGGTTCGTATCTTCAGGTTTGTATTGCATAAATTAACTTGCTAAATTTTGTCAAATTAAAAAAAAACTAGAGAAGAACGAAAGTAGATTTTTTTAAAGGTAATTCTGTATACATTAAAGTTTTGTATTAGAATATGGACAATATTTATGAGAAGTTCGTCAATTTCTGTTTTATGTAAATGTGAAAAAAGTACCTTTTAGTCAATAATTATTTTAGCTTAACATTCTATTTTTTAATTTTTTTTTCTTTATTACATGTTTAAAAAAGATGCATTCTAACATCTGAGTCAATTTTTTTTTTTTTTTTTTTTTTTTTTTTTTTTTTAATCGGAGTTGTTAAACTATACAGAGTTAATTAATATGCAATATGGCAATTTATATTTTATAAAAATACAGGTGTTAGATAATATTGGTTGTTTTAAAAAGGCCAGTTTCTAAGTGGTAGAAATAAATTATTTCTGAAACAAAAGTTTTATTTTTTCACCAAATAGATTTTTGTTATGAACTTATTGTTTAAAATAACATTTTAAGACAAGTTGAAAATTCGATCAATACTTGTTTCTCATCTTTTTATGAAAGCAGACAAACATATATTTTTCAAAATAGGATTAGTTAAAGCTCCATTTTTTAACAAGCATGAGATTATATTTGATAATTTAGTAAAAAGCTGAGAATTTCTGAATAAATTCAGTATTTTGTGGATTGTTTCATAAGCAATAAAGAAAATTTTTCACAGTTATTAATTATTATGCAATATGGCGCGATATAGTTTATAAAAATACGTGTGTTAGATAATGTCAATTGTTTAAAAAGTGGCCAGTTTTTACGCGGTAGAAATACATCATTTTTGAAACAAAGCTTTTATTTTTTATCCAAGTAGATTTTTGTTATGGGCTTATTGTTTTAAATAAATGTTTTAAGAAAGTTGAAAATTCGATTAATACTTGTTTCTCATCTTATTATAAAAGCAGACAAACATATATTTTTTAAAATAGGATTAAGTAAATCTTCATTTTTTAACATGCACAAGACTAAATTTGATAATTTTGTAGAAAGCTGAGTAATTTCTGAATAAAATCAATAATTTGTTTAAAAAGTGGCCAGTTTTTACGTGGTAGAAATACATGATTTTTGAAACAAAGCTTTTATTTTTTTATCCAAGTAGATTTTTGTTATGGGCTTATTGTTTTAAATAAATATTTTAAGAAAGTTGAAAATTTGATCAATACTTGTTTCTCATCTTATTACAAAAGCAGACAAATATATATTCTTTAAAATAGGATTAAGTAAAGCTGCATTTTTTAACATGCGCAAGACTAAATTTGATAATTTTGTAGAAATTTGAATAATTTCTGAATAAAATCAATAATTTTTAGACTGTTTCCTAAGGGGGATCAGGGCTTGATCGATACGGAAAAACATGTAAACAGAGCTCTCGCTTCGAGGCCATATAAAAACAGGAATATTCAATGTAATTAATTTAAACTTTCTGATATTTTAAAGGTATGATTGTAGTTTTATAAAATTATAAAATGAAGTACTTCAATGTAATATAATTAGAAAATATAGCAAAATTTATGTAACACAATTTTCGAAAAAAAAAAAAAAAAAAAAAAAAAAAAAAAAAAAAAAAAAAAAAAAGGATGTGTTATATCACTATTCGCAAGATATCTTAAGGTTGAATTGACATAAGAATCTTATTTTTGCTTTAAAATGATCAGAAAACTTTACTCTATAGAATGAATTAAGGATATAACTGTCACTCAAAAAAACATTATTAAAAAAACTTTCAAATTTAAAAATTTAAACCCCCCAAAAATACATTTTTTTTCATTAAAAATACTTAAAATATTGAATTATCTAAAATATATTAATTCATTCTATAGATAATTCATTCTATAAACAATCTGACTTAAAAAAAATAGTCTATCAGTCGCGAAACTGAGAAGTGTATAAAGTTGTCTTTTTTTAAATGGTGGTAGAGAACATTTATATTAACCTTCCTACCCTGAATGGGTTTAATCGACCCAGTCCTATAATGCGTTTCATTTGATTCAAACCAGAAATTTTTTCATAAAGTAAATTAAATAAATAACACAAAATTTTAAGTTAAATAACTATGTTAAATGGACTTACATAAAAATTCTGGTGGGAAATATTTTAATCAAGTTTGAATAAAATTTCAACAGGGTAGGAAGGTTGACTTTTATCACGGTCAAGGTCTTTCTATTCTTAAAATGTCGAAATGAGTGAACGACATCGGTATTTACAAACAAGCTTATTCCAAAGTCAGTAAAAGGCTTTGTTCACGAACTAAATAACAGGAAAATTTTCATTCCAATATTCCGGTATGAATGTAGCATTTAGAAATTAAAATTAGGTGGTTCAAAAATGAGCCACCGTCCTTGAAGAGGTTAAACAATGTTTATAAGTAAAACTAGACTCTCAATCCATTTTTCCTGCCAAATGCATAAGATATCTCACTCTAATGTAATGTCAGTGAAATAAGTTATAATAGCCGGGACACTTGCCACTAGTGAAAACTAACAGAAAATCTTACCATATTTGTGGGTGAAATTTTGGAGGAATAAGCCGCTAAAATGGAGCGAGCTTTTCTATTCAAAATTTACTGGTGGAAGTTTGCTTCGGCAATAATCAGAAATTGCTGTACCGATGAAAGAAAACAGCCGCCATCTTAGTTGCTTAATTCCAATGTTGACAGATTGGGAAGAAAAAAGGTCCCTAGATTATTTGATTGTCACCATTTTTTTATAGAAATATTCGGCCTGTAAAAAAAAAAAAAAATAAAAATAAAAAAATAAAAAAATAAAAAATTAGGCGAATTATGCCTTTTAAAAAAAGTGGTGACAGTCAAATAATCTGAAAAGTTCACAATCTGGCATCACTGCTTCACTTTCTTAATTTGTAGACTGACTCTACGCTATACCTCTTCTCCTCTTTAATTAGATCTATTTTGTTAAACCTGTATTATAGATTTTGTCTCCATTTTGGCGGAACAAGTATTATTCTGTCAGGTATTCAATTCAGGGCTGCCAATTCGCAACTATTTTTTACATTCTATTTCACACCATTTTCTCAAATTATAAATCTTTTACATATAATTTGATAATGGAACATTGTAGCCAATTCAATGGATTCCCGAGTTACGGAGCAACTTACATCCAATATAGCACGATAGAGTGTTTTGAAATGCAATGGAAGGCATTTAGATGTTTAGGCGTAGCTAAGGGCCACAGAAAAAAGAAATTTAGAGGATAAATTCGAAAATAATGTTAGTATATCAAAATTCATAAAAAAGGAAAAAAATAAAATTAAAAAAAATGTCCATTAGATCTAAATACTGAGCTGAACAGTCCATAGGCAGGCGAAAAAAGTTACCCCTGGGAAAACGCTCCAATTAAAAAAAAAGACTCTTTTTAGAGACCATACATTATAATTTAACAGTTTAAAATCTTTAAATACCGGTATAACTTAAACAAAAAAGAAAAATGAAAAAAAAATACATTTAGCAAGAAAAACGCAAGAAAAAAGGATAATATGTACAAAAGAGGAGAATATAATTTGACACCATTTGCAAGAGAACTATATTACAAAAAATATTTTTTATTAAATAGAGGCTCCAATAGGATACAAAAATAGTCGCCTGTCGCATCTTTGTATTTTCTAATATTCATGTTCAAGTAATTTAGGCTCAGTGTTATTAATCTACAAATAGTAATTAATAATTGACGGAACAAATTAACATTTAATAAAACATAAAAATTGTCACATATGAAAAAACAATTAGTTATTTTCATTTCAGAGCTAAAGAGTTAAAATACGCATGCTCTGGCTAAGTGAGCCTTATGCGAATCAGCCGCAGTGTTGCCAGTGGGCTACTTTTTTAAAACTCATATTTCTTGATTGCCACTTACTTTTTGAAATGGTAAGATTCTCCTTATTTAATAACGTATAAATTAAGATGAACGTATACGAATTTTACCATATCAAAAAAAGTGGTATCACTAAAGATGTCTAATTTTAAAAAAGTATTTTAGATAATATATAGATGCTAATATATTGTGTGATCGCTAAGATTGATTGGGTGAATTATTCCTCCAATGTTCGTCTGGGATAGCTCAGTTGGAATAGCATTGGCGGCTTCAGCCAATACATTCATCGTTCGAATCCTGGCCCGAACTTTTTTCACCAACTTGGAAAAATTACATCTGCTTTAAAAAAGCATGCGCTGGCTAAGTAAGCCTTATGCGAATTAGCCGGCAGTGTTGCCAGTGGGCTACTTTTTTGAAACTCATACTTCTTGATTACCACTTACTTTTTGAAATGGTAAGATTCTCCTTATTTAATAACGTATAAATTAAGATGAATGTATCCAAATTTTACCATATCAAAAAAGTGGTATCACTAAAGATGTCTGATTTTAAAAAAGTATTATAGATAATATATAGATGATAATATATTGTGTGATCGCTAAGATTGGTTGGGTGAATTACTCCTCCAATGTTCGTCTGGGATGGCTCAGTTAGAATAGCATTGGCGGCTTCAGCCAATACATTCATCGTTCGAATCCTGGCCCGAACTTTTTTCACCAACTTGGAAAAATTACATCTGCTTTAAAAAAGCATGCGCTGGCTAAGTAAGCCTTATGCGAATTAGCCGGCAGTGTTGCCAGTGGGCTACTTTTTTGAAACTCATACTTCTTGATTGCCACTTACTTTTTGAAATGGTAAGATTCTCCTTATTTAATAACGTATAAATTAAGATGAATGTATCCAAATTTTACCATATCAAAAAAGTGGTATCACTAAAGATGTCTGATTTTAAAAAAGTATTATAGGTAATATATAGATGATAATATATTGTGTGATCGCTAAGATTGGTTGGGTGAATTACTCCTCCAATGTTCGTCTGGGATGGCTCAGTTGGAATAGCATTGGCGGCTTCAGCCAATACATTCATCGTTCGAATCCTGGCCCGAACTTTTTTCACCAACTTGGAAAAATTACATCTGCTTTAAAAAAGTAGCCCAATGGCAACACTGTTAGTCGGAACAAATAATTTTGGAAATATTCATTATAATTTTTTTTTCTAAGGTTTTGGAAGCTCCGAGCGAACATGCTGATGCATACATCGTTGTTTATGCTGTAACGGATCGTTCGAGTTTTGAAAAAGCTGTCGACATCTTATTCACTTTGAAAGAAAGAGGCGCTACCATCAGCAAAGCTGTAATTCTGGTCGGTAATAAGTCAGATCTTGCCAGGACACGAGAGGTTGCCGTGACAGGTAAACATATAAGTGTATTAATTGTTTCTTTATTTTTTTTTTCTCCTTTCAGCCCTACTTCCAACAAAATCTCAAAATACATTACAGACGTCAGCCATTATGTTAATACGCGGAACTTTTAATAAAGAGGAATTGACATATCTTGAAAATAGATAAGCTTCTATCGTAACCTCTTTCACCGGTTCTGATTACCGTTTGGTAAAACTTCCACCGGTAAATTTAAATAGAAATTTTCTCCTTCTTTGAACGCATTATTAATCAAAAATTTCATCCATAAATAACTCTAAAAGTAATTTTTCATTTTTACTGGGAGGAGTTCACTTCAGAGATAGCCATTATTCTGCGTTTCTGCTATATTATGACAACATAGGCTATTTCGCGTTAATGTAAGTGAAAAATATATAATATCTGGGCAAACAAACCAATGTCATATAAATGCATAGTTACAGCTTAAAAATAGAATTTGAAGTATGATTTATAACGCAGTGTTTTGTTTTTGAACTGGAACATGTTGTATATGTAATGTAGAGTGACATGTGACAATGGGGGGGGGGGATGTGGTATGATGAAGTGTGACACTGTATAAAAAAGGTAGAGGGGTAAAAAGTACTGAAAAAAAATTTACATCATTTATGGACAGTTCCTAATATCTGTATTCAAAAATATTTGTTTCATAATAAATATTAATATTTGAATGTTTTTTTAACTATTTGGAAAATAGTTGTTGTCCCTGGTAGGTAACTGGGAAGTCTGAAGTATATCTGAATCATTTTTATTGATTGAATTTCGCAATTTATTTTATTTTATTCGTTTTTCGATTGGTCCATGTTTAATGTAAGTAATAATTTCAATACGAATTGTGTAAAGATTTTAATCAAATTTCATTTAAAAGTGCATTTTGTTCTCTACGTAATGGTGTAAAATTTTAAAATATGCTATGTTTAGAAGTTTAAAATTTTGCAGTTCCAAAAACTGCAAAACTGAAATTTTACTAAAAAATTTTTAATGATGGGTCTAGGAATATTAATATTTAATCCATGTCTTACGTAATATGAGGCGTTAAGAAGTCAGTCTGCTTAACTCCATCCGATAGAAATGCATAGCACAATTCAAAACACATTTTAAACAGTTAAAATTGTATATGTATAAACTACTGTTTTTAGGAATATTAATGTTTAATGCGTGGTGCACATAACATATGAATCGTTATGATCATCCTAAAAATAATGTATTATTATGAGTTTAAATATAGAATTTATCTCTATAATATCTCTATATATTTATCTCTATATGAGTTTAAATATAGAATTTATATCTTTAAAATTTGAGTCTTTGAAAATATCATTTTTCCAATAGTCGTTGTAATTTGTTAAATTACAATTTTGTTACTTTATTTTTTTTTCAGAAGGCAAATCTATAGCATATTCGTATGAATGCAAATTTATTGAAACATCTGCCGCTATCAACCACAACGTGGACGAACTTCTCGTCGGTGTAGTAAGTCAGATAAAGTTGAAAACAAAGCAGAAGGAGGAAGGGCTACGCCAGAACAAAAACACCGCCTCACCCAAATCAAAGGGCTTCTCCTCACCAAGAAGACTTCACGGAGGCAGCATGAAAGGCTCGCTTCGATCAAGTATTAAGACTAAAGGCCTAATAAATAAGTTACTAGGTAAAAGTGGCAGGTCGAAATCTTGTGACAACCTGCAAGTTTTGTGAAGTTTTGGGGAATAAAAACACTTTTATGATATTTTATAAAAGGAATTTATTACAACACTAGAACGGCCATATACTGGTCAATTTTCTCGAAACCATATTTCAAAAATTCTGTGAAATTTTGAGAAACTAACAATTTAACTGATTCTTTCTTTTACGTACAATAAAATGAAAATATGGGTTGACACCACTTTTATTAAGCTAAAATATTTGTAAAATTTAGTCTAATCTTTTTTTGCAGCTAATAGGTATAAAATTGTATTATTAAATTTAGTAGTATCAAAAAACTTTAAATGATGGATCAATCATACTCTTCTTGCCTGTATGCCGTACGGGCAAATCAGTTGAGTGGTTAAAGAATTTATAAGATATTTTATAAATGCAATATTTCTTAGAGTTAAATCAATTTTTTATGCCATATTTCGAAACAGAAATTTCTTGGTAAAAGATTTGAAATACAGCAGTCGTGCCAAATTTTGGAAAACTTTGGTTAGGCTTAACTTTTTTTATTAAACTAACACATACAATTTTTTTCCCCTAAGTTGGGTGTGAGGAGACAGGGGAGTATGAGAATGCTCATGTCTAAATAAGATAATTCAAAGTAAAACTTTGTATTTTATGAAACAATTATGAAATTAGTGTAATTTAATTATAATTTAATAAATAGTTTAATAAATAACTTTATAAAATTATTCTCTCATAAATTCATTCTTATACACAGTTTAATATTTGTCATAAATAGCATGAAAATTGCTAATTATTGGAAAAGTAAAAATTTAAATTTCCAGAAAAACGTACATATTAATCAGTCAAGGTACCCGCCAACTTTTAAAACGTCAATTTCGATTAAAATTCGCTTTTTTTTTTTAAAGTTGATTTTCTTATAGAATGAACATTTATGTTTCTAAATCTGTTTTTATTTTTCCTGTACGTCTATTAGAATAGAAATTAGAGTTAAAAAAATGTTGACGTCGTTTTAATTTAAACCGAACTTGAAAACTTTAAATGCGTTTTCTAAAATATCAGATTTTCACCGGAAAATGTTAACGACTATTGCTTTAATTCAAACTTTTATTATGTTGTAGCTATGAAACGTTTTGCGTACTTTTCCAATAATGCCTAGGGTCTAATGAACTAAAGAAATATCTCTAAGTGACATATTTCTTGATATATAGCTTTTTTTTTTTTGAAGAATAACATGTAAAATTACTGAAATTTTCTGTGTAATTGCAGATAATCAGCTGTATCCTTTTTAGATTTCCGTATATTGACTAATTTTTAGTTCCTAGTTAGTTTTTAGTTAGACTAATGGTAGTTAGTTTTTAGTTTATACTTAACAGTGTCTAATACGCATATGATGAAAAAAAAATTGTGTTATATGCATTTTTTTTTTTTTTTTTTTTTTTTTTTTTTTTTTTTTTTTTTTTAAGAGTCGAGGACGTTTTTATAAAAAAATGCTAAAAAAACGCCAACATTTTAAAAAGTTGCACAGATATTGTATATTTTTTAAATAACTTTCTTAGTTCTGAGTTAGATTCGACTCAAAAATACCAAAAACATGTCAACAGTAAAGTTTAAAAAAAAGTCTTTGAAAAAAGTCAGATTTTTAAACGTTTTATCAATTTAATGCATTAAAATAAAACAAATGGCAAATGTTAAAATATCGAGGAATTTTCTATTTGAGAGAAATTTAACTATACACCCGCTGAAGTTGGCTATCAGTTCTCGTGTAGGTCCAATTGATGCCTTCACTGTTTCTCAAACAAAGTTATTTTGTGAACGTCTATAAAACCAAATTGCATTTCATCAATTAAATAAATAAATAAATAGATATAAATAAATATTGGGTATTAATAATATAAATTGAATGGGCAGAGATATAGGACTATTGCGTGATCTTGCATTCCACTCGTCGATATAAGTTTGCGCCATTGAAACAAAGCGAACTCCAGTTAGTGTGGACTGCCAAACATTTGAATGGTGCAAAACAACCCTATTCGTTGAATGAAATCAATCCTGTAAATTCAAATTATGTAGGTTGTTAATTTAAACAATTTTACCTTTAATTTAGTAAATTTAGTTTAAAAGGAAGTTAGAAGCATTTAGTTAATAGAAAAGACTAAAATATACGAGTATAAAACATGCAAAGAATTTTTTTTATTTAGATAACTGAACTTCCTTGAACAAATGTAAACTTAAGTTTTAAGTTAAGTTAAGTGATGTGACAAAACTTAAGTTTTTGTCGCATCATTTTATAATTTTGTGACACATTTGAATATTTGATATATTGCATTCTGATTCGTGATATTGGGGAAGAGAGATTAGTAATTTTTGTGCCTCTTGAATTTTTAGTGATATTAAGTTTTAGTTTCCTTCATTAATGTTATTGATAATTTCATGAACACAAAATAACCAAAGTTTCATAGTTGGCATTTTGAAAAAAAAAAGTGTACAAAAGCAGTTTCGATTCCGCTCTGTCTGTTTGTGAAATAAAGAATACTGCCAGTTAAACTGATGGCATTGAGCTCACAGGCTACAAATACTAATTGTAAATTAAAGGCTTATATTTTCAAGGGTTAATTCCGTTCGAAAAAAATTAAGAAGGGGAAACAGCTCTCCCCTTTCCTCTTTTTTTATACTTAATCATTGAACCTCCTATACTATCAAAGAGATGCTTTATCATATAAAAAATCTATATCCAAAATTCAGACCAAATGAGATAATTCTTAATAAAAACCCATTTAGCATTTATACAATTTAAAAGGAGTTATTCCCCTCTTTTATACTTAACCATTAAACTTCCAAAACTATTCGGAGATTTGAACGAAATCTGAAAATTCTGCTTGAAAAACCCATTTATATAAATTAAGGGGGGGGGGCATTAGAACCCCTGTTCCCCCTATTTATACTTATTCAATGAACACCTAATAACAGTCACAGAATCGCCTCATCAGAATGATACTAATCTAAATTTTGAACGAAAACTTAATTCTGCATGAAAATCCCATTTATATCAACTAAGGGGAGGGGCATGAGCCCCCCGTTCCCCCTCGTATACATATCGAATGAACTCCAAAAACTAATCAGGGAAGCGCCTTGTCAGGATATACCTACCTACAAAATTTCAAGTGGATCGGGTACTTTTATCATGAGTTATCGTGTTACGCACGAACGTACGAACGTACATACAGAACGGACGGGCACATAAGCTCTCAGGCTATGATAGCCTGTGAGCTAAAAACTGTCCGCGTTACACGCTGAATAGCTTACTTTAAGGGTGTATTCGAAAAAATATTTTTGCGACCTTAACAGCTCGAGGCATATTCAGACTTATTTTTAAAAGCAAAAAGATGAAACTTGCTGAGACGATTTTTGAAAAGAAGCATAAGAAGACATGTGATTGCATTTTTTGCTCAATTAATTTGTATTAATTCGATTTATAAACAATTATTTTCTCAATATAACCATTTTTTCGTTCCCATATTTCCCACTACGGAAAATTCAGTTCAAAGGGTCAACTTTGATGACATTTTTTGCAATATTTTCTGCATTTGTCAAAAAATCGAAAAGCACGCCACATTATGTATAGTTTTTAAATATGAGAATTTGCCAGTTTGATACGTTTGAGAGCAAAAATGAATTTAAAAATGAATTAGAAAATAAGCAGTTTGGATTGGAATACACCCTTGAGCAAAGTCTTTAACATTAATGCCAAACAGGAAGAGTCGGAGAAATCGGGATTGTTCCCATTAAAAAGAAATAAATCTCAAGTGGCAACGTATTAACGAAAATCCATTGTATTATATCTAGCTTCTTGCCTTAAAGCTATATCATATTCAACCAGTAAGTATATGTTTTCTTGGCATTTTTTATAATAGAACTAATACATTCTATAAATTGTTTTTAAACGGCAAACTATTTAAAAATAATACTACAAATACCATAATAATAATATATATGTTTCATTTGGTTTCATTTTCAACCTTCGAATTCAAATAACATCTTATATAATGAATTTAACAATTAATTTTATTTGTTTACAATTTTTTTTTTGCCAATTTACTAAAAAATAAAATAAAATGAAACTTAATATAATTCTTTTAATATGCGTAAATGTCATCAGCATAAATGATTTTGTTAGAATAAAGAAAATATATTTTATTTATTTAATTAATCATGATTCAATCTATAATTGTTAACTCCATGATTTATTTATTCTTCTGAAAATATACATGTTTCATTTCTTATTTCTAAAAATGTGTCCGTAATGGAAAAACATGCAAAATAAATTAATTAAAATATCAATTTTTTAAAGGTTATTCTGTAAAAAAATATTAATATTGGGCAAATCTACAGATCATAATTTATTTTTGTGTTTAATTTCAAGTCAAAATATTGAATAGTTTTTTTGTAAAGTGTACGACAAAATGTAAATTGAGTGGCCTAGAGAGGATTCGCTTCGCCTAAAAATTATTTTTCTGTGATTAATGTTTTATTTCTTTTAATAATCTCTTCTATTTCAAAATATGTGAATTTTCATTTAATATTATTTAATTTAAATCACAAAGCTAAACGGTTTAAATAAGTATTCCAGATTAAAATATGTTTATATGATGTATGTTAAATTTTCCCAAATGGTCGTTCTAGTGTTAACTGTACATGTACAATTAATTTATAAATGTTGTTATTAATATTTTAATGTTGTTAATATATTATTTTAAAAAACGATGGTTATTTATGAACGAAGTGAAAAGAAAATACGTTACTCTCACAAAGACATTG
This sequence comes from Maratus speculifer, assembly GCA_964019185.1. Taxonomy (NCBI): domain Eukaryota; kingdom Metazoa; phylum Arthropoda; class Arachnida; order Araneae; family Salticidae; genus Maratus; species Maratus speculifer. Next base: position 130,587,344 of record OZ025303.1, read on the forward strand.
TAAGATAAAGTACATAAAGATGTAAGATAAAGTAAGAAAATGAGATAGAAAGAGCTTTTCATAATATTTTACATTACAAGCGTGACCCTCCAATTTAGCTTTACCAAAAAAATCTTGTGAGTTGGCAACCAATAAAAAAATTACTTTTAAGAAAATTTATCCATCACTATACATTTGTAAAGGGGCTGTGCAAATATAATGTTATCAACTTCTTGGCAATTTTAGACCCTCTCGACCCTCCCTCCCCCGGAAATGAAATCGTTATCAAAATGTCAAACTATTTTTCTCTCTAAAATTTATTAGATAATATTGAAAACTGGCTACATTTATTTTTTGCATAACTTTTAGATTCAAATGATGTGAAGTCAATAAAATATCCCTCTGCATATGAAAAACTTTATATATCAAATAGTGTTTAAAAAATAGTTACTATTTAAAAGTATTTCATAATAACTTTTTGATACACAATGCATTCAACAATAATGAAGTCCCATTGCCCTTCCTCCGAACGGAGGAGTGGTGGAGGAGAGACAGAAATTCTTATCAGTAAAACAAGTGGACAGTATTCTTTCTCTTTCTTATTTATTTATTAGTAAAAACCTCGAACCATGGTTATACACGCATACACGTATGAATAAGGATAGGAATGTCAAACATCGGGGATTCATTATTTTAGAATTAAATAATTTTATATTAATTTAGTGATTTTTATAATAACTTTGAATTTTCATAAAAATAGACAACAGCTGAAAAAAGTTAAAATGCTATTTTGTACCAAAGACCATGTTACATAAAAAAGGAGAAAATTGTGATAGAATAGAAAATGATATCGATATGAAAGAACAACCCCCTAGAGATACCTTACAATATTATAAGCTACCCCCCCTTCCCCCCTTAACCCATTCGTGCCCAGCATCTTTTGCGTAAATTTTATTTGGTCGGCACCACTATTTATAGAAGATTTAAGTTTAGTTCATTAATCATGAAAATGCATCATTTAAATAATATAATTATTGCTTTTCTTTTTTACCGGTGTCAGAAACAGTGCTGAATACACCTTTTGAAGCGTCCCTAAAAAGAGACGCTAGGCACTAATGGGTTAAATGATAACATTATATCTGCACAGCCCCAAAAGAGAATCATAATGATATGTTTATCTATTTAGTAAAAATATATGAGGACGTGATTTCCAAAACACGTCTTATCTAAAAATTAAAAAATCTGGTTTTGTCTATCAATGATGATTTTTTTCTAATATTTCTATGGTATAATCTTTCATTTTGACTAATGTTTTTAATAATCCTTTGTCATCCAGCGTCGACGAATGGCTTCATATACAAGATTCTATTTTTATATTGTAGTTGCACCACTATATTTTAAAATTACATTCTTGTAGCAAATTGCTCTTAAACATGATTTTAACACTATGTGGAACAAGCGATTGTCATTCTGTAATGCAGAATTCCTACCTGAGATTTGAAAAAAGTTTAATTTTTAACAAAAAGTGAAATTTATCATTTTTTTAAACCAAAATTATAAAATTAAAACTCTATTAAGTATTTCTGGTGTAAATCTTAGTTAAAACTAGACGGGATATACTATATCCCAGGCACACCTCAAGGGGTTAAAAAACAAGCAAAAAATGTTTCAAAAAAAAAAAAAAAAAAAAAAAAAAAACGAATAAATCCGTACAATAGATACATGTGTTTGGGAGGAGTACTTCGAGCATTAAGGAATAATAAAGAAACGATAAACATTTACCTTTTCTAGCCTACCTGATCATATGACAAAAATGGACATTTGAGGCTGTGCAAATATAACATTATCATTTTAAGGGAGAGTGGAGGTATGAAATATGATATCGTAAGATATATCTTGGGCGAGTTGTCTTCTTATAGCGATATCATTTTTTATCCAATCAAAATTTTCTCTTTTTATTTGTAACAAGCTCTTTGATACAAAATAGCTTGTTATCTTTTTTAGCCTGTTTTCTATTTCTATGAAAATACAAAATTATTATTGAAAATCACTAAATTATTATAAAATTATTTAAATCAAAAATATAGAAGACTCACAATGTTTGGTTCCGTTCACAACCTATTCTTCATAGTCATCATCATCATCATCATCATCATCAACCGTTTTCGATCCACTGCTGGATGTAGGTCTCCCCCAGATTTTCCCAATGTTTTCTGTCTAGTGCTTTCGTCATCCAATTTACACCTGCCACTTTTCTAATTTCGTCACTCCATCTTACTTGTGGTCGTCTTCTTGGTCGTTTTACATCTCTGGGATACCACTGTAGTACATTTGTGCTCCATCTATTGTCTTGTCTTCTTGCAATGTGCCCAGCCCATTTCCATTTTAGATGCTTGATTCTTTCAAGGATGTCAAAAACTTTTGTTTGATTTCTTATCCAGGTTATCCTCTTTCTATCTCTTCTAGTTATGCCTAGCATACATCTTTCCATGCTTCTCTCTGTTGTTTGTAATCTTTGTATCATCCGTTTTGTTAGTGTCCATGTTTCTGCTTCGTAGGTTAATGCAAGTAAAATACACTGATTAAAAACTTTTCTTTTCAAACAAAGAGGCATATTACTCTTCAGAATAATACTGTTGTAATAACTTGCCTCAAATAGATTAAAGCTAAGTGGTTGGTAGCGTAAGTGCCGCTCGGCAAATAATCCAGGCAATTTAATGGAGAATCAATTATTTATTTGTAACAATAAAAATGGCTCTCTGTATTGAATTATATATACAGCATAAATTAATTTAGAACACGTAGGATCTTAATCCACCAGCTCCAAGTCCAAAGTTCTGTTCTCTTTCAGTCCAGAGAATGTTCGATTTATAAATCACGTAAAGTTTCTACCAATTAGCAACACGGCGTACTCTAGTCACCTAAGATAAGACTTGACACCGGCACTCTCCTAGCGAGAGTCCTTCTCTTCCGGCTCACTTGGGTGATGTCACCCTCTACAGCTCTCGATCCGAGCTGATCCACTTTTCACAGAGAACAAATCCGAGCCCTGAGCTCTGTTCTCCCTTCTTCTCCCTCCGAGATCCGAATCCTCCAAAAAACCTTCGCTTCCTCTTTTTCGTCTCAGCCAAGACCTCCCCTAAAGGTCACGAACCAATCATCAACCTTAATGATCTTTTCTCATTAAGAGATTCGTAACATCGTCTTCTCATTCGTACCTGAAAATACACACCCATGGCGACAATGTGTCTGGACGTCTGGACTCTTTCGCTTTCATTTCTGCGACGGCGTGCTATCAAAGGTGCAACTCGTGTGGTCCCCTATTCAAGTTAGTGTCGCCCGCCTGTCTTTTCAGCTGATCGATGATGATCTAGCGATCCTTTTAGATCGCCGCTCTTTTCATTTTGAGAATGAAAGCCATTTTGTGTTTTCAGTTCCATAGTGAAATCTCTTTTCAGAAAAAATGTCTTTAAAAGCCTGTGATAAATCTAAATTATCACAACTACCCCCGCCTCTAAGATGATTTAACGTCTGAAAGGCGTGAAATCTAAAAAGCAGAACATGGTTAGCTCATTCATTTTGGGTGGCTCCTTGCACTCAAAATAAAATTTTAACAATTCTAAAAAGACACTTTAAAAAACATTTTCAAACTCTTTTAACAACTTTGCTTTGTTTGGAGAACTTTAATAATTTAAAGGTGTTGAAACTAGGATAAACACATTAAGAAAACCTTATATATACAATAAAAGAAAACTATTTACAAATGTGAGAGAGAAAAAAAAATTTTAGCTTTTTTTTTTTCATTTTATTGCCCTGCTCAGACAATCAACGTGCGGTATATCCTTGCCCGCTCTGGTGTTTTATGGCATACAGGAACGGTTGCAGTGATAAGGACCATCTTAACAACCTGGAATTGTTACCTGCATTGTTTTTCAGGAACACTAAAGGATTGTGATCGGTTTCGATACTGAACTCCTGTCCATCAATGTAGTGACGTAATTTTTTTATGGCAAAAATTATAGCTGCACATTCTTTCTCTGTGGCGTTATAACTTTTCTCTTGTTCCGAAAATTTTCTGCTCAAATATATAATGGGATGCTCTTCTGAGCCCTGTCTTTGTGCTAAAACTACCCCTATCCCTTTATCTGACGCGTCCGTCTGAACTACAAATTCTAGATTATAATTTGGCGCATATAGGATGGGTTTTTGGGTGAGTTTAGATTTTAAGGTTTCGAAAGCCTCTTTCATTTCATCGGTCCATATGATTTTTTCTTTTTTGTTTTTTCCTTTTAATGCTCGTGTGAGCGGTTCTACGATGGTCGCATAATTTTCTATATAACGGGAGTAATACCCTGCCATGCCGAGGCATCTTCTAATTTCTGTTTTATTTTTGGGGTCTGGGAGTTCCGTTATGGCGCGGATTTTGGCTTCTGCTGGTTTCCTTTTTCCTTCCCCTACTATGTGTCCCAGATATTTAACCGTTTTTTGTGCGAATCTGCATTTCGAAATTTTAACGGTAAGTTTCGCCTCTTTAATTCGATTTAGTACCGTGTTTAGATGCTGAATATGGTCTTCCCAGCTATCTGAAAAAATGGCCATGTCATCTAAATATGGAAGACAAAATTCTTCCAACCCATTTAGTAATTTAGACATAAATTTGGAAAACCTATAGCTAGCGTTGGACAAACCGAAAGGCATTGCCTTTGGTAAGTAGCTACCGAAGCTAGTGACAAAAGCGGCTAATTTTTGTGCTTTTGGTGTCATGGGTATCTGCCAGTATCCTTTGGTCAGGTCTAATACAGAAATATATTTTGCCGCCGCCACCTTTTCGACCCTTTCTTCAATATTCGGAAGCGGAAAAAATTCTGTTTTTGTTATCGCATTCAAACGGCGATAATCAATGCATGGCCGTGGTTCCCTCCCCGGAGTTTCGACTAAAATCATGGGAGAATTATAATCAGACTCCCCTTCCTTAATTATATTTAATTCAAGCATGCGCTTTATTTCTTTTTTCAGTATTTCATTCTGTCTAGGAGATACCCTATACGGTCTAATTCTCACCGGTTTTTCCTCAGTTAGCTCAATATCATGAATAGTCAGGTCCGTTAAGCCCGGGTCATTCGAAAAAACTTCCCTGTATTCGTCTAATACCTGTTTTAACATTTGAATTTCCCCTGCTGTGCACCGCTCGTTTAACGCACTTTGTTTGATAACTTCGTCAAAGTCATAACTATTTGAATCTGCTAATGGGAAAGCTATCTCCAAATCCTGAGATTCATCTGTCTCATTAAATTCTCTTGTCAGAATGTTTATTTTACCTACCCTAGTGATGTAGGGTTTTAATAGATTTACATGATAGATTTGCGATTTTTCTCTTCTCCCTGGTATACTCACAATATAATTCGTATCAGAAATTTTAGACTCTACTCTACCGGGGCCTATCCAACCTACGGACATTTTGTTTTTCTTGTTAGTTGCTAAAACTAACACTTCGTCTCCTGGTTGAAATTTTCGTTCTTTAGCATTTCTATCATACCACATTTTCCGTTTATCTCTAGTAATTGTCATGTTTTCGACCGCTAGCTCCTGACAGCGTTTCAGTCGGTTGATAAGTTTGAAGACGTACTCAGTAACTAATTCATGCTCGTCATTTTCTCCCGTCCATTGTTCGAAAAGTAGGGTTTCCGGAGTACGGAGATTTCTTCCATGAACTAGCTCTGCTGGGCTAAAACCTGTAGAATCATGCGTTACCGTCCTAAGAGTTAAAAGCGCATGGGGCAGATTAGCTTCCCAGTCACTACCGTTTTCCACGCATAGCACTTTTAAAAGCCTTTTTACTGACCTGTGCCATCTCTCGATAACGTTTGAGGAGGGGTGACATACACTTGAATGGTTTAGTTTTACCCCAAACCTTTTTAGGAAAGCTGTCGTTAAATTCGAAGTGAAACTCCTCCCAAGGTCCGTTTGTATGCTAGACGGGTAACCAAGTCTACTAAAAATCATGATCATCGCTTCAATGATCGTTTCCGAGAGCATATCTGGTATCGGTATTGCTTCTGGATAACGTGAATAAACACATATTGCTGTGAGTAAATATTTATTCCCTTTTTTTGACGTCGGTAAGGGGCCTACTAGATCGCACGATAATTTTGAAAATACTTCTGAAATTATGGGAACTAATTTTAATGGGGCTTTCTTAGTTTCCCCCGCTTTTCCCACTACCTGGCAAGCATGGCATGACTTGACAAAATCCTCGATTTCCCTAATAATATTAGGCCAGAAAAAATATCTCAATATTTTATCTTTTGTTTTTGATTGGCCCATGTGAGCCGCTATACCTTCGTGACAAGCACTAAGTATCGCTTCCCTGTACTTAGTTGGGACAACTAACTGTTTTCTTTCGAATCCGTGATGATCCGTTACTTTCCTCATTATTAAATTCTCTTGAATTTCGAAATTTGATTTCTTTTGTTTTGCTTTTTCGCGAATGTCTCGTAGCGAGGAATCCGTCTCTTGTTCGGTTATGAATTCTGCCCTTTTAATTCTCGACAAGCCGGTCCCTGAGTCTTCCCCTGCTATCGGTAAAAACTCGTTATCTGACCTTTCCGGATCTGCCTGTTCCGTAAAATCGTTTTCCCCTTCCCTAGAGTTAGTTTCGGTTTCTTGTTCGCCTCTGTCACTCCCGGAGCAAGTTTCGCTTTTTTTCGCCTGCGCGCGCGTCATTACTGCGTTCAATGTTTTGATTTCGCGTTTTTTTCTCTCATCGATGAGCTTCTGCGTATCATTCCCTAGTATATAATAGGACATATCTACGTCTCTATCAGTTACTATAGCCTTCGTCGAGATACTTCCTATTTCGTCAATTTCAAGCGTTATATTAGCGGTGGGCAAACAGCGAACATCATTTAAGAGTGGTTGTTTTATCCACATAAATTCCCCATCTAATTGACTGTGGTTTATAAATTTACTGGAAATAACATCGACACACGTACCAGAATCTCGTAATACCGTAATTTCCTCCCCGTTAATACGAGCCTTACTTAAATATGGCGAAAAACCTTTTTCAAATTCTTGATTTTTATTTAAATGCCCTACAGACGTGACGTTACTTTCCCTTTTGTGTTTTTCCGGGCACTGGGCACGATAGTGCGAAGAACTTCCGCAAATAAAACATTTGTTTCTTCTCTTTTGCTCAAAAACACGGTTTCTTTCTTTATCGGGATCCTTGTCTCTCCAATTCGTTTTAGTTTCGGTCGATTTCTCAACACGCGGTTTATCTTCGAGTCTCGGTTTTTCTGATTTTATGGGAAAATTTCTCGGGTTCCAGATTTTTTTCGAGGGCCCTTTGACTGCCTCAAACTCGTCTAAACACTTAACTAGAACTAACGGGTCTTTGAAATTTGCCCAAGAGTCAATAAAATGCTCTTTATATTCTATCGGCGTACGACGCTTAATTTGGTCTGTTACCAATAATTTCTTTAAGTCTTCGAAATTTGAAATTTCTAGTCCGGTTAACCATCCTTCTAGATAACTATTTAACTCGAAAATAATATCCTTCCAAGGGGTGCCTGGTATCCGAGAATGCCTTGTAAATTTTTGGCGATACGCTTCAGGACTTAGCCGAAAGCGTGCTAACAAAATTGATTTCACGTGCGCGAAATCGTCGATTTTATCTGTGGGCTCGCGCAAAATTAATTCTGCAATATCTGCCGGGAGCAGCGATAAAAGATGAGTCACAAGCTCTTCTGTTTCTATGCCTGCTCGAGAGGATTGCCGTTCAAAGAGGTTTAAAAACAGAGTAATATCCGATCGTTCTGGGTCGAATTTATGCATTAACGCTTTTAAAGGGGGTTTCTGACTCCTCTCAGATCCGCTACTTGACGTAGATTCACGTCTATTCGCATTTTGAGTTAATCTCAATTACTCTAATTGAAATTCCCTTTCTCTCTGTTTTTCTTCGCTGTCCCGCGCCGCCCTTTCTCTTTCTGCCTCTAATTTTTCCTGTTCCTTTTGTGCGGCTGTGTTAGCCTCCCTATCTTGTACAATATAATTAGCCTGCGATAAAGTAAGCTCTTTATCATAATCTGCAGCTGATTCAATTTTCTGTATGATTACAGCTATTTTATCACTCTTATCAATATCAATTCCCAACTCGTCTGCTAACATTTGCAAATCGATTTTTCTACATTGCTTTAAATCAGTAATGATTGTCATTTTTAGACTGAGTTGCCCTAACCGAAATTTCTATTTATTTCCTAACAACCTATAAAATTACCCTAGCATATATGCAATGTTAATTCTATACATACACTTTACTACACAATTTAACACAATAAATGAGAATGAAATGAAAAATATATACATGAAAAGTACACAATTTACCGATTCAACACTTTTTTTTTTTTTCAACCGACCACAATACAAGTATCTGTACTTATTTCTAATTCTAGAAAAATATTGCCAGTTTTAGCATTCAGATTTTTCGAAAACTACACTTTAAAAATGTAAACATAAATAATTTTAGATCAACAGGTAACAATATCCCTCTCTGTTTAGAAGCCTTTAAAGGAAATTTAAATTTATGACTAACCTCATAACATTTATGCTGCTAAAAAAAGTTTTACAATTGTACAAGAGTTTACAATTTTACAAGAGTTGTACACACTCTTTTTTTTTTCAAAACTTTCTAACTTGTTCCGTTTTGTCCGGAAAAAATGCATTTAACATTTAATGTTTTTATCATTAAAAAAAGAAGAATTTTTTTTTTTTTTTTTTTTTTTTGCAATACTTTTTACTAATTTCTTAATTTTAGATTAAAATAATAAAAGTATAGAAACATAGTACATAAATTTCCTTACTGAATTTACTTTTGTGCAATAATTATGAAACAGAGCCACTCAAAATTTAGAATGAATGAGCTTACCTATTTCCGTCGTCTGCATCTCTCTTGGGGCATCTTTCCGTCGGAGGGTGTTGGGTGCTACGGGCAGGTTGCGGCTGGGTGGCCTTTCGTCGGTTAGGCGTTGTATCTCCGGTTATGGCTGGGTGCCTTCGTCAGCTAGGCGCTGGGTTTCTCTTAGCGGCTGGGTGCCTTCGTCAGCTAGGCGCTGGGTTTCTCTTAGCGGCTGGGTGCCTTGGTCAGCTAGGCGCTGGGTTTCTCTTGGCGGCTGGGTGCCTTCGTCAGCTAGGCGCTGGGTTTCTCTTAGCGGCTGGGTGCCTTCGTCAGCTAGGCGCTGGATTCTATCGATGATTAACTCTGGAACTGCACGGTGAACTATAGTCCTGGGCTAGTGGCTCCCGCTGCCACCAGCTGTAATAACTTGCCTCAAATAGATTAAAGCTAAGTGGTTGGTAGCGTAAGTGCCGCTCGGCAAATAATCCAGGCAATTTAATGGAGAATCAATTATTTATTTGTAACAATAAAAATGGCTCTCTGTATTGAATTATATATACAGCATAAATTAATTTAGAACACGTAGGATCTTAATCCACCAGCTCCAAGTCCAAAGTTCTGTTCTCTTTCAGTCCAGAGAATGTTCGATTTATAAATCACGTAAAGTTTCTACCAATTAGCAACACGGCGTACTCTAGTCACCGAAGATAAGACTTGACACCGGCACTCTCCTAGCGAGAGTCCTTCTCTTCCGGCTCACTTGGGTGATGTCACCCTCTACAGCTCTCGATCCGAGCTGATCCACTTTTCACAGAGAACAAATCCGAGCCCTGAGCTCTGTTCTCCCTTCTTCTCCCTCCGAGATCCGAATCCTCCAAAAAACCTTGGCTTCCTCTTTTTCGTCTCAGCCAAGACCTCCCCTAAAGGTCACGAACCAATCATCAACCTTAATGATCTTTTCTCATTAAGAGATTCGTAACATCGTCTTCTCATTCGTACCTGAAAATACACACCCATGGCGACAATGTGTCTGGACGTCTGGACTCTTTCGCTTTCATTTCTGCGACGGCGTGCTATCAAAGGTGCAACTCGTGTGGTCCCCTATTCAAGTTAGTGTCGCCCGCCTGTCTTTTCAGCTGATCGATGATGATCTAGCGATCCTTTTAGATCGCCGCTCTTTTCATTTTGAGAATGAAAGCCATTTTGTGTTTTCAGTTCCATAGTGAAATCTCTTTTCAGAAAAAATGTCTTTAAAAGCCTGTGATAAATCTAAATTATCACACTGTTCTTCCTGAAAGCACTCCACTCATTTCTTATTCTTCTATTGATTTCATTCATGATACTATTATCCGATGATATTTCCTGTCCTAGGTACACATAACTTTGCACTTCTTTAATCTCAGTGTTCTTGTAGACAATTTTCTTTTTTGATGTAAATGAATTAAACATCACCTTAGTCTTTTCTAAATTTATTTTTAATCCCACATTGATGCTAGCTTCTGTAAGATCTTGATCTTTTAGCATAATTCTTCATATGTGTATGCTTATATGATCATGATTCGAGAAATTTACATATGAAGAACATTTGAAATGAAATTTGCGTTTACTAATAATAATAATAATAAAAAAAAAAAAAAAAAAGAAAAAAGAAATTGAAGGAACGTTGTCCACTTGTTTTGTTGATAAGAATTTTTATCTGCCCTCATCCCTTCTCCGTTTGGGGCAAGTGCAACAGGACTTTATTACTAGTGAATACATTATGTGTTAAAAAGCTATTATAAAATACTTTTAAATAGTAAGTATTTCTTTAACCCTTTGCCGCGCAGGGCACATTCATTGCTAAAGTGTTGGAATAATTGACTGACACCAGAATTTGAAAACAACTTTATTTGTAAATAAGAAAACGCTGTATTTCACGCATTCAATAAACCGTAATTTTTTTTTAAACAAAATTCCGGTGCCAATGTGGCGTTTGGGAATTAAAATTAAGTAACATACCTATGAAACCACCGCGCCGCAAATGGTTAAGGTGTTACTTGATATAATGATTTTTGAAATATAAGGTGATATTTTATGACTTCTCTTCATCTGAATCATAGCAGTATGCGAAAAATAAATGTAAGCACTTCGAAAAAAAAAAGAAATAAATTCTAGAAAAAAAAATTACACTTTGATAGTAATTTCATTGCCCGGGGAGGGGGAGGGGTTCGAGGGATTATGACGTATGATATCGGAAGAGGAGCAGGGGTCAAAATTGCCAAAAGTTGATAATTATGTTTGCGCGTATGTTTTTGTTTGCACGGCTCCGAACTCTCGGAAACTCGGAACTCTTGGTTTAGATAGTCTTAGTGGAGCAAAAAGTGAAGAATACCTTTTAGGCAAAAGGCAAATGCATGCTAATGCCTTTCGAAATATTTCAGATTAAATTTGATAATTCTTTAAAACGTGGCGTTATAATATATTAAATGTTTTACTATTTTGTACTTCTTGTACTGTCTAGAAGCAATGAGAAGCAAACTTTGTAAATAAAAATACATTTTTAAATGTATGAATACCATTGAATCCAGAGTTCACACACACCAAGGAATTCGAGGTATTTTAGTTGTTTCGTACCAAAAATTTCGTACAGTACTTGGTCGCTGTATCTGAAGATATTCTTTTCATTAAATAAAACAATATTACTTTCTGAAAATTCTGGCAAAAAATCCTTGAAGTCTGTCAACTCTGGAATCCATTATAAAATTTTATTTTCAGAACATACTTAATTAACCTTCCTACCCTGAATGGGTCTAATCGACCCATAGCTATAATTCGTTTTATATGATTCGAACCAGAATTTTTTTTATAAAGAAATTTAAAAATTAGATCCAGAAAAATAAGTCAATTAAATATATTGAAATGTTTTAAAAAACACTTCTGGTGCGAAACGTTTTTATCAAGATTGAGTAAAATTTGAACAGGGTAGGAAGGTTAAAATTACCTTTTAACCCTTTCAAAGTCGGGGACTAGAGGGTTTAGCAACCTAATTTTAGTTCCAAAACTGTCAACTGGCATCAAGAATATTTCAATAAAGTTTTGCTTTAGGAATGAAAAGTGCTAAATAGCGGGATTTTATTGTCTAAGAAATTCGTTCAAATATTCTGGTGTTATTCAATTATTTCATCATCTTACGAACAGAAATCTGAAAGTTTAATATATTTTTTAAAAACCCATGTACATTGCATTCTCAAGCGAATAAATTAACAAAAAAAAAAAAAAATAAATAAATAAATAATAATAATAATAATAATAATAATAATAGTATGTCTTGTTGATATCTCAGAACTGTAATTTGAATTTTATATTATTCAATGTATATAACATGTAAATTTCAACATATTGTCTTCCTTATCTTGTTAAAGACTTGTATTTTTGACTAACATGTATGTTCGTCTAAAAACATGAAGAAAAGCGTACTTTTTTTCGATTTCTTATAGCATGATAAATTTATTTAACCTGGATACAATTTTACGAAAATAAATTAATATCAGTTAACGATTTTAATTGAGTTACTTAAAAATGTATTTTTAAAGAATTTTAAATGAGTTCTTAACATTAGTTAAAACTACTAAATATTATTTTGAGCTCTTCCGTATGAATATATTTCGGTTCTATCCAGAAATTTCTACACAATATAAGTTTAAATATACAAAGTAGTTTGTGTGTATGTGTTTGGAGGTGGGGGGGAGTGCATAAATAAGTTAAACAGTTTAAATAAAAATTCTTGTATAAAATATATTTTTATAGAACTTGAATAAAATTTCTAACCTTTCTAGTGTTATAATTTGTTACTTTTAAAAGCTTATAAATATTACCGGGTTTTTTTTGTAATAATCGGTTTTTTATATAGTAAATTTGGTAAGTAATCGAAGCTTCAGAATCTCAGTTTTTTCATATTTATAATTTCCTTTCGATTTCCCCTTTATATTTCACAAATTAATTTATTTGTGTGTTCAGGAGGAAATTTGTTTTCTATTGCAATTTCTTTAATTTTGTTTATTTCACTTTAACCTCTTTTAGCCGAGCGACACGTATACGTGCCGCAAAAAGGCTTAAAAACCCTCGTTTATCCCCACCAGTAAAATTTTATTGTAAAATTCGCCTTAATTAATTAAGGCATTTTCACGATTTAATAAGTAAAAAATTTCTTTTTAAAAACTGGTGACAAAACATTAAAAATTTCGTAAAAGACTTCTGTCGCGAAGGCATTAATAGGTACATTTCACTGCAAATATTAAATGTAGTTTTATATGGAATCTAATGACAGAAAGTTTATGTTTAAAAGGAGATTTTCAGTCATAAGAAATGTTGTTAAAGGTTCTGCAATGCTTTCTATATATTCTTCTTTCTGTTTCCTTTCATCTGTGCTTTCTATAAGCGCTGTATCCATATATGGTGATAAAATCTTTTTACATATTGTTTTAACATCAGTTATTTCAAATTTTTAAGATAAGTTTATATTAATGTAACGGTTTTAATAAACCATTTACGCATCTTTTTTAGAAAAGTTAGTAGTTATTTTATCTATACAGTAGAACTCCGCTCATCCGAAATTCCGGTTAGTCCGTACCAATTTTTGTTTTCGAAATTATACTCGAACAGATTAATTCATGAGTTTAACTTGAGAAATTTTCCGGAATACAGGAATTTACAGGAATATTGTACGTGGAGAAATTTGAATTAAATAAAAAAAAAGGCTGTAAACCATGTTTTTTATTCTTTGCAATTTGAATAGAATACAAAAGTAAAAACCCAGTATCGTAAAAGTATAAAATTTGTACACGAACATAAAACGAATCACATATAAAACCTACTCTTAGAAGCCATCTTTAAAAAATCTCGATTATCAGGTTGTTTGTCAGTCACTATATTGAAATTCTCTTTTAAAATGCAAAAAGTCTTTAATTCAGATGATGAAAATTTATTTTTCCTTTCAACAGTTTGATTTGGCAAATTATGGATACTAGGTGGAACCCGTCAAAATTCGACGAATGAAAATCTTTAAGAAAGATCTGTTTTATTGATTTATGATAAATCTACATTATTAACGATGTTTAGAAGTGTAAAATTTTCAATAACGAAAATTACAAAATGGAAATTGCCTGGAAAAGTGTTAAACATTTGAATTTGCATTTCCCCCCCCTCAATTTTAAGAAAAAATACAGTAATTTCGTTTCCACAATTACAAAATTAGTACTAAAAACTATAATTTTTTTTTTAACTAAAAAATAAATTGAGATACAACTTTCAAACAAATTGCATTTGAACGTGCATTTTTTTCTTTATACGACGGTGTAGAAATTTAAAAAGTACGATGTTTAGAAGTGTAACATTTAGAATAACGAAAATTGCAAAACGGAAATTGTAGAAGGAAGTGTTACGCATTTTAATTTCTTTTTTTTTTTTTTTTTTCAGTGTTAAGAGAAAATGGAGTTATTTTGTTGCCACAATTTCAAAATTGGTTCTCAAAACTATAAAAAATTTAATGTTTAACCCTTTAACGATCATAGCATTTTCATTGCTAAGATGTCGAAATAAATGAATGACACCGGTAATTAAGAACAAATATATTCTAATTAAGAAAACGTGATTTTTCTTATACAAAATAAAAGGGATATTTTTCGATAAAAATTCCGGTGTCAGTGTTGCGTATTGGAATTAAAATTTTGCGGTTTCGTGGCGAAACCAATGAACGTTAAAGGGTTAAAAAATAAATTGAGATACAGCTTTCAAACAAATTGAATTTGAAAGTGCATTTTTTTCTCTATTCGACGATGTAAAAATTTAAAATGTGTGATGTTTAGAAGCGTAAAATTTACAGTAGCCAAAACATGCAAAACCGAAATTGCAAAGAAAAAGTGTTGCCATTCGCAAAATGACGTATGCGTTACGCACAGATACGTTTGGCCTTTATAATATAGATAAAGTTGTTTTTTTCTTCCTCTCCCCCTTCCTTCCATCCTCGTCGACTCAGCTATTTTTATATTTACGATTTTGAGAAATAGGTTGTTACATAATTCCTCTTTCTTTTGTTTCATTGGATTATTATAAACATCCGGGTTGATTAAACAATTAGTACTATTTTATACCGAAAATCGTGTCGGATTATCCAGCATGTCGCACTATAGGATATTTATTGTACTACTCAAAATTGAGTTATAATTTACACTTTTTTCCACACGCATCTTTTTTTTTTTTTTTTTTTTTTTTTTTTTACTTATTTTATCGTAATTTCGGATAATCAGAATTTTTCGTAATCCGAACAGGCACCGTCCCTAATTAGTTCTGATAAGCTAATTTCTATTATATTTACTCAAAGTGAATATTACATTCCTCTAAACTTATTTTTCGGGTTTTTTTTTTATTTCATTACATTTTTTTTTAATCGGAATAGGCATCGACCCCAATTTGTTCTGATTAGCGGAGTTCTACTAAATTAACTGAAAGGGAATATTAAATTCTTCTTTAAATTCATTTTTGAGATTTTTTGTTTCATTACTTTTTGCTAATTTCGGATAATCAGATTTTTTTTTTAAATTCGAACAGTTACCGAATCCAATTAGTTCTGATTAGCGAAGTTCTACTACATTAACTCAAAGTGAATATTATATTCCTCTTTAAACTCATTTTTGTGGGTTTTTTTTTTTTTTTTTTATTTCATCACATTTTTGCTAGTTCCGAGTTTCAAGTGTAGTTTCGAAAAATCTAGATGTACAAAAAATAAAATTTCTATCTTCACGAGAATAGCGCCCCCTTTAACCCTTAACTGCTGTGACAAAAATTGTCACATAACTACTGTGAGCGCTCTATCTGACCGCTTAATCTAACGATGAATAAAACGTTACATTAATTCTAAGAATAATATTTAAGTATCAAACTTTATATACAAGACTAATAAATAAAATTCAGCTATTCAAAAGTCTCTAGAGGTAATTTTAAGGCTCCAAACGAAACAAAATTTGACCAGTATCTATAGTTAAACTAAAAATTACAAATTAAATGTGAAACTATAAAAACTCAGCGTTCTCTAAGACCGCTAGCAGAAGTTAAGGGTTAACTACATATTTTTACAGCATTGATTTTTCTAGCACGCTGTGCTTTTCACTGATGAAGAATCTTAGTAATACATTCGGAACGACTGCTTTCTATAAATATATATAGGACAGTTGCACCATAAAATTTAACTAATAATAACATATTGTTCAGTGGTGCACAAAACAGGAATTTTAATATACATTTGTACAATTAAAATAAAATAAAACTTTCAACGCGAAACGTTGAAAGTTTTGCATCTTGATCGAGAGATAATATTTCTACTAAATTAAAATCTAAATGAATTAAAATTTATTTTAATTCATTTAGATTTTAATTTAGTAGAAATATTATCTCTCGATCAAGATGCAAACGTAGTCCTTCCATTATCATATTTTCCTGAAGACGCCCGCAGAAGACGGCGCGAAACGTTGAAAGTTTTATTTTATTTTAATTGTACAAATGTATATTAAAATTCCTGTTTTGTGCACCACTGAGCAATGTGTTATTATTAGTTAGACTGCTTTCTACTTTTATCATGCATTATTTGTGCATTTCTACAGTACTTTTGTACATTATATTTTGTGCAGTTCATTTGTGCTTCTTGCTATTTTAATATATATTTTCCTCTTAACTAAAATAAAGAGAGGTGGAAAACGAAAAATCTTGAAATCTTTATATTCTTCTGCTACTTAATATTTCAGAATGTTGGAGTGCCAAGCTAAGTAAATATTCGCATTCACTTTTAAATATTGACATCGCAAAATTTAAACTTTCCATTTGCTTTCTAAAATTACATTAAAGATTCACTAAAATCTGCTACTAAAAAAGGGAAAAGTTTTACTAAATATAATATTTTTCTAAAAGAATTTAAATATATCAAAAAGATGACTACTTATATATTTTTAAGATATATCAAAATTGACATTTAAACTCTAAAATATGTGAAGCAGTGGAAAAGAAATGTGATAATCCCATTTCTGCAAATCATAGAATTAAAAAAAAAACTGATCCAAAATAAGTTGGAATAATGATTACTGCTTATTATCATACGTAAATTATACATTGGGAGACGTTTTCATATTAAAATTTGTATACAAACTATTTTTTTTGTCATAAAGTTATATATTTTTAATTATTTTACACACAGCTTATGACTGCATCTTACATCAGTATTTTTTAAACGGAATAATTCATTAAAAAACTTTTATGAATACAAAAAAAAGTCACTGGGGTCTACGGTAATACTTATCCATCATGGATATGCAAAACATGAAATATGAAAATAAAACATATCTAAACTTTTTTTAAAATGCATTGTAACTCCAAAATACAATTTAATCGTATATTCATTCTGTATGACAGTTAGTTGAAAGTTTTCAACGTGAGACCTCCAGAAACACGAACGATATCAAGGCTGTGTGTTAACTCATCCCACACTTTTCTCAACATGATTTATTTTTATTTTTTGGGGGGAGTTGGGGTCATCAAATATCATGTGATGAGGTGTTTATTTCACCTCTATCAACTGACGTTGACGAACTTAGAACTCACATATCGTATCCTTTCAAAAGTCAAATCGGATATGCTGAAATATGTGTGGGATGAGTCATTGTACCACCTCGATATCGTTCGTGTTTCTGGACTAGATCATATTGAACACTTATAACGGTGTTGAATTTATACTTTCAACTGTTATTTTTGATTTTCAATGAAAAACAAGGTAGGACTTCTTTTTTTCAAAGCCCTGTGAATTTGGGATATTAATTTATGTGCACCTTACATTATGCATAAGATTAAACATTTTTGGATACTGGAAACCACTATTTGTTTAACAGTAATCTTCGCATTATTTAAACATTAAAATTAAGGTTATATTACAGAAATTCTTCTTACATATACATTGAAGCCTCCAAACAAGGGACACTCCGAATAAGGGACACCTCCATTTAAGGGACAAAAGTTGCGGTCCCATAGATGTCCCTTATTTGGAGGTTTCACTGTGTAAGAAACTCCGAATAAGGGACACCTCTATTTAAGGGACAAAAGTTGTGGTCCCATAAGTGTCCCTTATTTGGAAGTTTCACTGTACTTACTTGAATCTTCATGTCTAATTAAAGTAAATAAATGAAATAAAATAAACAATGAAATGGAAACAGGCAGAGTAATATTTATAAGTATGAACAAATTATTCACACGAAAATGTTTACGCATTTTACACATAGTTTAACAAACTGATTTTGGAATATTAACATCGTTTGGAAAATGTTTTTCAGCATGTCTAATCTTATCTTGTAGTTTTACATATCCTATTGGTGTGTTAATTTTTGAATTTTACCTGTATGTGTGTTGTCATAAACTGAATCAGTTATTCAAGAATTTTTGTAATGTAATAATCTATGTAGTTCAAAAATATTATCAAACTATACATCATATACTAAAGGAATATAGGGATAATGTACTCTATTAATTATAGAAATATTTGTATTTTATACAAAGGTCTTTGATGTACACTTCTTTGTGCAGTTCAAAAGTCATATCAGATGACTAAAATCTATTATGAAATTATTTTCTAATTGAAATTTATTCTATATAAAACAAAATTTATATTATATTATTGTACGAATATATGTATATAAATGTAAATTTCTTATATTTATGTAAATAAAATTTTGCTTCTTCATAATATGTTCTTATTAATTGTTTTCTATCTAAGTAAGACTCTATGAGAAAACTTTTGGCTCAATCTTTAACATGTTCACGCCGGCGCGTACCGCCAGTGGCTCGCAAAAAGGCTTAAGAATCCCTATTTACCCCCAACAGTAAAATTTTACTGAAAAATTTGCCTTATTTAATCGTAGCATTTTCTCGATTTAATAAGGCATAAATTTCTGTATTTTTTTTTTTTTTAACCGGTGGCAAAACATTAAAAATTTTGTAAAATGGCCCCGTCGCGAACGGGGTTAAAAAATTTATCATTACACGTTTGGAGCAAAATGTCAGCTTTATTCTGAGTTCCTTTTTTTTTTTTTTTTTTTTTTTTTTTTCGTTTTAACTATTTGGAAAATAGTTGTTGTTTTCATTAGAGAATTGAGAAATCTGAAGCATACCTAAATCTTCTTATTGGTTGAATTCCGCAAATTATTTACTCAAATTTTATATTATTCGTTTTCTGATTGGTCCAAGTTTAATATCCAAAAATGGAATACTTCTGTTTTTCATTTTATTCATTTTATGATTGGTCCAAGTTTAATGTCCAAAAATGGAATACTTCTGTTGCTACAATGTAAAAAAAGTAATAAAAATTTAAAAAAAAAAATAAAAAAAATAAAAAAAATAATAAATAAATAAATAATAGTTTGAAAACAAATCGTGATAGAGATTTCAAATAAATTTCATTAAAAAGAGCAATTTTTCTCTACGCAATGGTGTAAAAAATTAAAATGCGCGATTTTTAGAAGTTTAAAAATTTGCAGTTCCAAAAATTGTAAAACTGAAATTTCATTTAAAATTTGATTGTGATGGATCCAAGAATATTAATGTTTAATCCATGTCGTACGTAATATGAGGCGTTCAGAAGTCAGATTAACTCCATCAAATAAAAATTTACATTTTAAACAGTCTATATATATATACTTTTTTTAATCATTGGTCTAGGAATATAAATGTTTAATGTACGGCATACTTAATATAGGACTCGTTATGATCATTCTAAAAATGATGTTTATTATTATTATTAATTTAAATATAAAATTTATTAAGTCTTTAAACTTTTAGTCTTTAAAAATATCATTTTCAAAATAGTCGTCGTAATTTGTTATATTACAATAATGTTATCTTTTATTTTTCTTTCTTTTAAAGACATAAATAGTTGGCAATTATAAATTTATTAATTAACTACAGTATTTCATTGCATTAAAATATATTATAACATTACATTGCGCAGTGATGACTGTGTAATTTAATTAAATTTAACCTTTAATAATAGTAACAGGTAAGAAAAATCATTCATTAAGCATAGATTATGGAGCACTTTCCAACACTTCATGAAATCTTTAACAAAACTTCCTTATTTAGGGAAATAAGGGTATAGAGCCAAATATAGCCAAATATAGCCAAATATGTATTCCAATACTTTTGAACAGCCTTTTACTTCATCTGTCAATTGATATATGTACTATATAATGGGAAAATTTAGTTTTGTAAGAAAATAGCTAGTAGCTTGTAATTTCTTTTTCAGCAATTTATACTAATAGATTGAAACATACTTAAATACTTTTGTTCAGCCCTGTAGTTTACCTTTTACCTTTAATACATGTCAGCATTAAGCTAAAATTTATTTTAAACTAAAAAACTCTTAAAATAACTGAAGTCACATTCTCATAAATTATCATTAATAGGCCAATGCTATGTAGCCAATTCTTTGCGTTGCCTTGTATATAATTATCTATATTCTGCAAACATTTCTTAGTAAATTGAATGACCCAGTTAAGCGTAAACATGCTTAACTTATCACCACTTTTAAGTAATTTATGCTCATATTCAGTAACGTTGGCGAACTCTTTTGGGTAGCTCTGTATAAGAACTATAGCATTTATACAAATCATATGAAGTGCGTAGATTTAGTGAAACTTAAATGAGCATATCTCAATTAAAATGCATTTCATCCACCCATCAGCCGTCATCGGATACATATCTAGTACTTTGGAAGAATATACTATTTGAAATACAAGGTCCGGCTATTAATTTCCAGGACTCATGGAACAACTCAGAAATAAAAAAGGCTAAACACATAGCCATTTAATATGATTCCAAGTAATCCCCATCAGCCGTAATGCACCTCTGTGCTTGGTTGTACAATTTTCGGAAAGAGGTTTTAATGTCCTCTTTTGGAATGCTCTTTAATAGTGATGTTACAGTTTTCTTGATGGCTTCGACATACCGAAATCTTGTTCTTTTCAGCAAATTTTTCAGCTTGGGAAACAGGAAAAAGTCTGCGGGTGTTAGGTCTGGATAGTATAATGGATGTGCATCCCAACGACACCATGCTGGACTAAGAATCGCCTCACGGGCAATTTAATGTTGATTCTTTGCTCCATTTTCACTTCGATAACAGGAATTTAAGAGCAACGTTTTAATGTACCTTTCCATGAGAGCCAATTACTTCAGAATGGCACCGAGTGCACTGCACATGCGCAAGAAAACGCTCTTCAGTATGCAATCATTAACGCCATCTTCCGGCTTTTCGTTCTCGTACAGTTATGTCAGTCCTGGAAATTAATAGCCGGACATTGTATTTTGTGTGTTCCTGTAAATGCTATGTACTTCATATTATGCAAGACAGTATTGTATAATTCTTATAATTTATATTAAGCCTGAGGACATATATCAATTTTATTATGCATTAAATAGTTTAATATATTGAAAATATGTCGCACACAGTTCACCCCTTTACAGTTATGTAATGGAATTGTTTTGTGTGGCCCTGTAAATGAATAATAGCTTTATTTTCACCGCATACTTTATAGAATGCATATTTTAATGCACCTTGTAGATGCATATAAATTATAATATGTTTGACGGGGTGTAACATCTTTAAAATCACTTTGAAACAATGTTTCCCTATAGGCCGTAATGTAATGGAAAACTTTTGACCCTCCCTGTAAAGAAACTAATCATAGTAGAAACTTCATTTTTAATAGGGTTCGTGCTAGGGTAAACATCGATAACATATAAAAATTTCATAGCAATCCGAGCATATTTACGGGAGTTAGAGCGCGGAGATGCATAAGTACTTTTCAACTTTGTTGGAAAGTGCTAAAAAATGCTATGCTACTACAGTATTTAAATAAATATATCCCTTTAATTTAATTTAATTTATTTATTTGTGCATAAACTACGTTAAAGGTAAATGATAAAAAATTATCAAATATGACAGAATTCCAAACGTTTCCTCAAATTAGATGAATATTTTTACTTATATTATTTGTTTATATATTATTATGATCAAAATTTTTAAAAAATGAATGCAACGTGACAAAGACTTTTATTGATACCATTGCGCAGTAATTGTTTTCGTAATTATTGTTCGCACATGAAATGGATATTAAGTCATAAGCAAGTGACTCTAAAGTCAATATGTCCCATTTTCTGACGAAGTCCAAATGAAATAAAAATCGGTTACAGCGAATTCCGTTTGTGTCACCAAATGATAGTCACTTAAAAATCATTATATGACAAATTAAGGAAGTCACATTTTAATGATAATTTTGCACATTACATGCCTATGAACCGCAAAATTAAGTTCAACGTGGAAAGTGACAAAACTAAAAAAATTCTTCTATTAAAATAAATAAATAAATAAATAAAAATCATCTCTGAGATCCGTGCATAAGAGAGAATTGTAAGGAGGAGGAATGACCTATCCAAAATAAATAAGAAAGAAAAAACGTGCACGTAGCTTAGATTATGAAACACTTTTCAACACATTCAGACTAATGCAAAAAACTTCAATCGTTTAATAAGTTGAAATAAGCTGTGTAATCGAACCATTTGGAAACGCATAACACATTTAAAACCCCCATTTCAGTAGCCCTTTACAGTCGGGAAACTATCTGAGTTTTTTGAGAAAGCATGTACGTTATACTACCTCTGACAATAAAGTTCGGTGAATGAATTCAGAACGACCAATCTGGTAACACTGGAGAAACAAAACGCTGCCCATGCATGGAGGCAAGTATTGACCTTCTTCCCCCACCGTTGTTCAGTTGAACGTCGTTTATGTTCTGTGTAAGACGTGCTTTAGTAATTGCTTGCTTAGTATGTTGGTTCTTAACTGAGAACAGGAAAATGAACGAACAAAAGATCAGTTTAAAGTTTGGTTCTAAGCTTTGTAAGATACCGAAAGAAATTCATGATGGGTGGTGCAAATTTAACATTCACCATACTCGCCAGATATCAATCCTTCAGACTTCTTCCTGTTTTCACAACTCAAACTCTCCTTGAAAGAGATTTGACCATATTGCTGACATACAACGAAACGTGACGAAGCTTTTGAACTCCATCCGAAAAGAAGACTTCTGGCGAATTTTCCAGGGCATATATAGCAGATCTCAGCGGTGCAAAGTTATGGGAGATAACTATTTCGAAGGGTGGTATGGTTACTTTCGTTGATATTTCATCTACATTAATGTTACAGGACTATTCGCCGAACTTTATTGTCAGAGGTAATATATACTCGCTGCCGCGCCCGACGTTGCACGGGCCCGCAATAATACTCTTAAATGAACCTGAAATGTGTATTGTAATTCTAAACAGAGACATCCATGTATAAGAAAGAACAGTGTGAAAGAAGAATAACTTATCTATAAGAAACAAAAAAGAAAAAAACCTGCATCTGACATAAATTTTAAAATACTTTCTCCAACACATTCAAACTAATACAAAAACCTTATATCGTTTAATAAATTGAAACAGAATGCCCAATTGAACTATCTGGAAACGCATAACATACTTGAAATACCAATTTCTGTTGTTTTAATCAACAGTCTGAAAATTATCCGGAATCTTTGAGCAGCCACGTACATTATATATAGATTTGCATCGATTAACTACTTGAATGAAATTTAAATTCAGTTTGCAAATAAGTATCTCAGTTGAAAATTCTCTTTTATCAATTTCCTCTATTACTTAGAATGATACGTGAATTCTTTTGTACGGCCCTGTATATGTAGAGAGTCATAGATGTCATAGAGAGTCATAGTCATATCCCTGAGTTATAGATAGGAGTGCAAAAATCTAGGTTCTAGTGGGCAGTCTCTCACCACTAAAATTTAAAAGGTTCCTTCGGTTAAAATTTAACAGTATTCTTACAAGAATTTTACATGAAGTATATGACAAAAAATAACGAAATAAATTTAGTGGTGCGAGATTGCTTGCTAACATTTAGATTTTTGCACTCCTGAGTATATAATGTATACAAAACGAGTAAAATGCAAACCATTTGTTCAATTTAAAAGCGCATACAGAAGTTGAAAAAAGCAATTTCAGCATTTTTTGATAAGATACAATATTGCAACTTATTCATTTTGTATGCCTCTGCAAACGAACGATAAAAGCTATAAATGCCGTATTCAATTTTAATCATCTTGTTGCGCAATTCAGTGATTTATATCAATTTCAATAAATTTAGGTCATCATGTAAAGTCATAAAAGTACTCCGCAAACATCTTTCCTCAGTTATCTACAATGTCACGGGATTTTTTTTTTTGAGTGCCCTGTAAGTGAATTATTTATGCTGCACAGTTCATACTCAAATCGAAACATGGCATGGTAAACATTAATAACATGCATCAAGTGCATGGTAATCCGAGTATATTTACGTGAGTCAGAGGGTGGAGAGACAGACAGATGGAAAGGCGAGCAAACAAACCAAATTCATAAACACCGTCAACGGACTACGGACCAAGCTCGGGCACGTGCAGATCTCTAAACGCAGTGACACGTTTGTTCTTTATAACCTAAATAGATAGACAGATATACCTATATTAATAAGTTTTATCTTTATTTTCATTTATTTCTGTTAAAATCTTGACCTCGGAAATACAATTTGAAAGAGAGAAAACATAAGAAGTGAACAAACACTTTCAAATACTTAATTAGATGGCGAAATAGCTGTCGAAATTTAAATCATTGTAAAAGCACTAATTAGGGATTTTAAGAAGATTAACATTTCTAAAAATTTCAAATTCATATTTTCAGTAATTAAAATACAGAAACTGATAAGAATAATATGTGTTTGTTATAAATTTTAATTAATTGTTATAACTTTTAAAAATATATTTTTAAGCTTTTTTTTTAAAATTTTCTTTAAATCATTTTATTCATTAACGTTATTAATTTACATTAATTAGAAGTTAGAAATAATTCACATTTATTTCTCATAGATAACAATTTATTACAGATCTGGGAACAGATACCAATACCTAATGGTTCTTTTTTATAATGTGTGGTATTCTAGAAAATTTTGCTATTAAAATACTACGTATTTTTAAATTAACCGGGTGCAATTGATAATGAATGCCATATATTTTTCACATCTCTATTGTTCCTACTGTATTTATATTGCATTAACAAATATAAACTTTGCACCCACTTTATTAAAAATACATGTATTACAAACACTTAAAACATGATTTAAAATAGAGGTGTAAATCAATAACAAATAATACATAAACTTTACAGCAAGTCATCCAGTCGGCGTTATCAGCATCAGTAACTGCCATGGCACATCCAGGAGCTGGTTCGAATCCTCGTGTATGACAGTGATATGATTCTAAGTGTTAAGGGTGCATTCGAAAAAACGCTTTTCCACCTTCAAGAGCTCGAAAATTTCCGATACAATTTTAGACATATTTTTAAAAGTAGAAACATGAAACTTGCTGAGGGGATTCTTGAAGGGACGTATGAGGTGCCGTGTGATGTCCTTTTACGCTCAATTCATTAGAATTTGATTTATGAACAAATACCTTCTTAGTAAGATCCTTTTTTTCGTTCCCAGATCTCCCGATAGGGAAAAATCGATTCGAAATGCCGCTTTTGATTGCTTTTTTGCAACATTTTTCTGCATTTATCAAAGAATTGACAGTCACGGCACCTTGTGTACTTTCCAAATAAGAGATTTTGAAAGTTTGGTGCATTTGAGATCAAAAATGAATTCAAGAATAAATCGAAAAATAAGCAGTTTGAGTCAAAATACACCCTTAACTTGTAGTTACATAGGGTGGGGCTTAAAGATCTCCCTAATTTGCCGCTTTCGCTGCGGCTGCGCTAGTGTAGAGGGAATGTCCGAAGTAGTGCTGTTATAGTGTTGTCTTGGACTAATGAACATCGTGCTTTCGTTGTTGAAACTTACTTTAAGAATGCGGATACCATCATAGTAGGCACTTTGGAGTAAGCAGGCAGGAGAAAGTACCCTACAGAAAAACAATATCCTTATGGGTTGCTAATTTTAGAGAAACAGGCTCATGTTTTAAACTAAAGTCGCCCGGTAGACCACGTCAGGTTCGAATATCACGTCATGTTCAGGGACTTATTAAGAACGAAGGAAAATATTTGAACGATATCATTTTTCATACAACAAAGAATCTAAATAAATTAATAGCAAAAATTGCTACAGGTCGTAAAAATTATTAAATGGCATACATTATTCTTTCCGGGTGTAAACATAAAATATTTGTTTTCAATCTCCTATATATTTTTATTGACCTCTCCCGTAAAGCAAGGTGACGTCACTGCAACGTCGCTGTGAAGTCACATTGTGACTTTGTGACCATCGATTGTCGATGTGACGTCACGTGACATCGATGTGAAGTCACAGTGACTAAAATGTGACGTCGTTATGGCCGTTTTAGAGCTCTTTTGTGACGTTTCACAAAGTGGTCACAATGTGACAAATTTGTGAAAAATGTGTCATTTGTGACTAATTTGACATTAACATTGTGACGAAACTGTGACAAAAGCGACGATATTTAAATTGCCAGAAACATGTTTTTTAAGGTAAATAACATGTTTTGAAGGATATTTATTAATTTCTAAAGATTTTTAAGAAAGTCACATCTTAGTCACAATGTAATGTCACTGAGAGGTGGCATTTTGGTCACAGATGTGATGTGACCAAAGTGACTCACAGTGACGTCACTGTGACCATGCATGCTGTTAGGGTCTTAAAATGGAGAGATCTTTATGCCCCACCCTGCATAAAGAAATATGCAATGGACAAAGAAATGAACTTATGGCTTGTCGTTGTTTCTGTATAGAATAAGGATCACTTGAGGCGAAAACCATACTTGCAGTACGCCTCAAGGGAATTTCCCTTAACATATAGCAAACTATTTTATTTCAAAATTCAGCTAAATTAAGCATTTTAAGTAAGCTTTCAAAATAAATTTTTAGTTTAATTAATTTTTTACATAATGCCTGGTATATATAATTTCTATAGACCATATGTAGGATTATACATAGTAATTCGTATGCATTATTGTAAATGAACATTATTTGTTAAAAAGCTTTTTATTTCTGTGCATATGTAACGTTATCACTTTAGGTTGGGAGGGAGAAATCTGGCACATGATATCGTAAAATATATCTTACATTTTTCTTGCAAATGTTGTCAAAGTAAGTGTTAAAGATTTCTGTTTGATAAACTGATGTCAATTAAAATAGAAAAACTATCACCTGTGGTGAGTTACAAAAACTCCTTTCGGCCAGTGCCGGGAGGAAGACGTAGCTTTTATGTTTATTGGTTTTAAAATTTTGCAAGTTTTATTCGAAGCTAATTTTACTCAAATTTTAAGGAACTAAAATGTGACAAACTCGATAAGAGAATATTCTTCAATACTGAATTTGAATTAAAATTGCGCCAAATTTGTAAGCTATAGCCAAGTTGGCAGTTTGTGGTTATTTATTTTTGGTCGACAAACTTGTCGATATTTCGCCTAATGTTGCCAAGCTTGGCGAGTATTTGAAGTTAATGGATATTAATAACATTTAAGTATTTCGCGGCAATGTACGGTGCAAATGACCGTTATTTTGAAACAAGTTGGCGGATGAAGTTGAACGACGAACGCGATCAAGATATTGGTGTGTACTATGCATGCAATAAATCTCGTCCAAATAAGTTCATAAATACTAGAATTACAGCGGGATAAAAATTAGGTTGTTTAAAAATGTCCGCTTTCCTAGAAATTCCAACAATCTCAGCCATTTTTTAAGATAAAGGTCCATTAAAGTATGCTTCGGAATCCTTGTATTAAGTTCAAACTTTTAAGAAAATAACATTTTTCAGTTTTCATGAAGTAAATCAGATATATATGTATATATGTATATACCGGGTGTCCCAAAAATGACTGATGGATTTTAAAATTCAATAACTAGCAAACGGTGACAGCTATTTAAAATTTTTTTGCAGGAGGGTTATGTATAATGTCAGAATTTTTATTTACAGTAATTTTTTATTTTAGTTCGCATCTCAAACAATAGGTGGCGCTGACGGCGATTGAAGGCCAGGTGATCAGTGCTGAATGAAGCGTCGACCTGGCGGCCTTCAATCGCCGTCAGTGCCGCCTATTGTTTGAGATGCGAACTAAAATAAAAAATTACTGTAAAAAAACTCCTGACATTATACATAACCCTCCTGCAAAAAATTTTTAAATAGCTGTCACCGTTTGCTAGTTATTGAATTTTAAAATCCATCAGTCATTTTTGGGACACCCGGTATATACATGTATATATAATACCATTAATTGTAAAACAAAATATGATGCATTCAATTTAATGCAAAATGAATGAATGCAAATGAAATTTGCTGCACCAAAGCAGAATCACACATACACACACATATATATAAGGTAACATTTGTATGGAGGGTGGTCTTGTGGTCTGGCGATCATGATTGATGAAAATATATAAAAAATTTCCGGAAATATTTCCCTCGGGACTGCTTTATTTTTTGTAATGAAAGCTACCTAAAATAATAACAAATTATTTTTTTTTTCATTAGTTACATTAATTTGATATAAAGATTGAAATGAAAATAGATG
The DNA here is from genome assembly GCA_964019185.1 of Maratus speculifer. Taxonomy (NCBI): domain Eukaryota; kingdom Metazoa; phylum Arthropoda; class Arachnida; order Araneae; family Salticidae; genus Maratus; species Maratus speculifer. Next base: position 130,615,886 of record OZ025303.1, read on the forward strand.
TGATACAGGGCTGCATAAAATAGGCGTATTATATAATGCCTCAAAAATATCCGTCACGAGCGGTCATTGAAATGTAAAATAAGCATTAAAGAAATACCACTCGAAAACGCGATCTAATTGCGAGAATGATATTAAGAAATGAGATTAGAAATGAATAATGAACTGTCATTATTTTCGGAAATATTTCAAAGGAAAATATGACAAATATTTATGACGATATTTCTTTTTCTTTTTTTTAAGAATTTTTGTAATGTTGATGTAAAGTTTTACGAAGATTTAAAGTTTATTTTACTCTTCAGGCTTAATAAGAAGTTTTCTTGATGTCTAGACAACATAGTTTTGATAATTTTAAAACCGAAACAAAAGACGATCAATATTTTAAATTCCAAATCATATTTAAATATTTTTATTCATATTTTTTCACAATATATATGGTTTTGAAAATGTTGTAAAATTATACAGCAAGAAAATTAACTACTAAGTAAGAAAAATTTTGCTCCAAGTATAGGTTATGAAATATTTTTCAAAACTTCAATAAATTTATAGCGAGACTTCACTTTTTACGAAAGTGAAACCAGATTATAGCAGCTATAACAAGAAAGGATCTTTCATTATTTTATAAATCCCTGTATTCGATCTATGGATTTGCATATATAGTACAATGTGACATAATTAACTGTCAATATTCAAAGTGTTCTATAACGCGATCTAATTGAGAGAATGATATTGATGAATGATATTTCGCGAAAGAAAATTAGTTTACAAAGTCACCGCTAGGGGAATATGTGGTGCTATATAATAGCAAAGCGAATTTTTAAAAAGCCAGAATCAGTAGTGAAATAGTTAAATATACTATATAAAAGATAATTTTATTTCATTGTTGATTCTGAAATTTTTTTAATTCTCTTTTCTGTTACACATCGTCACATATTCCTTACTAGTGACTTTTGGGATTATTTTTTTTAATTTACACATCGCTACATAAATTCCCTTTTTCCTTACGCATCACTACATATTCTCTAGCGATGACTTTTTGAACTAATTTTGTTTTCGAGAAATTCTTCGCCCTCCGTTTTCTTATGTTTTCTTACAAAACTTGGCGTCATTCTCTCAATTAAATCGCTCTACAAAACATTCTGAGACCTATTAGATTAACATGGCCACCTAGAACACAGTGTGCTAAAAATTAGCTTATTTACACAGCGCATAAAGCATTCAAAGTTTCATCTTCATTAGTTTTCATGAAAATCCAATTCTGTAGAGTTCCGCATATCATTTGCAGATTTTTACACATTCAATGTACTTAATTTACGCCGTAGTTTCCCAGAAGTCAACTCCTGTATTTCTTTATTTTCCAATAAATATTTAAATATTGATCGAAATTCACCAGATCTCATAAATAATGCGCTCCGGAGCCCAGAGATACAGGGAAAGACCAAATTCTAAATTATATTTTTCTTTCTCCCATCTCCAATCCTTTGTAAATTTCATAAGCATTAACGTACATTATGTAATGTATCGCTTTCCTTAGAGCATACCTCTTTCTAACTTCGCAAGTACAAACTAAATGGTTTACTTTCTCAATGGTTTCCGAAAGGCAATGAAGAATTCCCGAATTAATCGAATTAATTAATCGCATTCCCGAATTAATTATATTTGCCATTTTACTCGCTGGTTTGTTCGTACTTTTTAAATATTCCCTCTCAACGATTTTCTAGTTTACTGTGGTGTTTAATTTTTTCGGACGTTCACAGGAATAAAGTTGCAGTAGTTCTTTATATTTAGTAGAGATGGCCGAAAAATCGGTTTTGTTTTCATTTTCAACCCATAATTTATTCTCGCCGAAAATTTGTTATCGGCGAAATTACCACGAAAAATTTGATCGCTGTTTTTGTCAGAGATATAGAAAGCGAACATGGCCCACATGTATAATTAATGAATAATTCTGTATAGTTATGTCTGTATTAATTTATTTAAAAAATACTTTCGAGATTTTTCATTTTTGGTTGGAAATAACAAGATTATCGAAATTTCGTTTCGGTTTCGGTTTTAAAAACCTGTTTCGGATGAATTTTAATTTTTAGTGAACATTTAGGTTTTAGTCGGAATTTATCGGTGCTTATACTGAGAGCTGAGCCCCCAACTGATACCATAGAAGTGGAAAAAAATGTTCTTTCTTGCAAGATTGATACAAAGACATTCTTGGCGAGTCAAATTTTCGTAAATTCGCCTTTTATAATTTTAATGTTTTGGCTCTCTTCGTTTACTACATTTTGTTTCTTATAAATATAGTCAAAATATACTCAGCCAAAGTATATTAAAAAAAACTTCCTTTCCTAAACAGAAAACTGGTCTAATTATTGCAAAATGTACGAAAAATAAACATGCAGATGGACGAAGTGAACGCATTTAATTGTTATTACACCAAAATATTAGAATTTCGATACTTTTATAGCTAGAAATCAAGCCCTGTACACTTTCCATTTTAATCAAAAATTTAATTAAGAAAAAAAAATATGAACAAGCCTGAAAGTTTACTTTTAGCAGTTATCATTTATACGACACTATATCTGGTTACTTCCATAGCTCTATTCATGGGTTTACAGTAAAACCTCCAAATAACGGACACCTCGGGAACGCAGAAATTGTCCGCTATTCGGAGGTGTCCGCTATTGGGAAAACCTCAGAGATTCAAAAATAACTATGAAATGCTTAATGTTTTATTAATTTACTTTTATATGTCCTGAAACCTATATTATATAATTGATCAGAAAGCAAAATTATTTTGTAAGCAATAAAAATGAAATAAAACAGGTAACAAAATAACAGGTAATAAAACAGCTCACTTTTATCCACTGCTTATTACTAATATTCTCGTCAAAAAAATCTGTTACAAAAGTTCACTTTTGCTTGAAATTACATGTAATTTGTTTTTCTATGTGACGTTATTGGACATTGTAGAGTTCCGAACGGGGATAGCACTTTTTGACTTCCAAAAGCATAAAATCTCATAATATTCTTGGATGACATTTCAATGCTCAGAGAAATAATCCTCCCGGGCAATCCCCTGAATTTAGCATTAAACGTGTGTGTGTGTGTGGGGGGGGGGGGGAATTTCCCCCAGCTCTTTATCTACATTTATCTGTGATCGCAAAATTTGTGACACTCTGTCCTAATAAATTATGAGGCCTTTAACTATTTTTCTATTTTTTGACCTTTTTTTTTTCTTTAAAAAAATACCTTTTCGTCCTTTATCGGCGAATAAAGTGTCCGCTATTCGGAATGTCCGTTATTCAGAGGTTAAACATACAAAAATGTAGTTTTTGGGAGTGGGGATTGGAAAACTGTCCGTTAAATAGAGGTGTCCGCTATTCGGGAGTGTCCGTTATGGAGGTTTTACTGTATTTATATCAGGGGTGGCCAACTGTGACACACTTGATACCACTAAAATTTTATAGTAATCACTGCCTCATATAATTATCAAATATCTTAATTCAAAACATCAACTGTTTCTTTAAAAAAATAGTGGTACATGAAGTACCTGATAAGATATGAATTTTAAATTATATTTTCACCATTTTCAAGGTTTTTAATTATAGTTATAGAATTTGGAGGTCTTTGCGTTAAATATAAGAAAATTTTTTTTAAAATCATTTTAATTTTAAATACTTTTTATTTTCATTTACACAGCATGTCTCAACTGTTTCTTTCAAGAAAATAGTCATTAAAAGATGCTTACATTATTTAACAGCTAAGAAGAGGAAGTAGTTTTTGGAATGCACGAGAATTTGCGACAAACACAAATTTTAATTACATCGTTCTGAATATCATGTATGTAGCAAATGAAATACTTTTTGACTGATTTTAAAGTAGAAAGAAAGAACGAACAATTTTCGTTTTGTAAGTACGGAACAAAACGGATGACGACATCAGAAATAATTATGTAGGATGTATCTGTATATGTATACAAGTTGGTAAATAAATGAGTACCAACTTTGGTAGTTCGTATATATAAATATAGTTATTTCATATGTGGAAATGCATTCGCAACTTATATCGCTTTTAGAATCCATCGCCGTCTGAAACCGCTTTCTATACTACATAAATTATGTTAATCTTCAAAACTTGGCTTTTGCAGGATTTAAAAAATTTAGCGTCAAAATTGTTCACCCCAGATTTATAGGCTTCAAAAATCTCTGACTATACAAATATAGATTGTTCACATGTGAAAACGCCCAGCCTATATCGCTTTTAGAACCTATCGCTTTCTGAAACCGCTTTCTATACCATAGAAGTATTAAGGAAGAGGAACTCTCATATCCTTAAAATAGTTGGAGCTTCAATTGTAGCCGATTCCGTAGAGGATTCATTATCTTGGCAGCAAACTCCTACCAATAAATTGATGCATAAAATGTTTCTATATTTAAAGACATTTTTATTGGAAAATTTCTATCAAAAGTAATGGCAAAAATCGAAATTTCTTTTAATGGTGGAATTAATTTGGCGGTAATAGTCCGCCACAACCAAGACAACCTCCTGTCAGAGTCGGTAAAAAAATTATAATACCTGGGTAAACTGATATAAAAAAAAAAAAATAAATAAATAAACAGAACATTTTTACCATATTTGTGAGAAAGATCTCCCATCAATAAGGCACTAAAATAATAGGAATCTTCTTGTCTATTTAAGCTTTCTGGTGGAAGTTTTCTTATGACATAATCAGAAACTTTAGATCCGATGAAAAAAACGAAAAAGAAAGAAAGAAAGAAAACAGCAATTATTTTATGGCAATCACCTCAGTTACTTAATTCACAACTAATAGACAATGCATTAAATGTCACTACTTTTTATTCATAATTTCATTTTCTATGCCACATAAATTATGTTATCGTCAAACCTTGACATTTACAGGATTTACAAAATTTAGCATCAAAATTCAACCAAATAATATTCCTCTGTACTTTAATACCAAGCATATGAATTAAAAAAAAACTTTTCTACCAAAAATTGAACCGACTTCAAAAACTACTACAAAGTGAAAAATAATTATTTACATAATATTAATAAGAAATTAAATTAAGAGCATAGTATTTTGGATTTTTACATTATTACATTTTATTACATATACATTTTTGGATTTGTACATTAGATTTTTTGGAGTCGGTGCCAGCCTAAAAGAAAAAAGGCTTGGCTGGCACCGACTCCAAAAAATCTCATTAATGTACATAAATATAATAATACGCATGGTAAATACTATGCTCTTAATTTAATTTCTTATTACTATTATGTAAAAAAATTATTTTTCACTTTGTAGTAGTTTTTGAAGTCGGTTCAATTTTTGGTAGAAAAGTTTATTTTTCTCTTTTTAGTTAAAAGTTAAAATTTTTTTGCAGTCAGTTAATAAAAATTATAATACGGAAATAAATATTGTAAAATATCCATGGATGTAAATTTTGTCAGGAGTGGGGTTCCAACGCACGCTCTCTTTCCAGCACCAGAGCTTAAATCTGGCTTCTTAAACCGCTGGGTCATCCTGACTGCGCTCCAATCGGCGAGCTTATTCAAAATCCATGTTATTTTTAATTTGCGAAAAATCACCAATTTTATTAAAATTTGCCTAATTACTAAAAAGTACTGAATCAATTTCAATGAAATGGAAGTGGTACCAATTCGAGAGTAGCTTCTTTTATTTAACACAAAAACCAAATTAATCGGTTGGATAGTTTCAGAGTAATCGGTGAACATACATAGAAAAAAAATTACATACGCTTCGAATTGATAACTTTCTCTTCCTTTTCTGAAGCCGGTTAATGATAAAAATTGTAATACGGAAAAAAATTGTAAACATTACATGGATGTAAATTATGTCGGAAGTGGGGTTCAAACCCACGCTCTCTTTCGAGAAACAGAGCTTCAATCTGACGCCTTAGACCGCTCAGTCATGCTGTCTACACATCACTCAGCGAACGTATTCAACACATTTAATTAGCGAAAAATCACTACTTTTATTAGTTTTTGCCTAATTACTAAAAAATTACTGAACCAATTTCGATGAAACGGAAGTGGTGCCAATTCGAGAGCATTGTCTTTCATTTAAAACAAAAATAACAGAAATCGGTTGAATAGTTTCGGAGTAATCGGTGAACATACATAAAAAATACATACGCGTTCAATTGATAACCTCCTCTCCTTTTTGGAAGTCGATTAATAAATTTAGATCATTTTAAAGATTTTTAATTATAGTTACAGTATTTGGATGCCTTTGCATTAAATATAACCAGGGAATATTTTTAACCAACTTGATTTTAAATACTTTTTATTTTCCTTTTCCGTTCTTTACCAGATTTATCTACTAAAAAAAATCTTATGGTGTTTTAAATTTTTTTTTTTTAATTTGTAAATAGTCTGTATTTAAATAATAATCCTTTGGATACAGTTCCTCCTTAAAACGTAATACGAACGTTTAAAGCCGTAAAAAATAAATTAATATTTTAATCTTGAAAAAGGAGAATGAACCAAAGAATAAAGAAATTCCGCGCTTTAACGAGAGAGATATTTCGTTAAATCTGCTTAATGAAATTTAGTTTTATCTCGTGTTCATTAAACTAGATTTTACATACCATGTCTCAACTATTTCTTTCAAGAAGATACTAATTAAAAGATACTTACATTATTTAACAGATAAGAAGAGGAAGTAATTTTTAGTATGCATGAGAATTTGCGACAAAGACAAATTTTAATTACATCCGTCTGAATAGCATATATGTAGCAAATGAAATACTTTTTGACTGATTTTAAAGTAGAACTAGAGAACGAACAAACCTGAAAACTTTCTTTTATAAATTATCATTCATACGTTACTATATACGGTTGTTTGTAAAGCCCTATTCGTGAATTTATTGATATCAGGAGTGTCTAACTGTAACACGCTTAACACCACTAAAATTTCATAGTAATCACTGGTTTATCTAATCATAAAATCTCTGCTATTCAAAACGATAACTGTTTCTTTTTTGCCCACCCATGATTTATATCCTTCAAAAAAAAAATACAAATATACTTAGTTTACGTGTGAAAACGCAACTTGAAACGATATCACTTTTCGATTTTTTCGCTATTTCAAACCGCTTTCTATGCCACATATATTATGTTAGTCTCCAAATCTTGACTTTTACAGGACTTACAAAATTTAGCATCAAAATTCAACCAAATAACATTCCTCTGTATCTTAATACCAAATATGTGAATATTAAATTATATTTTCACCATTTTCAAGATTTTTAATTTTAGTTATAGAATTTGGAGGTCTTTGCGTTAAATATAACAAAGAAGTATTTTAATCAATTTAATTTTAAATACTTTTTATTTTCATTTTCCGTTCTTTACCATATTTTATCTACTAACAAAACCTTATGGATTTTTTAATTTTTTTTATTATTTCTAAATGAAGTTTGTATAATAATTTAAATAATAATACATTGGATACAATTCCTCCTTTAAACGTAGTACGAATTTTTAAAGCCTTTAAAAATAAATTAATTTTTTCAACTTGAAAAAGGAGATTGAACCAAAGAATAAAGAAATTCCGCGCTTTAACGAGAGAGATATCTCGTAAACTCTGCTTAATGAAATTTAGTTTCATCTCGTGTTCATTAAACTAGATTTTACATAGCATGTCTCAACTGTTACTTTCAAGAAAATACTAATTAAAAGGTACATTATTTAACAGGTAAGAAGAGGAAGTAATTTTTAGTATGCACGTGAATTTGCAACAAAGGCAAATTTTAATTACATCCTTCTGAATGTCATATGTGTAGCAAATGAAATACTTTTTGGCTGATTTTAAAGTAGAAAGAGAGAACGAACAACTTTTGCTTTGTATGTACAGAACAAAAGGTATGACGACATCAGAAATAATTATGTATGATGTATCTGAGTGGCGTAGCTAGAGGGGGGGGGGAAGCGGTCCGCCCCGGGAGTCATACCCAATCTTTATTAGAAAAAAATACATATTAACTTATAAAATTTTGGAAAAGAATTCTGAAATAAAATGAAATTGCTAGGGGATCGCGCAACAGAGTTAATTTTCTTTTCTTGGAGAATCTGAAATTTTACGCAGAATGGGGAGTCTAAATAAGATATGCACCAGGAACAGAAACCTATCTTTTCGACGAATGGGTAGGCAAAAAATAAATAAATAAATAAATAAATAAATAAATAAATAAAAACATTTAGGCATCGCATTGACTTATGCGAACTATGGGATGAGTTATGAGTCGCCCATGTGGTTCCTTATATGGGAGGTGTGAAGGTAAACAAAGAAAGGTTTGGTCATTTCCTGTGTTAAAGATGCCCTTTGGCTTTTTTTATAAAGCGATTTCACCCGCAATCAATATAATCTATATTAAAAGATAATGTAATCTATACTTTAGTCTGTGCCTGCACCCTTGAATTCCAACAAAACATAAATTTTTGATTGTAAACTATAGTTTACAACCAAAAATTTATGGTTTTGGTTATACTGCAACTCAAAAGTATATGGACAGGTGATATTTGAAATACCAGTTAAAAAATGAAGCAATAGTCACGGGAAAAAATAATAAGCATATAGAATCATAATAAAAGATTATTACAATAAACAAATACAGTATAAGTTTACAGAAGTTTTGTTAAAAAATCAAAATCAAAATAAGCTTTCGCATAAATGTACGGACTTTTTTAGTATTTTGTATTTAAATTATAATTTTGTATCTATTTCTTCGAATTATCTATAAAATCACATCAGGCATGCAAAAAATGTTGAAATTATATATGGAATAACGTAGAATTGTGATTGAAAAAATATGACTTTTTGGGGGGAAGGGGTAACACCATCATGGGTGGGTGACACCACTTACATCCGCCCCGGGTGTCAAGCATCCTAGCTACACCACTGATGTGTCTACGTATGTATACAAGTAGGTTATAAAGAAGAATTTCTTGAGGGATTTTGGTAGTTGCATATATTTGTTAGAAGGTTTAGAAGAGGTATGATCACGTATATTAGTAGCTGCTATTCCATTGGAATACTTAGAAGAGGCATGATCAGTATAGAATCAGTCCAGGTTCGGATGCTCGAAAAAAAACCCCACGATGATTGCTAAGTTACAATTTATTTAGACATATATTACTAAGGGGGGCACACTTACAGCACTCGGAAAAAATCTCCGAACCAAAAATTAGCACGTTGACAAGACAAGCGCAGAGAGTCAAGTGCCCTCGTACATAGCAACAAACTGCCACCTTTGGCATCATAGAAAATCGCCAACATACACAAGTTCGCCCATGCACAATGGATAGTATACGCCAAATACAGTTAAAATGCAGCCGGCAAGATAAGAATTCAATATGGTTTCCAAGCTGGGATGGGAAAGGAAAGGTTGCCAAACGATAAAATGTTACACGTGTTATTATGTCTAATAAAGAGGCACACCAAAGGGATATCAGATTTTACTGCGCAGATGTTAAATTCTTTTTTTAGGGTTTTGTCGAGAAAGAAAAGAAGCGTAAGCATAAATTTTAACTGCGAAACAGAGATGATGTCCATATAAGGTAATGCAGAATTGCCTCGATCGGAAATAGCAGACATCTGGAAATAGCTTTAAACGGTTGATTAATATGTGAGTGTATTTCTCACAGACAAAGTTAAGCAGCTGCCGATTTTTCGGTTAGAGAAAAACTAGGCGAGGGAAAAAAATGGAAAGTGAATGAAGGACACTTAAAACTGATTTTGAATTGAAAAGAGACAGGGGGGAAGGAATAATTTAAGAAAATAACCAATATATAACGAAATAATCGTTATATATATCACCCGGTGCACCACAAAAAAACTTTTGCTGTCCAATGTGCATAGGCTAGCATAAAATATTATAACATAAAAACATACATAAATGCAAAAGTTTTTTTTTTTTTTTTTTTTTTTTTATATATATATGTAGAAATTTAACGTCATGATAATGGAGACTTTTGTATTCAAAAACAGTCAGCAGTTCTAAAGTCTCTATATTTTTTTTATATTTGTATTTCATGGATCCAAGGTAGTACTGTATTTTATATGTATAAGTTGAGTCGACTCAGACAGTACAAAAATCTTACTGCAGCTTTGATTGTTATCATGACATAAGTAAAATTTTGAAACATATACACAAAACATGAAACTAATACTAAATGAATATAAAATGGCAATACACAAAAATAACATAATAGCACTATATTTTTCAAAAATTAAAAAAGAGTAATATGATGTCTATAAAAATAAAAATGTTTCATGCCGAAGCATAGGATGACAAAAAAAAGAGGTGCTCCAAGCACGCCCATAAAAAATATGCGTCACCCTGAATCTTGTGTACAACACAAGTATTATGGCATCGGCTTAGGGCCTAGCCTTAGATGAGGAGGGAATTGTGATGCTCCCCCGAAGGCACTAGCGGTCTTCTGAAGGAGCCCACGTCGAATTACAAGAAAAAAATTTGAGTTGTTGTGAATTGGAATCACAATTCAAAAATTTGAATCGAAACTCCAACTCCAAAATTTTGTCTCTCAACACAATGAAGCTTGAACCCTTAGGGCCTTAATTTTGAACGGGAACAAGACTTCAAAGGGAAGAATTCAAAAAGAAAAAAAAAACAAAAAAAATGTATATCATATAATAACTAATATGGGCAGACAATCCTAGAGTGAAGAGAGACAAAAAATATGTCACAATCGAGTGGGGTGATGAACAAGTCATATATAAAAACTGTGTTTTATTTAATTACATGAATCTTTTGTTTACTTTTCTAAAGTACAGTACCTGTTTATCTAACTATAATATGTTTGACTTACAGTACAAGAAATGTTAAGTGGGAGGTTAGTGGAAAAATACTGAATTAATGAGTATTGTCAAAGAAATTTTAAGTGTACTGCAAAAAGAAAACAAAATAAAAGTAAATAAAATTTTAGTGAGTATGAAGGCCTATCTAAGTGTTAGAGGATAACAATGATACCTAATATTGTTCCTAAGAGATCTTCAGAGCAACAGTGATGGACCAGCCATGATATTGTTAAAGATCAGTCAAAAACAACATACACACAACCATGAGCTCTTTGGTTGGATATGTGGTATCATAAAACAAGACATAAAAAAATAATAAATAGTGATTTTACATTAGCTTCTGTTTCTTAGATTGTATGTGTGAGGTTGATAAAACGTATTAAAGTTAGTGTTGTTTATATGACTTGATGCATCAAATAAATGTCCATAACGAGGAGGTGCTAATAAAAGTCTATCAATATGTACCCGAAATGCTGTGTTATCAGGAGTATACAACCTTTTAATTGAGAATGACACAGGGGAATGTTTACAAGTGACAATATATGGACCAGTATACTTTGTTTTAAACTTGTCATTTGATTTTAGATATACAATGTCTTTTAAGAAAATGGATCTTAATTTAGCTTTCTGACCGTAATATTTATATCTTTTATCTTGAGCAGATTTAATGTTGTTATAGGCTTTGTGATATATCTTACTCAAATCATCAAGTAATTTGTGGACTTCAATATGTTTATCAAGAAAGGGTTGGTTGCACGACTGATCAAAAGTGTCAAAAATTAGAGAAAGTTCACGTCCAAAATGAAGAAAATTAGGAGAATATAATGTAGTTGCATGTTTCGAACCATTATAAAGTGATTTGTGTATAAATACTGCATTTTCGAATGAATGACCTTCTTGTAAAAGAATATTAACTGAATATTTGATTGACTTATTGATTCGCTCTGCAATCGCATTTGATTGTGGTCTCGAGGCCGAACTGTGTAATACCTTAATGCCCATTGTATCATTAAAAATGTTATATACCTGAGAAGTGTACTGGGGTCCTAAGTCTGATAAGACAACCGAAGGTCCCCCAAATGTGGTTATGTAAGAGAATAAGCATTTAACAACCTTACTCGCAGATATGTCATTAAGTGGAAAGAGTTCAATATGTCTCGAGAAATGATCAGTGATAGTTAAAACATATTTTCCATTAGCAAACGGTCCAAGGAGATCTGTACTGATAGTGTGACCAGGGTACCTGGGAGTGTATGTGGGCTGTAAGGGTGCAGGTGGAGTTTGGTGATGTTTAGTTTGAAGACATTTGATACAGGATGCGACAAAGTTTAAAGTGTCTACATACATACCCTTCCAAAAATATCTACCTGACAAGAATTCATAAGTTTTATTAAAGCCAAAATGAGATAAATGTGAAATTGTTAAGACTTTGCTTTTAAGTGAATTTGGAACAATAATGTGATACGAAAAAGTGTTATTAAAAATATTTTCCTTCTTTAACATTAATACTTTCGAATCAGGATGAATGAAGTAGTTAGGAAATTTTTGAGAAGATCCTTTCCTTAAGATTTCTTTATAAACAACAGACAAAGTAGGGTCATTTTGTTGTTCAGTAGCAAATGTTTCATTCGAAATTTCTAATAAAGGGTCAGGATTTGTTTGTGTACCAGAAATAAGGCAGTTAACACGCATATTAGAATCACTCGAGCTGGAGTGTGGAGTATCACATTCTACAATAGGTAAGGGTTGAGTGTCATGAATAAGTTCAGGGTTTGTAGCTAAAGTCTGTTGATTATTTTCAAAGTTACAGCGAGATAAATAGTCAGCGAGCACATTCTTTTTACCTGGAATATGTTGAAATTTGTATGTGTATTCTGAGAGATCCATGAGCCAGCGAGAGATAATATCAGCCGGATTTGTAGTTTTGTTGTACTTTTCTAATGGTTTACTATCTGAAAGGATTACAAATTCTCTGTTGTATAAATAATATTTGAAAGCAGTAACTGATTTATGAATCGCCATGAGTTCTAATTTAAGTGCTGGATATTTTTTTTCTGATGCTTTTAAAGATTTTGAAAAGTATGCAACAGGTAATAGTTGTTTATCATGTTCTTGTAGTAAGACGCCAGAAATGGCAATATTTGACGCATCAGTATTTAAATAGAACTTTTTGTTCCAATCAGGTAATCTAACCATGGGTGGATTAAAGAATATCTTCTGTATGGTGTCCATAATTTTTTGATGTTTACTTGTCCACTTAAATTTAGCTTTTGGAGTAGTTAAGTTTATGAGAGGTTGCACAAGTTCAGAAAAGGATGGAACCAGAGATTTGTAAAATGTAATGACGCCTATGAGTGCTTTTAATTGACGTTTTGTTGTAGGTGTTGGAAAAGATGTTATTTTTACAATGTTCGAGTGAACAGGAGAAATAGTTTGATTTTCTATGTGAAATCCAAGATAATCTAAACTGGTTTTGTGAAAAGTGCATTTGTTAGGGGACAGCGTTAAATTATATTTTACTAATATTGCAAGAATTTTATCCAACTTATCATACATTTCTTGATATGAATTGGCACCAACAATAAGATCATCTTGGTAGGTATAGACACCTTCTAACTGTAATTCATCAAGTAACGAGTCCATTAAAGCTTGATAAATTGAGGCGCTCGTTTTTAAGCCGAATACTAATCTCTTATACCGAAAAGAACCAAACATTGTAGTGAATGTGAGCTGATTTTGAAATTTTGCAGGCAAATCAATTTGATGATATGCCTGATGAAAGTCAAGAGAAGAGAAAAAACGATATTGTGAAAGATTTGAAATAATAGTTTGAATTTTTGGAAGTGGATAGGACGAACCTTGAATTATAGTATTAACCATTCTGAGATCTAATGCGAGTCTATATTTCTGTATACCTGTACCGTCTGGTTTCTTTTTAACAAGAAGCATGGGGCAGGCCCATTCGGAACAATGACGTTCAATGATTTTGGCATCAAGTAATTGTTTGATTTGATTTAAAACATCCTTCTGCACAGCTTGGGGAAGAGGGAAAGGGAGAGTCTTTATGGGGTAATCATTAATGAATTTCAAATCAGGTACAATTTTATCAGTATGACCAAGTGTGTCTAATGATTTGGAAAAGGCAGGATAATAATTAAGTAGCAATTTAGTTAGGTTCTTTGCTTCGTCAGACTTTAAGTGAGAAAGTTTAAAATCATTAGCCGATAACTCCTGCTTTCTTTTTTGTAAGATTTCATTAGACGCCTGAATAAAATTTACAAAGTGCTGTTCTGAGTTATTTTGCTTGTCAGACATTTCAGAAGTATAGTCGCGAATTTCCTCAATCTCAGATACTTGACCTATTTTTGTGTGTTTAGGGAGATGAATGGTCTTTTCAGAAGTGTTTTTAAGTGTTATTGAGAAGAAATGATGTATTTGTGAAGTTTTCTTTCTTTTATTGGATAATTTATTCATTTGAATAATGGCATCATTTCCTATTAATTCTTTTGTTTGTGCCAAATATTCAAATAGATAATTTCTGTCATTGTTGATGTTATTGGAGGTGTAAACAGAGCACCATATTTGTTGTTGAGGTTCTACTATAATTTTTCGAGTTAAGAACACCGCTTGGTTCATTACTACATCACTCAAAGAATTGCATGATTTTGATTGTTTCTCTCCAGAAGATTCTTTACTGGTTTTTAAAGGGACAGCGAAATTATTGTTGACATGGAGACACTTGTTAAAAGTATCGATGACAACATTGTATCTAGTTATGAAATCGAAACCTAAAATGCCTTCAAAACTGGAAGACTCAGGTATGTCAACAATATAAAAGTGGTGTGAAAACGCTTTTTGTTTTAGCTTAATGGATGTTCTGATGCAGGCGGAAAATGAGACATCAGAATTGACAGTTTTAATATTGACGTCAGTGGACAGTCTTTTATATTTTAAGACAGGTTTAAGTTGGTTGAATAATTTTTGTGAAAGTAAAGATATACTACTACCAGAATCAGCCAATAAAGTAATATCATGGTTTGCTATAGTGGCTTTAACAAGAGGGAGGGATGGTGAGATAGTGTTTACACTACAAATTATCTGAACATTATCACTTTCTGTTTGTGTACTGATGTTATTTGCTATCTTAATGGAGTCAAAAGTTTGGGAAGCTACTGAATTAACTAGTCTCGAACTTGAAATTTTAGGTAATACAGGGTCAAAAGGAAAAGTTGCTGATGTAGAAGTATTAGACTGAGACACAACACCATCAGCATAAAAATTGTATCTCTGTTTCAGTTTTCCTGAAATTGGGGCGTGGAGTTTCTGTAATTGTTTTTTCTTTGAGTATTTGCTCTTTTCCATTTAAAACAAGAGAGAGCGTCGTGATTGTTTCGTCCACATAACTGACAAACAACTGGTTTTTTTGTGAAAACTTGTGTGGGGAATAACGTCTAGTGTAGTTTCGATTTTTGTAATTTTTTTTGAAGCGTGAAACACCTGCGGAATGCTTTGGTCTAGTCTGGAGATTTTTTTGCTCAGTTTCGGTTTTAGTATCAGGAGGGGCAAAAGATAATGCATTTATTTTCTCAGAGATTTCTTTCAGTTGCGATTCGATGAGATTTTCTGGTCTGTGTACCGAGGGTAAGGAATGTAAGATTTTTTCATTCCTTAAAATTTCATGAAGAGTTTGCGCTCTTTCAACTGCTGTTTTATAATCATTAATGCCTTCTTCCTGTAATTTTATTCTAATATTTGAAGGAAGGGCTTCTAGAAATTTCATAAGTTTAATAGTGTTGCGTGCACTTTCGTCGTTGATATCTGCATAAACAGTCGCTGCAAGAACATTTAGTCTATGAGCTAAGTTTTTTTATCGTCTCAGAAGGCATAAGTGCTAAACTGGATAATTCAACAGAAGCAACACATTTACTAGGGGGGCGAAAAATGACGCAAATTCCTTTTCCAGCAAATCGAGGTCTGTTATCTTTTGCAGGTCAGGATTTTGGGCTAGAAATTTTTGTGCAGGCCCAACTAACTTTCCCTTTAAGATTGCAATTGTTGTTTGTGGGTTATATTTATTAATTTCTGCACAGACGCGAATTTGATCAAAGAAAAATTTAAGTAAATCTGGATCTCCATCAAATTGAATGATATTTATCGGAATTTGTTTTGCCGCCATGATTACAGTTTTTTTTTTGTTTGTTTGTTTTGTTTAAGCTCACAAGTTTTAAGAAATTGTTACACAGACCGGATTTATACCCTAAAGCACATTGAAAACAAGAAAATTTCCTAGCTAGTAAAAATATGTACACTAGCAAAATAAATAGACCTTAAAATATACCTCACTTTAAAGATATCTTATTTAAACCTTTTATAACAGTAAAGCAAAGGGAGACATACAAAAGTAGTTCATTTAGAAATTAAATAAAAGCAAAATAAGTACACTTTGAAACATATATCTATATATTCCTTCACTTTAAAAAGTACTTACTTTATCTGTATATAATAAAGCAAAGCAAACTATCAAGAAAACACCAAAAACTGTTAATAAGTAAGCAAAAATGAAATTAAATCTTCTTTTAACTTTTTTTACACAAGGGAAAAGTTCCCTTTTTGTAACTTAAAATATTTTTTTTTAGATGAAAAAGAAAAATCTTATTTTAACTTTGTCATTAAATTTCAAAACTGTCTAAAAACTTATTTAAGCATATTAGAGAATCCAAATACAAAATTAAAAAAAACGAAGGGGTGTTGGACGTAAAATATGAAACACTAGCACATAAATGTAATAACTGGTAAAAACTGCATAAAATGTCATAAAAATAATAACTAGAAATGACAACAGTTACCGTGCTTTCGCAATTTAAAAAAATTTTGCAAAAACACAATAACAGGATTATAATAGTTATTGAATTAAATATGATTTAAAAACACCAAACTGCAATATCGACTATGGTGTACTGACTGTGGAAGCAGAACATAAAATAAACAAAATACTTGGGGTAACTTACAGATTGAGTTTTTTTTTTTTTAAATAATTAAATGATTACTAATTTAATAAGACAAAGCTTAGGGAACTGGGGCACGATCTGCTCCCACATTCAAAATGTAGATTTTTTTGAGGTTGCATTTTCGTTGTTGTGCACTTTTTTTTTTTTATCACTGGAGACTAGCAGTAAACTTATCAAAGGTGATGACACACCTTTATTTTTTTTTTTTTTAGAGAGTTGTTGTAATTCTCTTATTTATTTATTTATTAATTTTGTGCACTGCTAACTGATTTCTACGATGAATTATTTCTGATGGATTTTCACGATTGCATGTGCAAAATCGCACTTTCTTTTGCAGCGCATTCACTTTACACTGCAAAATCACACAGAAACACTTGTTATTCACTAAATTTTCTATGAGACACCTAACTTGCACTAATTTGAAGAATTTTGTATATTTTCACACTCTGGAAGCTATATTAAGCGAACACAATGCACTACTTTATCACTCGTGAATTTTTTTGGTATGGCGTATTATGTAATTTTGACGAAGCACTCTGTAGCAGAAGCACAAAATTCTAGGCGATATCGATGATCAGACACAAAACGATGCGAGTGGAAGAAAGAAGGGTGGGCGCCCCAGCGCTCAGGTGATACTTGGCCGCAGATTTCTTTTGAAGATGGAATTTCAAGGGGAGACGCTCCGAAGCACTTGAGCTGGAGAGGACAGGGGAGGAAAAGGGGGTGTCCAGGAAAGGAATTTCAGGACGGGAACACCACTTTGAAGATCAATTCCACATCTGTTGACGCTTAGCAGCCAAGACTACTAGCAGTTGCCTTTTTTTTTACCGGGGGATGCAGAGACGAAAAAGAAGAACCGAAATGCATGACATCCGCAGAAAAGTCGCAGTTGATTGTACCCCCCTCCATATTTTTTTTTTTTTTTTTTTTTTATGTGGGGAAAAACGAAACCGTCAGGCACCAGTTATTTATATAAAGAAGAGTTTCTTGAGGGATTTTGGTATTTGCATATATTTGTTAGAAGGTTTAGAAGAGGTATGATCACGTATATTAGTAGCTGCTATTCCATTGGAATACTTAGAAGAGGCATGATCAGTATAGAATCAGTCCAGGTTCGGATGCTCGAAAAAAAACCCCACGATGATTGCTAAGTTACAATTTATTTAGACATATATTACTAAGGGGGGCACACTTACAGTACTCGGAAAAAGTCTCCGAACCAAAAATTAGCACGTTGACAAGACAAGCGCAGAGAGTCAAGTGCCCTCGTACATAGCAACAAACTGCCACCTTTGGCATCATAGAAAATCGCCAACATACACAAGTTCGCCCATGCACAATGGATAGTATACGCTAAATACAGTTAAAATGCAGCCGGCAAGATAAGAATTCAATATGGTTTCCAAGCTGGGATGGGAAAGGAAAGGTTGCCAAACGATAAAATGTTACACGTGTTATTATGTCTAATAAAGAGGCACACCAAAGGGATATCAGATTTTACTGCGCAGATGTTAAATTCTTTTTTTAGGGTTTTGTCGAGAAAGAAAAGAAGCGTAAGCATAAATTTTAACTGCGAAACAGAGATGATGTCCATATAAGGTAATGGAGAATTCCTCGATCGGAAATAGCAGACATCTGGAAATAGCTTTAAACGGTTGATTAATATGTGAGTGTATTTCTCACAGACAAAGTTAAGCAGCTGCCGATTTTTCGGTTAGAGAAAAACTAGGCGAGGGAAAAAAATGGAAAGTGAATGAAGGACACTTAAAACTGATTTTGAATTGAAAAGAGACAGGGGGGAAGGAATAATTTAAGAAAATAACCAATATATAACGAAATAATCGTTATATAGGTAGATAAATGAATGTACCAACTTTAGTAGCTATTTTTGTTCTGCATGCATCGTATATATATACACACATATATACATATATGAAATAATGAAAAATTCACCCTTAATTATTTCCTAAGTCTTATAATATTTAAAGTTTCCCTGTCTTTTAAAAATATCTTAACCTATTTATTATACAGTCGGCTCTCGTTAATTCGAACTCGTCGGGATCACAAGAAATGTTCGAATTATCCGAAGCTCGAATTATGGAAAATGTGAAACGAAAACATACTTAATATGGTACTATTACTAGGGAATTAATGTTAGTGTTTTTTTTCTTTTTTTATCATTAAAATAAGACTTAATATTAAATTGGAATGTATAAATACTACATAAGCTAATTAAAAGATTAGAAACAAACAGAATGGAAGAAAATTTTAAAGCGTCACTGATGGACAATTGGGGCACTAAGAAAGTGGATATCAAATGCATTGAATTATATGTATATTCGCTCGGAACAATTTTCACAAAAATCAAAGAAAGAAAGTTATTCAAAGGATCTGAAATCCGTCAGAAAGATAAGAAAAATGAAAAATCGGAATTCTCGCTAGTTCGAATTAAACGAAGTCGAGAGAAAATGAGCTTGAATTAATGAAAATTTTTAACATTATTCTGTCATTGAAAATTTCGGGACTTCATGTTTAGTTCGAATTAAGCGAAGATTCGAATTATCCGATTTCGAATTAACGAGAGTCGACTGTATTTTAATTCCATACCTTTAATCTACGTTTTCTTTATTTTATTTTATTCTAAAATACATTAATCTGTTAAAGTAACACTATTACTAGAACCCCATTACTTAATTTTATTCATTTATCTGTTTCATGATACCCTTTTTAGGTGCGTTCGTAATTATGTAAATACGTAGCACCTATTGTTGTCGCTCAGTCCGTCCGTCCGTCTGTCTGTCCGTCTGTCCGCATATAACAACGCAAAAACTACCCAACCGAATCGTTTGAAATTTAAAATACATAATTATAACATAATTTTGTCGAGTCATTTCAAATTTTACGAAAATCGGATGGATAGATCAATTACAGGGACATTCAAAAGGATTCCGTTACATTACGGTCAATAGGGAAAAAAGTTTTAAATGCATTTTAGTCGTTTGAAATTTAAAGCATATAATTATTGCGTAATTTTGTCGAGTCATTTCAAATGTTATGAAAATCGGATGCATAGATCAATTGCAGGGACAATCAAAGGTATTCCGTTACATTACGGTCAATGGGGAAAAAGTTTCAAATGCATTTTAATGATGTTACACTCATTCGAGCATAATAGAATTGGCATGAATCTATGAAACATATACTAAAATATGCATTCTGTACAATCTGTGACGCAAAGAATTTTTATTATTAAATTACAGGGCTACACAAAAGTATTCCACTATATAATGCTATACGGGGAAACATGGTTTGGTACGTGTTTTAATTATATTCAACTATTTCACATTTTATGAATAAGATATACGTTGCTGAGGTGTAATAAAAATTACTTCCAGGATATTTACAGAAACGTAAAGATTTCGACTACTATACTGTATCCGGAGTACGCTCTACTATATCAGCAAGATCTGAATATTTTTAAAACTTCGTTATCGTACGAACGCACCTCATTTGCTACGTTCACGTGCAATTTCCAACTTGTTATTTACGTATTAAAATCATTGGATTACCCATAATTCCCTGCTAGAGACGTCAAAGCCGGATTGCGTCATTATTATCCCAAACGAGGGATAGAACTTTTTTTCTTTCCCCCTTTTTTAAATTCACATTGGTTAAAAAACGTATTTTCCATTAAATTAATTCGCAACATAGGATGTTTCCGTAAAATCCTTTTTCCTACGCACTACAACTCAATTACTCTGACTCCAGAGGCACTTTTTGCATACTTTCTTTTGTTAAACGGAACCTTATCACTTGGTGGTAAATATCTTTTAGTAGAAGAGCATCTATTGCGATAACATCATTCTCATTATAATGAAGGAATCTTGCACAAAACTTAAACTGGAGTGTCTGTGGAAGCGTTTATGATGCTATAAAACTAATAAATGTGTTTTTAAAAAAGGATTTCGTATGATGTCTATGTCTGATGTATTATGTCTTCGCCTAAATCTAATTACACAAGAAATCTCATTCTTTGCCTTTAGTACAGTTTTTTTTAAATGTTGAATATAAAACCTTAAAATTTGTTGTGTTGTCAGAAAAACACTATTTGAGAATAATACGAAACAATTTTCATTTTGACTTAAAAGAAATATTAAAAATATATTACTAAAAACTTTGAAAATTAAAAGAAATTTAAGAACGTATACTCTGGTGGACGAAACTTAAGGACGAATAAATGTACATGTAAATGTGAATCTATGTGAGATTGTGGGTCAAGAAGCAAACAATAGTCTTAACAGAAAGTTACACAGGATTTAATTTAAAAATTTTGTTGAAAATCTGTATAAAGGGTATTATCAGAGGTTCTTTTTAAGAAACATGAATATTTTCCAAATACATGACTGTGCAAAGAAAGTGAAATACTTAAAATTAACAACTCTCAGTGCCATATCAATAGGGGATGTGCCACCGTGTGATGCGAGACAACTTTCAACACGACATCGTATATTCAGAAGAGCATGATTCAGGAATTATTGAGACAAGTTGCCTCATTCCTCTTTCACTGTACCGATGAGAATTTCCTTATTTGTGAGAGGAAATTGTGGAGTAGCAATACGTTTTCCCAAGGTATCCCATGCATTTTCAATGGGATGCAGATCAAGGAATGTGCTGTCCAGTCTATGCGAAGGATATCTTCAGTCTCAAGACAATCTTGTACAAACTGTATGCAATGACATGGTTCGTTATCTTACATAAAACGGAATTTTTTACCGACAGCACCTCAAAAAAGTCGAATATGTGGAACAGGACGTTTTCAATGTACCATCTACACATTGTACCATCTACACATTGTGTACACATTGTGCTACACATTGTCAATCACATAGAGATCCGTGTGGCCATTGAACAGGATGCCTGCCTCATCATGATACTTGAAGTCGCATATCGATCTCTTTCTAGAATAATTTCGTGACAGTAAGCATTATTAACCTTGCACTATATCAGTTTAAGTCTACAATTAGACGATCTATTCGCATCTAAGAAGAGCAAGGTAGGCCAATCGCCATCAGTCCAATTGCGGTGCATTCCGCACCAGTGTAAATGGGCGCTACGTTGGCGTTTCGTGAGTACGATACACACAACAGTGTCTTCGGGCATAAAGTTCACCTTTTATTTAAACGTCTTTCAACTGTTTTTCGCGATATTTTAGCTCCAGCGTTGGCACAAAAGTTTATTTGATATTTAACTAGCTGTGGCTCATCGGTTGCTTTTTGACGAAGTAACAACATAGCGATCTTTTTGGAACGTCGTACTGCTAGGAAACTTCCTCCCGTATGCCAAATACATATTCTCCTTTTTTGGAATGGTACCCATAGCCAGAAACAATGCTGTGCATGATGTTGAATTCATGGATAACATCTCTTATTTTGCGTCCTTCTTCCAACTTTCCGATTGTTTTACCATATGTATTATCATCTAAATGTTGCTTCTAAGACATGTTCAAAATTTCAATGATCATGTTTCACTCCGTTTCCTTCGATTTTTACGACTAATGACAACTCACAGCACCCGCCGATTGCCTAAACCTCTTATCTTTGCTGTAACGCGATCGGCAAAAGAGGAAGTACAAGATTGGTAAGAGTTACACAAAACAGAGTACATTTTGCATTCATGCAAATTTACAAGTGCCGCTGAGGATCTATTTCTAACTCTAATCGTTAAAAGAACTGTGGTCCTTAAGATTTGACAATCAGTGTATATAGATAGATAGACAGTTATATGTGTGTCATGGATCTTTTAACCTGGGAGCATACGCGCCGGGTCTTCTTGACCCGGAGTGCGTATGATTTTTGCAATTGTAACCACTTATCTTTTAAAAGTAATCTTCAACCTATTTTATCGCAAAATTTGTAAGCATTGTCTCCGCCTAGTTAAAATGATGGTTATAATTTGATTTTATTGGTGACAAAGTTAAAACCATTTCTATCCTGGGTAAGCGCGTGTTCTCCCGGGTTAAAAAAAAGAACGGACATGTCTTTGAAAAAGTGAAACTTTAAGCGGAACCATTTTTTGAAGGGGTTTACTAGCATCGAAAAAATTTCCACCAGTAAATTTAAGTAGAATTTTTTTTATTTAAACGCATCATCAGTGGAAATTTCATTCAAAACTAACAGCTAAAACGATATTCATTTTTACTGGTGGAATTTTACTTTGGCAATGCTTGTTCCGTCACATTGTGGCAAATCATGACAACCTCCTGTCTGTGTCATTGAAAATATTATAATGCGTAGGCAAATTGATATAAGTAAAAAGAAACAGAAATTTTTTACCACATTTGTAAGAGAAATTTCCTATTAACAAGGGGTTTAAATTACATGATTTTTTCTATTTATGTATACTGGTGGAATTTTTCACCAGCGGTAATCAGAAACTTTTTATCCAATTAAAATAAACAGCTGTTATCTTGTGAAAACTACTTCAGCTACGTCACTTGAAATTCCTATACAATGCACTATATGGCACCTCCACTTATTCATAACTCCATTGTGTATATTCGAATGAGTTATAATTTCTGAACGCCATTAATTAGGTAATACATAGGTATTACATAGAAATAAGACGCCATTTTAACGTTTGTACAATTTTAAGAATTTATCAGAGATAAACAAAAATTACATTTATTTTTTATATTATTATTATTAAGACAGCATAATTCTCAAAATAATAATAAAAAAAATTCTTGATTAAAGATTTTACAACACTACTTTATACATAGATGAAATTTAAATTTAGCCTTTTCAAACAGCGAAAAACAAATCGCACTTTTATGATCATAACATTGGAATGATAAAAGAAACCTCTTTTACTGAGACTTAGCAAGAAGTCGTTTTATTATATATATTTTTTTGCTGTCTAGTTTAAATTATTACCATTTATTTCAAGAAAATTTTTTAAATTACCCAAAAAAGTACACTTGCAAATAATATTTAAAAATAATCCAATGTTATTCAAAAGGTTTCTTGTTTAAAATTGTAAAAAAATATCTCAAAATTTACCATTTTTTCTGCATTTTTTCCTAGTTTCCTTTGATGGTTTTGTAAAATAAGTAAAACAAAGCGATGAATACAGGTGAATGAATCAGAATGTGCTTTATGAATTTTTAATTTCAAAATGTTATCTTTTCCAAATATAAATCTCTCTTTTGAAAATTAAAAAAGTATTTGAAAGCTAGGTTCTATTTAGAAATTTGTCATAGAAAATTCCTTGTGATTATTTTCTAATCTTCAGTTCTTTCTTGACGTGAATTGTAAAAGACTATTATTTAGTACGCAGATAGATCTCGAAATCAATTAACTTTCTTTGAATTCCGGGAGCAGAAAAAAAAATTGTGAAGAAATCTTCACGTTTTGTATAATGTTTTACGATTTTAAAAAAAAGTACTGTACACGTTTAAATATTCAACGTAATACAATAGAGGAAGTCTTTTCATCGAATATAAATGATGATTTAAGATTCCCTTTCCTTTATATAATAGTGACTGGTATTGTAGAAATCAGTTTTTTGTTCAGTGTGTGGGTGTCTTATTCATCAGCTGTAATCAGCACAATTTAAGCCTACTTCAAGGAAACAGAAAAAACGTGTTACGATCAAAATTATTTCTACAGTTTTTTGAGCAGTTTTTAAAAAACTCCTATTCTAATTTTGCTTTAGATTTTATTTCATACACCTTTAGTTGAAAAATTACATTAAATGCAGCACTATACAAAAGTATGAAAACATGGAGGAGTGGGAGCAGGAAAACATAATGGTAAACCTATGAGTCAACCACTTAAATCAAGTTTTTAAGGGATATGATTTGGAAGACCGATTGCGTTTTAATATGCATTTTAATTTGCGATTTAACTAATCCTCGATTTTCATCCGTGAACTCGATGAGTTGATTGTGTGTGCCGCCGCCTCCCGGTCTATAAAGTGCACACAAAATCTGTACAAACATTTTGTAAAAACATGTTTTTTCGGGATCTCTGAACCCTAAAATAAATCTCCTTCGCAAACCAGAATTCGAAAATCCAATGCTTGTAAGGAAAAATAATTAAAAAAAAAACTAGTCAGACGTGACAATCCCAAAACTTTTTCTATTTTATGCATCTTAATAATGCTTGAGAAATGCATCATAGCAGCGCCACCGGTTAGATGGTTTAAACTAAAATCTAATCAGCAACAACTTGCATCAACTTACAACTGAATCTGAAGTTTGATGAAAATCCGTGCATTAATTTTCGAGATAGAGCAATTGAAAAATCTTTTAAAAAATCTGCATATCAGCGCCATATCTTGGATGATGTACACCAGAAACTAATCAGGATCCATTTTTTATCACAAACTAATTGAATCTAAAGTTTTGTGAAATTCTGTGCATTAGTTTATGAGATAGAGCTACAGCAATAATCACGGATAATGCACCATATGGCAGCGCCATCTGTCGAGCGATCTGCACCAAAACGTAATCAGCACCATATTATATGAAGTAATAACTAAATCTAAAGTTTTATGAAATTCCATCCAATAGTTCTTGAGGTATGGCTGTTGAGAAAATTGTGAATAATGCAGTACAGGCAACGCCACCTGTAGAGCGATGTCCAACGAAAACTAATCAGATTTGTTTCATATCAAGGTTTAACAAAACCTAAAACTTTGTCAAATTACGTGCATTGGTTCTTCAGATAGATCGCCCACAAAATTTTTGTCACATACAGACAGATTGACAGATCACACACTCACAGACAGACATTTTGTAAAAACAGGTTTCTCGGGTTCTGTGACCCATAAAACCTGTAAATTTGTCGAAAACCTGATTTCGAAAATTTTCATGAATCCAATACTTTTTTCTTGTAAAGATAGAAGAAAGTAAAAATAGATGCTGATTCAATTTTCAGATTAAACTGCATTTCTTTTCTTTGATTTCACGCTATTTTGCTTTCAGATTATCATGGAAGATCAGAGGAAATTAGTTAATTCTTTGATGGATTTTGGAATTAGTTATTTTGATTTCGGGAATAAAAGAAAATGCAGTCGAAAAAAAAAAATAAGCTCTTAACTCGAAATCCTTAAAATTAAGGTGAATGGAACTCATTTCCATTTACAATGCGATAGGCGAACAAAAAGCATATGAATAAATGCAAATGACAATTTTAAATTAGTTTTCACTGATATGATAATGACTAATATGGTGAAATTCTGGTTGTGTGTGTATTGTGTGAGATTTTAAATATCTTATAGTCATTATTTAAATATCTTATTATGTTCTTCTAAAGTAAAAATTAAAACATTTCACAAAAATACACAATATGAACTTTAAAAGCTTGTTGTTTTACTTAAAAGCTGACGAAAATAATAAAATAGATTTTCTCTCAAGATTTTCTCTCAACAAGTGCAAGACTCAACGTGCTAAAAAAAAAAAAGCAAAGCTGGGCAAAGTGACAAAGAAGCCCAGGCTTATCTACCAGTCAGGGAAGCGAACGCACCAAAAAGCAACCAATGGGATGACAGAATCATGAACAACTGGGTACACAAGTAGTGACATCTACCGGAGAACAAACAAACTAAACCGAAAAAAAAGAAGAGTGATACGTTGTAACAAAAGAGGGAAGGAGGTTACGTGAAGTGTAACACTTTATGACAAAGGGGATGGGCAAAGAGGGATAAAAAATATTGAAAAAGTTTGGGACATTATTTATAGACAGCCATTAAGTTGCGTACAAAATTTGTATCCCGTACAGACATTTTGTAAAAACATGTCTTTCGAAATCTCTGGCCCCCTAAAACAAAAGTCTTTCGAAAACTAGAATTCGAAAATCCAATACTTGTAAAGATAGAAGAAGGCAATAAAAAAGTATGTGCTAATTCTATTGTCAAATTAAACTGTATTTTTTTTTTCTTTTTTCCATTCATTTTCTATTATTTTTCTTCCACATTATCAGATCATCATTTCAAATTATCATAAAGCATAATTTGAAAATTTTTATAAATCCAGTAAGATTTGTAATGTAATAAACAAAGATGCCAGATCTATTTTCAGATTAAACTGTAATGTAATGTAATGTGTAATTTTTTTCCGCTTATTTCACATTACTTTGCTTTCAGATTATTATGAAAGATGAAAGGAAATTAGTTAATGCGTTGATGGATTTTGGAATTAGTTCTTTTAATTTCGGGAATAAAAGAAAATGCAGTTGAAAAAAATATGTACGCTCTTAACCCGAAATCCTTAAAATGAAGATGAATGGAACTCATTTCCATTTACAAAGCGGTAGGAGAACGAAAAACATATGAATAAATGCTTATGACAATTTTAAATTAATTTTCGCTTTTATGATAACGACTGGTATGATGGAATTCCTGTTGTGTGGGATTTTGAAAACTTTATAATTTATTTTTGTTCTTGTAAAAGAAGTTTAAAAATCACACATTTCATAAAAATATACAATATGTGCTTTAAAAGCTTACTGTTTTACTTAAAAGACTAAAAAAATAATAAAATATCTTTTATAGTTTAAATATATACATATGTTGCTCTATTCTAAAAAATAGTAACTTACGCTGTCACCGCCACTGACAATGAATTTTT
Source organism: Maratus speculifer (assembly GCA_964019185.1). Lineage (NCBI taxonomy): Eukaryota > Metazoa > Arthropoda > Arachnida > Araneae > Salticidae > Maratus > Maratus speculifer. The sequence goes on from OZ025303.1 coordinate 130,643,376, forward strand.
TTAAACGGATCTTCGTTCAAAAAAATTCTTTCTTCGTTAATTTCAAAAGAGCTGTTGCATACAAAAATATGCAAATTGGTGGTAATATAGAGAAATGTCAGATAAACACGCTGGTGCAGGCAAGTTTTAAATCGAATAAATCTTTTAAGAGATACTTAATGTTAACTTTGGTCAAAAATTTTAAATTAAAAAAAAAATTATAGCAGAAAAAAATGTGCATAGAAATTCAAACATTTTTCGATCATTTTATATAATTAAAGTTTCCGATGTGAATAACACTCTTTTATTTTTTTAATTTGACTCATTTTTTAGGATTTATTTCCATTTTAAATTCAAATTTTTAGCGTTTTGAGAGACATTTTTCCATAATTTAGAAAAGATTGTTATTTTAAATTGTTGCCAACTGATTTTTTAAAAAAAACTACACACGACAGCAAACAGAAAAAAACTTTCAAATCAGAATTAAGTAATTTATAATTACTTAATATTAATTTATAGTTAATAGCGGGAAAATATTGAAAGCTACATCCTAAGAATTGATTTACATGTGAATATAAAAAGATTATTAATACTCCTATTTTTTGCAGTGAATTAAATATTTTTTTTCACTTTAAATACTACTATTAATGGTATTTGAAACTAATAAGTCTGTTGTGGAAAAAATCGAATTATTTTTTTAACTTAAATAGCAAAATACATGTAGAATGCATGCTTTTTAACACATTTCAACATATTTGAAAAATTATGAATTTCATTTTAATGTCTGTCTTACAGTATTCACGTACTGTACATTGCGTAAATATATTCATTTTGACATGTAATTTTTTACATGTAAATGCGCTTCCCTGTAGAACATTCGTATTTAAAATGAAGTCTGTAATATGTAAGTTATTTAAAGTGAAGTCTGCAAAACCCGTCACATGGAAAAACACAAGTGTTCCGTTATATTATAATCCATGTAAAAATAAGTCGTGAGTCACGCATTTTGTTTTATTTGCTGATTTGGATATTAGATTTCACAAACTGCAAAAACTGCATAGTTTAATGCCTATATTAAATTATACGTTTACACGTATATCGAATTTATCAGGCAGGGGAGAGTGTTGTACCTTGGGACAATTTTCACATTTTAATTTTTCACTGAATATAATCCGATTTAAATCCGATTGCAATCCGATTTTCTGATTATAATCCGATTTAAAATTCAAAAGCAACATTTGAATACACCAACATTTTTCTCTATAATATATTTTTAGGAATTCAAGCAGTTTGAAAATAAAACATTGTCACTCATTTGAAGTAGGGATGGCAAACTGTCCCAAGGTACAACATCTTGTTGTACCTTGGGACATACTACATATTTCAGCCAATTGACATATAACTAATTAATATTGTACAATACTTAATACAGTAAAACCTCCATAACGGGCACTCCCGGATAGCGGACACCTCTATTTAACGGACAGTTTTCCAATCCCCACTCCCAAAATCTAAATTTTTGTATGTTTAACCTCTAAATAACGGACATTCCGAATAGCGGACAGTAATTTTGGCGATAAATGATGAAAAATTATCCTTTAACGAGAAAAAAAAAACAGTAAAAAACTTCTAAATTTAACAGAGCAATGTGTCACAGATTTTGTGATCACAGATAAATGCAGAGGATGGACTGGGGAAAATCCCCAATATCGCCAGAATTCAGGAAGTAACCCGAGAGGGACATTCCTGAAGAGCTTTGAAAATTCTCCCCATGAAGATTTGAGATTTTATACTTTTAATGGTCAAAAAGTTCAACTTCTCCCTGGAACTCTAGCATATCCCTTACCTCCGGAGCCACCTAAATTTCTCCTGAAGAAAAATATCTTTATTCAACATTGCACACATACGAGAAAGATTTAGGATTTTTTGCTCATTAATCTCTAGAAGTACAAATTTCTTCATCTGCAGAATTCTATAATACACACACCACTTTCTATTTCGTTTCGAATTCGCGTAAAGTAACTTCGATATATATATATATATATTTCGTAAGAATGTAATAAACAGTGGATAAAGGTATATAAAATTTTAATTCAATTTTATTGCTTAAAGAAATAATTTTAATTTGATTAATCATATAACAGAGAATTTAGGACATATAAAGTCAATTATGAAACATTGAGCTTTTCTTGGTAATTTTTGAACCTCTGAGGTTTTCCCAATAACGGACACCTCCGAATAGCGGACAGTTTCCGTGCTCCCGAGGTGTCCGTTATTTAGAGGTTTTACTGTATAACATTTTGTGGAATAACAGTAACCAGGTAGTTAATTTTGCGCCAACAAAACCTTTTTTTTCAAGGAAATACGTCAGCTAAATTCTGATGTATAGAAGAGCATATTCCCCCTCCCCCAGATAATTTTGTAAGAAATCAATGTACTTTCTTGATTTCTTACTTCTAACACATCTGTGGTATGATCATAATCCATATTGTCACCATCTTCAGTACAAGAAAAAATGAGTTTATCATTAGTAGATTCAAAACTGCTATTTTGTTTCAGAGATAATCTTTTATTTTATTTTATTTTATTTTATTTTATTTTATTTTATTTTATATCCCAGCTTCCTGCTTGGCAATTTCAATTTCAGCTTTTACTTAAAGAAACATTTAAAACATTTATCATTACTAGGGATGTGACATTTTGAGAATGGGAAGAAAAACTTGATATGCACAGTGTTGATTTCAGGAGGTGGTCCGGCAGGGACATTCTTCCTTGGAGCAGTGCGATGCCCCCCCCCCCCCTCAGAAGACTTGCTATTTTGTGTTTTCAATGGTAAAAAAGTGCAATACCCACCTTCCCCCAAGAGCCACAGAAATCCCCTCCGGGAAAAAAGTGTTTGAATTAAACACTGACTTTGCCTTATTGATAACGCACTTGCTGCTGTAAATTCAGCTGTATCATTCAACATTTCAGTTGAATAAAATGGCTATCAGTTACTTTTTATTAAAAGTTCATCTTCGCTGAATACATTTTTATTTTTTAAATAAATGACTTACTTCAAAAAAGATAAAAGATATTAGATGGTGTGAAAGTTTTTAAAAATGCATTTGCAACAACTTCCACTACGACACATATTGAGATTAATTATCTAGAATGTAATATCACACTATGGCCCCAAAGACTGTAGGGTAGGAATTTTAAACAAAACAAGTTCAACTTCCCGGTATTTCTCTGTTGTAAGAAACAAAATACAGTCGATTCTCTTTAATTCGAAATCGTATAATTCGGATCTTCGCTTAATTCGAACTAAATATGAAGTCCCAAATTTTTCAATGGCAAAATAACGTTAAAAATTTCATTAATTCGAACTCATTTTCTTTTGACTTTGTTTAATTCGAACTAACGAGAATTCCGATTTTTCATTTTTCTCTCCTTTCTCACGGATTTTAGATCATTTGAGTAACTTTCTTTCTTTGATTTTTGTAAAAATTGTTCCGAGCAAGTATACATATAATCCAATGCATTTGATATCCACTTTCTTAGAGCTCCGTCTGTCCATCAGTGACGCTTTAAATTTTTCTTCCATTGTGCTTATTTCTAATCTGTTATGTATTAAGTTTATGTATTCTAATTTAATATTAAGTCATATTCTAATGATAACAGACGAAATAAATTTAAAAAACACTATAAGATTAATTCCTTTGTTATAGAACTATATTAAGCATGTTTTCATTTCATATTTTCCATAATTCGAACTTCGGATAATTCGAACATTTCTTGTGGTCCCGATGAGTTCGAATTAACGAGAGCCGACTGTATTACAGTTATGTTATCCATGATCAACAACGTAGTAAAATACATATATATGCCTTTTAAAATTGATTAAAAACCCAGAAAAATACATCAGAACATGTACTCTTTAGAACATTGCATCACATGGAGAGAAAAAGATTTATCAGGAGTTACCAGATTCATATATTTGCAATGCATATCATCAGTTCCATCATTATAAAATATATCCAAAATAAAGAGGACTTGTTTTTTCTTTACTGTATTTCACATGTTTTGTAAAATATTCTGTAAAATAAGTAACAAAATTACTTTTATTTATGCAAATTATTACAAACCAAGCATTTGTTATACTATTCGACATGTCCTAAGATACAACATTTTTGCTGTCCCAAGGTACAATCATCACATGGTTTGAGTAAAATCAAAATGACAGTAAACCTAAACATACTATTATTATTTTCTCATAGCCAAAACATTTAAAAATCTCCTGTTTTAGAAAAAAAATAAATTGCAATAATTTGCATTCTTGTAAAAATATATAATTAAAAAATGAAATTTAAATGGGGGAAAATATTTAATTTGGAGTAGTGAAATTTTATTTTTCTCACCAGGTCATTAATTTAATGCTTCTGATGTTATCAAATTTTACTCAAGTTTGATAATAATAATTCTCACCTGAATTTTTACTCATAACTGTTTATTTCATTTATTTAATATAAATCTGCGTCGATTAAATTTAAGTTATTTCAAGAAAAATTTTCTGGTTCGCATTGAAATTTAATCACGTGACTGGAGTGGATTCCATTCCTTCCGGGCTTTGCAGTGTCAATTTTACTTTTCTTGTTTTGGTGGGAAAAAGGTCGCCCGAGGCAAAAGTGAATGTATTTTTTTAATTATGAATTAAAATAAATAAGGTAATAATTGAGATGGGAACTTAATTCTTTTTAAATTTTTATGACTTCTCTATAGATCAATATGCAGAATTATTCATTTCTTCCAGGGGTTTTTTAATCTTTCGAAGAACGTCATTGAAGTATTTTGCAGATTAGATTGAAAGCAATTATTCCACCACATTCGTAGTATTGCAATGTTTTTATTTATTTATTTATTTAAGTTTTGGAAATATGAAAAGTACCTTAGAGCGAGATCGGGCGTATGTGGCAAAATTTCAAAGCCACATCGCTTACATTCTTCAATCGTAATTCGAAATGAGGGAGAAGGGCAGAGTCAGCAATTTTGAAACTCGACGTGCTGATATTTATGAAATGTACAGTTCTTCGTGAATAGTTTTTTAAGATGATAGCTAAGATGAGTCGCATTCATGATCATTTAGATAGTTACCCTTCTGTCTGAAAGGATAAAGCCCTCAATTTCTTCCATATCTTGGATCGTCTGTGATGGATGGACATGTGGCCAGTTTAAAAATTCCATTTCCATCTCACGACAGTGTCATATGATGGACTATCACTTTCATAAGCAGCCACCGTTTCAGTGTGAATTTGCCAGGCACTCTTGTAACCCTTAATAAAAAAAATATTGCCCAGTTAAACTGATGGCATTGAGCTCACAGGCTACGCATACTAATTGTACATTACAGTCTTGTATTTTTGTTAATTCCGTTCAAAAAAAAAAAAAAAAATAATAGGAAGGGAAAACAGCTCTCCCCTTTCTCCTTTTTTATACTTAATCATTGAACCTCCTAAAACTATCAGGGACATGATTTATCATATAAAAAATCTATATCTAAAATTCAGAGCAAATCCGTTAATTCTTAATAAAAAGCGATTTAGCATTTATATAACTTAAGAGGAGTTATTCCCCTCTTTTATACTTAACCATTAAACTTCCAAAACTATTCAGAGATTTGAACGAAATCTGACAATTCTGCTTGAAAAATCCATTTATACAAGTTAAGGGGAGGGGCATTAAAACACCCGTTCCCCCTGTTTATACTTATTCAATGAACACCTAATAACAGCCACGGTATCGCCTCATCAGAATGATCCTATATCTAAATTTTGAACGAAAACTGTTAATTTTGCATGAAAATCCCGTTTATATCAATTAAGGGGAGGGGCATGAGCCCCCCGTTCCCCCTGTTTATACTTATTCAATGAACACCTAATAACAGCCACGGTATCGCCTCATAAGAATGATCCTATATCTAAATTTTGAATGAAAACTGTTAATTTTGCATGAAAATCCCGTTTATATCAATTAAGGGGAGGGGCATGAGCCCCCTGTTCCCCCTCTTATGCATATCGAATGAACTCCAAAAACTAATCAGGGAAGCGCCTTATCAGGATATACCTATATACAAAATTTCAAGTGGATCCGATATTTTTATCATGAGTTATCGCGTTACGCACGAACGTACGAACGTACGAACGTACAAACATACATACAGATCGGACGGGCACATAAGCTCTCAGGCTATGATAGCCTGTGAGCTAAAAAAGCAGAAACTGCAAGCCTATAAGGTCTCAATACTGCGGACCACTTCACTCTTCAGCTTGCTGAAAATAAACGAATCAACATTTACAAATGCGTTATTAATAACATTGGGTATACAAAAATAAATTAATGCGGAAAATATTTTTATCCAGATATCTCAATTATTTCCCTGTGATAATTAAAATTTTAAGATATCCCCATTATATCTAAGTAACTAGATCATGAAACTGTTTAAAGAGTGTTACACATAAAAGCATGATATCAACTTTCTTTTGCACAAGTATTGCCTGATAAAATCGGTATAAATGTAAACGTATAATATTACTTTCATTGCACTGAAAAATGAAATTTCTTTTTATTATTCTGTTAGCATTGGAAAATATATTATAATCTACGCCTGATGTATGATTTTCAGTTCTTATTTTCTATCTTATATAAATGTTCATTCACCTATTATTTTAGACATATTTTTCTTCATAATTTTACTAAGGCTATCCTTCAAAATATAAAGTACTCATACGGAAGTAAAAATTTCGTATCATTTCTTTGTTAATTTGGACATATGTGTACAATGATTCTATTGTTCTCCTATTTTTATCTATTCTTTGTTTCAACAGCGCGTAAACTAAACTTGTCACTTCAAATGATCTGGAATTCGAAATTAAGGTATTGCAATCTCGCTATCTAATCGGATCCATCTTTTGATGTCAAGGAGGGAGAACAAATATATATACAGTCGAGTCTCGCTATAACGAAACTCCATACATCGAATTTTCTCTATATAACGAAATTTTAGTAGGAACGATCCCCTTTTCGCATTATTACATTAAAAGCGGTCTCTATATAGCGAATTATCTATCTCCATATAATGAATTTTTTCATAAATTGGTTTTAATTTATTCAGTTTTAAAAAAGCTTCGAAATCATTTGGAATCAATTTTCCATCACTTATTTTTTATTTATCGTCAGTGCTGAGTTTTTTTTATTACTTCTTTCCTCGTTCTTTAAATCCAACGAATTCATCCCACCTCCCACACATCTTTCCACATCCTTCTCAAAACAGAGTCAATTGGATTGATACACATATAAGAGAGGAATCAATGAGAGGCACATAAGAGAGGCCTTCAAATGGAGGAAAATGTTAACTATAATTTTTCTTTCCTTGCTAAAATTTGAAATTTTTTTTTTTTTTTAATATTTACTTAGGGATGAGATTTCCGCTTTTTTGCACACCAGTAAAATCTTAGAGAAAATGCTATATTATTTAAACAGAACATTTTTGCGATTTAAGAGAACAAAAATTTCTATAAGATTATACTGGTGTCCAAAAAAGCGGAAATCTCATCCCTGAATTTACTTTTAAAAATTTCAAATTCTTAATTCAAAAGATCAAAAATAATATTTGTTCAAATTTTACACATTAAATACGATTTTTAACATCATTCTCTATATAACGAATTTTTTACTAGAACGGTGGATTTCGTTATATAAAGACTTGACTGTATATTGCTTTTGGCATATTAGATTCTCTTCATTTCTGTTTTTCATTGAGTTCCACTCTATCTTTCTGCTGTACACACTTAGTTCTTGTTGGAACGAAGCATATTGTGCGATGAAACTAATTTATATTTAGGTTTTTTTCAACAATATAGTTATTAGTGGACGAAATCAAGACTTATTGGTGTTATTTTTCACATTCATATTAGATTTTTTTCTCTTTCACATTCTTCTATCTTCGATAGAAAAAAAAATTGTAATCGAAATTTTCTTCGACTTCCGGTTTTCGATGGATTTGCACATTTTAGGGGATCAGATATCCAAAAAATTATGTTTATACAAAATATCTGCCACTAATGGGTGTGTTCATGTTTTGCCCTTATACCATCGAAAAATGTATAAAATTATCCATAAATTTAAATAAATTTTCTGTGTAAGGAATTTGGCTGTGAGCAAAGGATCTTCGTTAAATTTTGAAATATTCCGGTGGAAGATAACGCTATAATATCGGTTTTTGCGCGATTTTCACTTCTGTACTATTGAAAAAAGTATGAAATACTTTATACACAGGATTGAAACAGACTTCATATGTATGTTTTTAATTTTGGCAAACAGGTCCGTTTTGAATTTTGAAACACTCGCCAGAAGAGGGCGCTGCAATAGCGATTTTTGAACCCTTTTCATTATTCTACCAGCAAAAACTGTCTGAAGTTCTGGAAAGAATTGAACTAAATTTCATATTTATCTCTTTGGCTATGATTAGCAGGTAGTCTTTTATTTTCGAAATATTACACAGGAAGGAGGGGGGAAAGGGAACAGTCTGTAACAGCGATTTCTGTGTAATTTTCTCGGTTTTTCGTATTTCTGTTGTATATCTGTTGCTCAGGTAGCGAAGAGAATTTCGCATCCTGCTACGCCGAGTATTCGCAAACTTCAACAGAATAACACGAAGAACTCTCGATTTTAATTAATATTATAATCGAAATTATCTCGCTTTTACACCGATTAAAGGCCTAAATCAGAAAATTAAAATGAAAATCAAAATTGATACGGTATTGAGCTAATAACATGAAACACTGACATTTGTAACTATTTTTGAGATATTAAGATGTATGAGATTGTCACATCAATTTAGTTTTATATTTGTTATTAATTATCGTTTTATGTTTTACAATTCTTAAATAATTCTCTTTTCTTTCGTTTTTCTTACTTTATGTAGTTTTAAATGATAATTTATATTATTTTCTAACGAAAGAAATGACTTTTTAGTGATTTTTAATGCCATTTTTATGTTTGGAATATTTTTGAGATAGGTATTAGTCAATTAATTGCATAAAGTAAACAAGTAAGATAAATCTTGCCTTAAGCATAGATTATTAAACACTTTTCAAAACTTCCTGAAATCTTTAACAAAACTTTGCTATTTAGGGAAATAAGATGCTAGTATTCATAGTCAAATATGTATTCCAATACTTTTGAACAGCCCTGTACTTGATCCGTCGGTTGATATCTACATACTGTATAAAAGAAAAGCAAAGTTTTCAGTTTAGCAAAAAAAAAAAAAAAAAAAAAAAAAAACCGGCCTTACTGGATGAAATTTCTCTTTCAGCACTTTATTCTAATAGATGGAAAATACTTGAATACTTTTGTTCAGCCCTGTAATTTACCTAATACCCTTATTACACGCCAGTATTTTGTTAAAATTTAGCTCATAGAAAAACATTCTTAAAACTATTTAAATCACATTTCCAGAAATTATAATTTATGTGTGACCATGTAGCCAATTGCGTGGCCCTTTACATTATTTTATCTATATTCTACAAACATTTCTTAGTAAACTAAAGCAGTTCAACGTAAAAATGCATAACTTAATTAAAAACCCCCTTTAAGTTAATTAACCTCCCATTTAGTAACCTTTATGAGATCTTTTGTGTAACCTTGTATATCAAGTATAACATTTATACACACCATATAATTTGCAGACATTTAGTAAAACTTAAAAACGCATATCATAATTGAAAATGTATTTCATCCATCCATCAGCTATCATAGATAATATACAATATTTTGGATAAGAATATAAGATTTGAAATTTTTTATGTGTCCCTGTAAATGCTATTCACTTCATATTATGCGTTAAATAATAAGTCTCAGCGGCGTATATCAATTTTATGATACTTGAAATCATTTAACATAATTAAAATATATCGCAAATATCCCCCCCGCTTTATTATTATGTAATGAAATTCTTTTGAGTGGCCCTGTGAATGAATAGTAACTATTATTTTTATTGCATATTTTACAGAATGCATATTTTAGTGCACTTTGCGAATCCATGCAAATTTGAATATGGTCGACAGGGTGTAACACACCTTTAAAATTCATTTGAAATGAGTTTTTCTTATAGGCTGTAATGTATCGGAAAACTTTTGACTATCCCTGTAAATAAACTAATCATAGTAGAAACTTCATTTTCAATAGGATTCGTGCTAGAGTAAACATAAACAATATATAAAAGTTTCACAGCAATACAAGCATATTTAAGGGAGTTAGAGCGCGGCCAGACGAACAGACAAACCGAATGCATAAACACTTTTCAATTTTTTGGAAATTTTTAAAAACGTCAGTGCTGGTAATGGTAAACATTTTTGTGTTTCATTAGTTAAAATATTGCTTTATATTTAGAACAAATCAAATGTTAAAAGAATACATTATCAATTCAAATCAAACATTAAGAAATACTTTCCCTTGTCATCTTAGGGTTTTTTGTATTTTTTTCTTAAATAGAAAGTTTAAGAAAAAGTATTATTCATTATTTCATAACTGTGAAAAGTAAATATAGACAATTAACATGTCTGTTCTTCTACCGGTTGTCGAGGTATAAAGTATTTAATAAATATAGATCTTTTTTTTTTTTTTTTTCGTTTTTTTTTTTTTTTTTTTTTCATAAGTAATAATAGGTTATTTGGTTATTTCGCGCTATTAGTATTATCATTAATATTTGATATTTTTTAAATAAAAGACTTATTTTTTTTATTATCAAATGTTATGTTTTTTTTAGTAATATTTCTTTTTGTATAAATTATTTTAATATTCCTAAGTTAAAAAGAACTCTTGTTAAGATATTTTTAATACGGCTTTTTATAATGCTTTATGTATCTCATATTTAAAATTAGTCTTCCTTTTTTTTCTTAGTAGCGAAAACCCTGGACATTTTCTTTTTTTTTCTATTTATTTTATGATCGTTCTCGTTCTCACGAGAATAAAGGCATTGTTGTGTATGAAAGTGAAAGTTTCCCATCCCCTTATCTAGCGTAAATAACACCCGTTCGTACGAATGCTTTTACTGTCCTGGAATTATTGTACTATTTGAGTAAAGTGGTCCTTTGTTGATTTTTTTTTCGAAGAAGAGTAGCTTCTTGCTTGCATTGTAAAGGGCATATATTCAGCCTTGTTAAAAATTGGCCCACACGCATAGTTTATTGCTTGCGTACGTGAATGAATAGTACCCTAAAATTTTATAACCCATGACAAACGTTGACTGTCATTTGAGGCGGAGTAGTTTTTTCCCAGGCCCTTAAAATTTTTTTATGACTGATCTAAGATAAGAGTGCCTATTCACGATTTTCGGCGAGCACTGGTTTGCAAGCAGGTGCAATACTTAGAGACAGCTGTCGCGAGCGATGACCATATTTGGTCATGAGAGAGGGTGCCTGTGGCTTTGGCCAATGAGATAGACCCTGGTCGATGAGAGAAAGGGGGAGGCAGTAGCCTTCCTAGTATTTTGGTGCCCCTTTTCTGTTTAGAGAAGTGTGGAATTCGGTTTTAGAGATGATATAGTTCCCTGCTAGGAGTCTTACGAAGAGGAGGTAAAAAGAAGTAGTCCCGTCCTTCACTCCCTCCCCCATTTTTAATTTTCAATCGGGGTGAGGGAGGTTTTCGGCAGAAAAATACAGAATTAGAGAAGAGCATGCAATTCGGTGGAGAGATGAGATTGTTCCGTGCTAGTAGTCTTACGTGGAGGATGTGTAAGAATAATTCGTTTAAGATTCATCATTCTACATTTTGATTTTGCAGAAGAAGGTTCTGGCACCGAGATAGTTGGCGATGAAATTGTTGTCAACTCGTGTCTGTCAAGCCGAAGTGAATCTGTGCATTTTTTGATTGATGCAAATCAGTCGAAATTTAGAGAGCACCTTTTGATGTGAGAAAACATTGGAGTGTCGCTCCTGTTGACTTGACATGGAATTCGTGCGTTTTTGTGCCTCATTTCTCGACGAAAACCCCGAATGATTTTAGGAGAACGTAGTTTTTCTCCCGGGATTTTTACCCTTCTTCGACCCCCTGTATGCGGAAGTTTGAGAAATAGTGGAAGTTTGAGAATAAGGAAGTTTGCGGAAGTTTGAGAATAAGTGGCCTTCCCAAGAGGACTTCGTGCGCTTCACATGAGATAATGCACACGCATTAGCAGAATTCGAGAAGATGTGAAACTGCGGGTACTCCAGAGACACAGTAGAATGTATACAGAAATCATTAATCACTTGTACGTTTGGAACTGGAATTGAGTGTTAAGCTTGTGTCGGCTTTTTTTTTGAAAAGAGACTAGAATGGTAGTTTTAATGAACTGGGAAGCGGTAATGTCGACTAATCTCAGGATCATCTAAAAATATTGTGATACAAAAAAAGATATATACTACTTGGAGCTTGAAGGTAAGCCACTCACAATATGTTGTTATAAGTTGTTATAAATAAGTGTACATATTATCGGATGTTTTACATCCCTAAGAATCTTACTAATTTATAAATGCTCTTGCCCATTATTTAATGTACGCCATTTAACTACTGTCGACCTAATATTGAGTAGAAATAGTTATTAGTAAGTCTCATTTCAACATATGCTGTATTTTCATCGAAGTGAGAGTGATTATTATTTGATTAAATAAAAGAGATTTTTTTTTATGTGAAAACAAGTTGTTTTTGATACATACTATTTCAACATGTCTTATACTCTCATTCTGTTTAGTAAAAGTTAAAAAAAAAAAAAAAAAAAAAAAAAAAGGGAAAGGAAGAGAATGTGTACTTCATATTGTTTTATTTAGAAATTAATGTTAGACATGACTAGAGATGATGAATACATACCTTATTATTAGTTTTCTTTTCACTATTAAAATGTTGTGGTGAAATTTAGTTTTTTAAGTGATCATCTAACTCATAGTTAAAATCCTAGTTGCATTTAGTCTTGACTAAAATAGTTTTTTTTTATTTAAAGTTTTAAATTTTTAAATGCAGGATTGATTTAGTATAATTAAGTGATAATTTTTGAAATTGTAGAGATTCTTCTAAATGTTTATAAGAAAAGTAAATAGTTCATTTGATTTCTTACTCATAAATTTAAAGTAATTTTATAGGGATTATATCCATCTCTACATAAACAAATTTACAAGACTATAATTTTTTAATACTAATCACTATACGAAATTGGCCAAAATATCATTGTTGATTTCTGGGGTGTTTATCTTTATTACTCCTAGTGTTTTAATTTATTCAAAATTATATCTTTCTTTGCCTTCTTGAAAATAAGAAGGATTTCAGGATCTTTCTTTTCTCTTTTGTAATGTTAAACTGAATCTTGACTTTTTAAATTGTTAGTATGAGTTTAATATCTCAGGAATCAACATTGATAAATGTTGGGTTCTACTGCAGATCAAGGTTTAGTACTTGAGACTGGGTCAGATTGAGAATCTTGCTGTGTTCTTTCTTATTTACTTGTATTCATTAAATTTTAAAGAATCTTTAATGATATTTGTGTTTATCCTTTTTATCGTTTTAATGTGTCGTTTAGTTTATCTTAATGATTTCTTAATGTTAATTGGTGTAATCTTAACTTAATTAATTCCTTTTTTTTATATATGCATCTAGTTTATTTAATTAAAACAACAACAAGATTCATGTGATTGGAAATTTGACCCAGATCTCATTAAATTCTTTAATGAAGCTGAAGAATATTTATTGATCTATATTAATTAAATATAATTTATTGAGCAGAAGTTGCAATTAATTAAAGTACTGATCTGTAGCAGAAGTTTATTAAAAAGAACCCAACAAAAGAAATGGTGCCGTGTGTGAAAAGCCTGGTTATTGTAACAAAAAATGGTGCCGTGTGTGAAAAGCCTAATTATTGTGGCACAATAAGTATAAAAATAGTACTATGAAGTAGAGCCTATTTATTACAACAATACCCTGTATTTTGATATATATTGACTATATTAAGAGTGAAACGAAATGAAAATATGTGTTTTGTGATTTTATTGTGTATTATGTTTCATTATTTTAGTGTATGTTAGGCATATGCAATAGGGGTGTACATAACTTACTAATTTCAAATGCTTTTTTTTAGTTAAGCAATTTTACCGGGTTTTCAAAAAACTATTTATTTTGAAATTTTTTACTGTCATATTTACATTTAAATGAGTATTTGGGCTTACTGAGTAAATTATATGCCAATATAAGTTATGTATTTATGTATTTTTTATTTATTTTTTTTTCTCTCTTTCTTGGGCATCTGAGAATTAAGTAGCAGTTAAATTACTTTATTTTCTATTATTTTATTTTTAATTCGGTGTGAAGTTTTGCCAAAAAATGACAGAAAATCAGCATTTCAAGGAGCTCGCTCTTATTAAGAAAAAGAGCGCATTAATCGAAAATGTCAGTCTTATTCCCCCTTTTAGTGGCGAAGGCAACTCTTGCTCATTTTCTGCATTTTTAGAAAAATATGAGCAGTTGTCCGAGTTCTTTAATTGGTCAGAGGATGAAAAAAAATTTGCCCTACTAAGTAGATTAAGTGGGAATGCTGCTAGGATATATAAATTGCACCGCACTAAGGGAACTGAAGAAATAATTAAAGTACTTAAAGAGAGATATACGCAAGAGCTAACCCCTGATATTGCTTTAACCCAATTTTTGAATTTTAAACAAAATCCCCATATGCCTGTTCAGGAATTTTACGACAGAGCATATGATTTGTCCCTTAAAGCATTAGTAGTGGAGGGTGTAGAACAGGATGTTGCTGATAAAAGCAGGGAAGCTCTACTGCATTCTATGTTATTAAGTAATTTAGTTCCTGAGATAAGAAGAGGAGTTATAACTAGGTGCCCTAAGACACCTGTTGAAATTTTAGAATTTGCCCTCCTTGAGGAAAAAGCATTAAAGAGTGTTAATCCTTTATATAACATGCAGGTAGAGAATATGAACCCTTTTTTCCCCCAAATTGCCCAGCAAAGTGTTGCGTGTGCTGCTATCCAGCCAAGTCACCCTAATCAGTCAGAGCAGGAGATTAGTAAACTGCGGGAGCAGGTAGAAGCTCTTACTAGTAAATTAGAGAGATTTTTAGAGGGTAGCAATCAGCAAAGAGACTTTCACACTACTGAGAGGCCTCAGTATAGAGAAGTAATCTGTTACGTGTGTTCCCAAACTGGGCACATAGCCAGATTTTGCCCACAAAACCAAAATGCTAATAGAGGGAACTTTCAGAATTTTAGAGGAAGAGGTAGGGGTAGTTATTCTCAGTCCCACCAAAATCGCAGGGGAGGATATAATAATTACAGAGGTAGAGGGAATAGAAATAATGATAATGGTGTAAATATAGAAAGCGAGAATATTCAAAGCTCAATTAGTGAAGGGAATAATCAAAACAATTCTTTAAACAGGTAAGGGCTGGTGTCGATTTGGTCGAATCGTCTCCATCAAAGCCTCTAGACCTCCCAATTATTTTTAGTATGTTTTCACCCCAGTCTTATCATTTACCTACTGTCTTCATAAATGTAAATAATGTGTTTTTTAATGCGCTGTGTGATACAGGATCTGCTATAAATATTTTAAGTAATACAATACTTAATGATTTAGATTCTTATGAAATTGTAGAGTGCAATACCCCTATTTTAACGGTGACTGGCGAGAGAGTGCTTTTAAACCATAAAATTTCCTTAAATTTTAAATTTAATAATTTATTATGTCAGTCTGAGTTTTTTATTGTCCACGGTAAGTTGGCCGATGAGTTTAGTGTAATTTTGGGGATGCCCTTTTTAAGTAAATATCAGGCTGTAATTAATTGTAAAAATAACAATGTGGTTTTAGATGTTCCTACTGAAACGCAGTGTAAGCAAATAGTAGAGAGCCATATGTCAAATGTTTTACCTGTGAAAAATTCTAGAAAAAAAAATGTTGTAAATAGTATCAGTGTAAATAGTATAGTTTTAGAGAATAATTATGTAAATACTTGTAATGTGCAATCTAAAGGCAAGCAAAGTTCTGATAGTGAACAGAGAAGTAAGTGTAGTAATAAGAGTACTCCTAGGAAAAGTGTAAACAAAAAGAGTAAGGAATGTGTAAAAGAAAAATTTGGGAATCTGAGTAGTGGAAATGAGACGGTTCAGGGTAATATGTATCCCATTATGGAGGAAAGGGTAGACTCAAGCATAACATTTAATGCGAAAGAGTCAGAAAGTGAAATTGCTCAGGTTTTTTGTTTGCAAAGTGTACCAGGGTGTAACTCAAGTACTAATGAGTGTGAAATTAATGAGAATAATGTGCCTTTAGACCTTAACCAGCAATCAGCGAGTCAAATTGTACAGGAAAATTCAATCTATGTCCATGAAAATTTCTACATATCTGAAGATAATGAAAATGAGTTAGTAAATAGAGCAAATCAGACTAATGAGTTAGGCATTGTTGACAATAATAACAGAAATAGTGAAAGTACTTCCTTAGCTATTTTATGCGAGAGAATTTCTGTTCCCCCCCAGTCAAAATTAATAGCTGAAGTTAAATGTAATAGAATTAATTTTATAAAAGATAATGATATACTGATATTAGAACCTTTAGCGAAGAATTTAAGCCAAGGGCTTCTTATTTCTCGAGCCATTTGTACCCCAGAACATGGCCTTTTTGTTTCGCTTGCTAATTTTTCGAATAAAACTGTTAAGCTAGGAAAAAATACTTATGTTGCTAAAATTCAGAAATGTGTAGATAAATCTAATATACCCTTAAATAATAATAATATAACTTGTAATGTAAATTTAACCACTCCAATAGCTGACTTTGATCACGCTGATCTCACTTGGAGCTCTGATATTGATTTAAGCCATCTAGACACCCCCTTAAAATCTAAAATGCAGGAATTTTTAGACCAAAATAAAGATGTGTTTGCAGCTTCTGTCCTAGACTTACCAGGCTGTAATACCATACCCCATGTTGTAAATTTAACCTCTGATAAACCTGTAAAATCCAAAGCTTATAGAGTCCCATATAAATTACGCCAGGAAATGGAAGATCAACTTAATATTTTACTGCAAGCTGAGATTATTTCCCCGTCTATGTCTGAATTTGCTTCACCAGTTATTCTTGTAGAAAAAGCAGATGGTTCTTATAGGTTAGCTGTTGATTTTCGTAAACTTAACAAGAATCTTGTCAAAGATGCATATCCTATCCCAAACATTACTGACTCTGTTGATGCGTTAAGTGGAGCTAATTTTTTTTCAACACTAGATTTAACTAGTGGCTTTTTTCAACAGGTAATAAGACCCGAGGACAGGCATAAAACTGCTATTATCACGCATAAAGGTCTTTTTGAGTGGAATAGAAATTGTTTTGGGTTGTCCAATTCAGGCAATAGTTTTCAGAGGCTAATGAATGCCATTTTTGGAGATTTAGGAAATCTAGGAATTTTAGTGTATATAGATGATATTGTCATTGCTTCGTCCGATGTAGAATCCCATTTTGAAAAACTTAAATTAGTATTTGATAGACTTAGACAACATAAACTGAAACTTAAGCCCAGTAAATGTAATTTTCTTTCGAATAAAATACAGTATCTTGGCTTTGAAATTAATAGCGGGCAAGTATCCCCGGTTAATAAAAATATTGAGATAATAGAAAAATTGCAACCACCTTCTAATCGAAAAGGTGTCAGGTCTTTTATTGGAACCCTATCATTCTATAGGCGTTTCATACCTGACTTCACAAAAAGGGCAATAAATTTAATCGATTTGACTAAGGAAACTGGACATTTTGCCTGGACAAAAGAAGCCCAGGAGGAATTTGAAGATTTAAAAAAGGCTTTAATATCTAAACCGTGCCTAGTATTGCCTGATTTTACTAAAGAATTTTATCTATATACAGATGCGAGTGGAGAAGCGCTGGGTGCTGTTTTGTCACAATTGGATGATGAAAATAAAATTCATCCAGTGGCGTTTGCCAGTAGGCGACTAAAAGGTGCAGAGACAAGATATTCTGCCACTGAGAGAGAACTTCTCGCTCTGGTTTGGGCGACTAGTCATTTTAAGTGTTATCTAGCTAACACTCATTTTAACATTTTTACTGATCACGCACCACTTACTTTTATGTTAAAAATTCATGACCCAACTTCACGTATAGCCAAATGGGTATGTACTCTTTCAGATTTTGATTTTACTATTAAATATATTAAAGGGAAATGCAATAGTGTAGCAGACTTTCTATCTAGATTTGCTAAAATTGATGAAACACCTGAGATTAGTAAGAGTAATTTTTGTATTCAAGTAGAAAAAGAAACTACTTTTGTTCCCCATTCAAATTTAATTGAGAAAATCAGTGAATTACAAAAAATTGATAAGAAATGTTGTGAAATAGCTAGAAAATTAGACAAAAATATAGATATAGCACCTAAATACATGAAGTTTTTTTTTAGAGATGATATTCTCGTATGTGAAGATACCAGAGATTCAAGTGTAATAAATAATCCTATTAAGTTAGTAGTTCCTAGGGATATGATTGAGCAAGTGTTCGCTCTAACACACGATTCTCTAGCGGCTTGTCATCAAGGGTTTAAGAAAACGATTGACCGCATCCGGGAGCACTTTTACTGGCCCGGAATGTCGGCCGATGTCAAGCATCTAGTAGAATCATGTATTAGTTGCCAGCAGAAGAGAGCGTATAAACCAGATCAACAGGCACCCCTTCAACGGATGCCTACACCTGAATTTCCCATGAACAAAGTTCATCTAGACCTAATTGGCCCATTACCGGTCACGTTTTCTGGCAACACCCATATTGTTACATATATAGACTCGTTTACTAAATGGCCAGAGGCCTATGCTGTTAGCTCTACCACGTCTGATGTTATCGCAGATACACTTGCCGATTTCATTTCACGTTATGGCGCTCCTGTGTATATTGCGACAGATAATGGAAGAAATTTAGTATCGGAAGCGATTGAGCATGTATATAAAATGTTCGGTATTAAACATATAACTACATCTGCCTTTCACCCAGCCTCGAATGGACAGATTGAACGGCAGAATAAAACTTTAAAAAACGCACTCAGTCACATTGTAAATGAGAACCAGTCAGACTGGGATACTAAGCTAAAATTTGCCCTGTTAGCGATGCGCTCAGCTGTGCACTCTTCGACTAAATTAACCCCCGCAGCAGTTTTATATGGCAGAAACTTAAATCTACCATATAATCTATTTTCGCAAGCGCCGAGGTTTAGCTATAACGACGCCCCATCTTTTTGTGAATTATTAATACCCGCACTCCAAAAGGTATATGCTGAGGTGTATGATAGTTTAGTTAAGGTGTCTGAAAGCCAGGAAAGGTACAGAGAAAAAACTGCAGTCGTTAAGGATTTAAAAGTAGGCGATAGAGTATGGTTATTTAACCCATCCATCACTGCTGGCAATACGAAAAAATTGTCGAAATTAAATAACGGACCATTTACTATAATTGAGAAGCTCAGTGAAGTTAATTTTAAGATAGCATTAATTGCTAATCCGTCTAAAACTCAAATTGTCCATGTAGACCGCCTCACTTTATTTAAAGACAGGCATATTTCAGGTGTAAATGAGCAAAATG
The DNA here is from genome assembly GCA_964019185.1 of Maratus speculifer. Classification (NCBI taxonomy): domain Eukaryota; kingdom Metazoa; phylum Arthropoda; class Arachnida; order Araneae; family Salticidae; genus Maratus; species Maratus speculifer. The sequence continues at coordinate 130,662,987 of OZ025303.1, forward strand.
GAGACGATATTGTAGACCAAAACAAACGCCAACCTCTGATATCAACTACGAATGATTCAAATCATTCTCAACTCGATTTCACTACGCGAAGGAAAAGGATTCGTTTCATAAATAGATTTCCCCCTCCCATTCCATGTCAAGGAACCAGCCAACCTGCAGTGCAGTCTACGAGCAGACGACAAGAGCGTAACGAGGAAACGGTTGGTGGGTTGCTCTCAGAAGCACGGGAAAATACGGTAATAGCGAGCGCTGATAACTGTGAGGGAGTAAGGCAGGTAGGAACGCCTAATGATTCGGGGCGCGTGAGTCGTTCGCGAGATTGTAATGGCGTCTGTTTATCTAGGCGAAACAAATCTTATTCAATTCCGAGAACTGAGTATGCGTTTCGAAAAAGGGATTCGCGACCGAATTATAAATTTTAGGGCGGTTTAACTTTATTTTTTTTAGATTGTATATAAATACTTGTGATTTTAGTTATTCTAGGAAGGTTTAATGCGCGAGTTAGCTAAAATTTAAGTAATTTTCGAGCCTCGATATCGTTTGTTTTGATTTGGTTCCGCTGTTATTTAATGTGGATTTCCGCCAGTTCCGTATTTTCTCTCGGTGATTTATGGATTATTTCGATAGATTAGGACAGTGTAAGTGCTTCGCCCCCTATATGTGTTCTTTTTTTTTATTTTTTAGCGGATTTTAGCGCTAATTTTGGGGACTTAGAGAGATTTCGGGTCAGGAAATTTTGGAGTAGAGATTTGGTAGCAGTACATGTGATGCTTGCGTATTCCTATTGCCCCTTTTTGTATATAGTATAGGTACTGTTAGGAATGTAGTTCATCTTTTATTTTTATTTATTTTTTTTTGCATTTCTTTTAACTTTGTATTTTTTTTGGATATTTTTGGTATTAGTTCTCTATTTGGGAAGTGGGGATTTAAGATACAGGTAGTGTACACCCCACAGCCCACAGATATATTATCTGGTTTATGTGTATTATATATGTATATATCTTGTTTATATAGTCTGTTTTGTTATTTCATGTGATTTTTCTAACAATATACCCATTGTTTGTGTAAATTGGGTATTTTAAAAATAAATTAGTGGTACTTGTCAATGAAATTGGCGAACTCTCCTGTGAAATTATCAGTTCATTTTAAGTATTATGTGTAGCATTTTATGAATTTTTTTAGTTAATATTAGTTTATGGAATATTTACCCATTGATAATAACTAAGGCAAATAATTATCAGTCTAGGCTACACAAGGTAACCTATATAATTATAATGCTGTGATATAAAATGCCCATACACTTATGTAATACTGTGTCACCGTTACAAGTCATTGAACTGTTTTTTTTTGTTTATATGCACATGTTATGCCACTGAATATAAACAGGTATTAGTACTGTTTTTTTTTTTTGTGTACCCTATAGATGTACTGAAAGGTTAGTGCTATTTTTGTTTTGTGTATGTGTATACAAAATGTTATCGTGCTATTATATGTATATATTTGTGATACCTACAGCTGACAAGTAGTATATCTATTGTATTTTTTCAGAAATTGATTGTTTCGGTCCTTTGGCTCTATCCTGCTCACAGGATTCAAATTTTTAAAAAAAAAAAAATTTTAATTTTTTTTATTCACTGGACAACTCTTCCTTGCATTCTACTTGTGGAAATTTTTTTTAGGGATTTTCTTTTCTTTTTACAGAGGTGTTAGCAGATAGGGATATCCCAGTGTGTTGGTATTCTTGACGGTATAGCAGATGTAGAGATTTAATTAAGTATGCCAGGTATATAGTATAGATTTTAATAGCATCTTAGGTCCTAGTATATGTTTAACTTCTAGATGTCTTGCCCAAGCTTCAACTTAGCATTTCCGGAGTGCAGAGTTGGTGTGGTAGCTTAGTAGGGTGATAGGTTATCAACTTTTCGGGTCGTCGTCTGATCTGTTCTAGGCGATTATCTTTATCCTACTTTTCAACCGGGGTACTACATTGTTTTTTTTATTTAATCTTTTCTTTCATTTTGGATTTAATTTTAAATTTTTTTTAGGACTTTCTTTAACTGACCTTATGTGGTCATTTAGCTAAAAAAATAAAATTCTTGTTTTTGTTCAAAACTAATAATGTTTATTTTTTTTTCAACGAGGGGGAGCTCTTGTTATGTTTTTTTTTAGTAATATTTCTTTTTGTATAAATTATTTTAATATTCCTAAGTTAAAAAGAACTCTTGTTAAGATATTTTTAATACGGCTTTTTATAATGCTTTATGTATCTCATATTTAAAATTAGTCTTCCTTTTTTTTCTTAGTAGCGAAAACCCTGGACATTTTCTTTTTTTTTCTATTTATTTTATGATCGTTCTCGTTCTCACGAGAATAAAGGCATTGTTGTGTATGAAAGTGAAAGTTTCCCATCCCCTTATCTAGCGTAAATAACACCCGTTCGTACGAATGCTTTTACTGTCCTGGAATTATTGTACTATTTGAGTAAAGTGGTCCTTTGTTGATTTTTTTTTCGAAGAAGAGTAGCTTCTTGCTTGCATTGTAAAGGGCATATATTCAGCCTTGTTAAAAATTGGCCCACACGCATAGTTTATTGCTTGCGTACGTGAATGAATAGTACCCTAAAATTTTATAACCCATGACAAACGTTGACTGTCATTTGAGGCGGAGTAGTTTTTTCCCAGGCCCTTAAAATTTTTTTATGACTGATCTAAGATAAGAGTGCCTATTCACGATTTTCGGCGAGCACTGGTTTGCAAGCAGGTGCAATACTTAGAGACAGCTGTCGCGAGCAATGACCATATTTGGTCATGAGAGAGGGTGCCTGTGGCTTTGGCCAATGAGATAGACCCTGGTCGATGAGAGAAAGGGGGAGGCAGTAGCCTTCCTAGTATTTTGGTGCCCCTTTTCTGTTTAGAGAAGTGTGGAATTCGGTTTTAGAGATGATATAGTTCCCTGCTAGGAGTCTTACGAAGAGGAGGTAAAAAGAAGTAGTCCCGTCCTTCACTCCCTCCCCCATTTTTAATTTTCAATCGGGGTGAGGGAGGTTTTCGGCAGAAAAATACAGAATTAGAGAAGAGCATGCAATTCGGTGGAGAGATGAGGTTGTTCCGTGCTAGTAGTCTTACGTGGAGGATGTGTAAGAATAATTCGTTTAAGATTCATCATTCTACATTTTCATTTTGCAGAAGAAGGTTCTGGCACCGAGATAGTTGGCGATGAAATTGTTGTCAACTCGTGTCTGTCAAGCCGAAGTGAATCTGTGCATTTTTTGATTGATGCAAATCAGTCGAAATTTAGAGAGCACCTTTTGATGTGAGAAAACATTGGAGTGTCGCTCCTGTTGACTTGACATGGAATTCGTGCGTTTTTGTGCCTCATTTCTCGACGAAAACCCCGAATGATTTTAGGAGAACGTAGTTTTTCTCCCGGGATTTTTACCCTTCTTCGACCCCCTGTATGCGGAAGTTTGAGAAATAGTGGAAGTTTGAGAATAAGGAAGTTTGCGGAAGTTTGAGAATAAGTGGCCTTCCCAAGAGGACTTCGTGCGCTTCACATGAGATAATGCACACGCATTAGCAGAATTCGAGAAGATGTGAAACTGCGGGTACTCCAGAGACACAGTAGAATGTATACAGAAATCATTAATCACTTGTACGTTTGGAACTGGAATTGAGTGTTAAGCTTGTGTCGGCTTTTTTTTTGAAAAGAGACTAGAATGGTAGTTTTAATGAACTGGGAAGCGGTAATGTCGACTAATCTCAGGATCATCTAAAAATATTGTGATACAAAAAAAGATATATACTACTTGGAGCTTGAAGGTAAGCCACTCACAATATGTTGTTATAAGTTGTTATAAATAAGTGTACATATTATCGGATGTTTTACATCCCTAAGAATCTTACTAATTTATAAATGCTCTTGCCCATTATTTAATGTACGCCATTTAACTACTGTCGACCTAATATTGAGTAGAAATAGTTATTAGTAAGTCTCATTTCAACATATGCTGTATTTTCATCGAAGTGAGAGTGATTATTATTTGATTAAATAAAAGAGATTTTTTTTTATGTGAAAACAAGTTGTTTTTGATACATACTATTTCAACATGTCTTATACTCTCATTCTGTTTAGTAAAAGTTAAAAAAAAAAAAAAAAGGGAAAGGAAGAGAATGTGTACTTCATATTGTTTTATTTAGAAATTAATGTTAGACATGACTAGAGATGATGAATACATACCTTATTATTAGTTTTCTTTTCACTATTAAAATGTTGTGGTGAAATTTAGTTTTTTAAGTGATCATCTAACTCATAGTTAAAATCCTAGTTGCATTTAGTCTTGACTAAAATAGTTTTTTTTTATTTAAAGTTTTAAATTTTTAAATGCAGGATTGATTTAGTATAATTAAGTGATAATTTTTGAAATTGTAGAGATTCTTCTAAATGTTTATAAGAAAAGTAAATAGTTCATTTGATTTCTTACTCATAAATTTAAAGTAATTTTATAGGGATTATATCCATCTCTACATAAACAAATTTACAAGACTATAATTTTTTAATACTAATCACTATACGAAATTGGCCAAAATATCATTGTTGATTTCTGGGGTGTTTATCTTTATTACTCCTAGTGTTTTAATTTATTCAAAATTATATCTTTCTTTGCCTTCTTGAAAATAAGAAGGATTTCAGGATCTTTCTTTTCTCTTTTGTAATGTTAAACTGAATCTTGACTTTTTAAATTGTTAGTATGAGTTTAATATCTCAGGAATCAACATTGATAAATGTTGGGTTCTACTGCAGATCAAGGTTTAGTACTTGAGACTGGGTCAGATTGAGAATCTTGCTGTGTTCTTTCTTATTTACTTGTATTCATTAAATTTTAAAGAATCTTTAATGATATTTGTGTTTATCCTTTTTATCGTTTTAATGTGTCGTTTAGTTTATCTTAATGATTTCTTAATGTTAATTGGTGTAATCTTAACTTAATTAATTCCTTTTTTTTATATATGCATCTAGTTTATTTAATTAAAACAACAACAAGATTCATGTGATTGGAAATTTGACCCAGATCTCATTAAATTCTTTAATGAAGCTGAAGAATATTTATTGATCTATATTAATTAAATATAATTTATTGAGCAGAAGTTGCAATTAATTAAAGTACTGATCTGTAGCAGAAGTTTATTAAAAAGAACCCAACACAAATAACGTTCGTTGAATTGGCGACTCGCTAAACTTTTCCTGCGATCCCAAATGGGGTCGCGACCAGCACTTAGAGCTCCACTGCTCCTGTGTTCCAGTTTCCTAAAACTGCCGAACAAGCTTTATGAGGCCTGTCGTTGTTAAAAGTTCTTTTCCAATCCTGACATTCTGCAAAAATTCTAATTTGTGCAAGATAATGGACGCTGATTCCAGATTCACGTAAAAAAAATTACACCCAACGAAACCTCCTCCTTCACAATCAAAATACTTGTTCATATACACAGTTTGCAATGGTGAAGTGGTATATTCGATTAGGAGTGTAAACTCTTATAACCGTTTTGGTAGCTAAATTCTACCGAAATCACTCGTACCAACGCCACCTATCAGCTGTTTTTTAATTTTTTTTTCATGTCTTAAAAAAATCCCGTGATTTGGGGATGCAAGAAAAAGCAAACAGTTTTTTGTAACGATTAATTTTTTAATAAATTTTCAAAGTTTTTATAGAAACCCTCTATAGACATATATGTAGACACTAAAAGTAAATTTTACAAATATGAGATACATAGACATAAATTAGTTCACATTTCTTTCCGGAAAATTATTAGGTGATAAACTTCAGAAATATGATTAATTTTCATAAAAATTTCAAAAACGAAATTTAGGAAATAAAAAAAGGAAAAATCAAAGCTGCGGCATCTTAATACTCCTTAAAATGTATAATATTTTTTTTAAAATTAAAGATAATTAAAAAAGGAGAAAAATACAAGATAGTATGGAATCGGCACCTCTACTATAGTGACTTCGCATGTTACCTTGGCGCCACGTGTAAAATGTAAAACTAATGGTATTTGAAACATTTTCTGAATGTTGATACCTAATTTCGAAAAAAGTAATGTCCCAGTGACAGAAACTTTTCCTCAAAATAGTTAGGACTAGGAACCCCTTGACAAGATGTAAATTGTACGTCAAAGTTCGCAAGTCATGTGCAATCGTACTAAAACTGGTTTTATAAATATATAGATCTTGGTGCAGTAGCTTTTACACTTTTATGTAGAAATGCATAACTGTAAAATTTATTACATGTATTAAATTCAGCAGTACGGAAATAATAGGACCCCATCTTAAAAAAGACGTAATTAATATAAAAATCTGTCCTGGGATATCATTGGATTGTATGTTGTTGGTACGTATGATAGGACTTAATAGAATAATCATCATGGTAACCTAGAAGCAGGGTTTTCGCTGTCGCTCGCCATTGCGCCAAATTGCGACTAAATTCTTCATTTGGTGAGTAAACAAGCGAATAGATTCGCCAAATTGCTAGTGTTCAATTTTTGCTTTTTCTTTCTTTTCTTTTTCGTTTATCATATATATGCATATATATATTTAATATATTTGTAGCGAATAGTTGAAATCAGATTAATAACAATCGTTGTCGCAGTTATAAAAACTTGGGTTACTTTAGAACATACCGAAAAAAATGGTACATTAAAGGACTAAAGATAATTTTTTTTAGTGCTACATGGCGAATCTATTTTGCTAATACTTTTTTTTCATTTGGTGAATGTTTTTTATTTTTAATTAGCCAAATTACTACCGTTTGTCAAATGTCAGCGAGAACACTGCCTAGAAATATTCTCTATCGCGGGATTCATATAATAGGATTTAATAGAAGGAAAAAAACTTTTATTAACATCTTTTTAAAGTTTGATTTAATTTTCATAAAATTTGAAATGACCCCACAAAATTCTACAATGATTATATACGTATGTAATTTCGAACTATTCGTGTGTGTATTTTTTGCGCTGTTGTATGCGGACAGACAGACATACGGACACGCCAAATGTCGACTATAGGTGTTAGATGTTAACATAATTACGAATGCACCTAAAAATATTAAAATATGTATGCAACATGTTCGGGATCGCCTTGGAAGTAAAACACAATTCTCTACCGCAATAAACCCCAGTAGCCAAACAATATTAGACCAATATTGGCTACATCTTGGAGCAATATTGGCACATTGGCACAATATTGGCATGAAATATTGCTCCATTATTGGGATGTTTACATTATTCCCTTATTTAGCCAATATTTCCAGCCAATATTATGCCAATATTGGGGTTTCATTGGAAATATTGCCAATAAAACTCCAATATTGGTTAAATATTGGAATTTCATTGGAAATATTTTCTATGAAACGCCAACATTTGTACAATATTGGCGTTTTATTGGCAATATTTCAAATATTGGCATAAAATTGGCTGCAAATATTGGCAAAATAAGGGCAAAATGTAAACATCCCAATATTGGAGCAATATTGACATTTTAGTGGCAATATTTCCAATAGATGAAATATTGGCGCAATGTTGGACCAATATTGGTTTGCTACTAGGGAAGCGTATTGATTTTTGAAACAGATAAAGTGAATACTAATTTCACTTCAAGGTGGTGCTTTAAGCAATCACTTGAAATAGTGCATAGCCATTTTACTACATCTGGGCACCATTGCCAGTGATACAGTTGTTGGAATTCAAAAGTTAAGGACGAGAAAAAATATTTTATGAATCAATATTTGCATTTATAGGATTTATTATTACATTTTTTACTGAACAATTCGATTTTTAGTTCTCATTTCCAAGATGAGACTGCGCAAAAAATTATTCGTATTGAAGAATTATAATTTCTGCGCAAACTAAATATATCACAACAATTGACTGTTAATGTTAAAATGGAAATATTCCTTTCAAGGACGAAAAATAGAACGTTTCAATTGAGAGGAAACAGAAAAATTCCAGTTGAATATAACAAGTTGGAAATTGCACGTGAACGTAGCAAATAAGGTGCGTTCGTCCGATAACGAAGTTTTAAAAATATTCAGATCTTGCTGATATAGAAGAGCGTACTTCGGATACAGTATAGTACTCGAAATCTTTGTGTTTCTGTAAATATGGAGGAAGTAATTTTTATTACACCTGAGCAACGTATATCTTATTCATAAAATGTGAAATAGTTGAATATAATTAAAACACGCCCCAAACAATGTTTCCCCGTATAGCATTATGTAGTGGAATACTTTTGTGAGGCCCTGTAATTTAATAATAGAGATTATTTGCATCACAGATTGTACGGAATACATAATTTAGTATATATTTCATAGATTCATGCCAATTCTATTATGTTCGAATGAGTGTAACATCATTAAAATGCATTCGAAACTTTTTTCCCATTGACCGTAATGTAATGGAATACTTTTGATTGTCCCTGTAAATGATCTATGCATCCGATTTTCATAACATTTGAAATGACACGACAAAATTACATAATAATTATGTGTTTTAAATTTCAAACGATTAAAATGCATTTGAAACTTTTTTCCCCATTGACCGTAATGTAACAGAATCCTTTTGATTGTCCCTGTACTTGATCTATGCATTCGATTTTCATAACATTTGAAAGGATTCGACAAAATTACGCAATAATTATATGTTTTAAATTTCAAACGATTAAAATTCATTTGAAACTTTTTCCCCATTGACCGTAATGTAAAGGAATACTTTTGATTGTCCCTGTAACTGATCTATCCACCCGATTTTCATAAAATTTGAAATGACTCGACAAAATTATGTTATAATTATGTATTTTAAATTTCAAACGATTCGGTTTGGTAGTTTTTGCGTTGTTATATGCGGGCGGACAGACGGACGGACTGAGCGACAGCAATAGGTGCTACGTATTTACATAATTACGAACGCACCTAAAAATGGAAGGATGGTTTATAGTCCATTCTAATGGTCCATCCTAATGGATGTTTTGGTATGTAATCAAAATAACGAATGTGTCAATTTCTTGTGCACTAACAGTCTTCCATTTCATGACAAACTCCTAATTTATCAATTCATTTTTAACCAATGAAATTTAAAATGAAAAAGAAAGAAATTTCTTTTTCACGGCTGCAAACAAGTCAATTCAGAACTGCACGAAAACAAACTAATAGAATGGCCTTCTGGATAATCGAACATTTGAGAGAAGAAAATAAAGGGCTATTATGCAACAGGTAAAACAATGATTCGAGTAATGGTATTTTAATAAAAGTTGCTTGAAAAGATCTTTAGAATAAAATAAGAAAGGGCTTATTAAAGGTATGGAATTAAAAATAATATGTACGGATATTATAAAAAGGAAGAAAAAAGCTCAATATTAAAAGAATTTGGAAGTAATTAACTTAGGATTAAGGGCGATTTTTATTATTACATATATATATTTTTTGATTTATTAGGTACTAGATAGACAGTCATGACTGAATAAGTAACCCAACAGTTCTTCTAACGTGTTCGGTTGTTGCACAAAGATATATGCGAATGCTGCAAACTTTCGTTGTTCCTCAACTGCAGCAAACACAGTGCTAAGTTTCTTCTTAAAAAGTATTTCAGAAGAAATACTTTTTAAGAAGAAACCCGTCTCATCTGGATCGAGAGGTACAGCTTTTTTATGACAGCATCACACAGGTGATAGAATAAAATGCCGGTATTTTCGTACGGCTTGGCCGCCTTAATCCGTTGATCTTCCGCTACTGGATTTGTTGTCTTCGGGATTAATAAAAATCTTTTGCCTATCATGGAAGCGACGCAAACCTTAATGATTTAAAAGATACCAACCAAAGTCATGCCATGTGCAAAACAGTATATGAACTGACAGTTGAGCACGTCGTGCAGCGCCTGATTTGTGTTCTCGACCCTAATGGCCATATAAAATCTCAACTTGATCGGCACCGCTATGCGAAAGGGAAACCACATTCAGTATAGCATTTTCCAATAAATTAGGCATGTTTCTGAAAAGCGCCAAAATAGCAAGATCCGTTTAATGCTTTTTATGTTCTGATCCCGCCCCAACAAAAGTCACTTTGCGTAAAATGCATTAATAGTGATTCAAAATAGCTTAATCTTATGGACGCTTTATGCTAAAGCATCAAATAACTACCAAATAGCTTCAAACTTTTCCAAATCGTTATACATTGATAATCTACAGACTATAGGGAATATAAAAACGGGAATATAATCTTTAAAAAAATCAACCACAAAATAACTCAAGTTTAGCCGAAAGCCACTCATCTCACGATTTAAAATCCCAGTGTTGAATCCAGGGGGTGGTTCGGGGAGGGGGACATTCTCCCCAAAGTCCCCGAAAATTTTGAGATTTTGTGCTTTTAATGGTAAAAAAGTATAATCCCCCGAAACTCTTTTGTGTCCCTGCTGGAGCCACAGAAGTCTCTACCGAAGAAAAGTCTCTGAATTCAACACTGGTTGAAACAATTCGTGTGAACAAGTTGATTTTAAGCAAATTACATCAAGATGAGTAGTTCAAACAAGCAATTTAAATCAAGATGAGTAAAACGCTTAAAAAAACTCATTCTAGATTCAATAAGTTACTCAACTCTTTCCTCAGAAGCCAAATCTACTCTTTCATTTGATGAGTGTAAAATATGAAAATTCAATTTTTCCAACCGTAAAAAAAAAGAAATCCTTTTTAAGCAAATAATAATAAAATCAACCATATCATTGTTCCCATACTTAATTGTCACAAAAAACATTATTTGGGCAAAAAAGATATGCTTTTTTTCCATCAAGCATCAAGAAGAAAGACTAAATCCAAAACGCTTGAGTGCAATTCTATTAGGAACAGAAATGTACGAAAATTTGATTTACCAAAAGCAATATATATATCACTCTGTTTTCAGCCGCAAGACGAAGATACAGAATCGATTGGACTGAGACAATTCTTTTTAATATTATTTCTAGATTTATTTGAAGAAGAAAAAAAATTATTGCAATTATTTCACAGAAATGAAAATTATACTAACCGCTTCCCTGTTTTGTCCGTGCGTCGTAACATGTTTTTGCCAATGAAGATTTGCCCGTACCACGTATGGGCATTCATATTTTAATCATAATTTTTTAATCCCACCAGTTAAATCTTATTGTAACATTATTATTAGTATTATTGTAATTAGTATTGTATTATTAGTGTTATTAACATTAGTATTATTGTAATCTTATTGTTAAATTGTATTAGTTTATGTTATTTAATCCGAGCTTTTTTCTGGCTCAATTGGGCTAAAATTTCTTTTTTGAAAAATCGACAATAAAAGATTAAAAATTCCTTAAAAGACATGGAAAAAATAGACATTATCTGAATTTTTTATTTTTTTAAATATTGATCAGTTAAGTGTATAACTGCTTTCCTGATTTGTCCGTACGTCATGCGGGCAGCATTTTTGCCGATCCCACCGAAGCTAGCACAGGGAAAAAATTACGGGCTTCTGATTGGCTGAATAATTAAAAGAGCATTTTGTTTTCGTTCATTTTTGAGTATGAATTTATGTAATCATCAGTTTCTGTTTGAAAACTTTTTAAAAGGTGGTGTTTTATTAATTTCCTTCATTTTTTAGATATTTAAAAGATAGATAAAAAGAAAGATTTCTTGAATTTAGAATGAAAGAATTTAATGATGATTCTTCTCAATTTTTCTGTATTACTTAAAAACAAAAATAATTAAATAATTAAATTGGAATTTTTTCTTAATTATTTCAAAATGATATTCTCATATATGCCTCTAATACGTAAATCCACATTCAGAACAATTTCTTTAAAAACAATAATCACATTTCTTTTTTAAGGCGGCGTTAATTACGCGACATTTACCAACCCAATTGTTCTATATTATCTTTTTTAATTGTAATGTCTTATTATTATTTTAACATGATATACATATTAGACATACGACACTCACATTCAGAATAATTTATTTAAAAACAAAAATTGCTCTTTAAATTATTCAACCAATCAGAAACTTGTATTTACCTCCTTATGTTAGCTTCGGTGGGATCGGCAAAAATGCATGCGGGAAACGTGTTTTTCCCAATCAAGATTTGACTGTACTACGTTCGGCCATCCATAGTCTAATCATCATTTATAATTCACACCAGTAATTTTTTTATTATTTAATCCGAACATTTTTTTTATTCGATTAGGCAAAAACTTCTGTTATGAAAAATCGGTGAAAAAAAGATTAAAAATTCTGTGAAAGACATGAAAAAACAGACATTACTTGAAAGTTTTTTCAAAAATATTGATTAGTCTAGTGATTAAACTACTAAGAATAAACAAACAAACAAAAAAAAAAATATCGGTTTAATCATTAAAAATTTAGGATTTAGTTTTTTTTTCTTTTTTGTGTGTGTGTGTGTGCGTTTTGGGATTTTTTTACGAACATGTTGTAAATGCTTTTTACTTCACGAGCATGGATTCTTTATCAGAAAATTAAACACATTAACAGGGATAAATATATTTTCTCAGTAGACCTGAAGTAAAAGGTGATCGTAGCTGATTATTGCAGTGAAAACGAACTTATTCAGTCAAATAAATAACGTATTAACTTCTTCTTTTAATAGATATTTAAAAAAAAAAAAATTCAGTGACGTTATGCAAGAGCTGTTGTAATAGATCAAAGACATATTGAACACAAAAAGGTTCAAATTTTTGAGGTTGTAATTATCGGCCCGAAAAATTTGGCTAAAAAATGGTTTTTTAGAAAGGTTTGTCTCTGAATAGAAGTGATGGGTAAAACAAAGTTCATGAATTACATATTACAAAAAATTATTATTGAAATGTGAAACACCTCAAATGAAAACACAAATGTGAATTCCTCCCCACTTCTGAACATAGTTCAATTTGCGCTACTTAACCACTCTCAACGATTCAGATTATGATTAAATAACAATTAAAATTAAATTAAAATCTAAGCTTTTGAAAGCATTTAATGAGATACAAAAAATAACGGTAAAAAATGTTATTCGGTACTCCAAAGTCTAAAGCGTCTTTTATCGACATTTTTTGAACTTTACCTTTAAAATTTATTTTCAAGGCATTACTAACGTAAAGAATAATTTTAGTGAAAACTGCAAACGAATGACCAATTTTTTCATTTTTTTATAATCATTTGAAGTTTTGGACCCAAAACTGTAATGGTGCCTATCTTTGCCGGATAACGTTTTGGACCTTTCGTTTCCTTTTTTATATTGTTTGTCTCGATGTGTACTATCATCCCTTAAAGTTTTTCTTAAGAGTTTAGATTCATCCTGTATAATAAGTATTTATGTTATCTGGCTAGATCCAAAAACTTTATTTATTTATTTACTTATTTATTTGAACTGTTTCTTCGTAAGGGCTTCGTTTCTCGATAGTATCGAGTAAATTTGATTAGCATTGTAACGCTTCCAGTCGGCGTCGTGCGGTAGCGGGACGAACTTTAGTGGCAAGAGGCTAGCGTTTAGATTTCACTAATATTTATTGAATCAATACAATAAATTCTAAGTCGGGTTACAACATAAAAATAATTGGTTCTATTCACCAAAATCGAGTTAGTCTTTAGAATCCTTTTTAGGTGGGCTTTACCACCACTCGTCACAATCTATGTTTCTGTTCAGAGGTGCTCTGCACTTGTCCTTTTTTCCTGGGCACTGACTGCCCCGTCTCCGCTTCTAAGAGTCTAATCTACCGTCTAAACTCTGGCTGCATCTAAAAGGGAACTCTCTTTTCCTTCGCATCTTCTTCCTTTTTATCTCCAATTCTCCCATCTATCATCTTCCTGACAGACTGTTTCCGCCTGTTTCCACCCGTTACTGACTCTCGGTGGAAGAGAGATTTCTCCAACAGAGGAAATCGCAGCAAAAAGTGGTTTCCCACGCAATTTCACAGGCTTATCCTATGGGGGTCCTAGTGACAACACAACGGCCATATGCATTAGGTAGAAAAGTTTCTCTTAAGTGGCCTTTAGAATCGGCTGTCTTCTAATGCCCATTTCGAAGATGGAGAGAGATGTATACCTCTGTTTGAGGATTCCGATGGTTTAGCAAACGTGGGGGGGGGGATTATTTTTAGGTCTGCGGGAACTGAATTCCTCACATTAGTGAAAACGCCAGCCTCTTGCCGCTAAAATTCGTCCCGCTACCGCGGCGTTATGTGATTGTGTAAATAATGCTATTAAGATATCTGGTTGCATTTCAATATTTTTAAATATATATACAGTAGAACCCCGCTAATTTGGATCCCGTTAATCCGGATCGGTTTGGTCATTTTTTTTTTCAAGTTTGAGAAGCGATTGGCTAATTCCCATAACATTAATTTGTTTCATTGCCGTATTCTGAATAAAAAGACTTTTTCTGAAATTTTTTCGGAAGAAATAAACAAAGTAAACATTTTTACTGTCTGTAAATATTCAATACGGTTAAGACAAAGGTGATTTTTTTCTAAGTATGTTTTATTTTATTTCATTTTTTTCTAATTCCCCAAGTAATCCGGATTGGGTCTAGTTCTAAATAATCCGAATTATCGGGGTTTTACTGTATATATTTTTTGCATTGGATAGCTGAGTTCGATCAATACAAAAGCTCTTAAGTTTGTTTAGATTTTAACTGCAAATTTTTTTAATATAGGGATACTTTCGCTTTCGTAACCGGTCCCGAAAACGAAAGTGTCCTCATTTAAAATATCTGCAAACAAAATCGAAAAAGTAAAAAAAAGAAACAGCTTTCGTACAGATCGATCTGAGCTATCCAATGCAAAAAGAAATCATTTAAAAATACTGAAATGCAACTGATATATCTTTATAAATTTCTTCCAAAAGAATAGCATTAGTAAATGAGTCTTTTAATTTGACTGAAGTTGCCTTTTAACAAGTTTTAATACATTTCATTTTATATTTTGCCTTTAGCTTTTGGAAATGAACTCCAATATTTTTTCAGAAATGTATAAATTTTTGTTTGACCAATTTCAGAGTACAAAGGTATTGAATCGAAAAAAAAAAATCTCAAATATATTTAAATGGAAATTTATTTTCAATTTCAGTTTAATGTTCCAAAATACCTTTAGTACATACTCATTGAATAAATATTGATAAGAAATTACATATAAAGTGGTATAAGAAATTCCCAAATATTGACTCATGTATAATTCGAAACTCAGAAAATGTTATCTGTTGTTAAACATCGACGAATCCAATTTCTCTTTTTTTAGATGGAATAGAATTCTATAATTCTAATTCTTAATCTATAAAATTTCTTCTCCATATATATTCTTGATAATACTATAGTAAACAGGGTCGGCATTAATTGATTACTTGATTTACTTTAAATTTTTAATCATACGAAATTTAATCCTAATTCAATTCAACATGATTGAAATTTGAAAAGTAATTGCCCTTTTCTTTGATTAATTAATCTAATTTAATTCCATCTGGACTAATTAATTTAATCATTAATTACATAGACGATTTTTTATGTTTAATTAATATGAATTAATTCATTTTGGATTGATTAATTTAATCATTAATAATGTAGACGATTTTCTTATGATTAATTAAACTGATTTCAATCTCACTTAATATCTTATTTAAACAATAGTACCCCAGACTTTTTCTCACAGAATATGAAAGTGCACTACTAGGACAAGCTTAATAACATAAATAATTAAATAATGCTTCTTTTAAATAAGATGAAATTTTGCGCGATTAATTTAGATTTGTTTTATAAATTTAATTAAATTTTTCAATTAATTTTCAACAGTGAAATTACGATTGAAATTATTAAATGTTTATTACGTGAATTACCACACTGCTAATTAAGCGTAGACGAACAGATAAATTTTTCCAAGCCGGGAATCGATCCCAAAACCATTGGAATAGCCCTCAAAATACTCTATCATATAAGCTACGAGGACGATGCCCAGCTTAGCATCTGTCACTCACATATGTTGTTAAGGATGTAATTACATCACAAGTTGGAATATTCTTCATGAGCACACAATCCTGCGGCGTATCATGAGGCACAAACAAACCCAGCATCGGTTTAAACTACGAAAACGATACCAGCTTACAAGGAAGGTCTCCATTGGGGACATACTCAGAATTTTTTGAAAAAAATGCGAACTAAACTACTCATGTAGGTAATAAAGGATCAGTGAAAATTAGCGGCGGAATTACATTATTAGATATGTAAAAAAATAAAATAGTTTGAAATAATTGGCGTGAAAAGCTGAAAGCGACGCGGGATTTGGCGAACAGTGCATTTCCTCGCCAAAAGCAGACGATTTTAACGAATCTGAAAATTGATATTAATTGACTTCACTGTTAAAAATCTGCAGCATTTACTGCAACATCACTCCACTACTTTTATAGAATATCTCTCTTCTGACCAATGAGAATGCTCCATAGCACGGTGAATTTACCTTGTCATACACTGTTAAAAATCTACTGCATTTTGTTGCAACGCACTCCACCGCTTGTATATAATATCTCTATTCCAATCAATGAGAAAGCTCCATTTCACGGCCAAGTAACCGTTTTCTATACAAGCGAGGGGGTGCGTTGCAACAAATTGCAACAGATTTTTAACAGTGTATTTTTCATTTTGGAACAATTTTAATCAATTTAAATTGTGTTTTAAATGAAAAAATATATTAATTTCATTTTGTTATAAGTACATATAAACGTATATGACAAAATTACACTTAAAGTAAAGTAAAAATGCAAAACTAAAATTTCTTAAACTAAACTTATTTAAATAAATTGAACATAGAAAGTTTTTTCTTTAAAAAGTATTCGAAGCGTAAAAGCATATTTTTCAAAATTTCGTTTTTTCGCCAACCGGAGATAAATCACCAAATAAACGAAATTTTTATTATTTTTTTACGGACGTTATAAGGAGGTTCCGCCGAAATTTTTTTTATAAACATATATAACTATATGAGAAGATCATTCTGTAATTTTTTCAGATTTTTCTGAGTATGCCCGTATGGAGACCTTCCTTGTTAGCATCTCTCCGTCAATATGTTGGTAAGGCAGGGTTTGTTTGTGTCTCATGTTACGCCGCAAGATTGTCTGCTCATGAAGAATATTCCATCTTGTGCTGTAGTTGCAACTTTACCAACATATTTGAGTAGGAGATGTTAAGCTGGGTATCGTCTTCGTAGCTTAAATTTTAGAACACTTGAAAAGGTATTCCAAGGGTTCTGAGTTCAGTTCCCGACTTGGATATTTTTCACTCTGTTGGTATATGTTCAGTTAGCATTATGATAATTCACGTAATAAATATTAGGTTTGTTTTTCTATGATAACAAAAAGAAAAGAAAAGAAGCTAATATCTCATCTGGAAAATAACGAAACCCGTACGAACCATGTTTATATTTTCCGCAAATGTTGAATACTGTGCCTGTTTGTTAAGGGAAACTTAAGCCTTTTCTTTTAAAATCACCAATGGAAAAAGAGCCACACTTTTTTCTTTAAAATTTTTAAGTTTAAATAAAAATCTAAAAATATAACTAACATTATTAATGTATTTATAAAAAAAAAAACTATTAGTCAAAGTGAATATACAATTATACAAAGAGATACTTTTCTACATGCTGAATTTCTTCTTGAAGAAGAATTGGACCACAAAATCAAAGATTACGGCGACAAAGATTCAAACGACACCACCCTGCAGATTTGAAATGGATCGAACCTACAGTTAAAGTTAGAAATCGCAAGAATTTCCCTAGATCGTTACTGCTAACCTATGATTTAACCTCCTAGAATTTTATTTTTCATGCTAATATTTTGAATTTATCTATAATAATAAAGAGAGAACTGTCTGTCAGCGCTGTTCTGAAGAGACTGCCGCACGTAGAGTTACAAAATTTGGAGGGAAGGTACTTTTATACATGTAGTTTTGCACCTCGAAACCCGATTTTCGATTAGATTTTTTTAGTAATTTTTAGGCGATTTTTAGCGTTCTTTTTGCGGTTTTATCCCATTAGTGAAAGGAATACGGTATCATTATTTTAACCCTATATAGCAAATTTGTTTCTCTTTTCAACAAAGTTTATTCGGAATTCCTACATCGATTTTTAAATTTTTAATGAATTTTTTATGCGATATTTAGTGTTTTTTTTTCCCATTTTGCGGTTATTTTTTAACATTGA
Organism: Maratus speculifer; assembly: GCA_964019185.1. Classification (NCBI taxonomy): domain Eukaryota; kingdom Metazoa; phylum Arthropoda; class Arachnida; order Araneae; family Salticidae; genus Maratus; species Maratus speculifer. The sequence goes on from OZ025303.1 coordinate 130,681,205, forward strand.
TAAAAAGAAAATTGTTTCAAACGTTTACTCGAACTCACGAAACTTTGTCTGGTAAAAATTTTGAATTTGAATGATTTTAATGCGATTTTCAATGCGATTTTTAGCGATTTTTGGCGTTTAGCATCAATATCTCTTTTCATAGCTATTCTATAAAAAACTTGAACCGCTGAAAATGTAATAAGTAGTATTTTTTGCGAAAATAACTTGCGAAATAGTACTTTTTACCTAAAATGTCAAAAGTTCAGGTACCACTATTTTTGAATAGCAATTTTATCAAATTTCTTAAATTCTTGCTTATGACTGCCACCCCCTCGAGCAATATATCTCCTGAATGGTTGTTTAACGGAGTTTTGTTTAGATATAGTTTTGATAAGAATAGAGTACGCTCCCTGGTGGTGGATTATGGAACTAACAGAACCGGATTTTGTTAAAATTTGGAAATCTAACAATGTGATTTGTTTTTAACTTTAAGATAGTTACAATATAATACATGATAAAAAAAAACTAAAAAAAAATAGTGTGACACATTTCAGGGTGCGAAATGGGAGGGGCGCAAACAAAATTAGAAAATGTAACAAGGAGGTACGTTTGTAACTTTAAGGGAGTTTATAACACATAATAAAAATTGTAAAGTGCCGACGATGTTCTAAAGAGGCCGCTGCAAGAAGAACTAGAAAATTTTGGGGGATGGTATCACTATATATGAAGTTTTGAACCTCGAAGGCCGATTTTCGATTTTTTAATTTAATTTTTATGCGATTGTTAGCGGATTTTTTATAATATTTCTAGGCGATTTTTCCACATTTGCGAAAAGAATCCGATTTCAGTCTTTTAACCTAATTTAGTGAATATTGTTCTCTTTTCAATATAATTTATTTGGATTTCGGAATTTTGTTATTTAAGAAAGAATTCAGATTAAACTATTAATGCAAATTTTCCCCCTGCTATTTTAAAATTGAAAACAATTTGTAATGCACTTTTTAATACAATTTTTAGACGTTTTCGAGTCCATGGCGATTTTTTCACAATCGGAAAAGAAATTTAGTTTATAATTTATAGCTTAATATAGTAAATTTTGCTTTTAAAATTTTTAGCGTATTTTCATGCTATTTTTAGCGGGTTTTTTTTTTTTTTTTTTTTTTTTTTTTTTTTTTTTTTTAAGTTTTATGTCGATATTTTTTTAACTAATGAAAGAGTTCAGATTACACTGTTTTGTCCCATTACGGTAAATTTTATCCGCAGGAATTTGATATAAATTTTCATCCTACTGTGCTAAGTTTAGTTCGGATTTTTTAATTTTAGTGATTTTTAATCTGATTTTTAGTGATTTTTCAAGTTCCGCAACAGTTTTTTTGACATTGGTAAAAGAATTTCGGTTTTTGACTTTTCGCATAAATAGTTCAATTTGTTCTCCGCGCTTTTTGAATTTTATAAATTTTTAATGCGATATTCAACATGATTTTTAGCGAGTTTTGGGGGGGGGGGTTGGGATTTCGTGTCGATTTTTTGTTATTCATGAACGATTTCCAATGAAATGTTTTCCGACTGAATATTAAATTAATATAGCTATGATTTTCAAGCATTCAGCGATTTTTAATATGATATTCAATGCTACTTTTAGCCATTCTTTAAGTTCCTTGGCGATTTTTTGATTGCAATGTTTTACCTCTTAATACAATTTTTGGCGTTTCATGTTTACATTTTGTTATTCATGAATAATTTCCAATTACAATCCCTTTACCCGCTTTAATATTAATTTTATAACCATTGACTTCCAAATATTTAGCGACTTTTAAATATTAATGAGATTTTTAGACATTCAGAAACTGATTTTGATTTCAAACATCTTGTTTAGTGTAGTTAAGTTTTTGATTGAAGTATTTTATCTTTTAACAGTATATTTTTATTCTATCGATTTTTTTTACATACTTTTTTTTTTTTTTTTCACGGCGATTTTTTCAGGTACAGAAAATAATTCAGTTTTAAATTTCTTTCCAAATATGATAAATTTTCTCCTGTGAGATTTTTGCAATATTGAAAATTTTTATTGCGATTTTTTTTCTCGAATTTCACTGCTTGCCATTTACCTAATTAGATTCAAAGCTTTTATACAAATAGAGTAAATTTTGAGTTCCATGATTTTTTTTAATTTTTGCCATTTTTGATGCGTTGTTTCGGTTTGTTTCCGATCCGCTTCGATATTTTAGACGGTCAAGTTTTAACCCAATGTAGTATATTCTGCACTCTTTTCCACAATGTTTATTCGAATTTCGAAACGGAATTTTCGAATTTTGTTTTATATTTTTGTGATTTTTAATGTTTTTGCGTATTTGTAAGCTTTTTCCGCATTAGTAAAAATGATCCAGTTTCAATTTTCTAGCCCTACTTTTTCGATGACGTTTAGACGAAATTCGGGCAGCATTTTAAAAAATTTTCAAAAATTTTTTTTTCGCAATTCTTGCTGTTTTTTGACGGAACCGAGCAACGCCGGGCAGGTTAGCTAGTATTTAATAAAGGAGAAAAGAAGAGAAAAACTAATAATATTAACAATTACTTTTCTAATAATTTTAGCTATCAGTTCGTTTCCAATGCCTTTAGCTAAACCTTACTTAAATATGTAAATGATTTTTATAAATAAAATAAACAGATTGTACAAAAGTATTTATAGAAGAATTTTCTTAACCATTTTTAATAATTTACTAAAATAAAAAAAAAATAAAAATTAATTTTTATGTAAAAACAGCTACAAAAATGTAAAATTTATTTAATTTATTTCTGATAAATGTATTTAAATACACGTTTAAAAAAAGATTACATACTCTTACATTTGAAGCTTAAAAAACAGTAAAAGGGTTTGTTTTTAAATATATTTTAAAATTTAAATTCAAATTTAGTATAGTACAAAACTTAATCAAGATTTAGCTAAAAGTAGGAAAGTAATTGATATCTAAAACTTATATTATAAGTAAATGTTATGTTGTTTTCTCCCTCGTTCTCATTTGTTAAGTATAAATTCAAACAATCATTTTGATAAATAAGATCCTAAGGGGTTCGAAATTGAACTTTTTTTGTTTATTAACAAGATTAAAAAATAATAAATCGAAAAAAAAATCTTTTATGAATTTTTACATAATAATAATTGAATATGATTTTTCTATTAATGCAAGACGTCAGAAATTAGTAAATCTCAAATAATTTTTCTTTAAATAAAAAAAATAAAAGAAAGAACTAAGAATTAAATGAACCACGCTAATATTAACAGGTATTAGTATTAAGTCAACATAAAATACAAAAGGGTTTTTTTTTTTTCGGGTTTTTATTGAAAAACTATTAACTTATATTTTATATTGCAGTACATATAGACAAAATATATTTGGAATATATAAATGAAATATTTCATATTAAAGTATATTTCCTCTCTCACTCTTTTTTAACTTTAAAGAATTTTTATACAAATTCACCAGCTTATGGTGTCATATCATAAAATGAAAATTTTATGGGGAGTCACAGAAAGAATTATATTATTATCATTATTATTATTTCAAGAATATTATGAAAAATGTTTTTAATGAATTACTAAGAAGAAAAAAAGGAATTTGAAATTAATTTTGATTTAAATTTTAACTATATTTAACAAAAACCTTTTTACTACTTTTTTCAGTCCAAATGTAAGGGTATATGGATATTTTTTATGTAACATGCTCTTAACTAGTTATTTATAAAATAATAATAATAATAATTAAATAAATTGTACGTCTTTGTTTTGTTTTTTATATTAGAAAAATCATTTATATAGTTAAGTAAGATTTAGATATAGGTATTTGAAAGTAAGTGATAGCTAAAATTATTAGAAATTATGTGTTATTGTTTTTTTCTTTCTCTCCATTTCTCTTTTATTAAATATAAATTCAAAATATCACAAAGAAAAATAAAATTCTAGAGGTTTTTTACGAATAAACTTTTCTTGTTTCTTAATCCACTAGTGCGCACCGTCACTTTTTAAGGAAGGTTATAAAAAAGGCAATAAAACATTTTTGACACCAGTAAATAAAAAGATAAATAGGCACTATTTTTCACGAGACAAATTCCTCAATAAATTAAGACATATGTTATTCGTCTTTTTAAAGTGGTGGGAAACCCCAATATATATATATATATATATATATATATATATATACATATTTTTAATGAAGAAAATAATTTGGGCATTGATGGGTTAACGAGATGCAAAAATAATGAATAAAATAAAGCTCTTCTTTGAATTCATAAATTATAATAATAATTAAATATGGACTAATCTGTGACAAGCCATAATTTTTTCTATTTATTGCATCACATCATAAACAAGTAAATCTGAAATAAATTTCTTTTAAGTAAAACAATAAATATATAACAAATAAATAAGACATGCTAATATTAACAGAGGCTAGTTCATTGTCAAGATGAAAAAAGTAATTTCATTAATAAAGCACACAAAAATAAATATTTTGTATTAAAATATATCCCCCTTCTATTTTTTTTATGTTGATTAATTTTACTTTCAAAAAATTTTCTTTTATATGTACTAGCACATGATGTCATTTCAAAAAGTGAAAATGTTACGGATATTCACTGAAAGACCATAATATAATTTATTATTATTATTAATAATACTTTAAGAATACAATGGAATTTTTTTTTCAATTCCTTGAACCAAAAAGGATAAATAAGTAAATAAATAAAAAATTGTTAAACTTAAAGAGCACTGCATGACGTATATTTAAAGGGTTATAGCGATATAGACGAGTATTATTAGTTATAGCGATATAGGCAATTATTATTAATTAATAGTTATAGCGATATAGCGAATGTTCGTATGAACATTCGCTATATCATCAACAAAGAACAGTAAGTCGTAACAGAACAGTAAAGTAATAAAACACCGTAATAACTGGCAATAAAATTGATAAATTAACTAAAATAGTGATTTAACAAAATATAACTAAAATGGTGATTTAGCAAAATATTTTAGTTAATTTATCAGAACAGTAAAGCTGTCTCTTTCTTCGAGCAGTTTAGATTAGAATTGTATTTTAATAAAATCATGATTGCAAAGGCATATCACGATCTTACAAGATGTGTTTGTGTTTCAAGGCAGTCGGAAAATTGCGCTCTTAAAATTATACGATATGATTTATTTATTATAGTGGTATGAGTAGAATAAATTAAATACTTTTTGAAGATTTTAAGTGTGATAAATTTAAAACGTAAAAATACGTGTAACTGTATATAAATTACTTAAAAGGTGCAGAATGAAACATATAAAAACTTAAAAATACGTTTAAAGTACTTTTAAAACGTTCAGAACGTTTTCAACCGTCGCTTACGCGGTCTTCGTTACCGAGAAAAACTCTCAATGACAGTTATTGCTGCTTGGCGTTCTCAGGCTCATTCGGAACAGTCCATTTTACACCAAGGGAGGGGGCAGGTGGGGGAGTGTGAGGAAACGGAGTAAAAGCGGAATACAATAATAACTGATGAAAATATTTCAAAAAGCACAGGCTTAACTATTATGAATAAAATTTCTCCATATTACGTGAATATCGTAGGAAAGTGCATCATTATACACCATTTCTTTATTGGATATTACTTCGATGAATTTTCTAATGATAGCTTTAAGATGACTAGTAGTATGAAACATTATTTTTGAACTATTGAAATCTATTTCTTTATGCTGAGTTTGTACAAATCTAATGTTTGTGGAGTCTACCCAATCTTAAATCTGCGTCATGTTCTTTCAATCTCTTTTGAAGTTTCCTTAATGTCACACCTATGCACATAAATTCTTTATTATCTGTCTTGAAAAGGATACTGTATACTCCTGATCTATTTATGTCTTGAATAGGGTCAATCTTTATGTTCAACAAAACTCTTACATTGGGGGGGGATGGAGTGCTATTAATGCAATATCAAACTTAGTTAGTGCATGTCTTACGCTTTCAAAAAACTTCGGAATATAATTAACTTTACAAAATTTTACACTTTTTGGGGGATCTTTAGCTTGCATATCTTGATCTTTCAGTTTAAACTTGTTTATGATTCTTTCAATAAAATGGAGGGGGATGGAATTCTCGGCGGCTATTTTCCTAATTAAATCTAGTTCTTTATTCAGAAATTGAATTGAGCAAACCTGAAAAGCCCTTTTAATGTAAAAATTAAAAGGTGCTAGCTTGTAATTAATAGGAGAACTGCAATTAAATGGGATTGTAGAATTAGATCTGTTAATTTTCCTAAAAACTTTACGATTCAGGCTCCGACCAGGCTCCGAAATTTTCTCGCATCACATTTGTTAAGCTCCGCCTCAAATCACGCCTTTTAATGAATTTTATGCATATTTAAACATATTTTTGTAAATAAGTGTAGGTTATTTTCAGTGCACATTTTCGACATTTATACATAATGTAAATGCAGATATAAGATATATTATTCCAGCATCGATAGCGTTGAAAATGATGACTTATGTGTTTATTTGAATTTAAAATACAGCGTATCTGTAAGTGTGTATTCCAAAAATCCTCCTCATTTCACATTTGAATAGCTCCACCTCAAATCACGCCTTTAAATGAATTCTATGTATTTTTAGACATATTTCTGTAAGAATGAATATGTTATTTTCAGTGCACATTTTCAACATTTATATGCAATATAAATGAAGATATAACCAATTTTTGAGAAGAAAATTTTCGTACAAACAAAATTTAAGTTTTTTAGCTCTGCATTTTTTTAAATCGCTATTTAATATAGGTTTATGAACAAAAAAAAAAAAAAAAAAAAAAAAATCCTAGTCATATATCTATGTAAGCTCTGTTATTGAATGGATATCGGTCAATAATATTTGAAGAAATTGGCTTTTATACGAATAGGAAAAATATTTTATTCCCACAAAATATCAAAATTTATAAGATGATGACATGGAAAATATAATGTCAAATAAGAAACATTTATTAATATATTAAGACATTTATTTGACTTACCACAAAAAATAATACTAAAATCTAAATGTCGTAGATCTTGTTTCGATGATAAGTTTTCGTTAACACAACAAGCATAACAACAAAACTGCATAATTTTATAAATTATACTATAGTAATTGAAACGAAAAAAAAAAAAAAAAAAAAAAAAAAAACGTCAATACTTTATAAATAAACTTACATATGCCTTTATAAATGCTGTTAATAAAGTATAATGTTTGTCTACACATTACTTTGTAATAATATTAATTTGATCAGCTGAGTATATATTTAAGGGGAATTTTAATTTGGCTACATTACTATATTGGTATTCATTCTGATTTTACTATTACTATTTATTTATTCATTTATTCATTTAGTCATCACTAAGACTTTACGTTTCAGTCTGAGAAAATTTGTCATATTGCACAATTATAAATTTGTATATGGTTCATCAATTAATTGACTGAAATATAAAGATTAAGTTACAAAGTTTTCTAATAAAAATAAAAATAAAATGGAAACTCAAGCAAAAATAAACACGATGGCTTCATGCTCATGCAATATAAATTGTTCAAGAAACACAAACGCACGTCGAATAAGTGAGATCTTATATCATTATGAACAAATTCAGAAATCGTAAAAAAATCTCCTTTATCGATACTGCCAAGGGGCTGTTCAAATACAACGTTAAAAACTTTTTGGTAATTTTTAATCCTCTCCACCCTTCCGATATCATTCGTTATTATCTTTTGAATTCTCCTCTCCGATAATGATATCGTTATGAATGTGTTATTATTTTTTTTTCTAGAATTATTTCTTTTATTGCAAGTAATATACAAAAGTGGTTACATTTATTTTTTTGTCATATTTTTATTATTCAAATGAAGATAAGTCAACAAAATATCATTTTGGATATGAAAAAAAATTTCAAATAACATTTAAAAGAAATGGTTACTATTTAAAGTATTTTGTAATAGCTTTTTGTTGCATAATAAATTCAATAATAATAAAGTCTTGGTTCAGTTGTTAAGAACGGAGGAGAAGTGGGGGGCGGATAGAGATTTTTAAGAACAAAACAAGTAGGCAACATTCCTTCGTTTTCTCTTTAATTAATTAGTAAACACAAGCTTCGTTTTAAATATACTTCACTTATGATTTCTCGAACCGTGATTATATACATATATGTACATATATATATATATATAAGAATCGGAATGTCAAACGTTGGAGTATTGCATATTTTAGAATTAAATAATTTTATAATAATTTAGTGATTTTAAAATAACTGTATTTTCATGAAAATAGATTGCATACTATTTTGTACAAAATATTACAAATAAAAAGAGAAAATTTTGATTAGATCAAAAATGATATCGATACCAAAAGACAAACACTATCATTTGCCAACTCCCCCCTGCCCCCTAAAATGTTAACATTATATTTGCGCAAGCACAAAAGAGTGTACATCTAATGCCAAATTTTCTGATGACGTACACTTTAGATGTCGTTCATCTTCCCAGATGATCGTGCATATTACAGCTATGATGTATATAAGGTGGAACTCGACGAATTTCTACGAAAGAAAATGTTTAAGTAGGAACTGATTCATTTATTTATAATAAATATACAAAATAAGTTACAATGAAAAATACACCTTATATTTTTAAGTCTAACTCTTAAACAATTAATATTTAACCTAAACAAAATGCTATAAAACTCACTTTAATCGTATATGTAAACAGTAAAATATAATAAAGATAATTTATTATGAAACTTTTAATTAAAGCTTGATATTCCAAAAGAAAAAACAGCAAAATTTCTTCCACTTTGACTCAGTCATAGACTTTTCCCCAGTGAAAACTAAACCGGAAATTATTTTCATCATTTCAAAATTTACATATGCGTATTCAACTTTTTTTTTAATGGTATTATTGGATTCTTTTTTCTGCTACAGATTATAATTTAATCAATTAAAAATTCCATTCAGTAGAATTGTCTTTTCATATATGTATTACTATATAAATCATCATTTCTACACTTCACTTATCAATTGGTTCAAGTATTTCACCTGTTTTATCAAAGAACTGAAAGAGATCAAGACTAGATTACCTTCTATATGAATCTTGTTGTAATTTAAAATAACCAAAATAAGAGGAGATTTCATAAAGGTAATTACTATGAGATTACACAAGTTAAGTTAAGAAATTACAGAAATAGAAAAGATTACTAAGATTAAACAAAATGAATTAAAAAAAATAACTATACATACTTTAAGTTTCAATAAATATTGATGATTAAAGGTAAATCATAAATAAAATTCAACAAAATTCTCAATCTGTCGAGATCTCAGACGTAGCATATAAGGATCTGTAGCAGTGAACCCTAATTTTACCAATGTTGTCTTATGGGATATCAAACTCATATAGATAACTTAAAAGCTCAAGATCTTTATTAAAATTTCAAAAGAGAGAAGAAGGACACTGGAATCTCCCTTCTATTTATGGGGAGCAAAGAAAGAAAAATTTTTTGTAAGCATTAAGATTTCAATAATATAAAAACAAGCATCCCATAATACAACGATGATATTGTGGCCAGAAAGGATATAGTGGAAGTACATCTATCTTAATTTCTCCATTTTTTTCATTCATAGGATAAATTAAATTGTTTTAAATCATGTGAACTCCTCACAAGTTTTGCTTTAAGAGTTTCTATTACTTAGTTAAATATCTTTGCTCAACTTTAAGATAAAAGTATGTTAATTAATCAATGTATATATAACTTCCAATCTGATAAATTACTTTAAATTCTGAATAAAGAGGTAAGTGTTGAAGTTAATTTACTTTTAAACATTCATAGGGACTTCTTTAATTTCAAGTTATTGCATATTTTAGAATAGTCATTTTGACACTTATGAAATTAAAATTCAATTAATCTAATATCAAGGTAGGATAAAATTCTAAGGAACTATACTTGAGTATTTTTTTTTTTTTTTTTTTTTTTTTTTTTTTACTTTTTTCTTTTTACTAAATTACACTTTTAATTTAAAACTGAATGCTTACTTTGCATTAAAATAGAGTAAAACTTTTTTTTATAATTAAAATAAAGGATATATTAAAGCAAATTAACAATCTCAAATTTCTATTAACAAATACATTTTTTTTATTTAACTCAACATAAAAACATCAGAAAACACATTAACATGAATTTGTTGAAAACACTCGAAAATATCAACTCACAACAAATATATTTCATAAGAGTAAGAGCAATTTCAGTACTAGTATAATGTGAATTTCTTACCTTCAGCTTACAAGAATATCTGTTTTCACTATTGTAACACTCTTACTATTAGAATTAACTAGAAACCAAGTCCTCCTTGCATTGGGATATATTTCAGCAGCTCATGATGAAACCTTTACATAGACTAGACTTGGAGTCCTATTCCGAAAGGGTCTTGACGCCAACTTCTTTTTATTTGGGAACGTAATTAGAGCTACTACAGTTCCATGAAAATCTCCAAAAAATCCAATTAGCACCCCTCAGTAACTCAAGACGTGAGTATTTCAACACACTGGAATTGAGAATTCACGCTCTTAGATTCCGACATCTTACTCGGAAGTGCACTTGAAACCAAAAATTTCCTGGAGAATCATCGACGCAAGCTGACAGCCATAAGCAACCAAGGACATCACTACTATGTTACGCTCGAGATAAGTCTCTATCAAACGGGTTTCTAAACATCCATCAGAACTGCAGGAGTAAGAAAATTCGATTGGAAATCTAGCATTGTTAGCCGCATCATGTGGGACGTTACAATTCTTAGTCGAGGGACTTCGACCTTTTCTTTAATAGTAATGGTTTGAGCAGACCATTTTTCCAACAAACTCCCTCAGTGTTCTGTTACCGAGTCCTTTTTTTCAACAATCTCTCTTAGAATTTTTTTTCCAGACTGCTTCGAATCTCTTTGAATTAACCAGGCCTCCCCTCTCCCAGTTAAAAAGGGCAAGCCTCTAGCATACGGGGGTATTTTTTCTGAGAACACGGACGCTTCCCCCTTGCCCCAACCAAAAGGGTGACTTCTCGTTGGTCAGCAAGTAAGTTTCATTGCCAATGCCCAAATAAGGACATGTTTCCATCTCTCAATCCCGTTACTTTCTCGAGCTCCTGCCCAAGCATGTGTTTCTCCAGATACCCGCTCCCATAAAACCTACAGCTGGATGTTTATGTAAAGTCTGTAGGAGCGTTCGTTTCAAATATCTCGCTCAAATTTTAATATTTTTACATGATTTTTTTTATATAGGATAGCTGAGAACGATCCACAACCGGCCTAGTTTTACTTTATCAATTTTGGTTTAGATTTAAAAAAAAAATATTTTTTTTTTCAAAACCGGTTTATACCGGTTCTGATATTGAAACTATCAAAATATAAAAAATATATAAGCAAAATTGAAAAGGTAAAAACGAGGCCGGTTGTAGATCGTCCTCAGCTATCCTATACAAAAAAACATGCAAAAATATTCAAATTTGAAAAGAACGCTCCCATAGACTTTTTATTATCATCCGGGTCTTTTTCTGTGACTAGTTTTGCACCTTCAAGTAAGTTTTTATTTGATAATTTTAATGCTTATTAGAAAAACAAATTGTTAAATTTGAAATAATTGTGATAGATCGAATATTAAATTGTCTTAAATATTCTCATTTATTGCAACAGAAAGAAAAGTATCAAAGATTAAAGTCTGCATGGCATTACATTTTGATTCAGAAACTTTCTTTTGGTACATTATTTTTATCGCAGCTCCCAAGTGATTTTACACTACATAACAATGTTCATAACTGTATAATTGTGTCCCAGTGTGACTTCACAACATTGACAATGCCGCCACCGTCATAAAGTTAGTGACAAATTTGTCACAAATCAAAAAATAATCGCAAACTGTCTTCACAACCTTGTCACTATCGTCACAAAATAGTCACAGTTTTAATAACAATTTTGTCACAAATGACACATTTTTCACATTTAGGTCACACCGTGACTTCACAAAATGGTCACAATGTGACGTCACAAACGAGCTCTAAAACGGCCATAACGACGTCACATTTTAGTCACTGTGACTTCACATCGACGTCACGTGACTTCACATCGACGTCACATCGACGGTCACAAAGTCACAGTGTGACTTCACAACGACGTCACTGTGACGTCACCATGTCTTACGGACTGGCACTTCTTAGAATTTCGGCCATTTAGTTTTGGTTATTTATTTTTCTAAATCTCCCTCAAAATTGTCCCCCTTGTTGTCTGCTAAGGACATGCCACCGTCTCGGCTCAAAAATTTTAGCTCCAGCCCCATTTCACACAGCACGGCAGGTGGGAGTGATGTGCGGCGCCAAACTCAGTACTTTCACAAAGGCAATAAACTACTAAGTCCGGCAACCGTTAGCCACAATCAGCCGACCTCGGCACTTGTCTGCGTCGATCGCCCCCACTCTGCCGGCTAAAATTCCATCATGTCTCCAAGTTACCTGTGAATTATACCTCTGGAGGTGTCTTGCCAGGTGAAGGTCTCGTCATCTGATCAAGGCTCTAAATTACGAGACCATCTTGCGAAGCATTTGCAGTTCATCATTTACTGCCGCTTCGCGGCAATTAGGCGGCCATCCGTCACGATTCCAGGTATCTAACCCGTTAAGCTGAGATTATTAACTCGGCAGGTAGAGGCCTGGTCATCGGTTAGAAAGAAAGAAAGATGAAAAAAGTAATTTCATTATTAAAGCACGCAAACTAAATATTTTGTATTAAAATATATCCCCCTTCTACTTTTTTTTATGTTGATTAATTTTACTTTCAAAAAATTTTATTTTATATGTACTAGCACATGATGTCATTTCAAAAATTGAAAATATTACGGATATTCACTGAAAGACCATATTATAATTTATTATTATTATTAATAATACTTTAAGAATACAATGGAATTTTTTTTCAATTCCTTGAACCAAAAAGGATAAATAAGTAAATAAATAAAAAATAAAAAATTGTTAAACTTAAAGAGCACTGCATGACGTATATTTAAAGAGTTATACCGATATAGACGATTATTATTAGTTATAGCGATATAGGCGATTATTATTAGTTAATCGTTATAGCGATATAGCGAATGTTCGTACTGGCAATAAAATTGATAAATTAACTAAAATAGTGATTTATCAAAGTATAACTAAAATGGTGATTAGTTAATTTATCAGAACAATAAAGCTTTCTCTTTTCACGAGCAGCTTAGAGTTGTTGAATTTTAATGAAATCATGATTGCAAAAGCATATCACGTTTTTAAAAGATGTTTTCATTTAAAGAATATCGGAAAATCGCGCTCTTAAAATTATAAGATATAATATAATTATTATAGTGGTATGAGTAGAATAAATTAAATACTTTTTGAAGTTTTTAAGTGTGATAAATTTAAAACGTAAAAATACGTATATAAATTATAAAAAAGGTGCTTAACAAAACATATAAAAACTTAAAAATACGTTTAAAGTACTTTTAAAACGTTCAGAATGTTTTCAACCGTCGCTTACGCGGTCTTCGTTACCAAGAAAAACTCTCAATGACAGTTATTGCTGCTTGGCGTTCTCAGGCTCATTCGGAACAGTCCATTTTACACCGAGGGAGGGGGCAGTGGGGGAGTATGAGGAAACGGAGTAAAAGCGGAATACAATAATAACTGTTGAAAATATTTCAAAAAGCACAGGTTTAACTATTATGAATAAAATTTCTCCATATTACGTGAATATCGTAGGAAAGTGCATCATTACACACCATTTCTTTATTGGATATTACTTCGATGAATTTTCTAATGATAGCTTTAAGGTGACTAGTAGTATGAAACATTATTTTTGAAGTATTGAAATCTATTTCTTTATGCTGAGTTTGTGGAAATCTAATGTTTGTGGAGTCTACCCAATCTTAAATTTGCGTCATGTTCTTTTAATCTCTTTTGAAGTTTCCTTAATGTCATACATATGCACATAAATTCTTTATTATCTGTCTTGAAAAGGATACTGTATACTCCTGATCTATTTATGTCTTGAATAAGGTCAATCTTTATGTTCAACAAAACTCTTACTTTGGGGGGGGGGGGGGGGGGGGAATGGAGTGCTATTAATGCAATGTCAAACTTAGTTAGTGCATGTCTTACGCTTTCAAAAAACTTCGGAATATAATTAACATTACAAAATTTTACACTTTTTGGGGGATCTTTAGCTTGCATATCTTGATCTTTCAGTTTAAACTTGTTTATGATTCTTTCAATAAAATGGAGGGGGATGGAATTCTCGGCGGCTATTTTCCTAATTAAATCTAGTTCTTTATTCAGAAATTGAATTGAGCAAACCTGAAAAGCCCTTTTAATGTAAAAATTAAAAGGTGCTAGCTTGTAATTAATAGGAGAACTGCAATTAAATGGGATTGTAGAATTAGATCTGTTAATTTTCCTAAAAACTTTACGATTCAGGCTCCGACCAGGCTCCGAAATTTTCTCGCATCTCATTTGTTAAGCTCCGCCTCAAATCACGCCTTTTAATGAATTTTATGCATATTTAAACATATTTTTGTAAATAAGTGTAGGTTATTTTCAGTGCACATTTTCGACATTTATACATAATGTAAATGCAGATATAAGATATATTATTTCAGCATCGATAGCGTTGAAAATGATGACTTATGTGTTTATTTGAATTTAAAATACAGCGGATCTGTAAGTGTGTATTCCAAAAATCTTCCTCATTTCACATTTGAATAGCTCCACCTCAAATCACGCCTTTAAATGAATTTTATGTATTTTTAGACATATTTCTGTAAGAATGAATATGTTATTTTCAGTGCACATTTTCAACATTTATATGTAATATAAATGAAGATATAACCGATTTTTGAGAAGAAAATTTTCGTACAAACAAAAGTTAAGTTTTCTAGCTCTGTATTTTTTTAAATCGCTTTTTAATATAGGTTTATGAACAAAAAAAAAAAATCCTAGTCATATATCTATGTAAGCTCTGTTATTGAATGGATATCGGTCAATAATATTTGAAGAAATTGGCTTTTATACGAATAGGAAAAATATTTTATTCCCACAAAATATCAAAATTTATAAGATGATGACATGGAAAATATAATGTCAAATAAGAAACATTTATTAATATATTAAGATATTTATTTGACTTACCACAAAAAATAATACTAAAATCTAAATGTCGTAGATCTTGTTTCGATGATAAGTTTTCGTTAACACAACAAGCATAACAACAAAACTGCATAATTTTATAAATTATACTATGGTAATTGAAACGGAAAAAAAAAAAACGTCAATACTTTATAAATAAACTTACATATGCCTTTATAAATGCTGTTAATAAAGTATAATGTTTGTCTACACATTACTTTGTAATAATATTAATTCGATCAGCTGAGTATATATTTAAGGGGAATTTTAATTTGGCTACATTACGATATTGGTATTCATTCTGATTTTACTATTACTATTTATTTATTCATTTATTCATTTAGTCATCACTAAGACTTTACGTTTCAGTCTGAGAAAATTTGTCATATTGCACAATTATAAATTTGTATATGGTTCATCTATTAATTGACTGAAATATAAAGATTAAGTTACAAAGTTTTCTAATAAAAATAAAATGGAAACTCAAGCAAAAATAAACACGATGGCTTCATGCTCATGCAATATAAATTGTTCAAGAAACACAAACACACGTCGAATAAGTGAGATCTTATATCATTATGAACAAATTGAGAAATCGTAAAAAATTCTCTTTTATCGATACTGCCAAGGGGCTGTTCAAATACAACGTTAAAAACTTTTTGGTAATTTTCAATCCTCTCCACCCTTCCGATATCATTCGTTATTATCTTTTGAAATCTCCTCTCCGATAATGATATCGTTATGAATGTGTTATTTTTTTTTCTAGAATTATTTCTTTTATTACAAGTAACATACAAAAGTGGTTACATTTATTTTTTTGTCATACTTTTATTATTCAAATGAAGATAAGTCAACAAAATATCATTTTGGATATGAAAAAATGTATATCAAACACCATTTAAAAGAAATAGTTACTATTTAAAGCATTTTGTAATAGCTTTTTGTTACATAATAAATTCAACAATAATAAAGTCTTAGTTCAGTTGTTAAGAACGGGGGAGAAGTGGAGGGCGGATAGAGATTTTAAAAAACAAAACAAGTAGGCCACATTCCTTCGTTTTCTCTTTAATTTATTAGTAAACACAAGCTTCGTTTCAAATATACTTCACATATGATTTCTCGAACCGTGATTATATATATATATATATATATATATATATATATATATAAGAATCGGAATGTCAAACGTTGGAGTATTGCATATTTTAGAATTAAATAATTTTATAATAATTTAGTGATTTTAAAATAACTGTATTTTCATGAAAATAGATTGCATACTATTTTGTACAAAATATTACAAATAAAAAGAGAAAATTTTGATTAGATCAAAAATGATATCGATACCAAAAGACAAACACTATCATTTGCCAACTCCTCCCTGCCCCCTAAAATGTTAACACATTTGCGCAAGCACAAAAGAGTGTACATCTAATGCCAAATTTTCCGATGACGTACACTTTAGATGTCGTTCATCTTCCCAGATGATCGTTCATATTACAGCTATTATGTATATAAGGTGGAACTCCACGAATTTCTACGAAAGAAAATGTTTAAATAGGAACTGATTCATTTATTTATAATAAATATACAAAATGAGTTACAATGAAAAATGGACCTTATATTTTTAAGTCTAACACTTAAACAATTAATATTTAACCTAAACAAAATGTTATAATACTCACTTTAATCGTATATGTAAACAGTAAAATATAATAAAGATAATTTATTATGAAACTTTTAATTAAAGCTTGATATTCCAAAGGAAAAAACAGCAAAATTTCTTCCACTTTGACTCAGTCATAGACTTTTCCCCAGTGAAAACTAAACCGGAAATTATTTTCATCATTTCAAAATTTACATATGCGTATTCAACTTTTTTTTAATGGTATTATTGGATTCTTTTTTCTGCTACAGATTATAATTTAATCAATTAAAAATTCCATTCAGTAGAATTGTCTTTTCATATATGTATTACTATATAAATCATCATTTCTACACTTCACTTATCAATTGGTTCAAGTATTTCACCTGTTTTATCAAAGAACTGAAAGAGATCAAGACTATTAAGACCTTCTATATGAATCTTGTTGTAATTTAAAATAACCAAAATAAGAGGAGATTTCATAAAGGTAATTACTATGAGATTACACAAGTTAAGTTAAGAAATTACAGAAATAGAAAAGATTACTAAGATTAATCAAAATGAATTAAAAAAAATAACTATACATACTTTAAGTTTCAATAAATATTGATGATTAAAGGTAAATAATAAATAAAATTCAACAAAATTCTCAATCCGTCGAGATCTCAGACGTAGCATATAAGGATCTGTAGCAGTGAACCCTAATTTTACCAATGTTGTCTTATGGGATATCAAACTCATATAGATAACTTAAAAGCTCAAGATCTTTATTAAAATTTCAAAAGAGAGAAGAAGGACACTGGAATCTCCCTTCTATTTATGGGGAGCAAAGAAAGAAATTTTTTTTGTAAGCATTAAGATTTCAATAATATAAAAACAAGCATCCCATAATACAACGATGATATTGTGGCCAGAAAGGATATAGTGGAAGTACATCTATCTTAATTTCTCCATTTTTTTCATTCATAGGATAAATTAAATTGTTTTAAATCATGTGAACTCCTCACAAGTTTTGCTTTAAGAGTTTCTATTACTTAGTTAAATATCTTTGCTCAACTTTAAGATAAAAGTATGTTAATTAATCAATGTATATATAACTTCCAATCTGATAAATTACTTTACAGAACTATTACAGAACAGAAGGGGGACAGAACTATTACCTATACTCAACCAGATGCTTTCAGTTCGACTGCTATCACCAGGACTGACTTTTTTAAAAAACAATTGCGCGCAAGCCTCTAACATACGGGGGTATTTTTTCTGAGAACACGGACGCTTCCCCCTTGCCCCAACCAAAAGGGTGACTTCTCGTTGGTCAGCGAGTAAGTTTCATTGCCAATGCCCAAATAAGGACATGTTTTCATCTCTCAATCACGTGACTTACTCGAGCTCCTGCCCAAGCAGGTGTTTCTCCAGATTCCCGCTAACATAAAACCTACAGCTGGATGTTTATGTAAAGTCTGTAAGAGCGTTCGTTTCAAATATCTCGCTCAAATTTAATATTTTTATATGATTTTTTTTATATAGGATAGCTGAGAACGATCCACAACCGGCCTAGTTTTACTTTTTCAATTTTGGTTTAGATTTAAAAAAAATATATATATTTTTTTTCAAAACCGGTTTATATCGGTTCTGATATTGAAACTATCAAAATATAAAAAATATATAAGCAAAATTGAAAAGGTAAAAACGAGGCCGGTTGTAGATCGTCCTCAGCTATCCTATACAAAAAAAATATGCAAAAATATTCAAATTTGAAAAGAACGCTCCCATAGACTTTTTATTATCATCCGGGTCTTTTTCTGTGACTAGTTTTGCACCTTAAAGGAAGTTTTTATTTGATAATTTTAATGCTTATTAGAAAAACAAATTGTTAAATTTGAAATAATTGTGATAGATCGAATATTAAATTGTCTTAAATATTCTCATTTATTGCAACAGAAAAAAAAGTATCAAAGATTAAAGTCTGCATGGCATTACATTTTGATTCAGAAACTTTCTTTTGGTACATTATTTTTATCGCAGCTCCCAAGTGATTTTTCACTACATAACAATGTTCATAACTGTATAATTGTGTCCCAGTATGACTTCACAACATTGACAATGCCGCCACCGTCATAAAGTTAGTGACAAATTTGCCACAAATCAAAAAATAATCGCAAACTGTCTTCACAACCTTGTCACTATCGTCACAAAATAGTCACAGTTTTAATAACAATTTTGTCACAAATGACACATTTTTCACATTTAGGTCACACCGTGACTTCACAAAATGGTCACAATGTGACGTCACAAACGAGCTCTAAAACGGCCATAACGACGTCACATTTTAGTCACTGTGACTTCACATCGACGTCACGTGACGTCACAAAGTCACAGTGTGACTTCACAACGACGTCACTGTGACGTCACCATGTCTTACGGACTGGCACTTCTTAGAATTTCGGCCATTTTAGTTTTGGTTATTTATTTTTCTAAATCTCCCTCAAAATTGTCCCCCTTGTTGTCTGCTAAGGACATGCCACCGTCTCGGCTCAAAAATTTTAGTTCCAGCCCCATTTCACATAGCACGGCAGGTGGGAGTGATGTGCGGCGCCAAACTCAGTACTTTCACAAAGGCAATAAACTACTAAGTCCGGCAACCGTTAGCCACAATCAGCCGACCTCGGCACTTGTCTGCGTCGATCGCCCCCACTCTGCCGGCTAAAATTCCATCATGTCTCCAAGTTACCTGTGAATTATACCTCTGGAGGTGTCTTGCCAGGTGAAGGTCTCGTCATCTGATCAAGGCTCTAAATTACGAGACCATCTTGCGAAGCATTTGCAGTTCATCATTTACTGCCGCTTCGCGGCAATTAGGCGGCCATCCGTCACGATTCCAGGTATCTAACCCGTTAAGCTGAGATTATTAACTCGGCAGGTAGAGGCCTGGTCATCGGTTAGAAAGAAAGAAAGATGAAAAAAGTAATTTCATTATTAAAGCACACAAACTAAATATTTTGTATTAAAATATATCCCCCTTCTACTTTTTTTTATGTTGATTAATTTTACTTTCAAAAAATTTTATTTTATATGTACTAGCACATGATGTCATTTCAAAAATTGAAAATATTACGGATATTCACTGAAAGACCATATTATAATTTATTATTATTATTAATAATACTTTAAGAATACAATGGAATTTTTTTTCAATTCTTTGAACCAAAAAGGATAAATAAGTAAATAAATAAAAAATAAAAAATTGTTAAACTTAAAGAGCACTGCATGACGCATATTTAAAGAGTTATAGCGATATAGACGATTATTATTAGTTATAGCGATATAGGCGATTATTATTAGTTAATCGTTATAGCGATATAGCGAATTTTCGTACTGGCAATAAAATTGATAAATTAACTAAAATAGTGATTTAACAAAATATAACTAAAATGGTGATTAGTTAATTTATCAGAACAATAAAGCTTTCTCTATTCACGAGCAGCTTAGAATTGTTAAATTTTAATGAAATCGATTGCAAAAGCATATCACGATCTTAAAAGATGTTCTCATTTAAAGTATAACGAAAAATCGCGCTCTTAAAATTATAAGATATAATTTATTTATTATAGTGGTATGAGTAATATAAATTAAATACTTTTTGAAGTTTTTAAGTGTGATAAAATTAAAACGTAAAAATACGTATATAAATTATTAAAAAGGTGCATAACAAAACATATAAAAACTTAAAAATACGTTTAAAGTACTTTTAAAACGTTCAGAACGTTTTCAACCGTCGCTTACGCGGTCTTCGTTACCGAGAAAAACTCTCAATGACAGTTATTGCTGCTTGGTCCTCTCAGGCTCATTCGGAACAGTCCATTTTACACCGAGGGAGGGGGCAGGTGGGGGAGTATGAGGAAACGGAGTAAAAGCGGAATACAATAATAACTGTTGAAAATATTTCAAAAAGCACAGGTTTAACTATTATGAATAAAATTTCTCCATATTACGTGAATATCGCAGGAAAGTGCATCATTACACACCATTTCTTTATTGGATATTACTTCGATGGACTTTCTAATGATAGCTTTAAGGTGACTAGTAGTATGAAACATTATTTTTGAACTATTGAAATCTATTTCTTTATGCTGAGTTTGTGGAAATCTAATGTTTGTGGAGTCTACCCAATCTTAAATTTGCGTCATGTTCTTTCAATCTCTTTTGAAGTTTCCTTAATGTCATACCTATGCACATAAATTCTTTATTATCTGTCTTGAAAAGGATACTGTATACTCCTGATCTATTTATGTCTTGAATAAGGTCAATCTTTATGTTCAACAAAACTCTTACTTTGGGGGGGGGGGGGGATGGAGTGCTATTAATGCAATATCAAACTCAGTTAGTGCATGTCTTACGCTTTCAAAACACTTCGGAATATAATTAACTTTACAAAATTTTACACTTTTTTTTGGGGGGGGGGGGGGGGGGATCTTTAGCTTGCGTATCTTGATCTTTCACT
Organism: Maratus speculifer; assembly: GCA_964019185.1. Lineage (NCBI taxonomy): Eukaryota > Metazoa > Arthropoda > Arachnida > Araneae > Salticidae > Maratus > Maratus speculifer. The sequence goes on from OZ025303.1 coordinate 130,702,557, forward strand.
TTAAACCTGTTTATGATTCTTTCAATAAAATGGAGGGGGATAGAATTCTCGGCGACTATTTTCCTAATTAAATCTAGTTCTTTATTCAGAAATTGAATTAAGCAAACCTGAAAAGCCCTTTTAATGTAAAAATTGAAAGGTACTAGCTTGTAATTAATAGGAGAACTGCAATTAAATGGGATTGTAGAATGAGATCTGTTAATTTTCCTAAAAACTTTACGATTCAGGCTCCGACCAGGCTCCGAAATTTTCTCACATCACATTTGTTAAGCTCCGCCTCAAATCACGCCTTTTAATGAACTTTATGCATATTTAAACATATTTTTGTAAATAAGTGTAGATTATTTTCAGTGCACATTTTCGATATTTATACATAATGTAAATGCAGATATAAGATATATTATTTCAGCATCGATATCGTTGAAAATGATGACTTATGTGTTTATTTGAATTTAAAATACAGCGGATCTGTAAGTGTGTATTCCAAAAATCCTCCTCATATGACATTTGAATAGCTCCACCTCAAATCACGCCTTTAAATGAATTCTATGTATTTTTAGACATATTTCTGTAAGAATGAATATGTTATTTTCAGTGCACATTTTCAACATTTATATATAATATAAATGAAGATATAACCAATTTTTGAGAAGAAAATTTTCGTACAAACAAAAGTTAAGTGCTTTAGCTCTGTATTTTTTTAAATCGCTATTTAATATAGGTTTATGAACAAAAAATTTAAAAAAAAAAATTCTAGTCATATATCTATGTAAGCTCTGTTATTGAATGGATATCGGTCAATAATATTTGAAGAAATTGGCTTTTATACGAATAGGAAAAATATTTTATTCCCACAAAATATCAAAATTTATAAGATGATGTCATGGAAAATATAATGTCAAATAAGAAACATTTATTAATATATTAAGATATTTATTTGACTTACCACAAAAAATAATACTAAAATCTAAATGTCGTAGATCTTGTTTCGATGATAAGTTTTCGTTAACACAACAAGTATAACAACAAAACTGCATAATTTTATAAATTATACTATGCTAACTGAAAGAAAAAAAAATCGTCAATACTTTATAAATAAACTTGCATATGCCTTTACAAATGCTGTTAATAAAGTATAATGTTTCTCTACACATTGCCGGGTAAACTGAGTTTTAACCCACTTCTTGGCGACTTTTTTTTTTTTTTTTTTTTTTTTTTTTGACGCGCCATGACTGCGCCATGCCTTGCTTTCTTTTTCATTTAGCTGCTGCTCTTTTTGACAACCCTCGTTAGATTCGGAGAGATTTCGCTCCTTTGCTTGCGCATGCTCCGTTCGTTCTTTCTTTTCTAGTTTTCTTATTGGACCAGAGAGGAGAAACATTTAAAAGTTTGAAGTCTCGCGCCTTGAAATTAATTAAATTCCTCGTGTCTCATTAGAGGCCGTTGGATTTCGAAGAGTAACATTGAGTGAGTAAACTTTTTGGGGGGAATATGAGCATGATTTTTTTAATTAGAAACCTTTGTTTTGTATTTAAAAAGAAAGTATTTTCTACATTTCTATTGTTTTTTTAATGTAGAGACCGTGCTTCGTAGTTAAAAGTAAGTGTTTTAGGCCTTGCTTTAGTATTTTAGATGTTTTGAATCTTAATGTTATTTATTTTCACATTAAATATAAAAGAAAAACATTATTTGACTTCAAAGCTTAGTATATTTTTTTAGAATATCTATTATTAATTTCTTTTTTTATTTAAAAAAAAGGCTGGTTTTGTTTTTAAAAGAAGGTGTACAATTTCTTTGTTTCTTGAACGGAATTGTTTTGCATGTTTTGATGTTATACATGTTTTAAGGAAATTTATAGCCGGGGGGGTTCAGGGGGGGAGGCGGAGCCCCCCGAGAAAGAATTTTTTTTTCTAAAAGCTTTGTATTGCTTAGTGTCTCCTGGACTTAAATCCCGCTCCGGGAGACAAAACGCAAAAGCACGCCAACGTGGCGATATTTTGGAAACGCGCCAAGAAGAGGGTTAAAACTCAGTCGCGCCCACATTGCCTTGTAATAATATTAATTTGATCAGCTGAGTATATATTTAAGGGGAATTTTAATTTGGCTACATTACGATATTAGTATTCATTCTGATTTTACTATTACTATTTATTTATTCATTTAGTCATTTAGTCATCACTAAGACTTTACGTTTCAATCTGAGAAAATTTGTCATATTGCACAATTATAAGTTTGTATATGGTTCATCTATTAATTGACTGAAATATAAAGATTAAGTTACAAAGTTTTCTAATAAAAATAAAATGAAAACTCAAGCAAAAATAAACAAGATGGCTTCATGCTCATGCAATACTTATAAATTGTTCAAGAAACACAAACACACGTCGAATAAGGGAGATCTTATATCATTATGAACGAATTCAGAAATCGTAAAAAATTCTCCTTTATCGATGCTGTCAAGGGGCTGTTCAAATACAACGTTAAAAACTTTTTGGTAATTTTTAATCCTCTCCACCCTTCCGATATCCTTTGTTATTATCTTTTGAATTCTCCTCTCCGATAATGATATCGTTATGAATGTGTTATTATTTTTTTTCTAGAATTATTTCTTTTATTACAAGTAATACACAAAAGTGGTTACATTTATTTTTTTGTCATAGTTTTATTATTCAAATGAAGATAAGTCAACAAAATATCATTTTGGATATGAAAAAAAATTATATCAAATAACATTTAAAAGAAATGGTTACTATTTAAAGTATTTTGTAATAGCTTTTTGTTGCATAATAAATTCAATAATAATAAAGTCTTGGTTCAGTTGTTAAGAACGGAGGAGAAGTGGGGGGCGGATAGAGATTTTTAAGAACAAAACAAGTAGGCAACATTCCTTCGTTTTCTCTTTAATTTATTAGTAAACACAAGCTTCGTTTCAAATATACTTCACTTATGATTTCTCGAACCGTGATTATATATATATATGTACATATATATATATATATATAAGAATCGGAATGTCAAACGTTGGAGTATTGCATATTTTAGAATTAAATAATTTTATAATAATTTAGTGATTTTTAAATAACTGTATTTTCATGAAAATAGATTGCATACTATTTTGTACAAAATATTACAAATAAAAAGAGAAAATTTTGATTAGATCAAAAATGATATCGATACCAAAAGACAAACACTATCATTTGCCAACTCCCCCCTGCCCCCTAAAATGCTTCATTATATTTGCGCAAGCACAAAAGAGTGTACATCTAAAGCCAAATTTTCCGATGACGTACACTTTAGATGTCGTTCATCTTCCCAGATGATCGTTCATATTACAGCTATTATGTATATAAGGTGGAACTCGACGAATTTCTACGAAAGAAAATGTTTAAGTAGGAACTGATTCATTTATTTATAATAAATTTACGAAATAAGTTACAATGAAAAATGCACCTTATATTTCTAAGTCTAACTCTTAAACAATTAATATTTAACCTAAACAAAATACTATAAAACTCACTTTAATCGTATATGTAAGCAGTAAAATATAATAAAGATAATTTATTATGAAACAGTTTTTAACTAAGGCTTGATATTCCAAAAGAAAAAACAGCAAAATTTCTTCCACTTTGACTCAGTCATAGACTTTTCCCCAGTGAAATCTAAACAGGAAATTATTTTCATCATTTCAAAATTTACATATGCGTATTCAGCCTTTTTTAAATGGTATTTTAATTTGATTGTTTTAAAATTATTTTATTCAAAATTTGAAATGTTGATTGTCATTATCTAGAAGCAGATACTAAACTATTTGTATTCTTTTAAGTGTAAGTGAAATTTTTTGAAATAATCTGCATGCGGTAAATACGATAAACGATATTTCTGTGATGTCACATAAAATAAAATGGCGAATTTTAAAATCTTGTACTCGGATTATTGCCAATATCTTCTTCATTTGCTTGTTTAACTTGGGCATAAATCCAATCGAGAATCATCAAGTTCTGTAACAAAAATTGCTACTTTTTTTAATAAAGACTTCCGATCACATGCACACCGTATGTCACTGTTTTTCTATAAAGACACTAAAATTTTTTAAAACATTGCATTTTATCAATGTGTGATTTCGATTATGTTATTTTCAAAACTGAAGTATTTCAAAGCATCTGGGAGTGAAAATGCCGCACTTCTGCGAAATCTGTTCCAGTTTTAAGAATTAAAATACATGCTTTTTAAAAAATAAAATGATGTCATTTGCAACCATTAAAGCATTTAAGTATTATAAATCATTCTTAAACAACATCAATAGAAAAGTGTACGTATGACATCATAATAGCACAAATCTAGAAAAAATACAATTATAATGCAATAATAGAATCTCATTCTGTTCATTTGGAACGCTTATATCATTTTTCTTTTCTTTCTTTCAAAATCATGACTGCAAAAGCAAATCACGATTTAGCAAGATTTAATAGCAATAATTATCATGTATCGTGGAAGACCACATTGTTTTACTTATAAGAAAATATTTTCAAATTTTAGTGGTATGAGTTTAAATTAAGTCATTTTTATAGTTATTAAATATCTAGTATTTTTCACTAAGAAAAGTATACGGAATTTTATTATTTTTCAACAGTCTTAATTTCACCAAATTTTCTCTAGTTTGTAGATACATATTACAATGGCTTCTCATTTGTGCGTGACGAGCGAGAATTACTTTTTATAGCTACTTTTTATGAATAAAATTTTACTCCCTATTTAATCACAAAATTTACCTGTATAATTTGCCTCTAAAAAAAAAAAAAATGTACTACTAAAATCAAACTATCTTAGATCGTGTTTACGTAATAAGTCATTCTATTTTTCCGTTAATGCAATATATATAACAACAACAAAACAGAATAATATTATAATTTATGCTATGTGTATTGAAAAGAAAATAAAAACTGACAGTACTTTATAAATGAACTTATTCATGCGTTACCAAATACGATGTAACTTCGATTATCCGACCTAACTGGGATCGCTAGTACTTCGGATATAGGAAATCTCGGTTAGTAGAAATTGTGCATAAAACTCGTCGTGTACTCAATGGGTATAGCCGGATAAGCATTGGAAACATGCCTTTGTATCAAATATCTTGATCTTTTTTCCCCAGCTCTGTCCACTGAGCTCCATATATAATACGGAGGGCCTACTCGCCGAGCCAGCCGATCCACTTGCTGCCGGAACTGCATTACACTTTTCAATGCGCGCAAGTAATGAGTCCTCTATTTTTCTTAATATTACAAGCATTTTTTGAAGCTTTTTTGCAAACTTTTTATTATTTTTATTTCTATGTACTTTTGATATTTTTATGAGCAATATTTAACAAGTGTTTCTTTATTTTTTATTGAGCTTAACTAAAATTTCCTTTTTAACTAATATCAAATTAAAAATTTGAGATGAATTTGAGTAAAATCAATAGATTTTTAATTAAAGAATATATATCAGTGAAAATTGTAGCCATTTCGTCTTAATTTTAAAAGAAAAATCACTTTGAAAATATCTACCCCATACTATCCTATGGGAGGAAATCTATGTTTCTCCAAAGATTTTCGTCGGCAAATTTTTGGCATTGTATTCATGTGTGGACCGCTGGATTTAATGTATCGGAATAGAAAGTTAGCTTTCCGTATTACTGTCGAGCTCAGTGGCTCTGTCTACCTATCTGACAATGCATTTCCTCTATTATCACATTATAAATATTAATGTTCCATGAGATAAAAATGTTTATTCGATTTTTTAAAAACCACATTTTTCTCAAAAACTACTGAACCTAATTACATGCCATTAATTGAGTTTACATAGGCATCAAAGGTGCATAAATCGGAATTTGTGCAAACTTTTCTGATTGCAAAAAATGTGTGGAAAAGCGATTAAAATATTACAAGATTAAAAACCATATCTTACGGTTGTCCGAAAATTACCATTTTCTCGTAAAAAATTCCTCTTATGTGCCTGCATATTATTTATATATGCCGAAAGTGTTCTTTTGGTACTTCATATTAATATTTACAAAAATACACATAAAATTATTTAAATTCATTTAAAGGCGTTATTTGGGGCGGAGCTACTCAATTTCGACAGCTGAATTTATACTTACAGAATCACTGTATTTTAACCTTTAGCTTTCGGTCAAGTGAAATGTAAAATATCCTTTTACAACGGGAGAATTGACGCGATTTCATCCCCCTTTCTTAATGACCCTTCACTGCAGGTGACTAGAAATTGGTGTTATCATTTGGAACATGTGTTAAAGATTTACACGTTCTTGAGAGGATAGGGAATTTTGTTCCCTGAGAGAAAGCTGTTTTTGTTTACTTGTCGGCATAGAAAGTGATGCTTTAAGTTCGTTGAAAAGATGTAATTTATAATGATAAAAAAGATCTTTTTCTGTAAAGTGCGTGTCATTAAATAAAACATATATTACTAGTAATTGAGCGGTCTTTTTAAAAAATAATTAGAAAACTTGATGGATGTTTAATGAATGTTTTAATACCATTTGATTTCTTGAAGGGTATAATCTAAAAATGAAGGTTTGTTATAGGCAAAATTACTATAAGTGTATATGATGTTACAAAAATACATTATTTTAAAAATTGCTAAATTTTCAAATATTTAAATAACACATAAGTGATTTCTTTAACATCTTACTTACGTATCATTGTTAATATTATTACAACGATTTAAATTAAAACAGAAAATGAAATTTCAAGATAAGAAAAAATTAGAAATTAACATATAAGGAATCGTTAAACAATACAGTAACAAATAAAACGAATATTTACGATTAGTACTACTTTAATTTAATCTGTAAAATAATTAACCGAATATTATTATAAAGAAATATTATTATTATTAATATTATATTATTATTAATATTATATTATTATTAATATTATTATATTATTATATTATTATTAATATTATTATATTTTTATTAATATTATATTATTACTATTAATATTATGTACCGTGCGATAGTCAGGGCTTGATTACGTGACATTAATATTTCTTTCTTTTTTATTTTAAAATGCCCTAAAAGTAAGCAAAATTTCCTTTAAAGTTTTTTTTAATGACATATATTATTATTATTATTATTATTATTATTATTATTATTTTATTATTTTTAAAAATTCAGTGATTTACAATAAAATTACAAATAGAAAATGAGAGGTACAATAAACTATATGAAAATATCTGCATACAACATATAAAAAGTTTATCATTTCCAAGGAATCACACTTTCTTCTACAAACCAAAGATTGGTAGTTTGGTTGTGTTTATGACGGTCAATTATGAACTCGAGGGATAAGTGCTCTTAGGGTGGAATGCCCCCCTTAAGAGGATTTTAAGAAAACCTAACCCGTATTTAAACGAGGAAATCCAAGTTTCGTAGAAAACCACTAAAAACTCCGAACAATTTGGTTGATGGGCGCGATTGGGTTTGAACCCAGCACCTCCTGTCTAATAGTTTCAAGGGAGATCTTCTTAGCCATTGGTGGGGCCTTTCAAGCTAATAAAATATAGCAATTTGTTTTAATTTTTTAAAAAGTTGGCTTGTTTTTAGCTTATATCACACAGGGTTTTGTACAAATTTAACACCAATTTTTGTAAAATTGGCAAAATGTAGTAGAAATAATGAAGTGCAATTGAAATATAAATATATTAAATATTTTATAAAATATGAGTAGTACTATAAAGTATTTTTTTTTATCTGCGTACGTGCGAATGGTTACAACAATCTTTTTACATAATTTAATATTTAACTCTATAGAGCAACTCACAAAAAAAAAAAAAAAAAAAAAAAATCCAGCCAAATATCAGGAAAATTCAGAAAGATATCGGTGATAGAAGTGAACTGATTTTTAGTTCTCTCTAAAAGCAGGTGAAGGATAATGGTTTTTCCACAAATTGTAAATTTTAATTAGCCGAATTTTAAGAAAAACTTAGTTTTTATTGACTATCAAAATTGTGTATGATGAGAAGATTTGGGACAAATCTTCGATTTTGATAATTCTTTTTATTATGCAACAGGTTCGCTCTAGTAGCTATCCAAGAAGAACTAAAGCATTAATAGAAATTTAAAAATATATATATTAAAATTGAAATTGAAAGTTTTTGGAAAATTACTTATCATTCAGCTGCTTTTAGATTTAATAAAAAATCAAATCATTCCTATCGCCAACACCTTTATGAAATTTCACGATATTTAACTTTTTTTTTTATGAATTGAACCATAGAGTTGACTATTAAATTATCTTAAAAGATCGTTGTTATCGTTTGCACATGCACAGACAAAAATTATTTTATACAACTACTCATATTTTATAAAATGTTTAATTTATTTATATTACTATTGACTATGTTTATTCAACTACATTTTGCCAGTTTTTCTGAAACTGTCGTTAAATTTGGTTGAAAACCATGTATGATAAGCTAAAAAACATGCCAGTTTTTTTGCACTTAAAAAAATGCTATACTTCCCTGATTATACTCTCTATTTATGCAAAAATCAGTAGAAATGTTGTACAATATCCATATATTCTACTCTGCATCGATAGATCGTTTCGTATAATTTAATGTACAGTGGGATCCCAAATATTATAGTTTTTCTTTTTTTTTTCCCTATCGGCTTCCTAAGTTTCCTTCTTATGAAATGGGCATTCATAAATAAAATGGGCATTCATTCTTTTTTCTGCGAATGAAGTGTGGAGCTGGGGAAAAAAGTACGAATTTAAAAGTACATTTTTTTCTCTATACGATGTGTAAAAATTTAAAATGTGCGATATTTAGAAGTGTAATTGCAATAATCGAAAATTGCAAAACCGAATTTGCATGGAAACGCATTTTAATTTCTTTTCTTTTCTTTTCTTTCTTTCTTTTCTTTCTTTCTGCTTTTTTTTTTCTATTTCAAGAGAAAATGGAGTGATTCTGTTGCCACAATCTCAAAAATGTTACTGGAAACAAAAAATAAATCAATATCTAAAAATTAAATTGAGATAGTTTTAAAACAAATTGCACTTAAAAGTACAATTTTCTTTCTATACAACAGTATAAAAATTTAAAATGTGCGATGGTTAGAAGTGAAAAAATTTGTTGTAGTGAACATTGCAAAACCGAAATTGCATGGGAAAGTGTTGGCATTGGCAAAATGACGTATACGTTACGCACAGATATGTTTCGCTTTTATAATATAGATACATATTTATGAAATTTATGGTATTTTTATTTAAAAACAAAGAGATTGTATAGTATTTTCTATTTTTCCGTAAAGGCAAGACACTGTGAAAGAAGCTGTAAAAGTTAGCTTTTTAAACAAAATTTACCAATGAAGGGGAAAAAAAGATTTTAATGAACACATGGACTGCATCTCAAAGCTGCGATGCTGTTTCGATATCAAAATTTGTTGTTGGTGTCTCATGCAACAACAGGGAAGAATATATTTGGCATATAAAAAAAATGCATTCTTCCATATCGAAATGTAACGAAAATGATCAGAATCAATTTAAATGTTTTTCAACAGTTTTTATTTAGTAGTTTAAAGCTTTGTGACCGACCAATACGCCCTATTTACCAACATGTTAAATGCTTTTGTCTAAGTAATTGTAAACCATCGCAATCAGGAACAGATTTATGGTTGTGAATGACTTTTATTTGTTACTAGCCGCCTATGGCGACCAGATTGGTCTCCATTAAAAGTATTCTACGCATTCCATCATGTTATTTTTACTCTTAATTTAATTTACTTCTTTAGTCATTATCCAAATCGGAAGATTCCGACCAGAGAAATTAAGAACTGTTTGCAACATGGTAGCATTTCATAATTCATTGTTTCACAATTTAATAATGAAACAGCATGCTTTTTTTTCATTCATTTCGTTTCTGAGTTCATAAATATGACAATAAAGAAACGTGAATTCAAACTGTAAACAATGCCGCAATTTTACCTAGTATGATGTCTTAAGACATATTAAAACTATCACGTCATCATCAACAATGATGTCATGAAGTCCATTTATTGTTGAAAAGCTTGCTTTACGAACCTCCATGATTATTTTTTTTCCTGTTCGTGATTGAATGAATATTTTACGGCTTATGTATTCTTTAGGAATGCGATATTAAACTATGAATATCAATTCAGTGGGTGTTATCTCAAAATATACAATTTTTTAAAAGTGTAAATTAGAAACAATGCTTTTATGCTGCAATAAATTATTTTGGTTTAGGTTATTATTAATACTATTAATTATTTATGTATGTGATTGTGCATATGAAAAAATAAAAAGGTTGCGAGAAAAGATTTTGTCAAATTTCTTTTCTCGCCAAGCACTCACTTTCTTTTGCCAATTACCTAAGCTGGAAAAATACATTTAGTATTGTATTTCAAATGAGATGAATGAATCTGATATACATATTTTTTAATCTGTGTTATAAATACAAGTTATGTATTTTAAATGAAATAAGTTATAGTTTTATGTTTCAAATGAAACTGGCATATGGCATAAAATTTGCCAAACCTGCACTCGGCTAGCATAAAAGCACCAAAATGACAATCATGCATATAAAAATGTGAAGTGGGGAGACCTGGGAAAATACAGATTGGCGACTTATCACCTACGCTGGTTGACATGAATTTGGCTGCTGACATGACATCGCGGTGCTTACGGAATGCCAACACTATGTGGGTCCATTGCGCGTAACCTCCAACTAAATATGGAAAAATAAACATAAAAAGAGGAATTTCGAAACAAAGCACGGTCAAAAAGTATAATTTAGAGTCTCTGGTGGAAATCCTAAGATTATTCCAGAGCTGGAAGCACGAGGTTAAATATAACCTCCTAAAAAAGGGGCGCATGCGGCATCCAAACGAGTTTGGTTGCCCCATACTTCGATGTCATTTCTCCGACTGTTGTCGGCAAAGAACGGAGAGTGTAAAGGCAGTATGGTACCAAGAAGCACAGAAAAGGCATAGCATAAGGTATCCCAGCCCACAACTAACTCTAAGAACCAAAAAAGGGGGCCACATAGCTCACTAATTTTGGTGACAATCACCTGAAACCCATTCACCTTTGAAGCTTCCCATCGGCTAACATAGCGGCACAGGTCCCGCGTTTTACTGGCATATGTTATCGGCCACCTGGACCGCACTACCAAACGAAGTTCCTGTACACACTATGCTCGCGCAGGTCCACAACTCCAGTAAACAAGTTATTCGGTTCATGCCTGGTCTAAACGGAGGTCAAGTTAAATTTAGAAAAATTTAAAATCTAAATGCTGAATTAAACTGAAAACTGTGAGGTGAAATTTTGCGACCATTGCCGGCGGCGAGTTCCTCACACACCAGCGGTCGAGGGTAGAATGAGCCAAAAGGGGGAGAAAAGGTCTTATATAGCCGAGGTACAGTGAGCAAGCACCTCTTGGCTAATAGGAGAATGAGGAAGGCGTGGCCTATTCTCAAAGATGGAAGTGACTTCTACAAAAACTAAGAAATCTAAAATTAAGAAAAAAATTTGGAAAAAAGAAAAAACTTTTTCTAATTTGGCTGCTTATCATATAAAGAGTGAAGTGGGTAAGCCCGGAAGTGTTGGCAGTCACATGACTTAGTCTTTTACTATATAGAGGATGATGTCATCTAAGAATGACAATCCGAAATGTAATTGTTGTGGAAGTTGCTTGAAAAAAAAATTGTGGTTAAAGAAAAAAAATTACATTTTTATATTTATGTATAAAATAATGTAACACATTATCTAGTGTCAGCTGTTTTTTCAAATAAAAATTACTGTTCTTGGAAGTGAGATCTAAAGCGCTGTACCCAGCTATGTATTTGACGTAAGTTTATAATATATTCGCAAAAAATTAACTATGTCTTTACAATATTTCAACGCCCTGGTAATTTTTCCATTCTGTTTTTGGTCTAGTATTTATTTATTTAAAAAAATATTTTTATCGCATCAAATATTAAACGGTTCAATATTATAGAAGTATATTTTTCAATACAAAATATCATCCAATGTTCTCAGCTTTATTTTTCTTTTGTTTTAACTCAAATTATGCGCCTTTCACTACTATATATCTTCGAATTAAACAGACTGAAAAATCTACCATTAATTTAAAAAAAAAAATGCAGTATCATATATCTTGAATAAAAAATTGTCTATTATCACACAATCCAGATAAAATCTCAGAATTAATAAAAGAGTATTGGGTAGGTTCTAATTCTAGCTATGTAACATCCATATTTATTTTTGCGCAAAAAATAAAAAAAAATAATAAAACGGAACAATTTACTCTTATTAGCCTTCGTTAAAAGTGGTGAAAATGTTTGAATAAAAACAATTATAATAACTAATTACATTTCGATATCAAAGAATGTTGTTTTGGAATCAAAAATATTTTTCTCTGTTTCTGCGATACGAAACATCATTTTGGATTCTAAACATAATCGACAGTGTTTAAAATTATACCTTATATGATTAATGAAATTTAAAATTAATCATTTGACACATTGTCTGCTAACATTATTCCAAAAATTCATCGGATATCAAAGTTGAGTAGCTCCGTTCCAAATAACACCTTCAATTGAATTTTAATAAGTTTTTTTACATATTTTTGTAAATATTTATATGTAGTACTGAACGTAAACTTTCGGCATTTATATACAACATGCGGTCATATATGAGAATTTTTTTTTGCAAGAAAATGGGGATTTTCTGACAACTATAAGATACGATTTTTATTTTTATAAATGTTTTAATCGCTTTTTCATTCACTTTTTATAATCAGAATATTATACAAAAATTCCCATTTATGCATCTTCGATGTTATATAAAATGAATTAATGGCATATAATTCGGTTCATTAGTTTTTGATAAAAGAGGTTTTTAAAAATTCGAACAAACATTTTTTACCTCATAAAATATTAGTAATTTAGGGAAAATAAGGAAAATGCATTGTCAGATAAATAGACACACCTGGAAAAAAATCATTTTTTTACGATGTCTTATATTCTTTTAGTAAATATTTATTTAATAGTATAATGGAGTTCAAAATAATTATATTTATTGTACCGAAATTTCATTGAAAGATATGTTTCCGATGCTTATCCGGCTATGCCCTTTAACATGTCTTAGAATAACAAACAATATAATGTTTTCTTAAATAATAAACGTATATATATTTATAAATATAGAGCTGTATTTAATACGTCAGCAAATAATAAAAAAAGAAAAAAAATTAACTACTACGTATTAGTAAGTTTCACAAAGCAAATTGAAAGCTTTTAAACCATACTAAGTTAAATATTGAAAGATGCATTTTCAAAATAAAACAAATGTCAAATAATAATAATAATAATAATAATAATAATAATAATAATAATAATAATATGACAATATACTTGTTTGATATTTTTTACTTGACTATGAAAGAAAATATAATTTGAAATTATTCTTAAAGAACTATAGTTATAAAGTAAAAATAGTTTACTGTTACAATCTATAAGTAGTGAAGTTATCATTTTATAGTAGCCTCGATTTTCTGTGAGTGGCTTACCGCTCATGCCATTTTTCCAGAAACAATAAATCTTTCGGTGTAATATCTTTCTATTTCTTCAAATATTTTAGAGACATCGTGAGTGAATACATAGTGAATTAAAAAGGGCGATCTTTTTTAACCCCTTGAGGGGCAAAGCAATTCTGCTACTAAAATCTTAAAATGATTGATTGACACCGGTATTTATAAACAATTTTATATGAAACAAAGTAAAAGCTTTTCTTCGAGTATATCATATGAAACAAAAGTTGATTCTTAAATTTTGGTGTCAATGCGGCATTTGGGAATTAAAATTAAGTGGTATATAACATATACCGGTGCCCTTCAAGGGGTTAAAGTTCATTCACAAAAGAAAAAGAAAGGAAGAATTAAACTTAATTATTGGCTCGGTTAGTCGAGGTTCTACTGTACTTATACTTTATTTACAGAATTACTAATTCTCTGATTTTTCGCACGCCAGTATTATCTTACAAGGAAGGTCACCATATGGAAATACTCAAAAAATCTGAAAAAATCACAGAATGCGCTTCGCATACGGAAATATTTGTTTATAAAAGAAATTTCGGCGAAAACTCGATAAAGCGTTTATAAAAAATACTGAAATTTTCGTTTATTTGGCGTTTTATTACCAGTTGGCAATGAAAGAAAATTTCAAAAAATACTCTTTTTTGCCGATTACTCTTTAACCTCTTTTTTTACCAAAGTCGTTTACTTAATTTTTAACCTTTTTCACCGGTTTTTACAAATATGTATATTTATATTTGTAACTGAATCGCGAAAATGCGTTGATTAAATAAGCTAAACATTACAATAAAAAGTAACTGGTGGGAATAATGAAGGATTCTGAGCGACAATTAACAAACTATTTTCAGATGCAATAAAATTGTTTGCTTTTGGCGAGGAAAAATCCTATCCGCCAAATTGCATTTCGTTTTCCATATTTTCGCGCCAAATATTCAAAATATTTAATTTTTTACAGCCTTCCTACTGAAATTCCGCCGCTAAATTTAACTGATACGCATACGTAAGTAGTACAACTAGCATTTTTTTCAACATACTCTGAAAATGCCCAGTCAGGAGACCTTCCTTGTTAGAGAAAATTTTGTTCTTTTAAATACGCAGGATATTCCAACTAAATAGAATATTTTCTGCATTCAAATACCGGTATCCAAAAAAGCCGGCGACTTGGCAGCTCTGCGTATATAACATATGCCAACACATTTTCACAAAATAATATTGTCAGTGTCGGACATAAATATTCATGAAAGAAAATTTTTATTTGGTTATATTACAAGATTACTTATTACGATTATATAGTTACAGTTTATCACTTAATTAATTTTAACACTTTACAGTCTTATTATTTTATTTCCGGAAATTTGTCATACATTGCATAAATGTAATAGTTTGCACATGCATCATAGGTTCATAAAGCTTAATGAAATATCGAAATTAAATATCAAAGTTTCCTGCACTGTTAAAAATATGATGAAAAATGATCTCTTCTTTTATAGACTATCTTTTTAATAGACTTCAAAAAAGGAGGAGGTTATCAATTCGACGCGTATTTATTTATTTATTTATACATACAGAAGACTCTCGTTAATTCGAAATCGGATAATTCGAATCTTCGCTTAATTCGAACTAAACATGAAGTCCCGAAATTTTCAATGGCAGAATAATGTTAAATCTTTTCATTAATTCGAACTCATTTTCCCTTGACTTCGTTTAATTCGAACTAACGAGAATTCCGATTTTTCCCTTTTCTTTGCTTTCTCACGGATTTCAGGTCATTTGAATAATTTTCTTTCTTTGATTTTTGTGAAAATTGTTCCGAACGAGTATACATATAATCAGATGCATTTGATATCCACTTTCTTAGTGCCCCATCTGTCCATCACTGACGCTTTAAATTTTTCTTCCATTGTGCTTGCTTCTAATCTTTTAATTAGTTTGTATATTTATACATTCTAATTTATTATTAAGTCATATTCTAATGATAACAGACGAAATAAATTAAAAAAAACACGATAACATTAATTCTTTTGTAATAGTACCATATTAAGCATGTTTTCATTTTATATTTTTCATAATTCGAACATTTCTTGTGGTCCCGACGAATTCGAATTAACGAGAGCCGACTGTGTATCTATTTTATGTATGTTCACCGATTACACCGAAACTATCCAACCGCTTCATGTGATTTTTATTTTAAATGAAAGTGGTTGCTCTCGAATCGGTATCACTTCCGTTTAATCAAAATAGGTTCGGTACTTTTTTAATAAATAGGCAAAAACTAATAACATTAGTAATTTTCTCGCAAATTAATTTTCATTCTTGTAACCGTTCTTCCAATCATAAGTATAAAACTATACATTTATATGCGTCCAGTTTAAGCCAAGTTACATGTAATTTTCCAAAAGACACAAATCTAAGTGTATATGTTTTTTTTTTTTTTTTTTTTTTTTTTTTTTTTTACAAGTTGATATTTAGTTAAAATATTTAACTTTATTATTTTTAAAACATTTTTTCTGATGTTATAAATGTATATTTTCAAGTGAGATTAGCAACTACAATTATGCGCCCTAAATTAAGGATTAATATGAAATTAATGTGTTTATACAAGATATTATGTAAAAATTCAAATTTAAAAAATTCAAATTCATTATTGCCACAACTTTTTTGAAAAAAAATAATCATCATATTTAAAGACAAGTAAAGAATGATACCAGAATAAAACCAATTAAACTATTTTATAAAACTGGTGGGAATCAAACAATTCTGAATAAAAGCCGTGAAGCTTGCAGCTCGTGAATGCCTCGGCCTCGACGATTAAGTTGTTAAAATGCAGTATGCTGTCCAAATAGACTGTTTAATTTTTTTTTTTTTTTTTTTTTTTTTTTTTTTTTTTACGATTTGCATTGGCTAAATGAATTTTGAACTTGTCCAGCTGGCACCGACTCCAAAAAGCCAAATTATTGTCGATAAGTATAATAATACGCAGGGTAAATACTGTGCTCTTAATTCCTTATTACTATTATGTAATAAAATAAAATAAAATAAGCCTCACTCTCTAGTAGATTTTGAAGTCGGTTTTATTTTTGGTAGAAAAGTTTATTTCAGATCAATGAGAAAGCTCCGCAGGAGTTTGTGTACTGTTCTCATTTGTCAGGAAATAGATAGTTTTTAAAGATAAAGGTAATTTTAACGGTGTAACGCAAACTTTTCTTACAAATATACGATCAAAACTCTAGCAAAAGGCTTAAAAACAGTAGCCTCTTGCTCGTTTCAAAATTTATTGGTAAAAATACACAAGCAGTCAAAAGGCAAGGCTTATTGCGAGAAAATCGAAATGATCTGTAGCTCCACCCTAAATCTAACAAGGAAAGGATCCATATTAGCATACTTCGAATTTTTTGGAAAAAAAAAAAATACTAATTAAACTACTTATGTGTATGTAATAAAGAATCAGTCAAAAATGTGGGATGGAATTACACTAAAAAATCTGTAAAAAAAAAAAAAAAAACTTTTGAATATATTTTTGTTAAAAGACGAAAGTGTCACTCGATTTGGCGAGTAGCACTTTTCCTTTCCAAAAGCAAACGATTTTAATGCAACTGATAACTGTTGGATTTTTAGAATGTGCGTAAATGGTATTTTTTCACAGTAACAAAATTGAATCGACAAACGACAACGCTCAATTGGACTTTGAGCTTGAAACAATGTTAATAAATTTAAATTATGAATTACGTTTTAAATATCAAACGCTTACTCTACGGTTAAATTTGAATATAAATAACGATGTAACAAAATTAAACTTAAAACAAATTAAAATTAACTAAATTAAAGTTATGTAAATTAAATATATCTAAACAAGTTCAACATGAAACTTTTTTTTCCCTGAAACTGTATTTGACATTAAAAAAGCATTTTTTGAAATTGCATTCCATCGCCAACTAATGAAAAATCGCCAAATTACAAAATTTGCACTTTTTTTTTTTTTTTTTAGCCTCCGATGCTATTTCTTTCAGACAAGCTAAAAAATGTCGTGTCATCAGCCCTAAATTTTCTACTTAATCGATTTTGATAATTATTTTTTTAAATGAAAGCTATTTGGGTCATTTTCAAAAAACTTGTACATTTGGGAAAGTTTTCACAAAAAAAATTTTTTTTTAAATGCAACTTATAAAAATATTAGACGATACTAAAACATTCTTGTATATAAAACTGAAAACAGCAGTTCACTTTTTGATTTGAAATGTCAAATAAAAAATAAAGTATGAACTTGCAACAGTAAAATTTTCCCCTCTGTTACCAACAGTCAAAAATTTTTATTTAAAAAAATGAAACACCTAAAACAGTAAATATCACATTTCCTTTAATTACATGATTGCTACTTTCAGAAAATTCTAACTGTTGTTTTGTTATGATTATTTTTATTTTTGTAAAACACAAAAGATTTCCTCTCTGTTACTTTTTCGGAAAAATAATAAGTTTTAATTAAATGTGCATTCACATTTTTTCAGTTAAATTATAAAAAAATATTACATAAATAAAATATTAGTTAAAGTTACACAATTAATTATTCAAAATGATGATTGATAAAATTTTTAATGAAATAAACCAGCTTAAATTGACGGTAACAGAGTGGAAAAAAAAGTAACCGAAGGGAACGCTGATTGATAGTGGAGCGATATTTGATGTGACATATTTTTTAAGTTTATATCATGTATTGTATCCGATCTTAATGTTTCAAACATATCCAGCAAGAATTTAAAGATTTTTACAAAAATTACTATTGGAAAATAGTGGTATTTGGCGGAGCATTCTCTTTTGTAAATTTATATCATGTGCTATGACAAACGCACTGCTTAGTTTAAAAAAAAATCTTATCATATATTAGTCGAGGTAGTGGTGCTTTAAAGCAAGAATTTAAGATTTTTGCAAAAAATACTATTAAAAAATAGTGGGATTAGACCAGGCAATTTTTTAATATAACTTTTTATTATGTGTTATAAGCTATCATGAAGTTTCAATATTTCAAACAGATCAAGGCAGAATTTAAGACATTTGCAAAAAACTACTATTCGAAAATACTGGTATTTCATGTGGCATTGTTTTTATAAATTTTTATCATATGTTATAATCTGTTTCAATTTCTAACAGTTCGCCTTAGATTTTCAAATTTTAACAAATTCGCGTGCTAATTGGATGACTCTTTAACCCAAGAAATAACTTTTTTTACAGAAATTGCTATTTGAAAATAGTAGTATTTGACGCGGTGTATCTTTTTTATAAATTCTTTCCTACTTAAATAATGATATTTTCTTATTTAATACATTTTTATCATGTGTTATAAAATATCCTAAAACTTGAAACAGATCAAGCAAGAATTAAAGGCTTTTACAAAAATTAATATTCGAAAATAGTGGTATTTCACGTTGCGTTATTTTTTCATAAATATAAATGACTACAATTAAAGAAGCATTTTGTAGAAAATTAAAGGCTAATGTTTATGGCAGCTAGCTCACCACAAAAACTACTATTTTATATTTAAAAAGAAAAATACATATTTTTAATTCTGTTCTAAGAACATGAAACGAGAATGTGCAGCCTTCAAGAACAATGTTTAAATAAACTTGTATTTTTAGTAGTTTCTTACTCTGTTCCATTCTGTTACCATAAGCATGGTAACAGAGGGGAATGGTAACAGAGGGGAAAAAAACTGCAAATAATTTTATCAGCACAAAGTGAATTAAAAACAAGAAAAACTAAGCCTATTTATTTAAGAAGCATCATTTGATTTTATGATGAAAATTTTATAAAAGTATAAAAAAAATAAATTTCACATAAATAAGCTGGTAACAGAGGGGAAACTGAATAAAACATCCTTATCTTGTAAATGCTTTAGTTCAACACCGCGGTGAAAATAACTTAATAATTAAAAAAATGGTGGCCTCATCTAAAAATAGACTGTTCAAAGAACTGCAAAACCTTGTGTTGAACACTTAGTAGTAATAATTTATTACAATAAATATGGTAACAGAGTGGAAGTAACAGAGGGGAAAAAATCTGGGGACAACAATAAATTGTTCCATTTTTATAAAATAACAAGTTTTAAAAAATATATTATACGGTCAATGTTACAGATAAGACATACAACAATTGTCACAACTGAAAAAATTAGCACTTTTGACAATTGATTTATAATTTTATAGCAGTTGAAAAAGTAAAAAGGGAAGAGGGGACATAGCATTTTAGCTATAGCTGACACATTGAAACCATAACTACACTAATATTATTTTTAATTTCTGATAATATTTAGCCCACATTTACTCTAAACAGTCAGACAAGTAATGTAAATGCTTAAATTTTATTTTTAAAACTTTATTTTAGTTATTAAAAATTCTTAAAGTTGGGGGACATAGAATGTACAAGTTTTTTGAAAATGACCCATTTATTTGTAGTTGTGCCCATTTTAGTTATTTTTTAATTTATTTCCATTTTTATATTTTATTTTTAATTTTAGATATTTTTTGCGATATTTGTTCAAAATGGTGGCAACTCAGTTTAGTTTTTCTCTCGATAATAAAAATTTATTTTCCAAAATGATTGCGTATAATTATGCACTGATTGAGGTAAAAAAATATTTACTGAGAAATAATATTAATAATGTAAATAAAATAACAGAAAATAATTTATGATAAAAATTAATGTCTAAATCAAAATAAGAAAAATCTCAAATGAGGAAAATGATGTCATTCAGCAACCAGATAAATGGGAATTACAATATTATTACGGATGCCTTTTTCATATTACTAATAACAGTAACTTTTAAAAAACATTTGAAGAGAAAATGACGTCACTATTTAAAACATCGCATTTTTACTCATAACGATATTATGTACTACTCTGTCATCCCGTCGACCAATTTCGCCAAATTATACAAATCGCCAAACTATTAGCCAAATTATATATATTGACATAATTTTTATTTTAAATAACGAAAAAACAAATAATTAGTAAAATATTAAAAAATATATTAATAAAAAGTCGAAATAAAAATCACTTAATGACATTTTAAACACACGAATCGTATTTAATGTCACTGAATGGGACATTCACGATCATCCATTATTGGCATTTTGGCATTTAATCTTATAGTTTGGCGATAATTTTTTGGTCGACGGAATAACCTAGTAGTACCCGATATTACATTTCAATATTTCTTTTCATTATGGACACTGAGATTGAGATTTTACTTTCAGATGACTTCAGTTACTGAAAATATTGTCACAGTAAAAATAAAATTAGTTTTTTTTCTTTTTTGTTTTTTGTTTTTTTTGTTTTTTTTTGTTTTTTTTATAATAATAAAACTACTTTTCTGTGAGTGCATATAAAATAAAATTTCTGGATTTCGCCGGCACTCAGATTGCAATTTTAACTGAGGATGTGCGAATATTTGCATGCAAAATAATAACTGGCAAATTTGACATTTAGTTTGCAAATATATTTATTATACATTGATTCAATAATGTTATTACTTTTACTTTGTTTTAAACCAAATCGATCGTGTCTTTTAAACATTTCACTCGTCGAATTCGACGGGATTCCACTCGTTTTATTGTTAAATTGCATTTCCTTTTACTCAGAGTCTTTGATGAATCTACCCAATGAAGAAGTAGCACGTCAAATTGTATCTCTTTATTATTCCGCAATTCCAATGTCTCAGAGAGAAATTGCTATTCAATTGGGTATTTCACGCCGTTCTGTTTGGTATTATATTGATAAACACAAGAAAAATGAAGTTAGTTCATTGCAATCTAAACGGAATCGTCCTTCTAAAAAACCTCTATCGATTTTTTTTTTCTAATCGGTGGCGAAACTCAATTCTGCAATCGCACAATCTACATTCAATTTGTTTATTATTATTATTATTATTATTATTATTATTATTATTATTATGCACGGTGTATGGGGGATGCACGGAAACGTTTTTATTATAAACGTATATATCCTGATAAGAAGAAAATTCTGTAATTTTTTTCAGTTTTTTCGGAGTATGTCCGTATGGAGAACTTCATTGTAAGCTCTTTTTCCTTTTTTAATATATATATATATATATATTTGTTAATATTTACGCGTAATACCCATCGTACAACTAAAAGCTAAATAAATATATTTGACATGATCAACGATAAGGAATGCTTAACACACACAAATATGTGTAGAAAAATGTTTAAGAAAAAAAAAATTGTTTTTATATAATGAGGTTTGAGTATGATTTTGACTTTTTAAGAACACATATTATTTTATAAACAGTTTCTCACCGAAAAAAATTGCAAGAAAAACCTATCAAATTGTAATTATGTACTATACTGAAACCTTTTTTTAATTCATAAAATATGGTGGAATTATTTTTAAGAAACGAGTTTTTGCAATATTCAAAATTTAGGCATTTTTCTTAAATAATATTATTGCAATTTACATCTGCATTCAAATGGTTCCTGAAAGACGATGCTCCACCTACTTTATAATAGCTAGATTTTTTGTACAGTGCTTTTATTATGAACGAATACGTATCATAAAGACGATGGGTGGAGTTTAAATATAAAATACAGCGTGGGCGGAGTATAAATAGGTTTCTATTCTTTTATATAAAAACATATAAATAGGTTTCTGGCGTATAATCCATAAATTAATACTGATAGCTTAATACTTTGGAAAATTTATTGTTCACTAAAGATAGATAATATAAAAATATTTAATATAAAATTTAGATAAAAGAAGATCAGTAAATTATATTAAAAAGCATGAGTACGCTTTAAAAAGATTTTTCAGGTTCTTCATCCGGCATTGCCTTTTCTCTATTCTGAGAGAGTCCTTGATTGCGGTAATCTCTTAAAATTATTTGTGTTAAGAATCTATAATAATAATAATAATAATCCTTGAATAAAGGTGGGAAAAAACTGGAACAAAATACGAATTTGCATAAATTTGGAGTATTGCTCGCCATTGTTATGACTTATACTTCTAAGCTGTCGAATAAAATTCCTTCATAGGATCAGGATTTTTAAGCATATCTTTCCATCTAACATTTTTCTGTTTTACATACATTATATATATACTATATTTCATTACGGGTATGATCATAATAAAATTTCCTTATGCATGTAATATGAGGTTTTCTAACAAAATTAAATCAGATTAATAATTTATTTGGTTTTACTTGAAAATATTCTGGAAGAAAGAAAAATCTTATATAACCTCCTGCCCTCTTTCTCCAAATGAAGTACTATATGAGGGATATATATGAGTACTATACTATAGGAGTACTATATGATTTCACTTTAAAAAAGTTTCTGATAATTCTGATCGAGATGCTAGAACCTGCAAATGATTTTTCTGTTTTAAGTGGCTGGGATGGCAAAATAAGGAATGCTCTTAGCTGGAGTAATTAACAACTGTCAGTCCAGGTAGTGATCATTTATTAGCCATATAAAATTACGAGAAACGAAATGGAGGTGCCAGATTACTATTTCCGACCCCTCCCCCCACCACGTGAACCAAGGAGTTTCTTGAAAACAATTTCCCCCATCATCACCCATGTCATATTTATTAATTTCTCATGTTCATACTAAATACAGAAGAGTAAACAAAAAAAAAAAAAAAAAAAAAAAAAAATCATTTTTTCCTAGATTTTGGAAAAGTATTATCAGTATCTCGAGAATTCTCTAGAAATAAGAAAGAATTCCGTAAATACCCAAGTAGACTTGAAATTCCCTAGATATAAGAATTTCTCCTGTAGGTCTGAGAACGCTGATGCGCACTGAAAACTATAGTGTAAGTTTCGTTTAAGTGTTTTGGAATACTTGTTTAACATTTACTACAATCATGATTGTGAATTACATCATGATTTGTTTAACGAATATTATGAATATTCGGATGAGGATGAATAAAACTACCATCAATTTTTTATAAAAAATTACTGTTTAATTATAGTGGCATGAGTTTAATAAATAAAAACATTTTATAATTATTTTAATCAGTTATGTAGCCTATAGGGCAGGGTCGGCGAACCTTTTAAGTTTCGCATGCCCATATTTAAAAAAAAAAAAAAAAAAAAAAAAAAAAAAAAATTACGTGACCAGGATGTGCCACGCACCAAAAAATAAGTTGGTGAATCAAAATTTCTGTATTTTTGTTGTGAAAACTACATGTTTTGTACCAAGTCGCTATAGTTCCATCTCTCGCAGTTTTACTTAGAATGCTGGATATTTTCCTTTCTAATATTCTCCCAACTTTCTTTCTTAATTTGATAACTTATTGAGCTTAAACTGAAGTAATTTAGAAATTCAATTTGTTATTTTCCAGTTAAACTCCTCAGTCCCGAGAAAACTATTACGTGGAACTATAAAAACCAGTTTATATATTTTATAAAACATCCCCAAAGTTATATCAGTCTGTATATCGATGATTATGATATGCAAGCATTTATTTTTAAAAAATCAAAAAGTCATTTAAACAATTGTAGAAGCATTTAAATTAATTTAAAGAGTGTCCTTTACTGTCTCCTATACTGGCGACATCAGAACTCAGAAAGTAAAAAAAAAAAAAAAAAAAAAAAAAAAAAAACAGTTTGTATGAGTTTGCGTTAAACTTAATTGCTGTTTGTTTTAGGTTATCGAGTAACGCGCGCCGAAAAATTTTTATCACGTGCCAGTTTTAGCACGCGTGCCATAGGTTCGCCGTCCCTCCATAGGGAAACGTGAACCTGCATTTATTCACGTATTGCTTATAATAAAATCACAACAAATATGTCATTAGGCCCTCAAACATGTCTCTTTTCATAGTGTAAATTTAAGTTTAAAGATAAGGATCACATACAAATTAAAATTTGCGCTGAATTTAGGTATCGTAATTTGTAACACCTCCTTTTGAAACTTTATTTTCTTTCCTTAGGTAAAATCATTCCGGGAAAATTAATTTAAGGATGTATTCGAAAAAACGCTTTTCCGCCTTCAACAGCTCAAAATTTTCCGATACAATTTCAGACACATTTTTAAAAGTAGAAACATGAAACTTGCTGAGTGGAATTTTGAAGAGACGTACATAGTGCCGTGTGATGTCATTTTACGCTTCATTCATTAGAATTTGAGTTATAAACAATTTTCTTCTCAGTAGGACCCTTTTTTTCGCTCGCAGATGTCCCACTTCCGAAAAATTGGTTGAAAATTCCTTTTTTTGGTTGCTTTTTTTTTACACTATCTTTTACATTTATCAAAGAATAGACAATTACGGTACCTTGTGCACTTTCTAAATAAGACAATTTGTCAGTTTGATGCATATGAGAGCAAAAATGAATTTAAAAATAAATCGGAAAACAAGCAGTTTGAATCGAAATACACCCTTAAATACAGTTATTCAGAGTAACTTTGAACCATGGGGTGTAACTTTGCACTACGATCAAATTTGAAATATGTTTGACTTCAAAAAACTAAAGAATTTCCAATGTTGGCAAGGTTCTAAACAAGGATTTCTACTCGTCATTTTAGAAAATAAATTAGCAACATTATACACAACAAAGCTGTAGTAAAGCATCATATGATGAATGGTTAAGGTACCTGCAAGGTTAACGGCGGGGTCACATCAATGAAGATCATACGCCACATATCCTGAGGGGTGAACTACAAGAGGTTTATTAAGTAAATTGCAGTTTTTTTTGTGTGAATGGCAACGAAACTTTTTTGTTTTGTATGTTACTTTAAAATGTTGCGTAGAATAAATTTTAGGTTTGAAATATCTGCTTATAATAAAATGCGTTCTGGAGAAATGTGTAGAACGGTTCCAGGATTCGCCACTCCTATCTGTGAATGGACCTTAGCAATACGCCACGTTAGGCTTAATGGAAAACAAATGCAGACATATGACAGCTAAAAGAAATTTCTTTTACTTAAAATAACGTTTAAACAGCATATTTTTCTATAAAACATGTATATCATATCCAATTATAATGTATTAGGCTCCAAATTAAAAATAAGTAATTGTAAACATCAGATTACGATATAAACAAACGAACTCTGTTGCCATTCAGATTTTCCAAATCTTGAAACAAATGAATGACTCTTTGAACGCATTATTAAAAAAAAAAAAAAGAATACAGGTCAATTATCTAATTCTGTTCTTAAAATATTTGTAAAATCATATTAAACTCTTTAAATAATTTGATTTTGTTTAAAACTGTCAAAAACTCTTTTTGCAATTATCTATTGGCAAGTAATATAAAGAATCGAACTTTGTTATAAACACGAGTTAATGTTCGGCATATCAAAAAGTTAATGTGAAATTTTCAGAAATTACATTTCACTTTGCTAATAATTAATCGAGATCTAAATCAGAAGCATGCATTTTTAAGAACTTTTCATTGTTTCTTAAAATGCAGAATTCTGATTGGTTAGTCACGTTTCGCTATCAGTGAAAGTAACCTGGATCGTGGTATTCTTCTCGCAAAAAATGTAGTGAATCAATCACGTTTGAGAATCGTTCAATCAAAATTATTTGTACTTGAGAACGCACGTGTGTTTGTTGATCTTTTTGAACACGCGGTAGGTTTATATATTTCAAGTAAATCGTTGTTTCTGTAATTTAACGATAATTTTAGTAATGCCTGATGAAAATGACGAAACGCCGATTGAACGTAGACGGCGATTAGCTCGCGAAAAAAAAAAATCGAGATGGCTTGCTTGACAATCACAAGCAACGTTGGATCGTTTAAGGGAAGAAAATCGCGAAAATCTTCGAAGTCAACGAATATACTTAAAATACTGAGCGACAAAGTTCTCTACATACAATTTATAAACAAATTATCGTTTCAGGTCTGCTTACAAAAGTGCGAAATTTCGTCCTCGATGTCCAATAATAGCAGTCACAAGGGATGATTTGACATTGCCCGCATTATAGTTGAATTAATAAATGTCGATTAAAAAAAAAAATCAAACTTTTAGGCTCACTTCCTGCGTTTCTTTCAGTATTCATTTAAAGTATTTAATTTTTTTAGTATAAAAAAATCTACTTTTAAATACATTCATAAATGAATATTTTATTATTATAAAACATATAATGCATATTATTTCATTTTTCCAAGATAATATTCCCATTTTCCAAAAAGCAAGCCACGAATAAATTTGAAAACGAAATCCAATATTGCCTAATATTAAGACATATGTCTGCATCAGACATTGATTATTAAAACTATTTTTTTTAAAAGAAATTACTCTTAGATTTCCTCCGATGGTGAATATTGTTCTCTTTTCAAAATAATTTATTTGGATTTCGCGCAACGACTTTTGGATTTTTAGTGAATTTTTTAATGCAATTTATTTCCGTTATATTTTTACCGAAATTTGTTGAAATATTTTGATTAAATCCTTTGACGAAATTAGCGATTGTTCTTTGAACGATTGGCGAAATTGTTTTTTTTGGCAACCATTTGTCAGAATTCGCAATACATTTTATGTCCCAATTTTCAGATTTATGACAAATTTTAACACTCTTTTGGCTTTTATACGGGGACGTGCTGAAATTGTTCTTCCCTATGCTACTACTGGCATTGCTGCCGTTTTGTTAAAAGGAAGAAGGACTGTTCACAGTGGTTTTAAACTACCGGTTCCAATTTTGGAAGCGCCAACATCTTCAATGCGTGTTATATCAGATGAAGCGACAACTATCCGTCAAGCAAAGCTTATCATTATTGATGAAGCTACAATGATGACAGTTCATGCTTTACGTTGCATAGATGCTCTGTTAAGAGAGCTGATGGGAAATGAAAATCCATTTGGCAATAAAGTTATGTTGTTGGGAGGTGATTTTCGTCAAACATTGCCAGTCGTTACATGAGGGACAAAAACTCATGTAATTGAAGTTTGCATTAAGTCAAGTCCACTTTGGGAAAAAATTTTTCATTTGAAACTGTCACAAAATATGCGTTCTGAAGGCCAAAATGAGTTCAATCAATGGCTTTTAGGTATTGGTGAATGGAAAACTTTATCTGTCCAAAATTTATCGAGTGATATTGTGCAAATTCCATCCAACATGTTATGTAGTGATTCAATCGTTTCAGAAATTTATGGAAATGAAATTGATACAAACTACATTCAGGAACTTTCCTTAAAAATTATTTTGACAACTACTAACAAGGATGCCATGAAACTGAGCAATGAAGTTCTGAATCTTATTCCTGGAACCGCATTTGAATTTTACAGTGCAGATTCATTCGAGTCAGATTTATCAGAAGGTGAGACAAACTTTTCTCAGGAATTTTTAAATGAACAAACTCCTTCTGGAATGCGTCCCCATAAATTAATGTTAAAAGTTGGTGCTATTGTGATGCTTCTTAGGAACTTGAATCCCAAAAATGTTTGTGCAATGGCACTAGGTTAATCATTCGAGGCCTACATCGGCATTTTCTGGATTGTGAGATCTTAACTGGTGCTAATAAAAATGATAGCTTTTATACCAAGAATTGATCTTACACCAAGTGATACCAATCTTCCGTCTTATTCGTAGGCAGTTTCCTATTATCACTGCTTTTGCAATGACTATTAATAAATCACAAAGACAAACATTCAACAGTGTTGGTCTGCATTTAGAGGAGGCGGTCTTTTCACATGGTCAACTTTATGTTGGACTGTCAAGATGCAAAGAACAACGTAAATTAAAAGTATTTATCCGTAATACAAACCTGTAAGGGCATCTTTTATCTGATAGTAGGGTGTTCACAAAAAATATAGTTTTTCCAGAGATTCTTTTCTAAGAAAAATACATATGCCAATAATTTGTATGAATAAATAGCACTACAGTGTTAGTAAGTATTCTATTATTAATGAAAAAAGTGTTTTTATTGCATCTAAATTTTTGTGGCTTTTGAAGGGTTCTGCTATTTGTTTAATATTTTGTCATCATGAAAACTTTGCTATTCAAAAAACATTTAAATTGAACTCTCTTCTACTATTGTATGAGAAACAGATACTTGCAGTAGTCAAGTTTACAATATATTTGTTATTATTTGAGGTAAAGGTACATACAATTTTTTGTCATGTTTGATGTGCTAACATTTTAATTTTGTTTAAAGTTTCTGCTGAACTTTACACTAAAAGATAATTTTTCTTTTTCCTAACCTATATCAAGTTAAATGAAAACACTGATAATAGAGTGTTTACAAAAAATATCATTTTTCTAGATTCTTTTCTAAAAAAGTTTTGCATCTATTGTAGTAATGGAATAAGTGTTTTAATTGCACCTAAATTTCTGTTATTTTTGATAAGCTATCTTTCTTTTTCTTTTTTTTTTTCTAATTTATATATATATAGTATTATTTCATTGTTGCAACACTTTGCCATTCAAGAAATGTTAAAATTTATATTCTACTATTAATTAAACTAGTAAATCTGCAGATCAAGAGCCTCAACGTCAGCTTTTCACTTCTTTTTTTAAAAACACACTTAGCGTCGTAATATTCAACTTCCTGGAAACTGTAATTTAAAATTTTCGAATTACGAAATTATTTATAAGAATAAAATAAGAATAAGAAATTTGAAGCCATCAAAAGCCGTTAAATTAAAGATTTAGTTATGTTAGGATATTCTGAAAAATTCATGATCTATTATTTTTGTTTTTTTATTATACCACAGTAGATTTCCGCCCCCTTGAACCCCCCGTAGTCTCATTAAATTTAAATTCCTAACTTTCTAACAATCTGCTAATGGTTATCGTATATCTTGTATTTTTTCTACATTTTGATTTATAAGGATAAGTGAGAAGTTTTAATAAGCATTTTTCATTATCCTCATACTTCTAGATACCTGCCCACCAAAACCACCTAAATCTGATGTATCAGGAACTTTTGAAAGTGTAAACTCAGTAATCTAATGTTTTACAATTTTGTTTACGAAAAAAAGAAGTTTTGATTGCATTTTGTGGCAGTTATCGGGGACTGACAGATAGACAGAAGAATAGACTGAGAGTGGAAAACAATAAATTTTGCATCGCCAAAATAAGCCTTCGCAGAAGTTTCGGCAATGACGTCATTATTCATGAGTTATTGCTGTCCATGTTTCTTGTATTTTTAACGATAACTATAAAATACCTGTTTTATTTCAATTATGACGTCAAATTTTATCAATTGAAATATTTGTTAAAAATATAATTATTTTTTATTTCTTTTACTTCTAATTATGCCCCCATTTTTGTCAGAAAAATTCTTATTAACGAAACAAATTTCCGTGTTTAATATTTAACTAAGTACTATTTTTATTTTTATTTTAATTCTGATGTCATATTTATTTTTTCTTAGTTTAATTTTTCGAATGGAAATTGCTCAATTGAAACTTATTGCCGTTGAAAAATTATTCCAGATTTTTTTTTTTTTTTGGCAACGATAAAGGAAATTGGTTAAATTTTATCTAAAAAATCGCTCTTGATTCTGTATGAAAAAGAAGGAAATTTTGAATTATTAAGGAAAATATTTGAATAAAATTAATAAAACATAGCCTGTATTCTTTTCTGGGCAATGTTATATTTATCAGCAAAGATACAAAGACATTAATTAATTCATCAGTTTTGACTTTGACTTTAAATTTTCGTACACGTTTTCAAATTTATAGCATTAAAATATAATAAGGATCAGGATGAATGGTTGCTTAGAAACCCTTAAGAGAAAATAAAGAAAAAGAAATAAATACATTTGAAATAAGTAAATATCTAAAACAAATTAGTTTATATTATTGGAACACATTTACAAAAAATCTCCAAAATTTACAGTAATAACTTTAAAAATCTGACAAATGCATAAACAAAATTTCAAAACAATATGAATAATTTAACTGGTAAATTTCAGTGTCCATTTATCATTGAATTCCATTAATGAAATGTGTCATTTTCTCTCAAGGAAAAAAAAAAATTGAAAATCATTGGATTTGCCATAGAAAAGCATTATTGCGCAAAATAAAATATTCTATATTTTACGAACGAATGAATCAAATCTAACAAAAAACTATACAGCTTAATCCCAGTGCCTCACTAACATACCTAGTGATGGGCGATTCTGGAAATTTTGAGAATCGATTAAAATCGATATCGTATAAAACAACATCGATCATAATAAGAATCGATTTCTCAGTTCTAGAATCGATACTAGAATCGATATTTCGATATTTAGGTTCACACAGAGAAGATCCAAATTACTAATTCCAAAACTTAGACAATCAACAGGACCGTAATTACCGCCTCCCGCCCCCCATCCCCATTTAGGGAGGCATAGAATTAAGCTATTGCAGATTTTAGAGTCGGATATTAAGAATTTTAAATTTTAAAATGATTGTCACTTATGGTTTTCACTTACACAAAAACTTTGACAAATTTGAGAGACAAAACTCAACTAATAACAACACTGAGTAACTTGGCATTAAACCGAGTATAAAGAGTGCCAAGAGCGTGTAACTAGGATGGGGAACAAGGAGTATAACAAAAAAAAAAAAAAAAAAACTTTTTTTTTCTAATGCCAACCAAATGTTACACAAGATAGTTTGGAAGAACATAAAATATGCCCGATTCTCAAGGGGGCAGGTAACCCCCACTCTTGACGGAAAGGCGACCATAGCCCAAATGTATCTTTTGTCGAAGTTTCAAAATGAGGATTTATAATAAAATAGAACGAGAATTGGACATTTTAAAAATTGCATGCATACTTTGAACGGCCCATTTAGTAAAGATTGGTGAGGAAAGGGGGGGGGGGGCGAGGGATTAGAACTGACGAACTTGAAAAAAAAAACATAATTAACTAATAACCCAAATAACTGAGCTTCTAAACAGAAATATAGTGTTTAACTTAGTGTTGAATTCATGGGGTGGCCCGCGGGGAACATGCCCTCTTTGAAACTATAAAGAGTGCTAAGAGCATGTAACTAGGTGGAGACAGAGGTAGTAACAGAAAAAAACGAGGAGATAAAAGCTTTATAACGATATGTTACATGAGGATGGTGTGGAAGCAACAAAAAATATGCCCCCCCACCCAGGGGGGCAAGGTGAATCCCAAACGGACAAAAGGGCGACCCCGGCCCAAATTGTATCTTTTGTTGAGGTTTCAAAATATGGATTTATAACAAAATAGAACGAGGATTAGACTTTTTAAAAATCGTAGTCATAATTTGAACGAACCTGTAAGTTAAGATTCGTGAGGAAGGGGGGGGGGGGCGGTAAGACGGACGAACATGAAAAAAAAAAAAAAAAAAAAAAAAAATAGTGGCACTCTGAGAGTGCCGATGGAAGTGAAACCTTGAACAATTACGTGTGTATTTTTGAATCGTTAAGATATATAATTTTGAATCGCCAGGAAATACTTTTAAATGAATAAAAAAAGGTTCTATAATATTAAAGAACATATTAATGTCTATAAAAAAACCCCGCGCGATACCATATGTCCAGCTATTGTAGTTAACTCACTATAATTACATTCTTACATTTTAAAACGCGATAAATACAAGGGTCCACAGCTCTGGGGATGCCATGTAGCTTAAACTTTTAAGTTAAAAATGGTAGAAAATTAAATGCGCGAAATTTTAAGGTGTATATTGGAAGAGGGTGCAAGCCCCCCCCCCCCCTCAAAAAAATTTTTCTTTCTTTTGAAGAAACAAAAAAATATGCCCCCCGGCGGGGCGCAGACAAACCCCAAACGTTCGAAAGGGCGACCCTTTGTCAAGGATTTAAAATGTGGATCTAAAATAAAATAGACCGAGAATTGGACATTTTTTAAACTGTATGCATATTTCGAACGGCCCTGTAAGTTAAAACTGACACGGAACGGGGGGGGGGGGATTAGAGGAGACGAGCGTGAAAAATAAAACATAATAAACTAATACTTCAAATAACTGGACTTCTAAACAAAAATATAACGATTTAACCTAGTGTCGAATTAATGGGTGCGGTCCACAGGGGATACCCCCCCCCCAGAAGTTATGAGATTTTATGTTTTTTAATGCACAAATTGCGATTCCCCCTCTCTTACAGAGCTGTAAAACATGATGCCTTCCTGTGGAGTCGCAGAAAAATACCTGCATTCAACGCTAATTTAGCCTAGGGGAAAAAAAAATCCATTCTTATACGTAATTTTACATCAATACTACCATTAAAACAATAAAATTGGAAAAATCAATTCGATCTAAAACGTGGATCCATAATAAAACATAAAACATAAAACATAATAAACTAATACTTCAAATAACTGGACTTCTAAACAAAAATATAACTTTTTAACCTAGCGTCGAATTAATGGAGTGGCCCGAAGGGGATTACCTCCCCCCCCCCCCAGAAGTTATGAGATTTATGCTTTTTAATGCACAAATTGCGATTCCCCCTCTCTTACAGAGCTGTAAAACATGATGCTTTCCTCCGGAGTCGCAGAAAAATACCTGCATTCAACACTAATTTAGCCTAGAAAAAAAAAGAAAAAAAAATCGAAATCGAATCTAAAGATCGACATCGAATCTAAGATCGACATCGAATCTAAAGATCGAAATCGAATCTAAAGATCGACATCGAATCTAAAGATCGACATCGAATCTAAAGATCGAAATCGGATCTAAAGATCGATCTTACGGGCAGAATCGATTTTACATTTTTACTTTCTTTTGTAACTTTACAAGAAGAGAGTATGAGATTCGTGAAAAATTTTGACTTCCCGTTTTTGATGGATTTATATATTTTAGAAGGTCTTTAACACGATTTCATGGTTTTTAAGAAATATCTGTCTGGGTGTGTCTGTCACTCTGTGAGTCTGTATACGACAAAAATTTCTGACCGTTCTATCTCAAGAACAAATGCACGGAATTCCACAAAACTTTAGATTTAGTTTGACCTTGATATAACCTGAATCTAATTAATTTTTGGTGCATATAGCCTAACAGGTGGCGCTGCTATGCTGCATTTTTTGCGATTTGCGCAACAGCTATATCTGAATAACGAATGAACGGATTTTCATCACATTTTAGATCCAGTTAGTCCTTGACATGAATTGATGTTTTTTGCATTTTGGTGTATATAGCTTCTCAGATGGCGCTGCTATACTGAATTTTTCACAATTTCCACTCAGCACCATGTGAAAGGGGGGGGGGAGGGCGAAAGGAAGCGGTCGTTCCGAGCACGGAAATTTAGGGGGCGCCAAATTTTTACTACTAACATCACTTCTAGCCTACCACAAGAAAAAGTTAATAGGGGGGGAGGGGGGGCTAAATTGGAACTTTGAACCGGGCGCAGTTCTCTTTTCGCACGCCCCTGTTTCCATTTTAGCTTTATCTCAAGAACTAATGCACGGACTTTCATAAAAATTTAGATTCAATTAGTCCTGATATTATTTTATGCTAATTACATTTTGGTGGAAATCGCTTAAGAGATGGCGCTGCTATACTGCATTATTCATGATTAACGCCATAGCGCTATCTCAAGAACGAATTTTCATCAAAATTCAGATTCAGTAAATCTCTGACAAGATTAGTGTTATTTAGTTCTTGGTGTAAATTGCCCAACAGGTGGCGCTGATATGCTGCATTTTTTATGATTTCGCAATAGCTGTATCTCGCACTTTCATGGACTTTCATCAAAATTCAGATTCAGCTGGTACTTAATAAAAATTGATCCTGATCAATTTTTGGTGTACATCACTCAACAAAAAACGCTATTTTGCAGGGGGGGGGGGGGTGTCTGAGGTTTCTTTAATTCTTCTATCTTAGAAACTAATACACTGAAATTTTGGAATTGGCACATCCGTCTATTTTATCTTCAACTTTTGAAGGAAAATGAAAATTATATTACCTTCAGAGAAATCGATTAAAAATTTTAAAGTATCGATTAAATCGAGTTGGCCGTAGTATCGATTAAATCGATTTAAAAAATCGAAATCGCCCATCACTAAACATACCCACTTAATTTCAAGTCAATCGGATGTTTTTTGCATTAGTTATCGCGGAACAGACAGACTGACTGACAGACAGACAGACAGACAGAAACCAAAAAATTCCGTGTCTCCAAAGTAAGCCTTCACTGACGTTTCGGCAATTATATATATTTTATGTTTCAAACTATTCGGTTCGGTAGTTTTTGAGTTGCTACATGCGAACAGAGGGACGGACGGACAGAGAGACGAATGCGCAACTCGGGAACCCGGGATTCTTTTCCCTTCAATTCAAAACAAAAGCGACTTTTCTAAGTATCCGGGATCGGAGGAGATAGCGTTACATACATACATACATACGGTCGGATTTTAATAGTGTAGATTCTTGGTTGTAAATTTTAATTTGCTGACAGATGATTTTCGCTTCTGTTGAAAAAGTTCATTAATGAAACGTCAATGTTTGAAAATATATTTTTAGTTTTAGAAAATTTATTTTAATTTTTATACCATCTGCACAAATTGAAACTTAATTCTTTTTAACTTTAAAGAAAAAAATAGCTTCAAAAATACATTAATCAGTTTTATTTTCCCCTTTTTTCCGACAAAAAAAAGCCTTCCACTGCTAATTTTTAGTTTTTAATGAAGTTTTTTATCTGTATGTAACTTATAATTTAGTATTCGTAAAAAATATTTCTTATCCATTTTAAATATGACGTCATTATTTTTCTAACTCCATGAATTACTGCTATCCATGTCCCGTTTATTTTTAACGACTACTATAAAATACCTCTTTTATTTCAATTATGACGTCATAATTTACGAAATAAATATTTGGTAAATTATGACGGTATGTATATTATTATTTAAAATATTTTTATTCCTTTTATTTTTAATTATGTCGCCATATTGACAAAAAAATTCATGTTAACGAAACAAATATCAGTGTTTAATATTTAACAAAAAATAGTATATTTATTTTTATTGCAAATACGACGTCATATTTATTTTTTTCTTTTAAATTTTCCTTAGTTTCAGTTTTCGCATGGAAATTGCTCAATTGAAAATTTATCGTCGCTGAAAAATTAATATTCGAAATTTTGATTTTCTTGGCAACGGAAAGAAAATTGATTAAATTTTATCTAAAAAATGCCGATTGGTTATGCATGAAAAATAATGAAATTCAGAATTATTAATGAAAATATTCGAATAAAATAAATAATACATAGCCTTTGTTCTTTTCTGGCTATAATTATCTATACGCAAAGATACAAAGTTGAAGTTATGCTATTGAAGCATTGAAGTTATGTTATTCAAACTTCCGTACACATTTTAAAATTTATAATATTATAAGAATAAGAATTAGGATAAATGGTTGCTTAGCGACTCTTAAAAGAAATGAAGAAAACGAAATAAATACATTTGAAATAAGTAAATCTCTAAAACAAATTAGCTTATATTATTGGAACACATTTATAAAAAATGGCCAAGATTTACAGCAATAATTTAAAAAATCTGACACATGCATAGATAAAATTTCAAAACAATATGAATAATTTAAGACCCGTACTGGCAAATTTCAGTATCCATTTATCGTTGAATTCCATTAATCAAATGAGTCATTTTCTCTCAACAAATAAAAATTTGAAAATCGTTGGATTTGCCATAGAAAAACATTATTGCGCAAAATAAAATATTCTATATTTTACGAACGAATTAATAAAATATAACAAAAAACTATACAGCTAAATCCGAGTGCCTTACCAATATACACACTTAATTTCAAGTCTTTCGGATGTTTTTTGCGGTAGTTATCGCGGAACAGACAGACTGACAAACTGACAGACAGACAGACAGAAACCAAAAAATTTCGTGTCTCCACAGTAAGCCTTCACTGACGTTTCGGCAAAAATATATACTTGCCAATATTGAAATTTACAATATTTTTGTCTTTATTAATGGAAAAGGTATCGTATGAGAAATAGATACTTGCATTAATCAAGTTTACAATATATTTGTTATTATTTATGGTATAGCTGCATGAATTTTCTGTTGTATTTGATGTGTTAATATTTTGATTTTGTTTAATATTTTTGCTGAACTTTATACTAAAAGGTAATTTCTTTCTTCATAGCCAGTATTATGTTGAATGTAAACTTTGTCAGATAGTAGTGTGTTTACAAAAAAATATAATTTTTCTAGAGATTCTTTTTTAGAAAAGTTTTGTTGCTATTATATTACCAATAGAATAAATTCTCTAATTGAACCTAAAGTTCTGTAATTTTTGGTATGCTATCTTTCCCTTTTTTTTTTAATCAAAGTTTTATTTTATTACTGGAATGCTTTGTTACTCAACAGATATTAAAATTTATCTTCTACTATTAAATAGATGCTTGCCAATATGCAAATTTTCAATAACTTCGATTTATTCATGGAAAAGCTATATACAATTCATAAGCATGAATTTGCTGTCGTATTTTATATTTAAAACTTTTTATATTTATAAATATAACTGCAAAACTTCACCGTAAAAAACTAACTTATATAGTAGTGTTGACTTGAGGCAAGTTTGGCATGGCATAATGCATGGCAGCCCTTTTTAATTAATTTATATATCCAGAGGCTCTTTTTCATCAACTTATGTACATAATGGCCCTTACTGTCGTTTTTTTTTTTTTTTTTTTTTTTTTTTTCAAATAACAAACATGATTTCAAAAGGAGGGTAGTTTTTCAAGACTTTTTGGCACTCAATCGATAACATTTGGAATTTTTCTACAGGCAGTCAACGAATCTCACAAATTTCATGTTCTTGATCAACGAAATTCATATTTTCTCTGTGCATGATAAGTGAAATTCACATTTTTTATCTGTATGGAATTGACAAAATTCATGTCTTCTGTGAGCATGATCAATGATATTTAAAATATTTTTAAAATAGTGACTGACAAAATTCTCAACTTAAGAATTTCCTATATAAATAGCTATGGTATTGGTTACCTATATAACAAAATTCATAATTTTTAACTGGCTCGATAAAACTTGCAATTTTGCCATGAGAGAAGATGTCGAAATTCATGATTTTTTTTTTTTTTCTGTCATCCATGACAAAATCTGCAATTTTTTTAAATTATAAATTTAAGAAATTTGCAGACCACATACTTATATAACCCATCGTGGGTCACGGGTTCATCCCTACCATTGTACTATTAACCTAAACAATTACTTAAAATAACATAATTTTAATCGTTAGTGTAATCGTTAAACTATTTGTGAAACTCAATTTGATTTTGCTTATGTAACATTATGATTAACAATGTGATGTGTTAGAAATTCATTGATAACACATTTCACAAAAACTTTTGTACATTTTTTTTTTTTTTTTTTTAATGTTTTGTCCATTTAAATTTGTTGAACTATATCGAAAATTGAATGTTTAGTTAACATCCTGTCATTTTTGACAGGGGTTATATACTAGTTGTAAATAAATATAGAATAAATAAGTGTAGTAAAATTAAATATTATCATAAAATAATAAAGATGAAATATTATTTAATTATGCAATACAAATGTCGCTGATTTAAATATGTTCGATTTTAATTATGTTTTTTAATGTAATGAAAGATGACTCATAAAAATTAG
This sequence comes from Maratus speculifer, assembly GCA_964019185.1. Lineage (NCBI taxonomy): Eukaryota > Metazoa > Arthropoda > Arachnida > Araneae > Salticidae > Maratus > Maratus speculifer. The sequence goes on from OZ025303.1 coordinate 130,740,724, forward strand.
TAAGTAGTAAATAAGTAAAATCAAAATTTTGTAGTAGTCTCATATTTTACTAAATTTTTGATGAGCTAAGTTATACCAAATGGTATACACCGTTGTATTTCCTATGAGAATACAACATTTATCAATGTTTAGAATATGTATAGAATTTAATACTAAATAAAATGTTTAAATTAGCTCTTTTTTTTTTTTTTTTTTTTTTTTTTTTTTCATTTATTGATTGCAGACGATAAGGATCCAATGTTTTCTTGGTCATATCGCACTTTTTATTATTTAACATGCAAACATTTCATTCTTTTAATTTAAAACTCATTTCACTATGTACTATTCGGAATGACTTTAATTTTAAACTAGCTGCACCCGTCGAAACTCGACGGAAAAGAATATATATTAGGTATGATAGATATCAATCTTATATAGACAGTAAAATATTGAGCGAAATAAACAATTGCCACCTCTTAAAATAGGGATAACATAGCTTTTCATGATGAAGATACACAAACTTCAGAAAATAACAAAAAATAAGGAAAACAACTCATAAATTATGTTGAACTTAACTTCAGCTACAAATCTTTTTTTAATGCGGTTTCTAAACCTTACATATTATTTAAATGCCAAATTATTTAGAAAGCTAATATTATACCCTGGAAGACGAATTCAAAAATATCTGCATAGTTTATTTTTTCTCCGTTTAAACATCGCTTGATAGCTGTACAATAATTATATCAATGAAACATTTTAATTATAATAGAAACAGGGACTTACTAAACTGCCTAACCAACCCACTACAGATTTACAGCACTTGCAATAAATTTATTTATTGGTTTGTATCCTCCATGAACTTGTAAAAATTAATTTTATTGTTATGGCAAAAAAAAAAAAAAAAAAAAAAAAAAAAAAAAAAAAAAACACGATTTGTCATTAAAAAGAATAAAATTTTTGTATTTGTTGCTGAAATGCAGATTTTTTTTAAACAATAACTTAATGCAATGAAATGATTTTAATTATTTTTTGATATTATGTAAGATAGAATTATAGTAATAACGGCATATCACAGTTTTTATTCTTTTTTTTCTAATACGACATCATTTACACCTTCAGAAATACTCGTCTTTTCTTAAATAAAAGCGTGATTTATGCAGTTATTTAAGAATTCTTTAGTTTCATAAAATATTCATTACAATTAAATAGAAATGGCGCAGTTTATAGAAATATTTTCATTTGTGCACACCACGGACCTTTAAATTAATAGAAGTTCACTTTATTTAGATGCAGGAATTAAAATCAGTAAATATGACATCATCACCGACACAGCTATAACAATGTATATTATATTCATGGAATAAATTTTATCTGGTATCTATATCACGACATTTTCTCCATCGACAAAATTTCACTTTATTAAAGTTTATTTTATTAAAGTTATTTTATTAAAGTTTATCTTCTGTTATTTTACTTACATAATACTTAATAATATTACTCAGTAAATAATCTGTGTATTGCAGGGAATAACTATGTTTAATCATTTTATTATGATTAAATTTAACGAAAATCTTTATTATTATTATTATTATTTTGAAATTGAATTTGAATACATTCACCGATGAGATCGAGCTCCTGATTGGTGGAAAATAATGAAACAAAATAAATTTTGAGAAAAGCTTGACCTGTTGCCACTGTTTTGAAGAAATGTCATGAAAAAGCTTTTAAAATTAAAAATAAAATATAAAAATTGAAATAAATTAAAAATTAGCCAGAATGGGCAAATCTACACATAAACAGCTTTCATTTAAAAAAATAATCATCAAAATCGGGCCAGTAGAAAGCTCAGGGCTGATGACTAAAAAAACAGCCAGGTGTTTTAAATATATAGATGCATGTATTAAATGTTATTTTATTAAGCAAACAAATACCGTTGATTTATTTGTTTAAATATTTTGCGATTCTAGACAGTAATTTTCCTAAAATCGTAGATTAAACTCTCTATCTTTCTCTCTCTCTTTTTTTTTTTAAGACAAAGCTATTTAGAGAATTTATATTAAATATTCAATCATAAATTTCAAGCTATTCTCCCATAAAGATAGATGAATCCTGTTTACCAGATTTATTGTAACAAAATATTTTTGTTACAGATTTTTTTTATTAAAAATATGTGTATTTAAAAAAAAAGCCGCATTGTCATTTTAATTTCAGGGTAAAAGACAATATTTTTCGTAGCATTAGTGCTTTTTCTCGCGAAATTAAAATGATATTGTGACTTTATTTATTTATTTATTTATTTATTGTTAACCCTTTGCGACGCAGTGGTTTCATAGATATACCACTTAATTTTAATTCCCAAACGCCACATTGGCACCGTACTCTTGTGTAAAAAATTACAGGCGGATCGAGGCAGCAATAGCTCCCTACGGAGATTTACTTCGTATGCTCATTTAGTGCAAAAATGGTAATCTGGACTGGCAGTACAGCTTTAAAAAGAATTGCCAAGTAAACAGGCGAATCGAGTGTCGATTTATATATTTTTAGCTCCGGATTTTCCCATTTATATAATATTTTTAGCTCCGGATTTTTCGATTTATTCAAAATTTTTAACTTCAGATTTCTCGATTTATTCAACATTTTTAATTCCGTATTTTTCAATCTATGCAGAATTTTTTAGCTCTGGATTTTTCTATTTATATAGCATTTTTAGCTCCGGATTTTTCGCCGCGGTGATAGTCTTCGTAGGAGCTATTGCTGTCTGGATCTACTAGTTAAAAAATTACAGTTTATTGAATGCGTGAAATATAGCGTTTTCTTATTTACAAATAAAGTTGCTTTCAAATTCCGGTGTCTGTCAATAATTATAAAACTTAAGCAATGAATTTGTCCTGCGCCGCAAAGGGTTAATATACATATTTTTATCAAAACAAACTGTAACAAAAATATTTTGCAATAAATCTGGTAGACTATATTAGTCTGTCGTGATTGATTAAAAATTCTGAAAATATACACAAGAGATACGCAGATAATAAATACCTGTGCATGTATGACGTCATACTAAAAGCCCTCGTATTCCTTATCCCCCGGCCGTTAGTTGGCGCAGCTATGTTAATTTACGACAGATTCCAGCATTGTCTTTGAACCCTTGGTATCCATTCAGTTTTGATACGCAATTAACTACATCATCCAATTATTTTTCTGAAGTACTGTCTTCAAGTTAATTTTGAATGTTGTTTTGAAGTTGCAGTAATCCAATTAAATTTTTACAGTAAGTAACAATACACTCATTTATCAGAAATATCATTATCTAAATGTTGTTAAAATGTGCTAATATTTTGTAATTATTTATTTTTTAATAGTAAATAAAATGTAAAACAAGAATTTTACACCATTTTACCCCATTTTCAGCATAACTTTGAGCCAGCTCAAAGTTACTGATGTTTACTTACTGATGTTTATAATTTACTGGTTATAAGTACCACTGTCAAAAATTTACCACATTCGCACGTACACTTTTTATCAATGACGAAAGTGTGCTCTAGATATAACATGTAAATATTTTCAACAAATATGTATAACATACATAAAATCCATTTAAAGGCGTTATTGGAGGCGGAGTAAAACAAATTTGACATTTCATACATTCGAGATTTTCCATTCTTGTCTGAATAATATTAGTACTTGTATGTATTACTGTAACTATGGACACATTATTGATTTAAAACATTGCAAATTATTTTGCACTGCATTTTTAAGTTTTAAATGACTAATAAACAACTCTTTTCTATTTCTAAATATTCAAGATTATCTTCTTTCACTCGTCTTATGCATAACATTTGTTGTAATAATGTACATTATATGAATCTTCTAATGTTGTGAGATATAAGGGGTATAGCCGGGTTTCTTAGTACAACATGCCCTTGAGTCAACCACATCGAGTACTACATGGATCGATAGCCCATAAAAAGAAATTCATTTCTCCCCAGTTTTAAGTTTGTATCTCAAGACCATGGGAGGTAATGGCCCTAAATGCCTCTTTTGGAAAAGAGTGTATTGTGACGAAACTATTAAGCAGATTTCAACGGAAAAAATAATGGATGTAAAAAAACCACCATACGAATGTTTGACAATTTTTTCCGATTTTTTTAAACAAAAGAACAAATTTTCTAACATTTTTCCTGTTTTTAAATGTACATTTTAATTAAAAATAAACCGAAATTTCTGAGTGACCACCTTAATTTTTTTACATGAAATACTATGAGACATGATCCATATTCACTATCAATTTCAACTTTCTACGTATGGTGCATCATATTAAAAATGGGCTAAATCATATTCCGGCGGAAATGTGGGGCGTGTCTCGGACAATTTCACGCCTTCTTTTCAAATCTCACATATTAATTCACACGGTATTTTTAAAAGAAGGCGTGAAATTTGTCCGAGACACGCCCCACATTTCCGCTAGAATATGATTTTTTTTTTTTTTTTTTTTTTTAATATGATGCACCATACATAGAAAGTTGAAATTGATAGTGAATATGCATCATGTCTCATAGTATTTCATGCAAAAAAATTAAGGTGGTCACTCAGAAATTTCAGTTTATTTTTAATTAAAATGTACATTTAAAAACAGGAAAAATGTTAGAAAACTTGTTCTTTTGTTTAAAAAAAATCTGAAAAAATTGTCAAACATTCGTATGGTGGTTTTTTACATCCCTTATTTTTTTTTCGTTGAAATCTGCTTAATAGATTCGTCACAATGCACTCTTTTCCAAAACAGGCATTTAGGGCCATTACCACCCCATAATCTTGAGATACAAACTTAAAACTGGGGAGAAAGGAATATCTTTTTATGGGCTATCGATCCATGTAGGACTGGATGTGGTTGACTCAAGGGCATATTTTACTACGGAACCCGGCTATACCCTTTGGAGTTTTTACATAGCTGAAAACATTTTTTTTTTAATTCAAAGTTGTCCTTACTATAATACTTTTTTTATGATGAATTATTTTAGATTATGTTTATTACATGGCGCACCTTTTCTTTTATGCCCTTATAGTCCAATAGCTAATAGCACATAAAGCTATGTCATCTAGCATAAGAAAAAACTTTTATTTTCTGGAAGAGTAATAATAGGGTAATTTAATGATCCATGTCTGTCGGAAGTGAAGTGGTGCATAAGTCAAAAATTAATACCACTAGTCATACACTAGGGCGAAATTTTTTTTCCCAAGCACCTTCGTCGTTCCAAGCCCAAGCTCGCATTTTGATTGATTGTTGCTCTCGGCACTGCTTTCACGTAACTTGGCGATAACCATACTTGGCGAAAAATACTTCACTCGTAAGTGAACGAGTAAATCTAAAACCTAACCTACTCATTCTTATTCTTCCTTCATTCTTATCCTCGTGGTCTTGTGCTCTTGTGTGTAAAAACTTTTAAAGAGTACAGCTTTCAGTAAGACACGTTCCATCCAATCCAATGCTGCAAGAGAAAAGTTACTTTGTACTCGGTTCGGAAGGAAATCAAACTCGACGGACGGAAGCATCTATCGCTACGCCAAGTATGAATATCGCCAAGTTACATGAAAACAGTGCCGAGAGCAACAACCAATCAGAGTGCGAGCTTGGGCTTGGAACGACGAAGGTGCTTGGGAAAAAATTACGCTTCACTAGTAGGTTTAACATTGTGTTTTCCTGCTTCCAATCCTCCATGTTTTCATATCTTTGTTTGTAGGACAAGCACAAAGATAAACCTACGAGTGAGCCACTAGTGGTAATAATTTTTGGCTTATGTACCGCTTCACTTCCGGCAGACATGGATCATTAAGGTGCTATGACACGTGCGCTGCTGCAGGCGTCAAATCGCAGGCGTCTCCATGTTATCCTATGGGACCAGGGGAGTCGCTTGGTAGCGCGCGATTCTCTTTTGTCGGAGCGTCTTTGACGCGTGGTACGAAGCGAGTCGCCGGCAACAGCCAATCAAATGCTTGGAAATCCAAATGATGGTAAAGACTCTTCTCGAACAGCCAATGAAATGAAGAACGCGAAAAAACGAAGGCGATTTTTGTCGCTTGCAATTTTTACGTGTAATAGCACTTTTAGATTATCCTATTACTACTCTTCCATAAAATAAAGGTTTTTTTTTTTTTTTTTTTTTTTTTTTTTTTTTTTTTTTTTGTGCTCGATGACATACGTTTTTGTGCTGTCGGGATTATGCTCTTGGGTTATTAGTTGCAACAATATTCTTAAAATAAGAGTGCGGCAATCTGGAAATAGAGAAAATGTAGATCAAAGTTACCTTGAAAGACTGTATTATTGGTATATCTTACAAAAGTTTGTGGATGGAAATATGAAATTTAGGGGGAAAAAAACGTAATTTATATTTTACCATATAGCATTCGATTAAATAATTTTCTTTTTAGCGAGTTACGCTGAATGGCTGAATGGATCAAAACTTATTTTTAGACCCCCCCTCCCCTCTTAAAAAAAGTAATAAAAATGAAAATAATTACTTAATTTTTATAAAAAATGTGTAAAATAAGATTTCATTGGAATATAGTTATATATATGTATGCATGCACCGGGTGTCCCAAAAATGACTGATGGATTTTAAAATTCAATAACTTGCAAACGGTGACAGCTATTTAAAAAATTTTTGCAGGAGGGTTATGCATAATGTCAGGAGTTTTTTTACCGTAATTTTTTATTTTAGTTCGAATTTCAAACAATAGGTGGTGCTGACGGCGATTGAAGGCCAGGTCGACACTTCACTCAGCACTGATCACCTGGCCTTCAATCGCCGTCAGCGCCACCTATTGTTTGAAATTCGAACTAAAATAAAAATTACGGTAAAAAAAAAATCCTGACAAAAAAAAAACGTAATTTATATTTTACCATATAGCATTCCATTAAATAATTTTCTTTTTAGCGAGTTACGCTGAATGGCTGAATGGATCAAAACTTATTTTTAGACCCCCCCCCTCTTAAAAAAAGTAATAGTAATGAAAATAATTACTTAATTTTTATAAAAAATGTGTAAAATAAGATTTCATAGAAATATAGTTATATATATGTATGCATATACCGGGTGTCCCAAAAATGACTGATGGATTTTAAAATTCAATAACTTGCAAACGGTGACAGCTATTAAGAATGTTATTGACAGCTAAAAGAAAAATTTCACTACACACACACACGCACTCACATATATATATATATATATACCGGGTGTCCCAAAAATGACTGATGGATTTTAAAATTCAATAACTTGCAAACGTAAATATTGCAATAAAACGTAAACAATTGCAATAAACGTAAATTGCAATAACTTGCAAACATAATCCTCCTGCAAAAAACTTTTAAATAGCTGTCACCGTTTGCAAGTTATTGAATTTTAAAATCCATCAGTCATTTTTGGGACACCCGGTACATATATATATGTATATATATATATATATATATGTGTGTGTGTGTGTGTGTGTGTGTGTAGCGAAATTTTTCTTTTCAAGGATTTAAAAGCAGCCTTAATTCATTTTCTGTTATGTATAAACATACATGCTTATTTTTATGGGCATCTACCCTGTATATAAAATCCTAATGAAACAAATTTATGAAACTAAATGGTGAAACGATTTTGTGAAACGGCTGATTATACACTGATTATGTTTCAAATCTATCCCTTCTTTAAAATGGAACGTTTGGTGGCCAATTTAGCACCATTTATCAATATTGATCCGCGTATATCAAAAATGAAATTGTATAACTTTTAAATTTGAATTCTTTTCGAGATTTTTTTTTTAAAATTTAAACAATATTTTTGTAATGATGGTAACCAATTTACTACAATTTTGCTGAAGAAAAGGGGGGCGGGGGAAGAGAATGTAGGAATTATTAAACTCTCTTTATCTTTTATTTGAAATTAAAGGTATGACCGTATTGAGATTAAGTAAAAAGAAAATAACTCATAAAATAGTAATAATAATAATAATAATTAATAAATAATAATTTAATTATTTTATTTTTCCTCATGTCAAGAGATAGTTCATATTTTACAAAAGGTCATTATTAAAACCGTTGACACTTTTACAAACAGCGCAAAGAATATTTCCTCGAGATGATTTCGACTGTGTGCCTTTACGGACACGTGTTTTTTTAGCTGATGATGAATGATGAATTCTGAAATAATGAAAGATGTCCAATTAACGCATTTTACAAGAAATTTTTTATATATATTTTTTTTTTAATTTAAATATAAAAATAGGGATATTAAAGAAAAGAAAAAATAGAAACAGGTAATACAGGCATATCTGCAAATGAATAGATAAAAAATTATTAGTAAAACTGGTTCAGTAGAAAGCTCAGGGAAAATGACTAAAAAACAACCTTAAATGTACAGGTTATATAAAATTAAGAAAAATTAAGCAAATTTCGTTATTTTTATAAAATTATAGTTGAATGTCTTAAGGAATAGCAATAAAATTTTATCAATCCAGATAATTTTGGACGAAAACATGGGGAAATGATATTATTGTAAACATTAAATTATTGATATCATTTTCATTGTTTGCTTGTCTAACTCGATAAAGTGAATTCTATAGAACTATTTAGAAAGAGGAACTGACATAGCTTTTAAATAGTGGAACTTCAACTGTAACCGCTTTCGCAGGAATTCATTAGTACCGCGTCAAACTTAAACCAATATATTCATGCAGAAAACTTCTCTTTATTTAACCCCTTAACGCGCAGTGTTGCCGGGTCGGCAACACCTAAAGTTCCCCCTATTTAGAGACACAAAAACTCCGTGAATATTTCAAAAACTACTCTAATGGCTACTTTAAATCTTTCTTATGAATTCCAGATGGCAGCACCACAGAGATCAATCTCTACTGTTTTTAAATAATAGGTAAAATGTTTTACTGTAATACGCGCTTCACAGCAATGCTCTTCTCACTGCGCTTATCAATGCTTTACTTATGGGAGATTACCACTTCGGCAACAGCTGTATAATTAAAATGGTTAGTGCAATCTTTACAAAACAATACCTGTGTACTCCTCTAGGCCTAAACACAGAGTACGTAACAGAGCCTCAACTCGACTTGAAAAGAACGCCCTCAGTGGATCACTTAAAAGCTAAACCATCGCGTTGGCGATTTTTGTCCTCGTGATTTCTGTTTAACTGTAACCCTATTCTGGTTTGACGCTTCTTGCTGAATGCTGATTTGATTATCTTTGCAAACGTGCTTATGCTATTTAACCTTAGATTTCCGCGCTTATATTGATTCGTAATTATTACTGTTATTATTCTTGAATTTTCAAGTTTAAATTATTAGGTCGTTATGTTACGAAGAGACACATGTATTGTTTGCAAGACGAATACGTCAAAGTTATTTCATATTAAAATAATTCTTTCATAAATTTCAAAACAAGAAGCAGCAAGCCGTCGCTGTATTTTTTTTTCTTTTTTCTTTTATCATTTGTCGCCAAGGAAGCGATGTTTCGCCGAATTAGCAACCTCTCTTATGTTATGATCGTAGTTTCAGAGTCATCCGCTCGTCTCACTACTGTCTATGCGTAATCCCATGTTAAACAAGTTGCCATTACAGTGTATGAAAGTTGATTCTCTGTTACTACTCTCTGGGCCTAAATAGATTGCCTAATTTTTTTCTTTAAATTCCAACTTTAAAGAATTGTGCGCCGGAAAGGGTTAAAGGCTCATTAATAGAAAGCTTCAATCAAAAGGGATGACAAAAACTAATATTCATTTTTACTGGTAAGAGTTTACTTTGGTGGTAATAGATTCGCCACATTGTGACAACCGAAACTGTGTCAGTAAAAAGATTACAATACCTCGCCAAACTGACACCAGTTAAGAGAAATGGAATTTTTTCACCTCATTTGTCTGAGAAATTTTTAGTCAATAAGGCTCTAAAATAAGACGAAACTTTCTAGTTAAATTTACTGGTGGGAGATTTCACAGGCGGGAATCAGAAACTGTAAATCCGATTAAATGAAACAGCTGTCATCTTGGGACAACCAACTCAGTTACTTCAATCGCGACTGATAGACAATAGACTATGTTTCCACCTTTTTATTCATAACTCCATTGTGAATTCATCCAGGCTAGAATCATTAGGTTCTTGAATATTTATCACTAATTTTTGGACAAAAACTTCCGATCTAACCATGTACACTGTATGTTATGGCTTTCCGCAAAACATTGCGCTTTATCTGTCTATGATTTCAATTGCGTTATTTTTAAAAGTAAAGAAGTTTTTCACTTTGTGAAGAATTTCAAAATAGCTAGGATGAAATGACGCACTTCTACGAAATGTATTTCAATTTTAACCCTTCATTGGACGATTTTTTTTTTACTTTTATGAAAAAAAGTATCTGAAATTTATAAATCGGTCTAATAATGGGAAAAACAGTAAAAAAAGAAAAAAAAATCAAATTCTCAGCTAAAATTTTACATTTAATGGTGCGTATATACAATTAGGTCTGTTATGTATTATATCGCTATAATTTGCTATTAAATGGGCTTAAATTAATTAATTTTATGTGCTTAATTCGCTACAAATTTCTTTAAATTTAGTTTTGAAATATTCAGTAAAAATAATAAAAGTGGATATTGCCTTATTAGCTTGATCGAATATACATATATATATATATATATATATATATACAGTAGACTCCCTCAAATCCGCAAACCAGAAATCCGCAACTCTCTAAAATCCATACATATTTTATGGATGTAAACAATGAAACTTTCAGTTTGGATATTGGGACAAAATTTGATTTTTTTTAGTTTTGCATCAATCCCATATATTTTTTAATTTGTAATTTTCTTAATAATACTCTATTCATGTTAGGAAGAACAAATATTTTGGGGAAAAATTCAAGATATCACTGGTAATCACAATCTTCTTACCAAATATATTTATGCATTAATCAAGATTTTTTGCTCATTCAGCTTGGCTAAACTTGAAAAAATAATCCTTATTTTATGATTTTGATGTGAATTAGTAATGTACTTTTATGAGGCAAGTTTTGTTGAATAATTTTTGAAAAATACATTTAATCTTTATATTGAATATTTAATCATACACTATTGATTATTAACTTGGCCTTTGCTATTAGTACTTTAATCATTTTAAAAATTATCTAAATTTTTATTATTTTAGTTCATTATTTATTTTAATATTTTATTATATTGTAAGCATTCATTATATTTCCGATTGCATTATTAATCACATTCAAACTACTGGTTAAAAAATGTAAACAAAGCTGTGACCAGAAATCGGCAAAATTCTAAAATCCGCACAACCTCTGGTCCCAAGCTTTGCAGATTTGAGGGAGTCTACTGTATATATATATGTTACAGGCCAAACCCGATTTTAAGCCAAACTAGATTGGCCTAGGCCAAACTAGTTTATCCTAACGCCCATCGGATAGACTAGTTTTTCCTAGGCCAAACCAGTCTATCCTAACGCCAATCGGATAAACTAGTTTTTCCTAGGCCAAACCGGTCTATCCTAAGGCCCATCGGATAAACTAGTTTTTCCTAGGCAAAACTAGTCTATCCTAAGGCCCATAGGACAATCTAGTTTTTCCTAGGCCAAACTAGTTTGCCCTAACTCTTATAGGATAAACTAGTTTAGCCTGCTGTTAATTGGTCTGAACTAGTTTCTCCTAGGCCGATCTAGTTTATCCTAGGTCAATTCAATTTGGCGTGATTTTATTGAATTCAATGACCGCCACAGCGCCAACATTCTAGTTTGTCCTAGGCTGATCTAGTTTATCCTAGGCCAATTTAATTTTACGTGTTTTTAGCTCGCAGGCGTCAAAGCCTGAGAAATAATGGGCTCGCAGGTTCTGTATGTATGAATGTACGTATGTATGTACGAATGTACGTATGTATGTACGTACGTATGTACGTAACGCGATAATTCGTGATAGAAATATCCGATTTGCTTCAAATTTTTGATGCACGTTCATTGATATAAAGTACTTTTCTGATTAATTTTGGGAATTCATTGGATAAGAATAAAGGGGAGAGAACGGGAGGCTAGTCCCCCACCGTTAATTTAGAGAAATGGATTTTTGATGCAGAATTATCAGTTTTTATTTAAAATTTTAGATATAGGATCATTCTGACAAGGCGCCCCCATTATTAGTTGTGGATGTTTATTGTTTAAGTGTAAAAAAGGGCAATGTAGGTTAACCCCTCCCCATAATTTATATAAATGATTTTTGACGCAGAATTTACGGATTGCATCACATTTGTATATAGGTTCTTTCTGATAAGGCGATTCCCTGAATAGTTTTAGGGATTAATGATTAAGTATGAAGGGAAAAATTAATCTCTTACACAGAAAAAACTAGTTTATCCTTTGGGCATTTAGATAAACAAGTTTGGAGTAGAGAAAACTAGTTTATCCAATTGGCATAAGAATAAAATAGTTTGGCCGAGGCTAATTTAATTTAGCTCGCAAACGGGTCTGGCCAGTAAAAGACACATCTTTCACTAGAAAAAGTATAAATGTGTGTCAAGAGTCATTGCTTATAACACCAATACAGAAATTTAACATGTTCACCTTAGAGACATGATGCATTGGACATGTTGTTTGCTTTTTTTTCTGCACACTCGTGCCAACTGAGATCTGACTTGCATTTATTAATATTATTATTCTTATTATTATTATTATTGCATATTCGAGCCAGAATATAGCTGAACAAAATTTGCAATCGAGCAGCGTTTTCCATTTTTGAGAAATTAATTACCTGTCGACATATAAGCTATTCTTGTCACGGCGTCAATGTTTTTTTTTTTTTTTTTTTTTTTTTTCCGTAAAGTCGTAACTGGAAATTCGATTCAAAACGTAGCTTTATTATTTTCTCAAAGATACATCGCTTTTATGAAAAAAAAATGGTTTACGCCATTCGACTATATATTATCTGAATCTGTTAACTTTATGCATTTCCGAACAGGAAGTAGTTCATAAATGTGTTAGGATGTAGCTCTTTAGGATTTGAGAAAAGCCTTAAAGAATGACAGAGAAATATATTCACAAATCTACTTTTTACTGAACAGATACAAAAGTTATGATATTTATAACTCTCATATTTTTTTTTTGTTCTAAACTACATTGATTATTTAATGAATCCGTATTTGAATATTGAAACTCTAAGAATCTATATAATCATTAATACATTGTGTATTTTCCATTCTGTGAACACAACATAATTTAAAAATACATTGTAAATTTATCCAATAACTATATAAGCAGTATTTTTTAAAGGAATCTTAATTGTATGTGAATTAAAACCTGAATTTTTTTGCAGAAAATGAGTAGAGCCAGATTGAACCGGACTGAGTCTATTTTCACTGATTTTTGTGCAGACAGAGCTCTGCCTGTACAAAAGTAAATAACATTAAAGTAAATAATAATAATTTGCTTGAATAGGCAAACACCATGTCCAGTGCATCATGTCTCTAAGGTGAACATGTTAAATTTCTGTATTGGTGTTATAAGCAATGACTCTTGACACACATTTATACTTTTTCTAGGGAAAGGTATGTTTTTTACTGGCCAAACCCGTCTTCGAGCTAAATTAGATTAGCCTCGACCAAACTATTTTATCCTTATGCCAATTGGATAAATTAGATTTTTCTACACCAAACTTGTTTATCTAAATGCCCATAGGATAAACTAGTTTTTTCTATGTAAGAGGGTAATCGTTCATTTTCCCCTTCATACTTAACCATTAAACCCCCAAAACTATTCAGGGAATCGCCTTATCAGAAAGAACCTATATACAAATGTGAAGCATATCCGCAAATTCTGCGTCAAAAACCATTTGTATAAATTATGGGGGGGGACCTACATTGCCCTTTTTTTACACTTAAACAATAAACATCCACAACTAATCATGGAGGCGCCTAGTCAGAATGATCCTATATCTAAAACTTTAAATGAAAACTGATAATTCTGCATCAAAAATCCATTTCTCTAAATTAACGGTGGGAGATTAGCCTCCCTTTCGCTTCCCTTTATTTTTATCCAGTGAATTCCCAAAATTAATCAGAAAAGTATCTTATATCAATGAACGTACATCCAAAATTTGAAGCAAATCGGATATTTCTATCACGAGTTATCGTGTTACGTACATACGCACGTACATTCGTACATACATAAGTACATTCATACATACAGAACCTGCGAGCCCATTTTTTCTCAGGCTTTGACGCTTGCGAGCTAAAAACACGTAAAATTAAATTGGCCTAGGATAAACTAGATCAGCCTAGGACAAACTAGAATGTTGGCGCTGTGGCGCCATTGAATTCAATAAAATCAAGACAAATTGAATTGTCCTAGGATAAACTTGATCGGCCTAGGAGAAATTAGTTCAGACCAATAAACAGCAGGCTAAACTAGTTTATCCTATAAGAGTTAGGCCAAACTAGTTTGGCCTAGGAAAATCTAGATTGTCCTACGGGCCTTAGGATAGACTAGTTTTGCCTAGGAAAAACTAGTTTATCGGATGGGCGTTAGGATAGACCGGTTTGGCCTAGGAAAAACTAGTCCATCCGATGGGCGTTAGGATAAACTAGTTTGGCCTGAAATCGGGTTTGGCCTGTAACACACACACACACACACACACACACACACACACACACACATATATATATATATATATATATGACATTTTAAAGTTAGGAGTCAGAAACATCATCGCCGGGTTCCCCGTTCTACCGAACAGAAGTCATGGCAAGCGAGAAAAAAAATAATAAGTAAATAAATGTAGAGGATCCAATAAATTGCTCTTTGGCTGCTGCAAGTTACTTTATTAAACTGTAGTCATGAGAGAGCGAAAGGCTCCTTTTACAAACTAGTATCTTCTTTTTCAAACTATCTTTAACCAAAATATTAAAAAAAAAAATTCCATCATTTACTTCAACAAGCCGTAACTCGTACTCATCGAAGGAAAAAAAAAAAAAAAAAAAAAAACAAGTATCTTTCTTTTCACCTTGAGCTTCCTTTCTTAAATCTAAAAGAAAGTTCTAGAAAATTCTCTTCTCTCGAACCATCATATTCCCATGTAAATATAATTTATGTCCAGGGTCGAGATTTTATTCCATTCAGACGATAATTTTATTTTTTAAAAATATTATTTAACCAATTTATCATCGACTCAGAATTTCAAATATCCTGTGCAAACGATATAGTTTTGCAGAAAAAGAAAAGAAATGAATTTATTGTTATGCACACATATCGAATGTTGAAGGAGGGAAAATAAATAAATAGATAAATAAAAATAATGATATTTTTTGAAAAGTGTGGTTTTGGAATAAATTTTATAAGACTTTCTTAAAAAGGGTTGATAAAAACATAGAAAAAATGAGTTTTATTTGTAATATTAAGAAATAAAGTTTAATTAAGAATATTTTTAATTTTGAGCCATCTTTTTAAATTTACGCAAACTGGAATAAATGTTTTTTAAGGCGAATTAAGAATTTATAACGTCCATAAAGATTAATAGATTAGATCTAGAAACAAGATTTTAATTTAATAAGTTGAACTAAGTACGGAATATTGTTATAAGAAAATTAATATAGTATAAAGGTTAATTTTGGCGAAAATAAAATTAAAATTTGTAATATATATATATATATTACAAAGGCCAAACGTATCTGTGCGCATACGTCATTTTGCGCATGGCAACACTTTCGAATTTTAAATGAATTTCGGTATTGCAATTTTTGCTACTAAAAGTTTTTAAACTTCTTAATGTCGCATATTTTCAATTTTTACACCATCGTGTAGGAAAAAAATGTACTTTAAAATGAAGTTTGTTTGAAAGCTGTATCTTAATTTGTTTTTGAAATATTATTTTTTTTTTTGTAGCTTTTAATACTTTTTTTCTAATTGGGGCAACAGGAGTACTCCATTTCTATTTAAAGCAAAGGAAAAAAGGTAAAAGATTGAGTGCTGTATCTTTATATTGCCATTTTCTCGTTAAAAGGGAAAAATAGAAATTTAAATATCTTCTGTTATAAAACCCGGTGAATTTTTACTTTATTTACAAAATTTGATTTACACGTAAAAGAATATCAACCGTTTAATAACTATGTCAGCAAATAGCCCATTGAGACTTCAAGTTTTGAATCAAAATTATCAAATTAAAATGCCAATTT
Source organism: Maratus speculifer (assembly GCA_964019185.1). Taxonomy (NCBI): domain Eukaryota; kingdom Metazoa; phylum Arthropoda; class Arachnida; order Araneae; family Salticidae; genus Maratus; species Maratus speculifer. The sequence goes on from OZ025303.1 coordinate 130,756,899, forward strand.
TTTTTAAACGTGAATACAGATGTGAAATGTACATTTGTAAATTTTGATATGGTGAAAATGATACCGGGTTTAGACAAAACTGCATATATATTAAGCGTTCCAAGATAATTCTGGAATCTGTCGCAAATTAACATGCTGCGCCAGCTGGTGGCAGGGGTGCAAAAGAATGCGCGGGTTTGACGTCATATATGCGCAGATGTTTATTATCTCCGCATCTCTTGCGCATATTTTCTGAATTTTTTCTTAATCATGACAGATTAATCAAGTGTACGAGATTTATTGCAAAATATTTTTGTTACAGTTTGTTTCGATAAAATCATGTACATTTAAAAAAATAGTAAAAAATATTATTTTAATTTTGGGAGAAAAAGTACAAACTATTATTCATAAGTACCATATAATGCTACGAAAAATAGTGACCTTTACCCTTAAATTAAAATGGGAATGCGACTTTTTTTAAAGATTTTTTTTTATTAAAAATATGTGTATTTAAAAAAAGTCGCATTTTTATTTTAGGGTAAAAGTCAATTTCTTTCGTAGCATTATATGGTACTTATGAGTACTATTTAGTACGTTTTTTCCCGAAATTAAAATGATAGTGACTATTTTTTTAAATGTACATGATTTTATCGAAACAAACTATAACAAAAATATTTTGCAATAAATCTCGTAGACTTGATTAATTTGTCATGATTGAGAGAACAGATTGAAAATTATGATTGAATTTTTAATATGAATTCTCGAAATAGCTTTGTCTGTTAAAAAAAAAAAAAAAAAAAAAAAAAAAAAAAAAAAAAAAAGAGTCTAATTTACGATTTTAGGAAAATTATTGTCTAGAAAGTTAAATATTTAAACAAATAAATTAACAATATTTCTTTGTTATGTTTAACAAAACAACATTTAATACACACGTTTAAAATTATGTAAGTTAACCCATTAATGCCTAGCGTCTCTTTTTAGGGATGCTTCAAAAGGTGCATTCAGCACTGTTTTTGACACCGGTAAAAAAGAAAAGCAATAATTATTTTATTTAAATGATGCATTTTTGTGATTAATGAACTAAACGTAAATCTTCTAAAAATAGTGGTGCCAACCAAATAAAATTTACGCAAAAGATGCTGGGCACGAATGGGTTAAACTATGTAAGTAAGTAATATGTAAGTTATTCCGAATATACGAATAATGAAATAGGTTTTTAAATTAAAAGAATGAAACGTTTGCTAGTTAAATAATAAAAGTCGATACGACCATGAAAACATTGGATTTTTATCGTCTGCAATTGATAAATAAAAAATGGAGCTAAAATTGAATATTTTATTTAATATTAAATTCTATACATTTCTAAACATTGATAAAATTATATTATCATAGGAAATACTACGGTGTATACCATTTTCTGTAACTTAGCTCATCAAGAATTTAGTAAAATGTGACACCATTTCAAAATTCTGCATTTATATAACGACTACTTACTAAATTTAACGAGTCATCTTTCATTACATTAAAAACATGATTAAAATCGAACATATTTTAATCAGCGATATTTGTATCGCATAGTTAAATGAAATTTCATCTTAGTATATTTTAGGTTAATATTTAGTCGTACAACACTTATTTATTCTATATTTATTTACAACATTTCAAACCTAAAACTTATTCTATGCAATATTTTAAAGTAACATTTTATAGAAACAAAAAAGTTTTGTTGCCATTCACACAAAAGAAACTGCAATCTATTTAATAATCCTCTAGTTATGCACCCCTGCCGCTAGATGGCATATGCATTGACCCTGCTTTTAATCTTGAGGACACCTCTTCCATAGGGGTTGGGACGCTTGAAATATATGCAGTTTTGAATTTATATTTCACGGGTAAAAAAAAATTGTATGATTGAGTCAAAGTTGAATAAATTTTGCTTTTTATCACTTTGGAATACTAGCATAAGAACCTTAATTGATAACTTTATCATAATAACATATCTTTATTATTTTTTACTGCTTACATATACGATTAAAGTTTAATTTTAACAATTTCTACAATTGTGTTTTATAGAAATAGTATTTTGTTAATTTGACGATAAATATCGTTTGTTTAAGAGTTAGACGTACCATATAAAATGCATTTTTTACTATAACTAATTTTGTAGGTTTATTATAAGTTAATGAAACAGTTCCTTCTTAAACATTTTCTTTCATCAAAATTTGACGGGTTCTACCTTGTATTTTTATTTTGTTTTGTTTCCAAAGAGTAAAGTCTAACTTTTTGCCAAATGCAGTCATCTGACGTGGACAAAGTAAGTGTTATTCCATTCTTTGGACTGTTCTTGATCAGTTACAGTGATCACATTGACCAAATTCATAACACATAATGAGAATTGTGTTGTTTTAGGTATGTGTCAGATGTGGCACACGGTGCAGTGAAGGGTTAAGAAAAAAAACATGCTTTTTAAAATAAAATTATGTTAATTGCATCCGCTTAAGGATTCCACTTTTACGGATCCAGTCTTAAGCAATATCTATAGAAAAGTATGCATATGGCGTCATTAGGACGGAATTATACATAAACAGAGTATATATATATATATATATTCAAGAGGCTCGGCTATCGGTAAAAGAAATCGGGTATTGATGATTCGTTTGTTTGTTTATAATGGCTCCATGTTTTACCAGACACCAATCGTTCGTATTTTTTTTTTTTCAAAATTTGGAAAATATCATTACACACTGATAAATAAAATTGCTCTCTTTCAGTTTTCTAATGCGATTTAAATAAATGCGGTAAAAAGTCACTAAAATATATATAAAAATATTTTTGTAAAGAAAAAATGTATCATTTGTAAGTTTCCAATAAACTAAAAAAAAAAAAATAACTGATGAATAAAAACGAAAAAAAACCATAATTTTATAGCAAGTTATTTTCTTGACATAGTATTTTTATTTAAATTTTTATCAGTTATAATAGAAAATGGCGTATTCCTATTGCCACAATTATAAAATTCGGACCAAAAACTATAAAAAAATTAATGTGTCAAAAATAAATCGATAGCTTTCAAACAAATTGCATTTAAAAGTGTATATTTTTCTCTGTACGACGGTGTAAAAATTGAAAATGTGCGATGTTTAGAAGTTTGAAATTTGCAGTACCAAAAATTACAAAATCGAATTGTATGTGAAACTGCTTCCATTCGCAAAATGACGCATGCGTTGTGCACAGATTTGTTTGGCCTTTATAATATAGATAGATACATAGTGTAAAATACAGTAGAAAAACATAAATTTTGCATAATGAATGAAGTCGATCGGATAATTAGTTACCAACATATTTGTAATTTTATTTTTCACACTCTTCAATTTTTCATGATCCTGTATTTTATTCAAATTTCAATTCAAATAGTTGGAAATGAGATATGAGATGAGAAATATATGAGATTACATTTTAGTTGGAAATGAGATGGTTAATCCGACGCAGTGAACTATTAGTTAATATGATTATCCTTTTTGGAACTATAATGATGTTTCTTTTACGCAATTTGGTACTACTACTTGATTAATTCACCGACCAGAAAAATGTTACTAAGTTTGTCGCCATTTCGGTGATATATCGCCAAATCTGGCGACAAAAATAACTCGCAAAAAGGGACGCCAACTTGGCGCTATTCCCGGTATTTCACCAAATTTCCATAGAGTTCTATTGCAATCCAATAAGGTTCCATTTTGTTAAAAATAAAATTGTTCCAAAACAAAATATACATATAATTTTGTTTTGGAATAGCAATGTATTTTATAAAAAGCTTATGCATGTTAGAATAATGGATTTTTTTTTCACCCACTTGGAAAATTTACATCATTAATTTACATAATTAATTTACCGATTGAATAATCGTGTTATAAATTATTCTAATATGATTTCGTATGCAGCGTTTTTTGCAGTTCCATACACTGACCTTCGAATTTTAGGTGCGTTCGTAATTATGTAAATACGTAGCACCTATAGTTGTCGTTCAGTCCGTCCGTCTGCATATAAAAACGTAAAAACTACCCAACCAAATCGTTTGAAATTTAAAATACATAATTATTACATAATTTTGTCGGGTTATTTAAAATTTTATCAAAATCGGATGCATAGTTCAATTACAGGGACAATCAAAAGTATTCTGTTACATTACGGTCAATGGGGAAAAATGTTTCAAATGCATTTTAATGGTGTTACACTCATTCGAACATAATAAAATTGATATGCAACTATAAAGTACATACTATAATATGCATTTTGTATAATCTGTGGTACAAAGAACATTTGTTATTGATTTACAAGGCCACACAAAAGTATCCTGTTACATAATGGTATAGAAAGAACATTGTTTGGTGCACATTTTAATTGTAATTAACTATTTACAGTTTTATGCGATTGATACATGAGAGTAATGTTTTTAACATTTCGTTATCGTACGAACGCACCTCATTTGCTACGCTTTACGTGCAATTTCCAACTTGTTTCTGTAGAGTTGATCCATAGTATCAGACCAGATTGCGAGATCTTAAGGTTGGATGGGTGAAACAATCCTCCAGTGTTCGTCCGGGACAGCTCAGTTGGAAGAGCATTGCTGGCCTCAGCCAATACATCCCTGGTTCGAATTTTGGCTGGGACTCTTTTAACTCACTTGGAAAATTTACATCAGTTTATGCATCCCTTTGCGGCGCGGTGGTTTCATAGATACACCACTTAATTTCAATTCCCAAACGCCACATTAGAATTTGTTAAAAAATTACGGTTTATTGAATGCGCGAAATATAGCGTTTTCTTAGTTACAAATAAAGTTGTTTTCAAATTCCGGTGTCAGTCATTAATTCCAGCACTTAAGCGATGAATTTGCCCTGCGTTGCAAAGGGTTATGCCTGTTTTCATTTCACATTTTCTATTTTGCATATCCATGATGGGTAAGTATTACGGTGGCCCCCAACGACTAATTTATTTCGCCGTAATTTCTGCTGTGGCAAAAAACAATTTTCTATTGAAAAACATGGGTGGAGGTTCTGCCTTAATCAGGCTCTAATCATTTACACATACTCTATATTACAAAGCGTCTACAAAAGAATGCTCCATTTCAGTAATGTTAAGTGTAAGCGTTTTAAAGTGTTGGTTCAAGGTCATAAAGAATAACTAAAAAAGTTTTAGATATGGGCATACGCGAATATTGATTTGTTATTGACTGTTTACAGTGCCACAATGACGACGCTTGAGTGCAAAGCGTTATAGACGGCAGGCTGCTCACACAATCATCTCATCGAGCTTACGGATGAAAATTTACGATCAGTTAAATCTTGATTCCCATATTAAAATGCAATATGTCTGCTAAGTCATATCTTGGTGGAAAACGCACACACAAAAAAAAACTGATTTTAGCGGTTAACATAGAGGTTTACCATTATGTCTTCCTGTTCCCAAACCTCCATGTTTTCATACTTTTGCGTGCAGGAAAGCACAGCTATACATATTTTAGCTATATATAGATTCAGCGATTTTGATTAGTGTGTGATGCGTTGTTATGTAATTTCTCATTTTGAAGCTCCATTTAATTGTTACAAACATTAAGAGTGAGTAAAAAAATTAATGCAGCAAAACTTCCTTAAAGCGACCACGTTCCGTTCGATTAAACATTAGTCGTTCCGAGAGGTGGTTTCTTAATGGAAGTCTTGTTAAAACTCGATTTTAACCTTCTGACTGCCGCTGACTGATTTTTTCGCACACTAACCTGCAGGTTTCACTGCAGCATAAGCAATATTTAAATTAATATAATTCTACAAATAAAACCCAATTTTGAAAAATTAAGTTAGGATTAATACTCTCAAAGATTATACACCTATACATAATAACATATTTTGTATCAGGTTGGAATTTTTTTTTTTTTTTAATAAATTACAGAGAAAACAACATTACAATTTTACCCTTTTGCCGGGCAGTCAGGGGGTTAATTGTTGAAAAATGGATCAATTAATGTTACTAAGCTTTATTTTTCACATTAGGAAAAAATATAACAATTTAATTATATAAATAAAGGTTACTTACTAGAGAGTTAAAAAAAAAAGAATACAAGATTTGATTTTACGATTTTATCTTTTATAACATATTTTTTCCAAGTATTTTCGAAGTTCAGTAAATAAATGCAAATGTTTTTGGACGGGAACAAATAATGACAATTTCATTACTTTATCAATTTCTTTGAGAGTTTCCTAGCAGTATTTGGAAAGAGAGATAGATTATTGATCGTCATTCAAAATTTGTTATCGGAATGAAATTCATTGCCTAAAAAGACACAAAAGGAATTAAACGCTTAAAAATTAGCGGAATAATAATAATAATAATAATAATAATAAAGCTTAATTTAGAAATTTGATGAGTAATGCGCTCTCCGGAATCATTTTTCGAATAAATCCTCCTTTAAACGACCCGAAAAAAACGAAATTCGTTTCATTTTCTTAAAAAAAAATGGTCGCTCATCGAGGGAGTTCAATTGGGATTGTCGTTAAATGGAGGTAAAATTAGTATTGAGTCTATGAGAATAAATTTTGTTCCATGAAAAATGGTCGTTCAGGGAGGTGGTCTAACATGGAGATTTCACTATACTAATTCTTTTTCCAAAAGTCGTGCAGTATTATCTAGCATGCTGGATTAGAGGATGTTACTATATTATTCAGTATTTAAAACTTACATTTTTTAAAGTACGAATCTTTTATTTTCAATTTTTTATCAAAAATTCGGGAAATCCTTTTTTTTTTTTTTTTTTTTTTTTTTTTTGTAAGTACAACAGGCACCTGTCCCAGTTAGCTCGGATTAGCGAGGTTCTGATCTACTTGTTTATGAACTATTTCTTCAAAACCGAAATGGTAAAAAATATAATGTTACTGAATGCTAAGTTTTCACTAAATTGAACTTTTACATTTTGTTAAAATATCAGTTTAACCACTTTCTTGATTTTCCCGTATGTTATACGGACAACGTATTTTTGCCAAACATGATTTCCCCGTATCAGATACGGGAAATTGATTGCAAATCATAATACATTATTCTCACCAGTAAATTTTTATTGTCAATTTTGTATTATTTAATCCCGAGCATTTTTCTCACTCAGTGAGACAAAAATTCCTGTTTTGAAAAATCGGTGATAAAAGATTAAAAATTATGTAAAAGACACAAAAATAAGCATTATTTGAAAGTTGTTTTCAAAAATATTGGTTAGTTAAGTGAATATATACGCAACTAAGCATCTATCGAGTCAGTGCCTGAAATAATTAAACATACACATTTATGTTTGCAGCAAATTTATCTGATTACAGTCGAACTTGTTAAAATGAATCTCAAGGGGAATGAAAATTGTATTCATGTTATCAGTATGAAAACTTTGTATTCGTTTTTATAGAGGACTGTAAAAAAAATCCATATTAAAAGTAGTTCACGTTTAGCGTGTTCAAGTTAACGAGGTTTGACTGTATATGAATATTCAATCTAAATCATTAAGAGTACTTTTAAAGACCGCGGTAGCTTTAGAAGTGTCATCTGTATCAAAGTTTCGAATGTGATAAACAATAAACGAAAACTTTTCTCCACTCCATTTTTCAATAGATGTTTTCGGATGTTAGTTCTGTGGTTAGTTTGTAGGTATGTGTTCTCCATTTTAATGATGTGGAAGCAAAGGATAGGGTGTAGGAAGCAGTAAACATGAATATAAGAATAGGAAAATGTTGAATCTGGAAAGTCGAATTTTAATCCACATTAACCCTATGATTACAGGCTAAGATAACAAATACTTTTAAATTCATTTGCACCAGAATTAAAAAACAGAGTTCTCATTCGTTGATTTTACGGTAAATTAATCTAATATAAGCGTATTTAAGAAAATTATTTTCAAAAAGTGGTGCGAATAGAGAAGAGAAGTAGTCTTTGGGACGACATATATCCCATCCCAGTAGTCAAAGTGTTAAGGTATCCGCACATATTCGGAAACGATTTTTTGAAAATTTCTCTTGTTATCCATTTTTTATAATGACATTTATCTTAGAAGTTTGAAAAAAAACATAAAAGTTTTAGCAATTACCAAGAAATAATTTCTATTTTAAAGTTTTTTTTAAAAGATATTGATCAGTTAGTGATTAAATACGAAATTGAGTATCTATCGAGTCAGTGCCTGAAATTATTAAACATACGTATTTATGTTTGCAACAAATTTATCTGAATATATGAATATTCAATTGAAGTCATTAAGACTACAATTCAGTCTCTCTACATCGAAACTCCATACATCGAATTTCTCTATATAACGAATTTTTAGTAGGAATGGTCCCCTTTTCGCATGATTACATTAAAAACAGTCTCTATAAAGCGAAATATCTATCTCCATATAACGAATTTTTTCATAAATTGGTCATAAGAAACAGTTTTGAAAAGCTTCGAAATCATATGGAATCAATTTTCCATCACTTAATTTTGATTTATCGTCAGTTCTGAGTAATTTTTTTTACATATATTATTTCTCTCCTTATTCTTTAAATCCAACGAATTCATCTCACCTCCCACACCCCTTTCCACATCTTTCGCAAAACAGTGTCAATTGGATTGATACAAATGTAAGAGAGGAATCAATGAGAGGCACATAAGACAGGCCTTCAAATGGAGGAAAATGTTAACTACAATTTTTCATCCCTTGGTAAAATTTGAGTATTTTTTTCAGAGCGTAACAATTTAAAAAAAAAATACAGATTTCTTCGTCTGAAATTAATGCAAGTCTTCCTTATTTGATTTTCATTAAGCTTTCAAATAAATGTCTATTCACTTTTTTAAAACAGCTTAAATAATTAAGAAATAAAATATTAGGTTGATATTTACTTTTAAACACTTCAAATTCTTAATTCAAAAGATCAAAAATAATATTTGTTCAAATTTCACACATTAAATAGAATTTTAACATCATTCTCTATACATCGAATTTCTCTATATAACGAATTTTTTACTGGAACGGTAGATTTTGTTATATAGAGACTCGACTGTACTTTTAAAGACCACGGTAACTTTAGAAGTGGCATTTGTATCAAAGTTTCGAATGAAATAAACAATAAACGAGAACTTTTCCCCACTTCAGTTTTGAATAGATGTTTTCAGATGTTAGTTGTGTGGTTTGTAGATATGTTTCTCCATTTTAATGATGTGGAAGCAACGGAAAATGTTAGGATGCAGTAAACATGAATATAAGAATAGGAAAATGTTAAATCTGGAAAGTTGCATTTTAATCTACATTATGGTAGCCGCACATATTCGGAAGCGATTTTTTGAAAATTTCTCTTCTTGTACATTTTTTATAATGACATTTACCTTAAAACTTTGATAAAATACATAAAAGTTTTAATAATTGTCCAAAAAAAATTTTATTTTAACACATTCGCGACGGGACTCTTTTACGGAATTTTTAATATTTTGCCACCGATTTTAAAAAACAGAAATTTGTGCATTATTAAATCGAGAAAAAGCTCTGATTAAACAAGGCTAAATTTTCATTAAATTTTTACTGGTGGGGGTAAATAGCGATTCTTAAGCCTTTTTGCGGACCACCTGTGGTTCGCGCCAGCGCACACGTGTTAAAGAGAAAAATAGTCAAAATTATATAAAAAATTGACATTTCCCAAAATTTTATAACTCAGAAATAAAACAAAGTATTGACATTTTGTTAATTGCATAATAGACAGAATAACTTTCTCTGGGACTTGGACTACATACATTATAGACGCATCTCTATCTCAGATGATTTGTCAGTTAAGAGCCCACAATAGTCACAGAAAAATTACTCAAAAAGACCCGGATGACCATGTAAAGTCTATGGGAGCGTTCTTTTCTAATATCTCGCTCAAATTTTAATATTTTTGCATGATGTTTTTGCACAAGATAGCTGAGGGCAATCCACAACCGGGCTAGTTTTTACTTTTTCGATTTTGGTTATATATTTTTTATATTACGATAGTTTCAGTTTCAGAACCGGTTTAAACCGGTTTCGAAAGTTAAAGTAATTTTTTAAAGAAAATCTGAAACAAAAATTGAAAAAGTAAAAACTAGCCCGGTTGTGGATTGCCCTCAGCTATCTTGTGCAAAAACATCATGCAAAAATTTTAAAATTTGAGCGAGATATTAGAAAAGAACGCTCCCATAGACTTTACATGGTCATCCGGCTCTTTTTGAGTAATTTTTCTGTGACTATTGTGGGCTCTTAAAATACTAATGTAATGAAAAAATCGCAATTTTTTTTTCAAGTTTGTCATTTATACCAGTGTAAATATAGAACTATTTTTATTATCATGAGTAACAGATTCACGAAAATTTTCGAATTCCGGTTTTTGATTCATATGTTTTAAAGGCAAAGAAATTCAATAAACATGTTTTAACAACATGGCTGTCTGTGAGTTTGTGACTCTGTCTGTATGTACGTGTCACAAATTTTATGGACGTTCTGTCTCATGAGCTAATGCTTGGAAATTAATAAAAATTTAAATTTCGTTTATCCGTGATATAAGTTGGTGTTTATTAGTTTTTGATGCATATCCCACAACAGATGGTTATGCTACGCTGCGTTTTTTACTATTTCCGCAACAGCTGTATTTCGAGAACTAATGCACGATTTTTCTTCGGATTCAAGTAAACCTTGTTAAATATTATTACTGAGTATGTTTTGGTGTAAATAGACTAATAGGTGGCACTTTTATGCTACATTTTTCACGCATTTTGCAATAATCTCATTTCAAGATCTAATATATGGAATTTCATTCCTTTAGAGTCCTCACGATAAGCATAGATTGCCATTTAATTTTAACACTTTGATAGTGAATTTTGAAGTACAGTAGAACCCCGGTTATCCGAATATCGGCTTAACCGAAAGACCTTAAAAATTTTTGAAGTTCATTTTAAATGTGAAAAATTTTATTTTCAGCACTATATTTACGATGTCAAATGACACCTTTCAACAAATTTTGATTTATGAATACGATTTTATTTGTAAATTTTAGATCAAAACAATTCTGAATCATTTTTATTACATTGAAGCAAATTAAAAATTAGAAGCAAAATAAATAAAAATAAAAAAATACGAAAGGTATTATTGCACAGTGAGCAGAAATAGTTTTAAAAAGCACGTTCTATATGAAATAAAAATGTCAACTTACCTATTTGGTCCACTACGTAATTTATGGCACTTTATTACATAGATACATACACGACACTTCATCTTTTTTAAAAATTATGATGTGAACTTTAGGATGCTTTAAATAAGGTACCACAAAATTTTTATTACAACTATGTTCTAAATTACGATCACAGCATTTCATCAAACAAGTTTCAACCACAAGATTTCCGGTTATTCAAAAATTCCTATGGAACCCCGGTTATCCTAAAATTCTTATGGATATTCTTATTCCCGGTTGCTAATTCGCAAACGCTCAACGTCACAGCGCGCTTTACGCCAACCTCTGTAGCCAAGCGCTTTCGGGAGAACATGAAAATGTATCTGCAAGTCTGAAGTTCTAAAGTAAGTCTGGGGAAAAAAAAAAGGACAAACCAAGTTTGTAAATATTTTTGAATTACGTTGATCTATCTTGATTAACTATACGGCTTATTGTTTCAACTATTATACCTTCATAATGCTAAAAACATGCATTTTAAATTTTCCAGCGTCATCCTAGCTTTTTAACGGTAATCCTATTGTAACAGCATCAGTATTAAACTAGTGTAATCAATAGCACAACTTGTGTAGAGTGAATTAATCTGCTACAGAAAAAAAAAGATATCTTTGAATTCTGTAAGCGTATCTAAAATATTCATATAAAGTGGATATAAATATTTGCAATGCAAATTTCAAACTACGATACTAGCTGTATTCAAGTATGCACGTCGAAGTTCAATTTTTCGCCAAAGCCTTTGGCTAGAGGGGTTGGCGTCAAGCGCGCTGGGACGTTGAGTGTTTGCGAATTTGCACCCCGGTTAACCGAAAACGCTTCGGTCCAATGCTTTTCGGATAACAGGAGTTTTACTGTATTAACATGTGGGAAATCGAAGGATGTTTTGGAATCACTACATTCGAATAGTTTATGATAGGGTTTATTGCATCACAAGAGAAGCGACATTTTTCTCCTTTTGATAAGCAAATCGGTCATTTAAAAAAGAATGCTAAAGAAGTAAAAATAACACAGTTCTGTAACCAAAAAACTTAAGATTTATTGACTCTTTCTTACTGAATTTTGTTCACTGAAATAGATAAAAATATTTAGAACTCGTATGATATATGACTCGTTATGATCATCATAAAAATGATGTTAATTATTGTTATTAATGTAAATATAGAATTTATTTATAAATCTGCAAAATTTTAGTCTTTTGAAATATATAATAGTCGATTAAATTATTTGTTAAGATTTTATTTCTTGAAAGCATAGATGAGAAAGGATATGAATTTAAGTAAGAGAAATCAAGTTTGTGTAACACATACAATTTACTTTCTTACAATCATATGAAATTTTAATAGATTTTGACAAGTTAGGTAATTGGTTTACACCTACTATAATTAAATTCCCATTCCCATTTCGTCTTTTGAAAAATGTAACTTAGATTTAATTTAAACTTTCTGAAAATAAGTTTTCTTTAGGAAATGAGATTTAATCCCTTGATAAAACATCATTTTGAAGAAATAACCAACTGTCAAAATGTAAAGGAATTTTTAAAAATTTCGAAATATTTTCTTAAATAAGGATTTTACTGAATTGAATATATCTATTGAAAATTATCTCCATAATATGAAAAACAAAAAATGGATAAGATTTATTATTTGACAAATAAATCCAATAATATAACAATGAGAAGAAAAAGTAAACTATTCATTTGCGATTATTTCTAAGGAAAAATTAGTCGTCATTAATTTATACTTTTATGATCTAGCTTCATGTTTACTATTTTCTTCCTCAAAGGGTCTGTATTTCCTTAACTCTTTAACGATCATAGCATTTTCATTGCTAAGATGTCTAAATAAATTAATGACACCGGTAATTAAGAACAAATATATTTCTAAATAAGAAAACGTGATTTTTCTCATACAAAATAAAAGAGATATTTTTAGATAAAAATACCGGTGTCAGTGTTGCGCATCGGAATTAAAATTTTGTGGTTTGTGGAGAAACCAATGAACGTTAAAGGGTTAAAGCAGGGGTGCAAAAATCTAGGCGCCAGAGAGCAGTCTCTCACCACTGAAATTGAAAAGTTTTCTTTGGTTAAATTTTAAAAGCATTCTTACAAGAATTTTGCACGAAATTATATACGAAAAATAACGAAGTAATTTTAGTGGTGGGAGACTGCCTGCTGGCGCCTGGATTTTTGCACCCCTGCCTTAAAGGGTCTTCCTTAAAGGTCCTGTGTTGCCAGGTTTCATGCGTAAATTGGGGTTCTGGACACCAATATTTTAACTATTTATCTACCGAATTATGAATTCATGAAAATGTTACATTTTAAACCCTTTTACGTAAATTGTTTAAACTAAATTAAAAAAATTACATAATCATTTAATAAATTTTTGAAGTATTTTAGAAGGATTGAAGGATTTAGTAGGATTAATTAAATTTGAATTTACAGGGATTTTGTGCAATTTTTATAGCCCCACTCAAATCTTTCATTTTTAATTATTTTCTTAGTATTTTATAGAATTATAAAATGTAGAAATATGCTGTTCATACAACATAAATATTGAAATATTTTCGAATTGAAAAATCCCCATCCCCCTCCCTCAGCGCCAAGAAAGCTGAAAAGATGCAAAGACAAAAGAAATCATTATTTTAAAAATATTTTTGTTTTGTATAACCAATAATGCTTTTGGAACAAAATGTATGCATAACTCATTCTAAACAGTATTACAACTAACTGACGTGTTAAAAGAATTTTATAATAAGTAATTTTAATGTTACTTATAAGTACCGTCGGTAGATAAAGGGTTAAAGGATCTGTGACTAGTGTTGCCAGGTGTCTTGCGTAAATTGGGGCTCCAAATGCTCTGGACACCAGTACTTTTAAATAATTTTTTTAGAGTTAATTTAATGACAGAATTATTTGTGATTAAAGATGAAGAAATAAACTTTAAGAAATCAGTTAGACCAGAAAGCGGCAGCACAGGCAATAACCTCCTGATACTAGAGCCGACCACACAAAACCCTAAGTCATCGAGCACAAGAAAAAGTCCTTTATATTATGGAAAAGTAGTCATAGGGGAATCTAATGATCCATGTCTGCCGGAAGCGAAGTAGTGCATAAGCCACAAATTGGCACCACTAGTGGTTGACTCATAGGTTTAGCATTGTGTTTGCCGTCAATCAAAAGTCTAAAAACACGGAAAACTGGGTGCAGGAAAACATAATGTTAAGTCTATGAGTAAGCCACTAGTGATATTCATTTTTGGGCTTAAGCACCACTTCGCTTCCGGCAGACATGGGTCATTACATTCCCCCATTACAACTCCTCCATAAAATAAAGGAATTTTTCTTGTGATCGACTACTTAAGGTTTTATGCGGTCAGCTCTTGGACTATCAAGTTCACGACTAAAATTCCGAAATTAGTTAGTACTCGATTCGCATATTAATCCGCAATCGGTCTACTAAGTCATATTTAGGTGGATAACATTTGAAAAATCGATTTTAGAGGTTGACTCATAGGTTATTTTTATGTTTTCCTGCAGCCAGTCTTCCACGAAAACACAGTGATAAACTTACGAATGAACCACTTAAATCATCTTTTCAAATGTTATCCACCAAAATATGATTTGGCAGAATGATTGCGTTTTAATATGTGAATAGAGTTTTAATTAATTCTGGGATTTCCACCATGGACTTTGATGAGGTGTTTATCTGTGCTACTGCCTCCTTGTCTATGAGGAATCCAGAGCATTTGGAGCACTGATTTATGCGGGACATTTGGCAACACTATTCGGGATACATAAAAAAAATATTTATGGAATTAGAATTTTGAATTTTTTAAAATGTTAAACTATATAACCTGTAAAAAAATCATATCATAAAATTTCTCAAAACTTTTTTTAAAATTAAATTTATATATGTGTTTTTAAACTGAATTAAGTCGAAATATTATTTGTCCTATATCAAAACTTTTTCATTTCATTAAACAGTTCTGAGATTCAGAATTTAAAAAATATTAATTTAAAAAGAATTTAAAAATATTTAAAATAAAAACTTAATTTAAAAAACTTAATTTTCAAAAATCGCATTTTCAAAGCAAATATATATTTTTAATTTTCTGAATCAAAATTAAAGTAAAACAATTAAAAAAGATATGTTCGAATTTTGAATCATTTGTCTTTAACGGTTCTTGAATTATAACAATTTAAATACGAGAAATGGTGAAAACAGTCATCATGAAGGAAAACAAGAAGTCGTTCAAATGACCATTGCTTGAAAACTGTATTTTGAAAACAAACCGAAAATAATAACAATAAGAATAATATCTCCTATTTCAATTGAAAAAAAAAAAAAAAAAAAAAAAAAAAAAAAAAAAAAACATGATTTTACCGACATGTTAAGCGAAAAAGAAAAAAGACTAATTTAATTGCAATAAAATGTTTTTCGAAATTTTCACCATTTTTGGGCCCTGGACTCCCTTAAATGATATCTCCCTATTTAAATACATCTATTCCTTTCGCATATTTTTTAACCTATGCAGATTCGGTATTTAACATTACCTTTATATACCAGGTGTTTTATTATATATAAAATGGAGGAGGTGGCAAACACTTAATATGTTTCTGGAATTTAAGTTCTCTTCTTCCAAGCTGTAATATTGGTTTGCTGACAAAAAATCTGTGATTAAATAAGTCAAAGATTACTATTTGGAGCTGTGTTACTTATATTTAACACGTGTTTCTTCTAATTGAAAATGTGGCATATAAATTTTTGTTCATACATACATGATTTAAAAAGAGGATTTAAGGGATTTGATATGAGAATTTTTGGGATGCAATTTTTGCTATATCAAAATAAAGAATTCTCCTTATTAAATAAGACAAATATTACTTTACTAAAATTCTGGCATTCTTCTAATGGGTGTCCTGTACATGCATACTTACATACAAAATTTATAGATTTTACAATCGATATAAACCACACTTTTTTAACCAATAAAATGTATTAATAAAAAATCTGATAGGAATTTAACCTACAATACAATAATTCTTAGAATAAGAAATTAATTTGATATGAATGTTTTTAACATAAATGAGGTGGCAGTTTTTCCAGTGAGAAATTTTTTAATCCTTTATCTACCGATGGTACTGATGAGTACCATTAAAGTTATTTATTATAAAATTCTTTTAATACTCCAATTAGATGTAATACTGTTTAGAATGAGTTACAAATACATTATTTTATCTTGTTCCAAAAATATTATTGGTTATAGAAAACAAAAATATTTTTAAAAGGATGATTTCTTTTGCCTTTGTATCTTTTCAGCTTTCTTGGCGCTGAGGGGGACTTTTCAATTCAGAAACATTTCTATATTTATATTGCAAGAACATCCTATTTGTACATTTTACAATTCTACAAAATACTAAGAAAACAATTTAAAATAAAATATTTAAGTGGGGTTATAAATATTGCACGAAATCCCTGTAAATTCAAATTTTATTAATTCTTCTAAATTCTTCTAAAATCCTTCAAAAATATATTAAATGATTATGTAAATATTTTAAATTAGTTTAAACAGTTTGCGTAAAATGCTTTAGAATGTAAAATTTTCATAACTTCAGAATTCGGTAGATAAAGGGCTAAAACTGTGGTCAGTTGACCATTCCCCACAACAAAGATGGAAGTGATGGCCTTTTGTGTCAAAGCACCAGAATGGCGGCCGTTGCCACTCGATTTGATCGAGTAATTTAGAACCTTAAAAGATAGAAAACCAACGATTATAAATGCACAAATAAAGTATGAAAAGGGAGCAAACAGCTGTTTCGAATCTACTATCGAGATTACTCGAGATTCTAGTGGATTCGAAACAGCTGTTTGCTCCCTTTTCATACCTTATTTGTGCATTTATAATCGTTGGTTTTCTATCTTTTAACATTTTTGCACAAAGGCTTTATTTGCTATTTTAATTTAGAACCTTGATCAGATGACGAGATCTTCACCTGACTAAGCACCTCCAGAGGTATTGTTCCTAAAGAACTTGAAGTGATTTGCATCCATGACGGATTTTACATGCACCAGAATATATGGCACATTGTTTGTGCTGACGGCAAGTCTCGAATCCGCGACCTTTCGGTTATGAGCTGGATGCTCTGCCAACTGGGCCACCGATGTTCATTGTATTATAAATAGCAAAAATCAAATACATCGCTCAACCCTCACCATTTATTTTGTAACACACTTCAAAGCGACATATTTTAGAGTTAAAATACTTTTGTTTTTTTCGGGGGGGGGGGGGCGGAGGGTGTCTTAAATTTAAATCATAAAAAAAAGGATCGTTTAAATCATGGACTGTGCAAATTTTGCTACTTTTACGTTGCTCGTGGAAATCGCGGAATGCGCAGCGAGAAAGTTAAACAAGGATTATAAACAAGTTACAATAATTTCATAATCAATCAAGCTTTTCATAGTTATAACAAACCTTTTTAAAGAAATCTATATCATAACGGACACATGTGATTGTGCGTAGTTCTGATACCATTTTAAACTTGACAACACTTTACGATTGAATTTCGGTTCTGCAATATCAGAGTTTATTTACGTAACTTCTATGTGCAGAAAAAGATGTGTTAAAATAAGGGAAGTTAGGATTTTCTGCTACATATAATTTATTTTCTTAGAATCATTTAAAGTTTTAATAGATTTTGTCAAGTTTCATAATTAATATACACGTACTGTAATCAAATCTCTCTTTTTTAAAATTCTTCCGAAGCTGTGTAACGAAGCTCTAAATTAACCTTAACGAAAAGAAGTTTGATGCGGCAATTGAGATTCATTCCCTTGAGACAGTATTGTTCTGAAAGAATTAGAAGCTGTCATGTTCTATAAGATCTTTTAGGTATTCAAGAAAAATATTCTTTTAGCTATTTTTGAAAAAAGATTCTACTACATATACTCTAAAATTTTAAAATTATTTTCAAACTAAAAAAGAAGAAGTATATTATAAATTGCCTAGAAGAACATTTTTGCACTATGGATACGTTCATTTTTTATTGTATATTTTTAATTAATTAATTAATTTATTGCCGAATCTAATTATTAGAAATCGTTGTGAATGTTATATAAACCCAGGGGTCGCAGCGTCCCTAAAATTTTCGCTGTTTCCTACCACAATTTTAAAACGATAATACTTATTGTAGAATTTCCTTGTAAATGTCAAATGAATCTGAGAGAAAGATTTTTTATTTAAAATACTGGTAGAAAAGTGCGAAAATTTTACTGACGCTGCGACCCGTGTAAACCTGATCCCAATACCAAACTAGTCAGATGTACCAATCTCAAAACTCCTTTAGATTGGACACGTATTAAAAGTGAACACAAGCGATTACGTCAAAAAGCAATATAGCATTCATTTCAACAATGATTTTTACCATTATCGAGGTTCATTTTCAAAAAATTAAAGGTCATTTTCCTACCACGAGCGCCAATAAGCAAATCTGTCATTCGAAAGAACAATGATGCATTAGGTAATATAGAATTAGGTCATTTAAAAAGCAATGACACAGTAGTTTTACATCATTTAAAAAGTACTAATACAGCAGTAGTACGTCATTTAAAAAGCAACGATATAGGAATATTTAATGATTTAAAAATAAATGATGCAGTAGAGTTTGTTTATTAAGTATGAAAATTCTGGATAAAAATGACAACTTTGGCTATTTTTAATTCAGACATTTCGAATTCACACCAAAATTTTTAATGACATATACATTTTTTTTAAATTCGCGTTTTATTTATTTATTTTTTTTTGGGGGGGGGGCAGTTTAAAATTTTCAAATAAAAGAACCACAAGATTCGAAATTTAAAATTGGGGGCATCATATTTATTGAGCTAATAAGAAGAATTTAATAACTTATCCAGTGTTTAATTTCGTAACTTCTATGTTCGGAAAGAGTTTTGATAAAATGAGGGAAGTCAGGATTTTGTGCTACATATAATTTATTTTCTTTGAATCATTTAAAATTTTAATAGATTTTGTCAAGTTTCATAATTAGTTAACACTTAACTGCATTCAAATTTCTCCTTTTTTCCTCTTTTCAATATTCTTCCAAAACCATGTAACAAATCTATAAATTAAACTTAACGAAAACAAGTTTGATACGGCAAATGAAATTCACTCCCTTGAGACAGTATTGTTTTGAAGGAATTACGAACTGTCATGTTCTATAAGATGTTTTGGTTGTTTAAGAATAATTTCTTGAAAAAGATTTTACTACATACAATCTGAAATTTTTACTTAAAAACAACCAGTATGTTGTAAATTGCCTAAAAATACATTTTTGCACTAAGGCAGGATTGTCAAGTCACCGGCTTTTTGCACACCACTATTATCTGAAGAGAATCTGGCTATTTTAAATCGCCGAAATGTTCAAATTCAATAAAGTAACATTTTCTGTATTAAAATACTGGTATCCAAAAAGCCGGAGACTTGGCAGCTATGACTAAGGATAAATTTCCTTTTTATTATTTATTTTAAAATAATTTATTTAGAGTCTAATGATATGGAAGACAAGTTTTGTACTACAAATAAATTATCTACCTAGAATCATTTAAAATTTTAATAGATTTTGTCAAGTTTCATAATTAGTTCACACTTACTGTATTCAATTTTTTCCCTTTTTGGTGTTTTTAAAAATTCTTTCAAAGCAATGTAACGAAGCTTTAAATTAAACTTACCGAAAACAAGTTTGATGCGGCATTTGAGATTCACTCCCTTGAGACCACATAGTTTTGAAAGAATTACGAATTGTCTTGTTCTATAAGGTCTTTTAGATATTCAAGAATAATTTCTTAGAAAAAGATTTTACTACATACACTCTGGAAATTTTAAATAATTTTCAAACTTAAAAACAAACAGTTCGTTGTAAATTGGCTAAAATAACGTTTTTGTAGTATGGATAAATTCGTTTTCAGTACTTTTCAAGAAACGTGTAAAATATTTATGCATTCGGATTATCTGTCCATCTGTCCAAGCTCTAACTCGGGTTATCATGTAACTGATAAAGCTTATTTAACACTAAAATGACGGTGAGTGGCCATTTTGGCCCCTACCAAATGAATATATTTTGGTTCGAACTAGTTATTTCTTTATAAAAATTTTTGAAAGATAAAGAGGAATAAGTGTTAATTACGTAACATAAACGGTTTTAAATAAAAATTCTGATATTTAAATATTTTTATAAAACTACAGTTAAAATTCCCGTCTTTCTAGTGTTAAGGTCACGAAAACATGTTTCATTTTGCAAATGAAATATGTCAGACTAATTATTCGTTAAAGGGAAACTAAAAAAATACGATTACATTATAGTACATGGGAAAAAAAAATATTTGGCGAGCATTTGGATGACTTTACGCTTTTTCAAATGCATTTTTGTTTTATCCGCGAAAATAACAATAAAAAATTAATAATCAAAAATAATATTTAAAAAATTTTTATGACAATTTAAAATTTCTATATGTGAGTTTTAAAATCGGGGGTTTCATATTTAATGAGCTAATACGACGAATTGAACAACTTATTAAACTTTTATTCATGTAACTTCAACGCATAGAAAAAGATGTGTTAAAAAAAGGGAAGTCAAGATTTTGTGTTACAAATAATTTATCTCCCTAGAATCATTTAAAATTTTAATAGATTTTGTCAAGTTTCATAATTAGTCCACACTTACTGTATTCAAATCTTTCCCTTTTTTGTCTTTTTAAAATTCTTCCAAGGTTATGTAACAAAGTTTTAATTTAAACTTGCCGAAAACAAGTTTGATGCGGCAAAAGAGATTCACTCCTGTGAAACAATATTGTTTTGAAGGAATTGCGAACTGTCATGTTGGCATAAAATCTTTTGGTTATTCAAGAATAACCTCTTGAAAAAAGATTTTACTTTATATACTCTGAAATTTTAAAATTATTTTCAAAATTAAAAACAAATAGTATGTTGTAAATTGGCTAAAAGAATGTTTTTACACTAAAGATAAGTTCATCTAATATTATTTATTTTTAATTACAGCAAACCCCCGATTATCCGAAAAGCATGTGACTAAAGCATTTTCGGTTAATCGGGGCTCCATAGGAATTTTAGGGCGACCGGTGTTACCGTTAAAATTTTGGAATAATCGAGATGATTATGGTGAAAATTTATTTGATGAAAAACTGTGATCGTAATTTAGAACATCGTTGTAATGAAAATGTTTTGGTACCGTATTCAAAGCAGACTGAATGAGAAACCAAAATTACAAGTCGCTCCAACAGCAAAAAGATAATTTATTGTTTAAAATCAAAGCTACTAATGTCTTAGATGCGGCATTTCCATATATTGAAGAACAAAAAGATGCAACAACATTAGTTGTGTTATTATTTAAAAAGATGGTGTGATAAATCAGCATTGAAACGATGCAATGTTGAAAAACAAAAGAAAATCAGAACATGTTTCGTAAAAAAAAAAAAAAAAAAAAAAAATTATAGTATTATACATGTTTATTTAATAAAGTGCCCGAAATTACGCAATTCACCAAATAAGCAAATTGACACTGTTTATTTATTTATAAAGAAAATGATTTTTTTTTACCAGTCTCCAATAACACCTTTCACTGTTTTGATTTTAATTGTTTTGTTTCTAATTTTTGAAGCTAATAAGTATTGGAACAACTCTTCAATGTATTATAAAATGATTCGACATTGCTTTGATCTAAAACTTACAAATAAAAAAAATCATAAATCAAAATATGTTGAAATGTATCATTTTATATCGATAAAAATAGTGTTGAAAAAAATTTTTTTTTTCATATTTAAAAAGGACTTTAAGGAATCTTAAGGTCTTTAGGTTAAGCCGATTTTCGGATTACCGGGGTTCTACTGTAATTTATTTATTTAGAGGCGAGTTTATTAAACTGCAATCTGAATCCGTCCAACGACGAATTATTTTGTGTTTTATAAACTCCGTCCCAATACCTAGTTAATCGGATGTACCAATCCCAAACCCCCCTTCTATTGCACATGTGGACATGCGCAATTGCACCAAAAAACAATATAATATTCGTTACAACAATAATTTTTAAAATTACGGAGGCTCATAAGAAAAAAAAAAATGTTATTTTCATACTAAGAGCGGCAATAAGCAAATCTGTCATTCGAAAGACAATGATGCATTAGGTCATTTAAAAAGCAATGATGCATTAGTATTACGTCATTTAAAAAGCAGTAATGCAGCAGTAGTAGATCATTTAAAAGCAACCATACAGTATAATAAGAGTATTAAGTATGAAACTTCTGGATATAAACTCATCAATTTAGCTATTTTTAATTCAGAGATTTCGAGTTCACGCGAAAAATTTTAATGACAATTATTTTTTGTTTTATTGACGAAAAAAAATCATTCAAAAACTATTTCAAAAACTATTTTTTTTCTTTTTTTTTGGGAGGGTGTCAATATAGAATTTATGAATTACAGAACCACAAGATGTGACATTTAAAATCGATGGTTTCATATTAGATGAGCTAATACGATGAATGTAATAACTTATCCAGCGTTTATTTACGTAACTTCTACATGCAGAAAAAGATGTGTTAAAATAAGGGAAGTCAGGATTTTGTGACACATCTAGTTTATCTTCCTAGAATCATTTAAATTTTTTAAAAATGTTGTCAAGTTTCATAATTAGTTCACACTTACTGTACTCAAATCTCTCCCGTTTTCGACTTTTTAAAATTATTCCAAAGTTATGCAACGAAGTTTTAAATTTAACTTAACGAAAACAAGTTTGATGCGGCAAATGAGATTCATTCCCTTGAGACAATATTGTTTTGAAGGAATTATAAACTGTCATGTTCTATAAGATCTTAATATTCAAGAATAAATCTTGAAAAAAGATTTTGCTAAATATACTTTGACTTTTTTTAATAATAAAAATACAAATAGCATACAGTAAAGCATCGTTTATACGACGATCACTTATACGACGTTTACATTTATACGACGTTTTAATGTGGTCCCGATTCATTCCTATTCATTTTAATGTAAAAATATATCTTTTATACGACGCCCAAAATCGTTTATACGTCGATTTTTCGATTTTGTATAGGTTTATTTTTATTTAATTTCTTGTATATTTTACGAAAGAGCGGAAGTTAGCAGCTATGAATGACACCAAAGAGCGCGTTTAAATGCACTCCACATTATACAAATGTGAGCTGGTGTTCGATTAGGCTTAAAAATCAGTTTACGTGTAACAGAGTACACTGGGAGGGGTCATTCTTTTTTCGAGGATGGTCAGCTTTCCCGACCTGTTTTAAGTTGCAAATAGACTATCCTTCTAATTGTTGTCAGTATTTTCGACTTTTAGTTGGCCACGCAGGGTTTTTGATCTTTGACTTTAAATGGAAAGGAAATGATGTACTGCAAAGAGGAACATTTCCATGAAACATAAATAAAGGTACGCATTTTTAAATTGCTTACTACATCCTCCCCCCTCCCCGTTTTTTTTGGTTATTTGTTTATTTTGGTTTGTTTAATTTACAAATTCATGCAAATCATCACGTTAAACATTAAAATTACTTGAAAACAAAGTTAATTCTAGTTTGGAAGTGAAAATCGATTATACGTCGTTATCGTTTATACGACGTTTTTCGGTAGTCCCTTCGGCGTCGTATAAACGATGCTCCACTGTATTGTAAATTGTCTAAAAATACGTTTTTGCACTAAAGATAAGTTTGTTTATTATTATTTATTTTTTATTAATTTATTTTTTTAGAGCCGAGTCTAATGATTAGAAATCAGAGTCCCTCCGACCACGAATTACTTTGTGTCATATAAGCCCGATCCCAATACTTAACTAGTCGGATGTACCAATTCCAAAACTCCCTTCTAGTGCACAAACACTAAACGCGAACACGTGCGGTTGCGTCAAAAAACAAATTAGCACTCATTACAATAATGACTTTTACCATTATTGAGGTTCATTTTCAAAGGTAAGGTAGTATTAGGTCATTTAACAAGCAAAGATACAGTAGTATTACGCCATTAAAAAAGCAATGATACAGTAGAATTAGGACATTAAGAATGAAACTTAGTTAAAACTAAAATAAGGGCATATTTTTAACTCAGAGTTTTAGAGTTCATGCCAACATTTTTAATGGCAACTTTATTTATTATTATTCATGAAAAAAAATAAAAAAATAGGTACATAATAATATAATAGGTACATAATTAGTATATAGTAATATAAATTTTTTAGGAGACAGTTTGAAATTTTTGAATAAAAGAACCACAAAATATGATATTTAAAATGAGACTTTTCATATTTAAGGAGCTAATATGAAGAGTTTAATAACTTATCCAGCGTTTATTTATGCAACTTCTATGTGCAGAAAAAGATGTGTTAAGACAAGGAAAAATTTTGTGCTACATATATTTATTTTCTTAGAATCATTTACAATTTTAATAGATTTTGTCAAATTTCATAATAAGTTCTCACTTACTGCACTCAAATCTCTCCCTTTTTCGCCCTTTTAAAATTCTTCCAAGATTATGTAACGAAGATTTAAATTAAACTTAACGAAAACAAGTTTGCTGTAGCAAATAAGATTCACTCCCACATGACAATATTGTTTTGAAGGAATTACGAACTGTCATGTTTTGTAAGGCGTTTTAAATATTCAAAAATAATCTCCTGAAAAAAACCTTTTACTATATACACTCTGAAATTTTAAAATTATTTTCAAACTTAATAACAAATAGTATGTTTTAAATTGCCTGAAAGAGCGTTTTTGTACCAAGGATAAATTTTTTTATTTATTTATCTCTTATTTATTTATTGAACAACTTACGTATTATTTGTGTGCTCGCCATGAAAGCTTGCTTATAAGTTATCGTCACTATACAGGATGAGATAGCATATGGAAATTTTGCAATACATTAGAGATACAACCGGGGTTGCCACATTTTCCCATGCAATGAAGACACTGGGAATCGAATCCAAACAACCTCCTACGCTCACAGGCTTACTCTTTTAACTTGTTTTTCTTTCTTTTATTTTGCAAAACAAAAACATCTCTATAACAGTTACGTAAATTCTTGTATTCTTAAATCACATATTTTTAAACAAGGAACTCTTTATTTATTTATTTATTTTGTGTGTGTGTGTGTGGGGGGGGGGGGGGGGGGAATTGTTGAGAATCTTATAAGGTCTGACAGGTGATATCATTTTCAAGGAATACGTGTGCTATAAAAGTGACATAAAAGTGTACTAGATCATTCCCAAGATAGACATATTTCACAGAAATTTAGAAATTTCATGTTAGTGAAGAACGTTCTTTGACACAGGTGTATTCACAAAGTTTGTAGAACTGTCTATATAGAAAGTTTATTCTAGCAAAAGACGAGAATTTTTACCTGGAGGGACTTTCAATCATTCCTACTCAAAAAAGTTATCAAGTTCGTATTCATACGTTCTTTTAAAGCAGGTTTGTAAATGAAAGACGGCGAAAAATAACAAAAAAAATATCCAGAAATTATTTGTTAAACGTGGCAAATAATGTAATATAATTAGTTTTATAAAGATTCAGATCTTGGTGCAATAACCGTTGCACTTTTATGCAGAAACACATAAATGCAAAAGTTATTACTATTCTATACATTAAATTCACTAATATGGAAATCATATGACATCATCATCGTGGAAAATCTTGAATCATTATCTCTCTTGGGTTATCATTGAAATAATTATATAGGATAAAATTTTACAGAATAAAAAAGACATTTATTAATGTAATTTTTAATTTAGATTTGATTATCCTAGACTTTGAAGAGACTCGAGAAAATTCGGCAGCGATTATACATATTAAAATTTAAATAATTCGGTTGGGTGTTTTTTGATCTGTTATACAGGGATGGACGGTCAGACAGACAAGAGGAGAAGCAGACGACGATTATAGATGCTGCGTATTTATATAAATACGAAAGCACCTAAATAGTAAACGTGTATTAAAATAAATCACCTGGCCTAAATTTAAGATTGAAAAAAAAATTTCATAAACATTTAATTACGATTTTATATATTTACGGTAAATATGTGAACAAACAATTTGTACACTGTGTAATATTCAAAATGACATACCAAGAAGGAGTGGCCAAAAATGTACGTAAATTTCAGGTAGACGCACGTCACCGGGATATTCATGCGACGTGAAATGTGCAGTTTTTCAGCGCCCGTTTAATAAAATATAAGGGTTAAAATCTGAAAAATGGGCAATATTCGTGCCGTTTCTTGTTCTAGGGAAATCAACATAGAAATTTTGCGTTTTTTCCAGAGAACTCGTGTAATAGCAGAGAATGGCAGGCTACCGTCAGCGGAAGCATTTCCAGCAGGCAGACGATTTTACAAAAGGCATGTTAATCGGACTGAGAAGGGCAGGTAGATCCATACGCAAAAAAAGCTGAAACACACCTATATCCATCTACGGTTCATCGATTGAGACAAAGATGGTTAGAACGAAGAAATGTGGCAAGATTGAGGGGAGCCAGGGTTGCCAGAGTAACATCAGCGGACGTGAATTGACGTACTTACTGACAAGCGATAGCGAACCCGCAAGCTCCATTTCGCAGCATATTCAAAACACCCTGGATGCTCCCATGTCGATCAGAACCATTTTCCGTTGATTGATTGCTAGTGGGTTGCACTCATGGCGACCGTTAAAAATGGCTGCTATTCACCCCACAATATAGACGCCAACGTCTGCAATGGTGCCGTTCGAGGGTGATATGGGCAACGAAATGACACAGGGTTATATTCTCAGATGAGTAACACAACTTCTTCCCCAGTGATTGTCGTCGAATAGGAATGTGGCGTCGGTGTGAAGACAAGTTCAAACCGGCTGCAACTGCGAAATGCCTCACCGCGCGATAACGCGACATCATGGTTTTGGGAGCAATTGTATACAATTACAGGTCACTTCTAGTTCAAATTCAGACACAGCAATATGAGGATGATGTGTTACGGCCGGTGGTACCTTCAGGGGATGCCCAATGCCCTTTATCAGAAGGATAATTCCTGACCATACACTGTTCGAATCAGCCAACCTGCGCTGTAAGGTGTACAGATGTTTCGCTAACCAGCGTACACTGTTAAAACTAATGGTGACACATTGCACCTTTTAGGGGTGAAAGGCTTGTCTCACTGGCGACACCCCTAGAGGAGCTAAAATGGCACCCTTAACTAGGGTGAAAGGATGGCACCCCTAATCCAGGGTGTTTCAGGGGGTGAAAGGACGGCACCTCAGGGAAGAATAATGGCACCCCTTATCCACAGTGTTCAATAGGGTGAAACGATGGCATCACAGGGGAGAATAATCTCACCCCTTATCCAGGGTGCCCCAGAAGGTGAAAGGATGGCATCTCAGGGGAGAGTAATGGCACCCCTTAACCAGGGTGCCCCAGGGGGTGAAAAGATGGCGCCTCAGGGGAGAGTAATGGAACCTCTTATCCAGGATGTCCCAGAAGGTGAAAGGATCGCATCTGAGGGGAGGGTAATGGCACCCCTCATCCAGGGTACCTTAAGGGGTGAAAGAATGGCATCTCAGGGGAGAATAATGATACCACTTATCCAGGGTGCCCCAGAGG
The DNA here is from genome assembly GCA_964019185.1 of Maratus speculifer. NCBI lineage: Eukaryota > Metazoa > Arthropoda > Arachnida > Araneae > Salticidae > Maratus > Maratus speculifer. Next base: position 130,784,767 of record OZ025303.1, read on the forward strand.
GTGAACGGATGAAACACATAATCCAGTGTGCCCTGTGGCATCCTACAAGAAATAGCACTCACAATCTATAGCCCACAGTTGCAACCCCCCTCCCCTCACCCTGCTTGTCAAGAAATTGTATTGGTTTGAATCATGAAATACAAAGTGTTTACCCACTTTTAAATTGAATTCTGCAGAGAAAATTATCATGATCAGTCAATATTTTGAGTCTTTTTTTTTTTCTTTTAGATTGATGGAATATTATATTTTTAAACTCATTATCAGGTGTCCAAAGAAAAATTGTAGCATATTTTTGTAACTCAGAGAGGGATAATATGAACTACAAAAATAATCATAGAAAGGCAGAGAATTCAAATTGTACTTTCATTTACATGGAGAGTATTTTAAGAAAAATTCAAAATTTTAACTTTTATACAGTCTTTGCATTTCAAAATCACCAATCATAAGTCATCACTATTGCATTGTTAGTCATACCCAAAAGGTTTTGTTAGAATAAATCGCAAAATTTACACAACCTTTACACCTATTTTCTGCCTCTAAAAATCACTGAGTTAGAGTCAAATATTGTGACTTTGTCATGCAATTTGAAGCCTGATTTTCAATTTTATGTTTTGAAGTTCTTGTAAAATGAAATAAATCATGATTTTTGACTGTCTCTAACTCATGTGTTTGGATAAAACTTTTTGGGTATGTTTAAGAAAGGGCCAGTAACTATTTTTGTAACTGGGCATTTTTAGATGCAGGAACATTATAAAAATTTGATGTTTTTTGACTCCAAAATAAGAGAAAGTACAAATTGAATTATCTATCTTTATATGAATATTTTTATAATATTCTTATAGTTTCAGAAGTAATCCGTGACCATCTTTTTGACACATAGTATATTGCTTGACATGTATTTTCATTATTTTATATACAGGGCAACTGAAAAGTATGGGGACACAGAAAAATGCTATATCCTGTAAAATATATGCCATAATTTAATAATAAAAAAATAAAAGAAATAATATTTTAACAAACTGTTCACTGGCTTGATATTTATTTTTTACACAAGTTTGAAAACGAAAGATCACAGAATCGACAGTCCGCTGCAGATAATTCTGATTTAAATCATTTTATGCCTTGATAATTTCGCATCACATACAATGCAAACTGGGGATTTTCTATTTCTAGCTTTTCTACAGAAGTCAAGTGAGTTAAGATCTGATTGTTCGAAGGCAATACACCTGTTATAAAATATCCACGCAGATGGGTGTTGAAGGTCAATGTTGTTTTTGCTCCATGTGAAGGCCCCAATACTGCTGGAAGTTCCATTAAAATTATTTTGCTTCCAAGAGGCGAACACTTCGTTGAACATATTAGTTACTGGTCATTTTGACGGTTGTGAACTTTTCGGAGGATTAAGATTTTCATATAATAGAAGAAATGTTACAAAATTTTAAAATAAGCATTTCTCAGATTTTAGTTGTGAAATATCAATGTCAAACAACGCACCAATATTTTTTCAGCTACCCTGCTGTGTCTAATTAAAAAAATGTAAAACACAAATTAAAAAAGAATATGTAATAAATGCTGTGTAACTTTTAAATTAGTAAGAATACTTCATATTCTTTAAAATTCTTCCAGAAAGTTAGCCATCAAGCTATGAAATGAATTATAGAAAATAAGTTCATTTTATGGTTGTGGTAAAATCACAGATGAAATTGAGTAAAAAAAAAAAAAAATCATTTTTACAATATATGTAGTACTTACCTTTATAGTGAATTTATGCAAATCCATATTTTATAGCATATATCCACACAGGATTAGAAATTAAAAACTGTATGTAAGGTGTCAAAATAATGCCTACAATTTTTTTTCGATGTGCCAACTGCATTTCATATTTTCTTATTTCTTTTCACAACCATGTTAATAGTAATAATATTGCATTGCATATTTAATTTTAATGTATTGAAGGGAAGTGGGGAGGAAACTTTACTAAACAAAATAAAAACTGACTTTTCATAAGTATGAAACCTGATTAAACTACAATATTTGGATGCTGGAAAAACTTATTCTTTTGTTAAAGCTAATATGCATACAAAACAGATAATCAAGCAAATATGTCCACAGAGAGAAAATATGAGCTTTAGCTATAACTAGGGATAAGCTCATTTTTAAAAAATCTGAGAGTAACAGTACATCAGAAAATAAAAAGTTAGCAAATAAATGAATCTTTGGTTGCCAATTATGGTGTGGCATTTAAAACATTTCCAAATCACACATATTTTTTTTTGTTTGTTTGAGGAAGGGAATGCAAAAATTTTAAAATAATTTTAATACAGTTTCTTATTTTAGGAACATATAAGGATGCAGAAATATCTCATAATAAAAGAAAATCTTGTTTACAGGGGTGTAATATCCAAGGACCAGTTTTATCAGTCATTGGTGAAAGTGAAGTTAACTTAGAGGTTATTGAAAGTTAAAAATTCTTAAGACACGTGCTGATGTCATGGTGCAGAGGGGGGGGTGTATATGCTAAAATACAAATGAGAGCATTTGCTAAACAAAAATTAAGGTTAAAGAAAGCCAAGAATCCCTAGCTATCAAGATTTGACGACTAGGAATAATTTTTCTATAATTTAGTTTCATTTGACGACTAACGACTGCTGATTTCTAGTCCTGCATCCACATCAAAACACTTTCTGCCAATTTTTTTTTTTTGTTTTGACTTATTGCATCTGAAATTTTAATCCAAAGAGTAATTACAATGAAAGGAATAAAACACTGAATTAAAAAAACAACCTTTTAGTTCAAATAATCTTTTTATTGTAAACACCAAGAATGTATTAAATATTATTAAACAAAGACGTAACACTATGTAGAACTGATGCCACTGAGAAAATTTTGAAGACTTAAGTATCTAATAAAAATGATAAAAATTTAAATTGGCTTTTGCTATAGTTAACGTTAAACAACCAAAATAATGCATACCACAAAGTAACTAAGCTTATAAAATTATCAGTTTTTGTAATTAACTGTTTATATAAATTTAATACATAGCATGAGTAATTTAACAAGTTGCTTGAGTTGCGGAGCACCGTAACAGGTTGAAACACAGAAATTTCTGCACCTTCTTCATGATAAAGTGTCGGAATCTTTTCTTATATCAAGCATGGTAATGTAAGTACTATAAATGTAAGTTCACTATCTGAAATAATAATAATAACACATTAAGGAAAACACACAACAAGACAGTCCAGTTAAAATGTATCATCAAAGTACAGCAAAAATGGTAGATGAACAAAAAAAGAAAGAATAACATTTAAATAAAATTTAAATTATAGCTCACAAGGCTATCAAAGCCTGACAGCTAATGTGTCAGCAGGTTCTGTATGTAACGTGATAACTCTTTATATAAATATCAGATTTGCTTCAAATTTTATATGTAGGTTCATTCTGATAAGGTTCTTCACTGATTAGCATTGGAGGTTCATTGGTTAAATATGAAGAGGGGGGGGGAGAAGAGAGTGCTACCGTCCTTAATTTATATAAATATGCAGAAATCATGCAGAATTATCACATTTTCTTCAAATTTTTTAATAGGTTCACTCTGATAAGGCACTTTCCTGATTAGTTTTAGAGGCTCAATGGTTAAGTATAAAGAGGGATGGCAGTTAATCCACTGTCCAATAACTTACAGTTGATTTCTTTTATTTTTGGAAGGACATTATTCTTTGAAATAAGACTATAATATACAGTTGTATTTATAGCCTGCGAGCTCAATGCCATCAGTTTACCTGGGCACTTTCCTCTTTATTGCCTGTTATCGGGCAGCACGAGAAAATTACATGACCAACTCATACTTGTCATTCAGATATTCTTTTCCTGTATTATCATTAAAAGTTACAAATTATTTACATTATTAACCATATTTACAAAACATATCTTGCAACAAAGTGTCTATTCCAGATTAGCAACGAATTTCCCTAACATGTACAAGTATTCCATACCAGTAATAATAATAAAAAAATGAGGAATTTTATTCAAATTTATTAGTACGCCCCTATTATGTATCCTATATTGACACTAATCAATGAACATATGGATACAACCCCTCGTGTTTTTCCTTCATTTTGGGAACAACGAATTTTCAACGTATTCTATTGACGATTATTTTCTAAATTTTCAAGATGAGATTTTGCGACTTTCACAAAAGTTGCTCTATACATTTGGCTAACATAATAAGCAAATGAAATTTTGATATCTTTGACGCATGCACAGTGAAAAATTATTTAGTAAACCTACTCAATATTCGAACAATTTTTATTATTTTTTAATTCTAATTACAGGGTATTGTGTGCATTGTTGTTTGTCACATTTTCTGAAAAGAATGTTACTTTATATTAAGAACTCTTCAAATTATCAGCAAAAATCTTGGGTAAATTTGAGACTGTTTTTCGGATTCGTAAAAAACCTTAATTTTTTTACGAGTATACATGCTATCGACATAAAAATGAACACAGTTTATTACAATAAGCCACTTAATCATAATCTACAGTTTGGGCGATTTTTCTACATTAGTTTTGACAGGGTTATCCAAAATATATCCAAAAGGTATTCATTCTTTTTTAATTTGTTGCCGGTCCCCTATTGGAGTTTCGGAATAAAACCTTCAGGGAAATATATGTCTTGTACTACACTACCTGGCCATTGATTATCGTCCATTTGCGATTTTAGACATTTTGTTAAATATCTAGAAAAATGCATGAGGAATTATCCTGAAACTCTCAGTGTATACACATAATAGTACAGGTCATATATTTCCGTGAAGATTTTTTCCAGAAACCTTATAGGAGATCGTCAACAAATTAAAAAATAATGAATATCGTTTGGATAACCCTGTCAAAACTAATGCAGCAGAAGCGCTCAAACTGTAGATTGTGATTAAGTGGCTTATTGTTATAAACTGTGTTCATTTTTATGTCGATAGCATGTATACTCGTAGAGAAATTAAGATTTTTATAAAAATACTCCCAAATTTTTCCAAGATTTTTGCTTATAATTTGCAGAGTTCTTAATATAAAATAATAATATTTTCTGAAAATCTGACAAACAACATTGCATATAATACCCTGTAATCAAAAGTAAAAAATAATAAAAATTGTATGAAAGATGAGTAGATTTACTAAATAATTTTTCACTGCGCATGCGTCAACGATATCAAAATTTCATTTGCATATATGTTAGCTAAATTTATAGAGCAACTTTTGTGAAAGTCGCAAAATCATAGCTTGAAAATTCTAAAAATAATCGTCAATATAATAAGTTGAAAATCCATTGCTCCCAAAATGAAGCAAAAAAATGAGGGATTGTATCCAAATGTACTAGTAAGTTCCGTATTGTGTATTCTATATTGACACTAATCAATGAATATATCGATACAACCCTTCTTGTTTTTGCTTCATTTTGGAAATAACGGATTTTTAAGTGATTCTATTGACGATTATTTTCAGAATTTTCAAGCTATGATTTTGCAACTTTCATAAAAGTTGCTCTATACATTTAGCTAACATAATATGCAAATAAAATTTTGATATCGTTCACGCATGCGCAGTGAAAAATTATTTAGTAAACCTACTCATTTTTCATACAATTTTTATTATTTTTAATTCTGATTACAGGGTATTATGTGCAATGTTGTTTGTCACATTTTCAGAAAATATTATTATTTTATATTAAGAACTCTGCAAATTATAAGCAAAAATCTTGGGAAAATTTGGGAGTATTTTTATAAAAACCTTCATTTCTCTATGAGTATACATGCTATCGACATAAAAATGAACACAGTTTATAACAATTGGCCACTTAATCACAATCTACAGTTTGAGCTCTTTTGATGCATTAGTTTTGACAGGGTTATCCAAAAGATATTTATACATTTTTTAATTTGTTGGCGGTCCCCTATAAAGTTTCTGGAAAAAATCTTCACGGAAATAGATGATCTGTACTATATTGTTTATACACTGAGAGTTTCAGGATAATTCCTCATGTATTTTTCTAGATATTTTGCAAAATGTCTAAAATCGCAAGTGGACGATAATCAATGGCCAGGTAGTGTATTATATTTATATACTAAGATTTTCAGGATAATTCCTCATACATTTTTCTAGATATTTAACAAAATGTCTAAAATCGCAAGTGGACGGTCATCTCTGGCCATATCGTGTATATCAGGAGCTTTAGGGAACTGGCTAATTCTTTATTTCCCCTTTTGCTATATGGGGGGAAAGTCGGGTGGAATGGGACTGTAGGTTTTTCTCTTTGTGCATTATTCTAAACATTTCATCGATCGCATACAAGATGAAGCAATGGTAATCCATTCTTCAGTTTATAAAAAAATATTGATATGCATAGACTTGCAAATGTATGAAAGAAAAAATTATTTCAAAAATCCAATTTAAATTTGATTTATTTGCTCTCAATATATTAAAAGCTTGTTTATGTATAACTGTAATAGTTTCTCTATTTATGGAACATTATACTGTATATTATCAATAATTTAAACTAAACCTAAAGCAGCATTTTTGTTTGAACAAGAAGTTTAACACAAACAAGGAAGTGGCGAGGAATGGGACATGCCAGAAAAGGGATGAATTGGACGCGCCCAATTCCTTTTTTTAATTAATAATAATGCGAATTGCTAACATGCAAATTTTTTAGAGGATAATATATTAATTGTAACATTGATATTATATGCATTCATACTTCAAAATGTAAATAAATTGATGATTATTTAAGGCGCAACGCTAGGCACAGAAAAAGACCCGGATGATAATGTAAAGTCTATGGGGGCATTCGTTTCAAATATTTCGCCGAAATTTTAATATTTGTACGTGATTGTTTTGCACAAGATTGCTGAGGGCGATCCGCAACCGGCGTAGTTTTTACTTTTTCAGTTTTGGTTTCAGATTCTTTTTTTTCAGAACACACCACCCCACTCTCCCCTATATAGATATTATATATTAATACACCAATTACATTAAAATAGAATTTTTATCAATAGTATTAAAATACAGTTTAAGGGCTAACAGTTTATTGTATATCCCTAGGTTTTTACCACCTTCTCCCCAGGTTTTTACCGGTAAAAAGCCAACCCTGTTTATTGGTCTTGTTTCAGAACGGGTGGAATGAAAGATTGTTAAAAATTATGTCATTAGAAAAATGTTTAAGATTTATAAATGACAGTGCAAAAATCGCCTTTAAAACACGAGATCTTCATCACCTGCGGAAAATTTTCACATTTGTGTAAAATTACGATATAAGTTTTTATTCATTGTTATATTTTTTGAACACACACTATTTCTGTAAACTATTCTGAAAGTTCAGTGGAGTAAATACAGATTGTTTTCCTTTTATAATTTGAATGTTCATGACTACAAATTTCTCATATCGGATGATGTTGATGATTGAAAAAGGGGGGGGGGGACTGATTACGGACTAATTAAACTTAAATTACTATTATTGAAAAAAATATTTTATTTAATTTAACCATAAAATTCTGCTACTAAATAAGGTTTAATGAGAAAGAATACTTTCGAAAAAAAAAAAAAATGGGTGTAAATCTGCATAGCCGATAATCAGATCATAAGGTTTATTCAATTCAATACCCTAACATTTTCTCACCTTTTTGAAAGAAAATGAAACTAAAAGTATGAAAATATGAAGAATTGGGAGGAAGAAAACATAATGGTAAACCCAAGATACCGCTAAATTTGGGTTTTTAGGCATTTCGCACCAAGGTATGACTTGGCTGACTAATAACGTTTTAATATGCAAATCAAGGTTTTCTCCGTGATTTTTATCCTTAAATGAGATTAAATGATTGTCCGTGCTACCGCCTCTCGATCTAATCTTATTATGAAGATTATTTTGGAAATAATGGTGGTTAATAAGGAAAATATTAATAATGAAAACCCTGTAAATAAGTTTTGATTACTTTAATATTTGCAAGTATTCAATTGTCTTAAATAAAAAAGTTCCCCCCCTCTCTCAAATAACGACAAATCAGGTATACTGAAACAATATTAGAGAAGTTACGCGAGGCTGCAATGGCTTAGCTTTTACAGGAGGGATTCGGATAGCATCTATCCGACAATATATGCAAAGCCGGCCAGATGCTGTCCGAGATCCCGTGTAAAGGTTAAAATTAAAACTTCTCGAATAAAATTAATTGCTTTTAACTGTATATAGACGCAAAAATATATTTTAACCTTAACTGCTCTGACAAAAATTGTTACATAACTACTGTGAGCTGTCTGTCAGACCATTTAATCTGAAGATGAATAAAATGTTACATTAATTCTCAGAATACTATTTATGTATTAAACTTTATGTACAAGAATATTATAAGTCAAATTCAGCTATTCAAAAGTATTTAGAGGTAGTAATAAGACTCCAAACTAAAAAAATTTGGCCATTATCTATAGTTAAACTAAAAATTACAAGTTAAACTGTGAAACTTGAAAAACTCGCGGTGTCTGAGACCACTAACAGCAGTGAAGGGTTAAATCTAAACAGTTGAGTTTAAACACAAGGTAAAATGTTCATAGAATATTCCGATTGCAACAAGATTCGTCTATAATAACTGATTTGGAATGAAAAAATATGTAAATATTTTTACAATCTTTCATTTCGCTTTTTCTAATTGTGCGTCCTTAGGATTCCCGTGCCTAGAGCAGTTTGCTCCAATTGCTCCTCTATAGCTAAGACCTCGATAAATCATTTAAAAATATTGACATGTAAACGAGAAATTGTAAAATAACTACCTCATAGGTTTAAAATTAGCAACCGGGTATTTTGGTGAGAGTGTAGCTTGTATCTTCACATAATAAACTTAACAATCAATCATACTAACAAAAAAATCTAATTTACTGTTTTTTTATGACATTACTTATAGGGATGTACGATAAATTAACGTAACAATAAAATAAAATAAAATAAAGTTAAATCTTACCTTTAATCAGACTTTGCCCGGTTCACTGGTCGCGCAAATCGGATCGTTAAGTCCTCATTGTTGTTTCATTGAAGCTCAATGGTTAGTCCTCAATTAATATCGCCAATTTACATACTGCCATGTTTTGATTTGCTCACACACGAAAACTTTACTTGCCGACACCGAAAGCAGAAAGACACGCGTCATAGCGCAAGCGCAAGTTGCCAGTCACCCGATGAGGTGGTTACGAAGTGCATGGCACCTTATTTAGCTCCCATCATCCAGTAACAGATCTGTTGTCACCCCAACCGCATATTCAAGCTCCTATGACACCCTAGGGTTCCAAATGGCACCGCCTTTTCACCTCCGGGTCCCAAATGGCACCGGTTTGTCACCTTTATTTTTAACAGTGTACTATCCTGATTTCTCCTCAATCAAACACATTTGGAATGTGATTGGACGCCATTTGCGAACCCTCCACTCCGACGCGTAAAGTACAGAATACAAACTGTGGCAGATGGTTCACAGGGAATAGAGAGAATTCCTCAGGACGTCATTCGTTCTCTCATCGACTCTGTGCCTAAATGCGTTGATTCGTGTATCCCCATCCGCGACGGTCTTAATAGCTGCATCACACGGGGAATGACAGTCAGGCAAACATTTTACAAAACATGATCGTTCATCTTGCTGTGTGTTCGGTAAACAGGTTTTTCAAACTTCTCGCGGGGTTATTTAATTTCTCGCGCTCCTATTGGTCAGTTGATGAGCGCTGAATGAATCGCGAACATTTCCGTGCTATGCCGGAAACGCTCGGTGAACAAGAATACTCAGAAAAGTTTCCCTTTCATCAAGGTCACGCAACTTTTGCGGATTGTAACGTTGTGTAGGGGGAAAAGTTCTCGCTCTGTATAGGGAACTTGCAATCAGCTGATAGCCATTGTATTTCAAGTGGAGGTCAGGGTAGTTTCACCAATCAGAACTGTATATTTCTAGTGTATGACCTCCAGTATGACGTCAATTGTAACTGCCCTGTTTAGGGAACTTGCAATCAGCTGATAGCCATTGTATTTTAAGTGGATGTCAGGGTAGTTTCACCAATCAGAACTGTCTATTTCTAGTGTATGACCTCCAGTATGACGTCAATTGCAACTGCCCTATTACGGATATTATTTCAAAATAGAGATCATTTATTGATAGTTTGTGTCACTCGCTGTTTGACGAGTTTAATCACTTTATGGCTACTCCTTTTCGGAGATGCCTTTTTTAGTATTACGCAGTGTATAATATCCTTTCTTAGAGTACAGTGCATTTTTAGTTTAACCCTTTATCTACCGCATTATGATTTCATGAAAATTTTACATTCTAAAGCATCACACGTAAATTGTTTAAACTAAATTAAAAGATTATCATAATCATTTAATAAATTTTTGAAGAATTTCAGAAGGTTTGAAGGATTTAAGAAGATTAATTAAATTTGAATTTACAAGGATTTTGCGCAATATTTATAATCCCACTCAAATCTTTTATTTTAAATTGTTTTCTTAGTATTTTGTGGAATTATATAATGTACAAATATGATTCTCTTAGAATATAAATATAGAAATATTTCCGCATTGAAAAATTTCCCATCCCCTTCCCTCAGCACCAAGAAAGCTGAAAAGATAGCAAAGGCAAGAGAAATCATTCTTTTAAAAATATTTTTGTTTTTCGTAACCAATAACGCTTTTGGAACAAGATAAAGTTATGTGTCTGTAACTCATTCTAAACAATTTTACAACTAACTGATGTATTAAAAGAATTTTATAATAAGTTATTTTAATGGTACTTATAAGTACCGTCTGTAGATAAAAGGTTAACAGGTATTTTAAATTCAATATTCTAATATATTTTTAGAGTAAAATTAGAAACGTTGCCTCCTTTTCTTTTTTAGATGTCTAGCTTTTATTTTCAAAAGTAATATGGTTTAATAATATAACGCTTTTGTGAAAATCTCAATTCTTACATCTCGTACTTTTAAACAGAGGTTTTTTTGTCATTGTTTAGATTCTTATAAAGAATGACAAGTGTCTATATTTCAAGAAATACATAATATGATAACAGTGACAGGTAATATATTGGTTCATTCCGAGATTGACAAATTTCGAGGAGATTTAGAAAATTCGAGACAGATCAAAAAACTTTCTTTGTCACAAATGTATTCTCAAAGTTTGCAGAATAGTTTATATAGAAAATTTGTTATAGAAGTGGAACAGGATTTTTACGTGGAAGAACTCTGATTCATTACTACACTAAAAACGAACGTTTTTATACATGGTTTTGAAGTAGGTTTGAAAATGAGAGACATCTAAAAATAACAAGTCAGAAATTAAATGTTAAGCATGGTAAATGAGGTGCATTTTTACTATAAATAATTTGATAGATATTTAGATTTTGTTGCAATAAATGTTGCACTCTTTTTCAAATATGCATGAATACAAAATCAAAACGATTATATAGAACAAATTAAATTATATGGAAATTATATTATTCCATTTTGGGTAGAGCATGACAACCTAGAATCATTACATATTATGGGGTATTATTAATTTAAATATGAGAGATGGGATTTAATAGAATGAAGAAAACTTCTATTAATATCATTTTAAGTTCGGATTTGATTTTCTTGAACTTTGAAGTGACTCGACAATATTCTATAACAACTACGTACATCAAATTTCAAACCATTCTGTTATGTAGCTTTTGGGCTGTTATATGTGGATAGACGGATTTACCAGACGACGCCCATTGTTACTATGTATTTATATAATTATGAACATACCTAAAAAATAAATATGCCATACATTAAATAGCCACATTCACATTTAAGATTAAACAACCGTTTAAAAAAATTGTTACATTGGTATTTCATGTATTTACGATAAATGTATCTGCGAAAGATTTGGATAATATCTTTTGTTAGGATTTTGTCAAATGCAGTGTATTTTTAATTAAAGAGATACTTAAGTTTAAAATTTTAATATGTTTTAAAAAAAAATTAAATACGTTATTATGTACCTATTTTTTTCTTTTTTTATCTTTTTATTTAATTTTTACATGAAATACTGTACAGTAACGCATTTGCAAAATTGTTATTTCTTATATCTTACATTTTTAAGAAAGAAGCTTTATTTTACAGCATTTTTTTCACAGTTTTCTTCATATAAATTTACACAGCTGATAACATTTTCAAGGAATATGGGATATACTATAATAGTGATAGATAATGTATTGGTTAATCCCCGAGACAGACACATTTCACGATGATTCAGAAAATTCTCGACAGATGAAAAACTTTGACACAAGTGTATTCTGAGAGTTTGTAGAACTGTTTTTAAAGAAAATTTACTATAGAATTGATCAGGGTTTTTACCTGGAAGGACTATCAATCATTACTAATAAAAAAAAGAATGAGTTCGATTTTATACGTGCTCTTAAGGAAAATTTATAAATGCGAGACGTCTAAAAATATGTCTAAACAGTCAGAATAAATTTAGCGAAGAGATGTTTCAAGGCTTAAAAAATGATTCTCTTAACAACTCTTCAAGGGAAATAAATGTAAAAATTCGGAGTGCGTACGTCAAACGTGGAAAACAAGATCCGTTCGTACTATAACCAGGAGTGTAGTCGTAAAAATAACACAGGATATACGTTCTAATCAGAAGGTACACGCTCAATGCAGAGGGTCCTAGAGTGAGTATATTATGGCTTCTTAAGAAACAGAGGGTATACGGTTTTCTTTTTAAAAATCCAGAAGGTATACGGCGTATACCCCCGTATACCCCCCACTACATCCCTGACTATAACCAATTTTATGAATATTCAGATCGTGGTGAAATATCTGTTGAACGCTTAAATAAAATGCATCAATGCATAATTTATTACGATTTTATAGATTAAATTCAGTAATACGAAAATAATATGAGTCCATCTTAAATATGATGTAATCACCATGGCAAACCTAGAATAATTACCTATCATGGGATATCAATAAATTAATTACGTATGGTAACGGATTAAATGCAAGGAAGAAAGCTTTTGTTGATATTTTTTAAGTTTTGACTCGATTTTTATAAAATTCGAAATGTTTCGTTAAAATTTAACATATGTATTAAATTTCAAACCTTTTGATTGAATAGTTTTTGCGCTATTATATACGATTAGATAGACAGACAGACGGAAGGACGGACCAGAAGACGACAATAGGTGCAACTTACTTATAAATACGAAAGTACCTAAAAACTAACAAACTTTGCTATAAGTTACCTCGTCCTCATTTAGGGTTTAAAAAAATAACGTTTTGTAAAATTGTTACATTGAAATTTTTGTATTTACGGTAAATATGTACAGAAACTGACATACGAATGCAAAATATACAATTTGTAATAAAAATATACGGAAAAAAATAACAGAACTTTTGTAAAATAAAACGATGAAAATTAACTACCTACAATATGATACATATTTTGAAATGTTATTAGATAATTGTAAAAGTTGTGTTATGTCATGTTTTTTAGCATTTGATAATTGAAACTCATGCATTATGTACGCTGAAACGGAAATTGACTTTAATTTTTTACCATCACGTGAAGAGTTTTTGCAAATAAAAAATTTTAAAGTTAAAAAAAAGAAAAAAAAATGTGAACATTTCATATTGTAAAATAGATATGTTTTTAAGTTTTGATAGTTATTTTTTACATATTTTTTACCACTGAAACCGAAAAAAATACCCCATTTTAACCATTGCAACATGATTTTTGTCAAATTGTTAATTTCAAAGTTAAAAATTAAACTTCCACCCGCCCTCATTTGACCCCTCAGTTGTTTACCTGTATGAATCCCATTATAAACCAAAAAACTGAATAAATTATTGAATTAAATGAAATTTAATTTAATAAATTTAGTAAGTTTTTTATTAAATATCATTTAATAAAAAACATTCTTACATCTTTTTTATAGTATTAAATTTCTAAATATAAAATATATGACGAAATGAAATTTGCGCCTTGCTTTTAACATAAAATGTATAATATGAACTTTAAAATGTTCATGTTTGCTTAAAAGGCGATTAAAAATAATCAACTATAGATGGAAATAGTTAATTTTATTTAAAAACATCTTAGTACTTTCAAACCTTTAATCAGGTTCTTCCTCAGAGAATATTTAAAAACATCTTAGTAATTTCAAACCTTTGATCAGGTTCTTCCTCAGAGAATATTTAAAAACATCTTAGTAATTTCAAACCTTTGATCATGTTCTTCCCCAGAGAATATTTAAAAACATCTTAGTAATTTCAAACTTTTAATCAGGTACTTCCTCAGAGTATATTATTCTCTGAGGAAGAACCTGATTAAAGGTTTGAAAGTACTAAGATGTTTTTAAGTAAAATTAACTATTTACATCTATAGTTAATTATTTTTAATCGCCTTTTAAGTAAACCTGAACATTCTATAGTTCATATTATACATTTTATATTAAATTTCTCCATATTTTAACTTTGACATTTGCGATTCACAAAAAAATTCGAACGTGATAATTAAAAAAAATTAAAAAAAAAAAAAAAAAAAAAAAGGTTATTTTTAGATTTAATGCTAAAAGCATACAAAAATCAAACATTAAAAGTTAAAAAACAAAGTCATCTCCTCTATTTTATAGTATCCCATTTTTGTTATTTTTTAACTCTGAAAATTTATAATTTACGAAAAATTCTGACTGATCATTAAAATTTAAGGTAATTTTCGATTTCAGCGATGAAAATACATAAAAGTTAAAAAAAAAAAAAAAACTTCGTCGTCTTATGTTATCTAATCTAAAACTTTTCTTAAACCTCCGAATTTTTTCGTGCTATCCCATAAAATAAGTATTAATGGTTATCACCGAAAATCCTATTATTATTAGATTGTCATCGGTTTTACGTCAGTATGTGAAATTTAACCTTGATCGGATATTTTTTTAAGTGATTTAAATTTCGAGTACAAATTTTGAACTGAAAAAAACATACATCGGATCGTTAAAGTTCCTCTCCCTCAAGATTTTGGTAGCATGACACCCCAAATACAATCGGCTCTCATTAATTAGAACTCGTCGGGACAGCGAGAAATGTTCGAATTTTCCAGAGTTCGAATTATAAAAAGTATCAGACAAAAACATGTTTAAAGGAATTAATGTTACAGTACTTTATATATTATTTCGGCTGCTATCATAAGAATATGACTTAGTATTAAATTAAAAGATATAAATACATAAACTAATTAACACGTTGAGTGTCATGTCAATCACTCACTGGTGATTGATTTTGCCAAAACAGAAAGTTCTATGTTAGTCATCGTGGCACTAATTAGGGAAAAGCACAATTGGAAGAAGGGATGGAGGTATCATTAATGCTAGACGGAACACTTAGATACCGATATATCAAATGAGTGGGATTACTTGCATTCTAGTTTAGAAAACTTCTGACAAAAATTAAAGAAGGGAACTTCAAGGATATGAAGTCCGTTAGAAAATAAGGAAAAATAAAAAAAATGGAGTTCGAATTAAACGAAGTCAAGAGGAAATAGTTGTAATAAATGAAAATTTTTAATGTTATTCTACCATTGAAAATTTTGCGACTTCATGTCTAGCTCTAATTAAGCGAAGATTCGATTTATCCTTTTTCGAATTAACGAGTTGCCGACTGTAGTTTGTTTTAAATTGTTTTAGAGAAAAAGTATCTACAAATTCAGATAGTAGACAAAATTTCTACAAATTAGATACATGTCATTACGACGCGACGTAGGATGAATGGGAAGGTTGAATTTACTTCTCAACATACACCGCAATGCTAATTTTTTTAACAAACATATTTTGGGGGACATTTTACCATAATCTTGGAGGGGGAGGGGGGTGTTCTAGCAAAAATTTTGATGCGAAGGTAAAAATTTGGATTTAACGACCCAAAAAACATAAAAGAGGACTTTTTTCAGAACTACGATGAATTTTGCCAGGTAAAATCCTCTATTGCCTGGATGACAATTAATAATATTTTGATTTTGTTGGAATGAGCTTCATAATCTATTTCAGTGCACGTCTTTTCGTTTTTTGTATTGAATATATTTATATTTTAATGCTAAATAATTTTTCTAAACAAAAACATACTTCAATCCTCCATATTTATCTAAAAATATGGTGAAGATAAAAAATATTAATTTAACATTAATAACTAATATTTTTATTAGACAAAAAACTTTCCAAAAGGTAATTATGTTAAAAAGTGTTAAAAGTAAAAACATTAAACTTATAACTAAAAATAAATCTTTAATACACAGAAAAGTGTTTCAAAAAAGAATATTTTGAATAGTTTTTATTTTATTTATTTCAAAACTTTTTCCTCCATGTTTATTTTTCTCTTATCTTTTAAAAAGACTTTATATTTTTATTTCAGAAATGAGCAGAATAAATATACTCTAAATTGAAATAAAATCCTAGACAGTTTAAAATTGTAATTGATGTAATAATCCGCTCACAATTTTAATGCTTTGAATTGTCCATTTAAGAAAATCGGAATGTTATATAAATATTGAACGCAACGAGTGTAAACACTCTAGAAAAATCCATCATTATCTTATACTTCGTATATTCAAAGAATTCGGGCAAGTGAAAATTTTGAAAGCATTCTTGAAGCATTATCTATCATTATGAACAACAATAGAATGCTTGTCGTACCTGTCTTTCAAGATGCTTACTTATAATGAGAAATGCGAATTTAAGTAAATTCCTGCTGGCAAGAAGAATGAGATCGTTAAGGGTGTATTCGAAAAAAAACGCTTTTCCACTTTCAACAGCTCGAAATTTTCCGATTCAATTTCAGACACATTTTTAAAAGTAGAAACATGAAACTTGCTAACGGGGTACTTGAAGGGACGTATGAGGTGCCGTGTGATGTCTTTTTATGCTCAATTCATTAGAATTTGAGTTATAAACAATTACTTTATCAGTATGACTCTTTTTTTCGTTCCCAGATCTCGCGCGGAAAAATCGGTTCAAAATGCCGTTTTTGATTGCTTTTTTTTGCAATATTTTCTGCATTTATCAAAGAATCGACAATTACGGCACCTTGTGTACTTTCCAAATAAGGGATTTTGAAAGTTTGGTGCATTTGAGAGCAAAAATGAATTCAAAAATAAATCGGAAAATAAGCAATATGAATCGAAATACACCCTTAACATATGTATTTTTTACAGTATTTTATAACTTGGTCCAAAACATATCTTTGAAATGCAAAGGTTACTAAACAAATTTGTGCGCAAGATATAAAAAAAAAATGAAAAAAATTTTAAATAATGTTTATGATATACACTCTATACTCTATGATGTATACAATTGTATTGAATTTTTCGCTCTCTGAAAAGCTTAAAGAAAAGAAATTTTCTCGAAAAATACAAGGAAAACATTTTAAATACAATTTTATTTTATTTTATTTGTCGCAAAATTTTTTTCTTGGATGTTTATTTTTCTTTTATATTTTAAACACTTTTGACATCCTAATTAAAAAAAAAAATCAGCAGAATAAATACATTCCAAATCCAAATACAATCCTGGACAATTCCAGTTGAATTTGATATAATAGAACATTTCCTATTTTAGTATTTAAATAGTCTTTGCAAGAAAATATAAATGGTATATTAATACGGAATACAACAAAAGTGTAATAAAGTCATGAATCTTTTAGAAAAATTTTTCTTTGTCTTTTACTTGGTATATTCAAAGAATTCGGAAATTCAAAAATTTCGAAAGCATTCTGGAAGCAATATCTATCATAATGGACAACAATAGAATATTTACCTGGCCTGGTTTTTCAAGCTACATATTTATAATGAGAAATGCGAATTTAAGTAAATTCCTGTTGGCAGGAAGAATGGGATTGTTAACGTAGGTGTTTTTTATATTGTTTGATAGTCTTTTCCCAAAACATACCTTAGAAAGATCAAAGTTTACTAAACTAGTTTGTTTGCAAGATATAAAATAATTTTGAATAAAACATCGATTAATGATTATGATACAGTTACAAAAAAGATTATGTTATATTTTAATCTATCAACCATTAGTAAACTGACATATATATATATGGCTATTTCCATGAGTACTTGTAGTGTAAGTCACAGGCTACGATTTTTGGCTACCAGTATTTTAGTACGAAAAAATGTGATTTATTTTATCGACACATTCTCATCAATTGAATAAGGCCAAGCAGACTTTTCGAAAATAACGGTGGCAAACAAGCATAGCAATTATAAGGTAATGTGACTTACACTACAAAACCCATGGAACTAGCCATATATAAAGTTAAAATTATTAGTTGTATTGTATTTGTATCACTCAGAAGGAGTTACAGAAAACAAATTTTCTCGAAAAGTACATAAAAACATTTTAAATAACATTTTATTTTATTTTATTTGTTGCAAACGTTTTTCTTCCATGTTTATTTTTCTCTTATCTTTCAAAAAGTCTTTTGATATTTTAATTTCAGAAATAAGCAGGATAAATGCACTCTAAATTTAAACAAAATTCTAGGCAATTTACACTGTATTTGATATATATATCAAATATAGTTGAAATATTCTAGAATATTATTTAAATTGAAATGGGTCATTATAATGACCCATTTCCAATTTTTATATTTTGAGTTTTCTATTTAAGAAAATCTAAACGTCATATAAGTACGGAACATAGCGTGTGTAAATACCTTAGAAAAATGTTTCATTATCTTATACTTGGCATATCCAAGAAATTTGGGCAAGCGAAAGTTTTGAAAGCATTCTTGAAGCAATATCTATCATTATAGACAACAATAGAAAGGCTTGTCTTTCAAGCTGCTTACGGATAATGAGAAATGTAAATTTAAGTGAATTCCTGCTGGCATGAATAATGGGATTGTCAACGTATGTGTTTTTTTAGACTTATATAACTTGGCTCAAAACATACCTTTGGAATGCCAAATGTTATTAAACTAGTTTGTGCGAAACATGTAAAAGAATTGTGAATAAATCTTCAAATAATGATTATAGGGATGAGATTCTTCCGCGTTTTTTCATACCAGTATAATATTAGAGAAAATGTTGTTCTCTTAATTGGCAACATTTTTCGATTTATTAAAATAGCTTTTTCTCTAAAATTACACTGGTGGAAAAAACGCGGAAAATTCTCATCCATATAATCATTATATAGTAGCAAAAAATTTATATTTTAACCCGAGAGTAAACGCGCCGGGTCTTTTTTGCCCGGAGTGCATATGGTTTTTGCAATTGTAACCACTTATCTTTTAAAAGTAATCTTCAACTTATTTTATCACAAAATTTGTAAGGATTGTCTCCACCTAAATAAAATGACGGTTATGATTTGATTTTATTGATGACAAAGTTAAAACCATTTCTACCCAGGGGTAAGTGCGTGTTCTCCCGGGTTAACCCTCAAACATTCATTAGTAAACTGATTTATATATATATTTTAAATTCATCGGTTGTATTGTATTTTTTGCGCTCAGTAAAGCTTAGAGCAAGAAAGTTTTCTCGAAAAGTATATAGAAAACTTTTTAAATACCATTTTATATTATTTTATTTGTTCCAAAAGTTTTTGTATATTTTAAATCCAAATAAAATCCTGGACAATTTGGAAGGAATTTGATATAGGAGCTCACTTTCAATTTTAGTATTTAAACTGTCTATGCAAGAAAATATAAATGCTATATTAATACAAAACACAACGAAAGTGTAATGAACTAAGAAAAAAATTTAGAAAAAAATATTATTATCTTATACTTGATATATTCAAATAATTCGGGCAACCGAATATTTGGAAAGCATTTTTGAAGCAATATCTATTATCATGGCCAACAATACAATGCTTGTCGTGCGTGGTCTTTCAAACTGCTTATTTATAAAGAGAAATGGGAATTTAAGTAAATTCCTGCCGGCAGGAAGAATGGGATTGTTAACATATGTGTTTTTTATAGTCTTTTATAACTTGACCCAAAACATACCTTTGAAATGCCAAAGGCTACTAAACTAGTTTGTGCGCCAGATATAAAACAATTTTAAATAAAACTTCAAATAATGATTAACACATAGTTACAAGAAAGTTATGTTATAATTTAACCCTCCAGCAATCGTTAGTAAACGGACCAATATATTTCTTAAAATTTATCGATTTTATGAGATTTTCCGCACTTAGAAAAACTTACAGAAAACAAATTTTATCTAAAAGTACATAGAAAACATTTGAAATATTATTTTGTTTTGTTTTATTTTATTTGCTGCAAATTTTTGTCTTCGATGTTTACATTTTTTATATATTTTTTAAAGACTTTTGATATTCTAATTTAAAAAATAAGCAGAATAAATATATTCTATATCCAAATAAAATATTCAACAATTTCAATTGAATTTGATATAATAACTTATTTCCAATTTTAGTATTTAAACTGTCTACGTGAGAAAATATAAATGCTATATTAATACAGAACACAACAAAAGTGTAATAAATAAATTTAAAAAAAAAAATAGAAAAGTTTATTTTTATTTTATACTTTGTATAGTGAATGAACTGGGCATGAGAACATTTTGAAAGCATTCTTGAAGCAATATCTATCATTATGGCCAACAATAGAATAGCTTGTCGTGCCTGGTCTTTCAAGCTGCTTTTTTATAATGAGAAATGCGAATTTAAGAAAAATACTGCTGCCAGGAAGAATGGGATTGTTGACGTATGTGTTTTTTATAGACTTATATAGCTTGGCCCAAAACATACCTGTGAAATGCCAAAGGTTACTAAACTAGTTTGTGTGCAATATATAAAAGAATTTTGAATAAATCTTCAAATAATGATTATGATATTGTTACAAACAGATTTTGTTATATTTTAACCCTAATCAACCATTAATAAATTGACCTATATGTATATATTTAAATTCGTTGGTTGTATTGCATTTTTATCACTCAGAAAGGCTTACAAAAAACAAATTTTCTCGTAATGTACATGGAAGACATTTTAAATACCATTTTATTTATTTTTTTATTTATTGCAAAACTTTTTCTTCCATATTTATTTTTTCTATTACATGTTAAAGACTTTTGACATTCTAATTTCAGAAATAAGCAGAATGATATACATTCAAAATCCAAATAAAATCCTGGACAATTTCAATTGAATTTGATATATTAACACATTTCCAACTTTAGTAATTAAATTGTCTATAGAAGAAAATGTAAATGTTACATTAATACGAAACACAACAGAAGTGTAATAAGCTCAGAAAATTTTTAGAAAAAAATATGTACTTGGTACGTTTAAAGAATTCGAGCATGCGAAAATTTTGAAAGAATTCTTGAAGCAATATCTATCATTATGGCCAACAATAGAATGCTTGTCGTCCCCTGGTCTTTCAAACTGCTTACGGATAATGAGAAATGCGAATTTAAGTAAATTCCTGCAGGCAGGAAGAATTGGATTGTTAACATATGTGTTTTTTATATTCTTTCATAGACATGGGACAAAATATACCTTTGAAATGCCAAAGGTTACTAAACTAGTTTATGCACAAGATATAAAACAATTTTGAAATAAATCCTCGATAATAATTATCACATAATTAAAAAAAAAAAAAATAAAATAAAAAATAAAAAAAAAAGTTTTATATTTTAGCCCTCCAACAAAGTAAACTGATATATGTATATTTCTTAATTTATTAGTTGTATTAGACTCTTCTCACGGATAAAGGGTTTCAGTAAACAAATTTTCTCGCAAAGTATATAGAAAATATTTTAAACACCACTTTATTTTATTTTATTTATTGCAAAAGTTTTTCTTCGATGATTGTTTTCTTCTTATATTTTAAAGACTTTTTACGTTCTTATTTCATAAAATGAGCAGAATAAGTACATTCTAAATGCAAATAAAATCCTGGACAATTTCAATTGAATTTGATATAATAACTCATTTCCAATTTTAGTATTTAAAATGTCTATGCAAGAAAATATAAATGTTATATTGTGGAATTCTTCTAAAGGTTCTTTCGAAATTATAATTAACTCAGAGACATGTAGTGGAGTCTGACACCGTTTAAACTTTTAAAACTTATATTCAAATGCTATTTATTTACAAAAGTAATATTTACATAAATCTATTTACAATTCAAGCATCATAAACTCTAGTTAATTAATCACATCTTATGCGGAAAGTCCTCTTCATCCAACATTCTTTTTTACGACCTAAACACAAAACAAAACGTTCCACCAAACGTTATCTTCATTTCACTTAGTGTCACGGCTTTCGTCTGACTTTGTAGGAATTATAGCTGCTGCTTGAATCGTCTACCTTGCTGAGAGCCCCCGTTTCAGAGTAGTGACATGCAGAAGCTACAAGGCACACTGCTACTTGGCTGTGGTAGAAAGATCGCTCCTACAATATTAATAAGGAACACAACAGAAGTGTAATGAACTTAGAAAAATTTATCTACACTGCTCAAAACAATTAAAGGATATTGCAGTTTTAGGTGGATTTTGTATCTGGGAAACTTTTTAGCTGATTGATACATGGTCGACAAACATAGTAGGTTATATGAGAATAAATTACACATGTTTGGCAGAAAAAATGCATTTTATTGCGCATTTGTGTACAAAAGGAAGAAACACAATTTGTGCATATGAGAAAAAAAGAATAAGAAAAGGTGTTTTCTTCAAAGAAAATCATTTTTAGTAAGGGGTATGGTTTCCACGGGCGGCCAGCAACGTTGAACACCTTTGAGGCATGGACTCAATGAGGCTATTAATGACGAGTTGGGGTATTCTGCCCCATTCTTCCAGAAGAGCTCTTTCCAGTTCTTGGAGAGTTTGTGGGGTTGTTGGCGGCCAGAAACTCGTCTTCCTAGAGCGTCCCAAACGCGCTCGATTGGATTCATGTTTGGAGAACATGCTGGCCATTCCATTCGAACGATTCATTCCTCGAAAAGGAAATCCTCCACCAGGTTTGCACGATGTGGCCTGCAGTTACCGTCCATTAAAATTAAGTTATCTCCGATTGCTGCAGCGTAAGGGACTACAATAGGTCTGAGGATCTCATACCTATATCGGCGACCAGTCAGAGCTCCATCTCGAATGATGTGGAGGTCAGTGCGCCCGTCAATGTAGATGCCACCATACACCAACACTCCTCCACCGCCAAATCTGACACTTTCGTGCACGAACGCAGGATTCTTCTTACTGCCACGGTCCCTCCAGATGAAAATACGCCTATTATCCGGATGCACAGAAAAACGGGACTCGTCAGAAAACAGAATATTGCTCCATTCATTTCTCCTCCAGTTGACATGCTCGGTTGCCCACTCCCTGCGGTCGCGACGATGCCTTCATTTTAATCTAGCACATACCATCGGTCGGCGAGCATACAGACCTACAGCATGGAGCCGGTTTCGGACAGTCTGACAAGGAAGGTCTCCATTGGGGGCATACTCAGAATTTTTTGAAAAAAATACAAATTAAACTACTCATGTAAGTAATAAAGGATCAGTGAAAATTAGCGGCGGAATTTCGTTATTAGATATGTAAAAAAATAAAATAGTTTGGAATAATTGGCGTGAAAAGCTGAAAGCTACGCGGGATTTGGCGAGCAGTGCGTTTCCTCGCCAAAAGCAGACGATTTTAACGAATCTGAAAATTGATTTTAATTGACTTCACTGTTAAAAATCTGCAGCATTTACTGCAACGTCACTCCACTACTTTTATAGAATATCTCTTTTCTGACCAATGAGAATGCTCCATAGCACCGTGAATTGACCGTGTCATACACTGTTAAAAATCTGCTGCATTTTGTTGCAACTATTCCAACCAATGAGAAAGCTAAATTTTACGGCCAAGTAACCGTTTTCTATACAAGCAAGGGAGGGCGTTGCAACAAAATGCAGCAGATTTTTAACAGTGTATTTTTCAATTTGGAACAATTTTAATCAATTTAAATTGTGTTTTAAATGTTAAAATATATTAATTTAATTTTGTTATAAGTACATATAAACGTATATGACAAAATTACACTTAAAGTAAAGTAAAAATGCAAAACTAAAATTACTTAAACTAAACTTATTTAAATAAATTGAACATAGAAAGTTTTTTCTTTAAAAAGTATTCGAAGCGTAAAAGCGTATTTTTCAAAATTTCGTTTTTTCGCCAACCGGAGATAAATCGCCAAATAAACGAAATTTTTATTAATTTATTAAAATTTTTTTACGGACGTTATAAGGAGGTTCCGCCGAAATGTTTTTTATAAACGTATATAACTGTATGAGAAGAACATTCTGTAATTTTTTCAGATTTTTTTGAGTATGCCCGTATGGAGACCTTCCTTGTGAGTTGAAATCGTGGTGCCTGTAGCCGAGCGAAGGTGTTGTTGGAGAACAGCGTTCATGTTTCGGTGTCTCCGAGCTGTTAACGCTAAATACCGATCTTCATTGGGCGTTGTTGCCCGTCTACGACCTTGCCCTGGTCTTCGGCCTGCACATCCACTCTCCAAAAAACGGTTCCAGATCCTGGAAATGACACTTTGTGACACTCCAATGACTTGCGCTACTTCGGCTTGAGTTTGGCCCCTTCTAACCTACACACAATTCTCCAAGCTTCTGAATCTGTCAAATGACTTCGCTGAGACATCGTACTCATCGAAACAAAGCAATCACTGAATGCCGATCATCCTTGTCTTCATTATCTTTTATCCAGTTGAAAGTCAAATTTTATTCGCTGCCGTTGAAGCGACGTTTTTGACGTCGAACTCAAAATTTGCATAATCCATAGTTTGAAAACCAGAAAAATTTGCATTTGTGATTCTCTTCTTCTATTTTCGGCAAAAAAAATTTCGTTTATATCTTTATTTTATATAAAACTTCAAATATCCTTTAATTGTTTTGAGCAGTGTATATGTAGTACTTGGTGTATTTAAAGAATTCGGACGAGCAAAAATTTTTAAAGCATTCTTGAAGAAATATCTATCATTATTGCCAACAATAGAATGCTTGTCGTTCCTGGTCTTTCAAACTACTTACAGATAATGAGAAATGCGAATTTAAGTCAATTCCTGCTTGCAGGAAAAATGGGATTGTTAACGTATGTGTTTTTTATATTCTTTTATAGTCTTGGCCGTAACATACCTTTGAAATGTCAAAGGTTGCTAAACTAGCTTGAGTGCAAGACATAAAACAATTTGAAATAAAACTTCGAATAATGATTATTGCATAGTTACAAAAACATTATGTTATATTTTAAACCTCAAACAACGATTAGTAAACTGACCTATAAATTTTTTTTTTTAATTCATTAGTTGCATTGCATCTTTCGCGCTCAGAAATCATTACAGAAAAGAAATTTTCTCGAAATACAGAACAGAAGTTTTTTTTCCATCTTTATTTTTCTGTTACATTTTAAAAAGATTTTTGACATTATAATTTCTAAAATGAGCAGAATAAATACATTCCAAACCCAAATAAAATCCTAGACAATTTCAAATGAATTTGATATAACTCATTTCCACTGTTAGTATTTAAATTGTCTATGCAAGAATGTATGTATGTTATATGAATTTGAAACACATCAGAAGTTTTATGAGCTGAGAAAAAAGTTAGATAATTTTATCTTGTACTTGGTATATTCAAAAAATTCAGGCAGGGAAAATTTTCAAAGCATTCTTGAAGCAATATCTATCATTATGGATAATAAGAGAATGCTCGTTGTGCCTGATATTTCAAGCTGTTTACTGATAATAAGAATTTTTTATTAATATTTTCCTCATAGCGTGGTAAGTTAAAGCTATTAATTATGATCATTTTGCGATATTTTCTTTTAGCCATCTTATAATGTATAAAAAAAAAAAAAAAAAAAAAAAAAAAAAAAAAAAAAAAACTTGCAAATAGATACTTTTGTCAATCAATCTATAAATTTTTCTTCCGTTATCCTGCTAGTACATTTTCTTAAAGTTGTGACTATCTTTTTGTGATACTCTGTATTCAGACGTCAACGGAACCGAATACAAAATTTGTACATACATACAATGCGTATTAAGTTTAGTACCAGCCACTTCCACACTATCCACAAACAAAAAGTCTATCGATAGACAGAAGGAGGGAAGGGAGTAGAATGATGCTTGTCCCGCGGACCCATATAGCCTTAGTTGGACTTTTATTAGAAATGTGAATTTAAGTAAGTTCTTACTGGTAGGAAAAATGGAATTATTAACGTATGTTTTTTTTTTTTATTATTTTTATTTTTTTTATAGTTTTAACACAAAACATACATTTGAAATGTCAAAAGTTACGGTGGTACACAAAATATAAAACAATTTTGAATAAAAACTTCAAATAATCGTTATAACATAGTTACAAGGAAGCAAATTTGGGTACTTTGATTTCCAAATACCCACAGCTAAACTAATACATATAATTCAAATTCATAGTTTGCATTGGATTGCTTTCCCTAAAAATAGAGTAATAGAAACAAATTTGCTCAAAAATACGTTAAACAATATAAGAAAAAAATCAATTATTGTCATTAAATAAAATTAAATATAAGATGACAGTAATTATATTATACATACCTGTTTAAAAATTTTTAATAAGAGTGTTTGCTAGTCTTGTACAGGCTATCGGTAACATTTCTACAATCAGTATCAATGTACAATTATCGCAAACAAAATTTGAAATCTAAAATTAAATTTTAACTTATTCGCAAAAATTATTTATTTGTTATAGTTGCAGATATTGAAAAAAGTAGCGTATAGAGAGTACAGAACTAGTAGATCTGTCCAGTAAAAGTTTTTTTCTAACCCTTTCGGGTCTGGTGTATAATTAATCGTACATGTCTTTAATTTACTTTATTTATTACTTTGTTTCAAGAAACACGTTTGCTAATATTTTCATGTAGTAATGTTAGTATGTGCTCTATGCTTTTACTATATGACTTCAGTTACGTTTAGGTATTTAGTGATATTAATATTTATCATTATTTACTTAATCCTCTTTGCGCTGTTTGGAATTCTTTTATTTTAAGCGTATATTTTTCTCGTTAAATTTAAAATAAAAGTTATTTTCCTGAAAGAATTACATGTAATAAAGTTCCAAAAGTATTATAAAGTTGTAATATAAGTTAAATTTTATTCTAATACAGTATTTTCTAAATACCTCCAAAAATTCTTCAAAAAAGCCTATTGTCATATGAATATCAATTGATTAGTATGCAAAACAACGACATTCGTTAACATTTCGTTAAATACTAATTAACCTATTCGGATAGCTAGTGCTAATGTTATTAATGTGAAAGTAAATTTTTCTAAAAATTGAAAAACAATTTGAACCCGAAAGATTTCAGCCTTCATTTATAATATAATAATTTTTAGCATATATATTACATTTAAAAAAGCTCAGGTTAAGAAGCCAGTGACACCATTATGGACAACAATAGAATGCTCATCGTGCCTTATCTTTCATGCTGCTTACAGATAATAAGAAATGTAAATTTAAATAAATTCTCGCTGGTAGGAAAAATGGGATTGTTGACCTGTGAGTATTTTAACATTCTTTTATAGCCTTGGTACAAAACTAACTTTGAAATGTCAACAGTTACTTAAAGTAGTTGACGTGAAAAATAAAAAAATAATGTCAAATAAAAATAGTATCCATATTGCATAGTTACAAGAAGAATGTAGGATATACTTAACCTACTCGAGATCTTAACCACAAATAAACTAATATACACAGTGTTGCCAGTGGGCTACGTTTTTAAATTTCAGCTTTCTTGATTCGCACCACTTTTTTGAAACGGCAAAATTCTGGTTGTTTTCGCCTTTATTAATATGCCATTAAATAAGGCGCATTTTACTATTTCAAAAAAGTGGTGCCAGTGAAGAATCTGAATTTAAAATAAGTAGCCCATCTGGCAACACTGAATATACAAAGAGTCTTTATTTAAACGTCTCAGTGTTGCCAGTGGGCTACTTTCTTAAAATTCAGATTTCTTGATTGGAACCACTATTTTTAGGCGGTGAAATTTCATTTGTCTTTTTCCTTAATTCATATGTCATTAAATGAGGCGTATTTTACGATTTCAAAAAAGTGGTGCCAATTAAGAATCTGAATTTAAACAAGTTGGAAATTGCACGTGAAGCGTAGCAAATGAGGTGCGTTCGTACGATAACGTAGTTTTAAAAATATCACTATCATATATTAATCTCATAAAACTGTAAATAATTACAATTAAAATGCGCACCAAAAAATGTTCTCCCTATACCATTATGCAATGGAATACTTTTGTGTGGCCTTGCAAATCAATAACAAATATTCTTTGTACCACAGATTATGCAAAATGTATATTATAATATCTACTTTATAGATGCATATCAATTTTATTATGTTCGAATGAGTGTAACACCATTAAAATGCATTTGAAACATTTTCCCCTATTAACCGTAATGTAACGGAATACTTTTGATTCTCCCTGTAATTGAACTATACATCCGATTTTGATAAAATTTGAAATAACTCGACAAAATTATGTAATAATTATGTATTTAAAATTTCAAACGATTAAAATGCATTTGAAACTTTTTTCCCCATTGACCGTAATGTAACGGAATCCTTTTGATTGTCCCTGTAATTGATCTATTCATCCGATTTTCTTAAAATTTGAAATGACTCAACGAAATTATGTAATAATAATATATTTTAAATTTCAAACGATTCGGTTGGGTAGTTTTTGCGTTGTTATATGCGGACGGACGGACTGAACGACAATAGGTGCTACGTATTTACATAATTACAAACGCACCTAAAAAGTGGTGCCAAATAAGAATGTGAAAAAAAAAGTAGCATATCTGGCAACACTGAAACGACCTTATTTGAACCACTTAACTGATCAATATATTTTTGAAAAAACTTTCAAATATTGCCTATTTTTTTCATGTCTTATCAGAATTCTTAATCTTTTATCATCGGTTTTCCGAAACAGATATTTTTGCCAAATTGAACCAGAGAAAAGCTCTGATTAAATAATACAAAATTTACAATAAAATTTTACTGCTGAGAATAATAAATCATTATCGGAATATTGATGCCCTTACGTGTTATGAGTAAATCATGTTTTGCAAAAACACGTTACCCGTATGACGTACGGGCAAAGCAAGGAAAAGGTTAAAGTTGTATACTGACGAAACTATTATTTTTCACTTGTACCAGTGCTCCCCGATATCTTATGGTATTATTACCTGGAAGTGCTATGATCAACTAAAAGAAAAATAGGGGGGGGGGGTATCCCCAATCCTGAAGATTAAAAAAATACAATTACGTACCAAAGTTATTTGATAATTACAAATGGAAGGTGTTATCATTGTTGACAGATTGGGGGCGAAAAGTCCCCAGTTTGTTTAATTGCCACCAATTTTTGAACATAAATATTCGGTTTTATTTAAAAATCGATGAAAAATAATAGACCGGGAAGCGGCATCACAAACAATCACCTCATTGAGTTTCAGTAGAAAATCTGGGGTTAATTAAATCTCGATTCGCATATTAAAACGTAATCGGTCTGCAAACTCATATCTTGGTGGAAAACACCTATAATCCTGATTTTATTTGGTTGACTTAATAGTTTACTATTATGTTTTCTGCTTCCAGTCCCCCATGTTTTCATACTTTTGAAGGCAGGAAAGCACAATGCTGAACCTACGAGTCAACTGCTATCGGGTTTTTAGGTGTTTTCCACCAAGTTATGACTCGACAGATCGATTACATTTTAATATGTGAATCGACATCTAACTAATCCTAAATTTTTATCGGTGAACTCGATTAGATGATTGGCTGCGCTTCCGTCTCCCGATCTATAACGCTAATTATAGGATTAAAAAAATGATGACAGTCAAATAATCTGAATTTAAAAAAAAATCCGCAACTCTGGATCTTATCTCGAATCATAAATGATGCATATATCCCAGATGCAAGATGGGGAAAGAAACATTTTAAAGTTGTTGCGGTTAAAACTTTTTTAAGGTCTTAGGTATTTCAACCACATATCTCCCTCTGGACTGAGGGTATTTGGTACTTTTAACGATTTTTGTAAAAAATTCTTGAAAGATATGAATTTTAACATTTTTTTAAATATAAACTTCAATTTGTTCTTATTCATAATGAAGAAACTACTTAAATGTCTTAAAAATTAATATTTAAGGAGAAATTACTGAAAAAAGATTATATGTTTTAAAGAAAGTTCCGCATAAGAAAACATGTTTTTTTTATCACAAAAATTCACATAAATCTAAATAAAACACTACCCAAATTTTGTACAAATATATGAAAAGAGGTTTTATTTTTGTATGAATTTGTTTTTTTGTGGATCATCGGATTTGCACAGTGAGCAACACCACCTGGTTCATAAAAGGTTCGAATCGAATTAAGCTCTAATTATAGATATTTTTTATATATTTACTTCTGTAAACTTCTGGTTTTTTTTCTCAAGTTCGTAGATAATAGGTGAAAAGGCTGCGTACTTATACAGTAGGCAATTTTATAGCTCAAAGTGTTAAAAGTTGACCCAGAAAGACTTCGGAGGTAGATCGCTTCACTGAAAACGGCAACCCGGGTGACACTGGAATCGGCAAATGAATTATAACAGATATAAATTTTCCAAGTGGGTGAAAAAAGCCCGGGCCAGGATCCGAATCAAAGATGTATAGGCTAAAGCCGCCGATGCTCTTCCAACTGAGCCATCCCAGACGAATACTAAAGGACCAATTTACTCAACAAACAATGACACAAATCTTTCTACCGATCTACGATTGCACTTGTGTGATTACTGCGTGTGTGATTATTAAGGTTTGTTATATAGATTAGTCCTTCAGTTTCTGTCCGGGATAACTCAATTGCAAGGGCATTGGCAGCTTTAGCCAATAAATTCCTGGTTCGGATCCTGGCCCGGTCTTTTTCACCCACTTGGAAAATTTATATCTGTTATGATTCATTTACCAATAGATTAATCGTGTTATAAATTAATCTACAGAGGTGTGAAAATTATTAGAATAATTGTGAAATTTACTATAAAATCTTGATATATTATAGAAATAGCACATTATTTAAAAAATAATGATACATTTAATATTTAGTGTGCATTCCGTTGACTTTTGTTAAATATTTGATACGTTTTGGCTAACATTGTATTGGTTTTTGACAATTAGTTTGTATTTCGATGTCAGGTTCCAAATTCCAATGAGTCTTTCTATCAGAACTTTCTTGTTTGTAATGATGCATTCCTTTAATTTTTTTCTTTACAATGGCCCAAGATTCATTATGGGATTCATATCTAGACTGTTTCCAGGCCACCCAAGTGTTTTATTATTTTTTTTTCATCCAAAAATTTAGTCACAGATAAAACTTTATGGGACGGAGCTTCTTTATGAATGAATACAAAGTCTTCTATTGGGAAACGGTCTTCTAATTGTAGAATTACTTTTTGTTCAAACACTTTTTTACACTGATACTGGTCCATTATGTCTTCTAGAATGTATCAACGTATAATAACTTAAGAAGACATCACGTTTAAAAAAATTCTTTAGTAGAATGCTTAACCGTTTGTGCTAAGCAATTTATGGAAAATTCTTCATTGATACTTCTTCTGACACATTGACTGTTTTCTCCTGATATCGTAAAGATTGATTCATGAGAAAAACATACCTAAAGGATATAAAATTACTTAAGGTATGTAATTTGTAGAAAAATATTCTTATACAGAAAATTTTAATCAAATTTATAAACAGTTCTGTATTTTTATTCTGTATGCAAAAAAACATGATTTCAAGAAAAGAAATGAACTTAAGTTCAGCTGATTAATTAAAGGAAAATTATTATTTCTCTTTTTGCTCCAGCCAGTTCCAAATTGTTTTTGCACAATTTTTGCCCAGACAAGTCCCTTCTTTGCCATATTAGATATGATTTTAGTCTTTTTTCGAGAATGGTGAGCACTGAGTCCAGCTGAGATAAATTTTCTACGATTAGCATAGCTGTCACATCTTCTGCTTTTTCGGCCCGGAAAAATTTTAAAGAAAATTTTACTATTTCAAATTGCCGTAATCTGCTGATTAAAAAAAGGCAAAAATTTCTATTAAATTTTTCCGGGTTGAAAAATTAGAAGAGTTGGCAGCTATGCGATTAGAAGAATCGCATGCATTTACTCCATGCGCTTGCAAAGAGATTTTTAGTTCATGATTAGTTGCTTTTCTGTTAGTTTTAGCATTCTGAATTGATTTCCTTTCTGTTCTTGCAGTACATTTATTTTTCCTTCTGCATTTTCCTACTCTAGAATTTTCATATTCACATTTGAAGGCCAAAGATTTTCACACATATTTGCGAAATTTTTGCTGTTTTAGCGATTTTATGCTGTGTATAATTATTTTCTTGGATGAGACACTTTACCCCAGAAAGTTGTCTAGGTCAATCAATTGCTATACTTATAATCATACAATAATCCTTTGACAATCGAAAATAAGCCACTAATTAGTACAAACTAAGCAAAGCAGAAAAAAGATTTGTTTTAAGAATAAAATAATACTGATTCCAACTCAAGAAAAGAAAGATAACACACGCAAAGCAAGCAGAAAATTAAATTTTTTTTATTTTAAATTCGTTTGTTAACCAAACAAGTTCGTTATACGGTGCAAACAATTTGATTACTTTGGATCAAATATTTTTCTTTTCAAGAAATGGCAACATTTAACAAAATTATATCCCAAAAACTGTTCTAAAGGAATAAAAAATTTATTAGATCAACAAGTCAAATTGCCTTTCATGAAACATTGCAAGTATATTATATATTAATCAAGGAAAACTGAAACAATCACAATTATTCTAATAATTTTCACACCTCTGTAATATAAATTCGTATGCAGCGCTTTCTACAGTTCCATATATTGACCTTCGATTTATTCTGTTGAGTTGATTCAAAGTATCAGGCCTGCTTATGTGATAGTTGAGGTTTGTTGCGTGAATTGGTCTTCCAGTATTCGTCCGGGATGACTCAGTTGGAAATGCATTGGCGGCTTTAGACAAAACATCCAATACATCTCTGGTTCGAATCCTGGACCGGACTTTTTCAGTAACTAGGAAATTTACATCTATCTCATATTATTAATTCGGAATAGATGCCTCAGCCAGTAACTTCGGAAGCAAGAATAAATATGGCTGCAAATTATACTAACACATTACTTGATATCTGTTTCAACAAAATTTACTAATTTTTTTATGGAATGTCGTCAGCAATGCATTATATTTAGATTTCTACTTGTCCTTATCTCATTTGAGCGTACAATAAAAACCAAACTTACATTTCTTTGATAATTATATATTTTTTTAAAGAAATAAATCGCTAAAATTTGTCTATTCGCTTTACTACAATAATTGAAAGAAATAGAACGCTATTTGCTCCACCACATGTCCAACAGATGAAATACAGTAAATAGAGCAACAAACGCTGAGAAGCATGAAACTGGATTTAATCTGTTTATCATATAGAAAATAAACTTATTATACCATAATACCATATAGTTTATTTATTATTGTATGATTTATATACCGGATGTCACAAAAATGACTGATGGATTTTAAAATTCAATAACTTGCAAACGGTGACAGCTATTTAAAAATTTTTTACAAGAGGGTTATGCATAATGTCAGGAGTTTTTTTACAGTAATTTTTTATTTTAGTACGAATTTCAAACAATAGATGGCGCTGACGCCGATTGAAGGGCAGGTGATGAGTGAGGGTAGTTTCGGCGTCGACCTGGGCTTCAATTGCCGTCAGCGCCATCTGTTGTTTGAAATTCGAACTAAAATAAAAAATTACGGTAAAAAAACTCCTGACATTATAGATAACCCTCCTGCAATATTTTTTAAAATAGCTGTCACCGTTTGCAAGTTATTGAATTTTAAAATCCATCAGTCATTTTTGGGACACCCGGTATATGTGTGTATTTCAAACCACCAAACCATTACAAATTATCATCAAAAATTGTGAAAGTATAAATAATAAATAAATTTATTCATTGACTCTTAAACTGATTCCTTTAACATTTGAAACATAGATTTTAAAAACGTATAGCAAAAAATAGGATAAAGGAATAATGGAAGTTTGTGGAACCTAGGCAGATTTACCAGGTCCTAAATACCTTGATTACCACAAACAAAATGGGTGGTTTAATTTTCGTATTTGTCATAAAAAAGTTAAAGAATACGGATTGAAGATTATCACACCCAATAAATTCAGAAATAAAATATTGGAAAACAAATGAGTTACAAATAAATCACGGTTGAAACGGATCTAAAATGAAAAAAACATATATTCGAGAACCATTCTAATCTTAAATGATGAAGCAAAAAGAAAGAAAGGATGAAAAAAAAGTAAAAGATTATTTGCACAGCTCGTAAAAAAGTTTTTAAAATGATGATGGACCAAAGAGTCATAATGTACATTATAGACATGTATAAACCTCATTATATGGTGCAAGCTCCCTCTAAAGAACAGCTAAAAATGAGTTACAATTTGTTATCCAAGGAATCAATAAAGAACTGTCATTTTGTGGTGTTTATTATTAATAAAATACAGTCGGCTCTCGTTAATTTGAACTCGTCGGGACTGCAAGAAATGTTCGAATTATGGAAAATATGAAATGAAAACATGCTCAATATGTTATTATTACAAAGGAATTAATGTTATAGGGTTTTTTAAATTTATTTCGTCTGTTATCCTTAGAATATGACTTAATATTAAATTAGAATGGATAAATATATAAACTAATTAAACGATTAGAAACAAGCACAATGGAAGAAAAATTTAAAGCGTCAGTGATGGACAGACGGAGAATTAAGAAAGTGGATATCAAATGCACTAGATTATATGTATACTCGTTCGGAACAATTTTCACAAAAATTAAAGAAAGAAAGTTATTCAAGTGACCTGAAATCCATGAAAAAGAAAAGAAAAATGCAAAATCGCAATTCTCGTTAGTTCGAATTAAACGAAGTCGAGAGAAAATGAGTGCGAATTAATGAAAATTTTTAACGTTATTCTGCCATTGAAAATTTCGGGACTTCATGTTTAGTTCGAATTAAGCGAAGATTCGAATTATCCGATTTCGAATTAAGGAGAATCGACTGTATATTGTTTAGAGATAAAAACTAATATATAATTAAATAAATATTTATATCTATTACTGAAGAAAGCCTTAAAGCATATACTGTTTAGCAATACATAAATAATAATTAAAAATATGCTAATAAATTTCTAAGCAATGTATAAGTAAAAATATAAGTAAATGATTTATGAAAAAAATATATATTAATTAAATAATAAATATTTTAATATACCAACATGTTAAATTAATTTTCACTGAAAGAAAATTTGTAAATGGCGCCTAGTTTTCAGTGAATATTAATTAAATTATTATCTTTTGTTATGCGTAGGTTTAATACAGAAATAATGTTTGACAAGATAGTTGATTTAAACGAAATTCACAGCAAAAATCTCTTCGGTGCATAGATGGAATCTTTAGAAGCAAAAAATTAAAGGAGAAAGATATTAATTGTAAAATATTTTGCTCTTACTTAAGTAAAGAAGTCGTTAAAAATAATTTAATAAAGTACACGAGCACATCATTATTAATTTTTCAAGTAGACTTAAGGAATTTTGATTTAATATTTTTTTTAGCTATTTCATTGGAATTTCTGTAATATATTAATTAAATAAGTTCAAATTTCTAAAAAATTTCCCGGGAAAAGTTAATTTAAAAATGATTTGCCAAATAGACTATTGCAGAATTTAATATTACAGGAATTTCACTAGCAGCTTTCTTGTAACTTGAATAGTATTGTTTTGCATGTTTTTTAACTTTAGATTCATCGTATTGCACACTTTTAAATACTGTTACGAATTTTGTAAATAGTTAGTGTTTATACTGTAAAATAATGTAAATAATCTTATTAAGCTCCATTCCTTTACTAATATTAGTTTTTATTACATTGTCTCTGTTATCAAGCAAACTTGTCTATTATTTTCAGTGTATGTCTACGGCAGATTGGAGAAATATTAAAGATATCGCCAAGTTGGCGACAAACTTGGCGATTGTTGGCGATGGTAACCCTTCCATCTCTATGGTAACCCCCCTTTAGATATGCTGATACATTGAATGTTATTCCATGGGTTTCTGGATTTTTCGAGAAGCTTGTGGAAATTTCCATTGCATGCTGCGAGCCTATATAAGGAGAGCGATACGAGCTGTTGTTGTTATTATTTACCAGTCGGTCATTGAGTGAACTTCTAGGGTATTGTTTAAGCAAGTTTGCTTGAGCTTTATTTACGTTATTTTGAATGTGATTTTAGTGTTGAGACGTTGTATAAAGAGTCTCTGGGACCTATATCTGCACTTGTACGATAGATTTGAACAGTTATTTTTGAATATCTAGTAATATTTCTGAGTTTCGAAGACTCTGTTGTTCTGAAGATCTGTAAATAAATTATTTTCTACTTTTCTAAGAGAGAAGAGTTTGAAGTTGTCTAACCATAAGATCGAAAGAACCCTATATACGCAACAATACTTTCTAACCTTGTTAAAAAAGTACATAATTTTAATTATATGTGTTCACCGATGCTGTTTTTATTTGTATCTTATGTTTCACCGAATGAGTGTTCATGAAGACTATTCCATCTTGTGTTGCAGTTACTGCTCTATCAACATACATGAGTGAGAGAATATCGTTCCGGTAGCTTAAATGGTAGAGCGCTTGGAGCGCTATTCGAAAGATTCCCGGCTCGATTACCTGCTTGAATATTTTTCACTCTGTTAGTTCTGTGCTTAGTTAGCATTGTCATAAGTCACATATTAAATATAGTTGAAAAGTATTTATGAATTCACTTTGTCATCTCACAGAGTTCTTACGCATCAGGCGATTCCATTGATTTTAATGGTTTCCTACCAGAAATTTAGTAAAGCACGTGTCGCTATATCTAAAGATAGAATTTTATTTCCATTAAACAAGGCAAGTATAATTTTACACTAGCGTTTAGCGACAGCAGGATTCCTAATGGTAGGACTTTCGAGTAAAATCCGCGAAACTTGAAACATCCCTAAAGAGGGATTTTCCCCTCTTTCTTCAAATGTTTAGGGAAATCCGCAGTCTGTAGGTGAAATCATCGTTAGTGGCGCCTGGCATGGCTTTTTGAAAATGAGATAACTGGCTTTTCGTTAGAATATTGTGTTTATACGATTGTTGTGTTTACTGTTTGAATACCAGGATATAATAATTCTTACATAAATTCAAGAATTACTTAAATTAAGAACAATATTAACATTATTATTAATTTAAATGTCTTTGATAATTAATTTCTTCCTTATCTGCCACGATAGTCAAAATGATATTTTAAATAACTATCAATATTAACGCTATAAATAATTTAAATGTATTTGATAATTTATTTTATTTTTATCTGCCACAATATTCAATATAATGCAATGTTTTAATTAACTATAACTTAGTCTTCTGTTAACAGATGGCAGCACAATACAAAAGTCAAAAAAAGCAAATTATCCCTCTTTAGGGATAAATCCTAAGAGCAAAGAGCGGCAGATTTTTTTCTAAGTCCTACCATTAGGAATCCTGCTGTCGCTAGACGCTAGTTAATTTTACGAAAATTCTGGTAAAAAGTTATGAAGCGTACAAACCCTGACCGACACAGCAATTTTGGTTTGCAGAAAATTTGCAACAGACTTGTTTTGAAACCTTGCAGATTTTCAGCAAGTTCGGCATAACAAGACTGAAAGTTTCTAATGAGACTGCAGCAAGGTAATGAAAACGCTGCCGTCACCACATTTTGAACTTGCAACTTACTTTTCATGCAAGTTTATCTCTCGCTGTATCAAATTTATTGCAAATTGACAACTAACAAGGAAAATATTTAGTACTATTATGACTGAAGTACTGTAAATTCCTTGCAAGCTAGTGTCAATTTTAGCTTTCTTCTTTATTCGTGATGTAGTTATTTTTAAACTTTTCTAATACGCAGGGATCCATTGTATGGTTTACGGAGATTACGGTGGGCCAAAAAAAAAATGCAAAAATTGATTTTCAATTAGCACTATCGCGGAAAAGTTGCGAATTCGAGAAACGAAATTAAAGTATAAAAAAAAGAAATAAAATTGCTTTATACTTTCCGGTCGCACATGCACTGTAAAGTTTGCCGAAATGTTGAAATACTCACATTATTACAATTTTTATTTAATTTGCATTTTCACGAATATACTATCTGAAATTCTTATGCATTATAATAACTAAACATAATGCTGAAATATTATTTAAATCGATCAAAATCTCCAGGTCGCGCATGTGCTCTAAAAATGGGCAAGAATCAAATATTTATTCTAATCCTTCATCTTACTTGTTAATATTAAGTGTAATAGCTCCTTACAATTTTAGAGCAAATGCGCGATCGGAAGATGTAGATGGATTTAAAAAACACTTCAGCATTTTAGTTTGTATAATACACAATAATTTCAGCTATTAATTTATGAAAAAGGCTAATTAAAAAAAATGTAATAATGGGAATTAAAAAAAAAAAATTACTGCGCATGCGCTGTAACCAATAAATATATAAAAATATATATATAAAACCTGAAAATATAAACCAATTTTATTTATTTATTTATTTTTTATTTTTATATTTTTTAACCCAATTTTTAGCCGGCAGGAATTTTTTTTTCTTTGATTGTGCTTGTTTCTAATCTCTTAAATAATTTATGTAATTATTCACTTTAATCAAATATTAAGTCATATTCTAATGATACCAGACAAAATAAATTTTAAAAAACATTATAATATTAATTCCTTTGTAATAGTAACATTTTAAGCATGTTTTCTTCTCATACGTTCCATAATTCGAACATTTCTTGTGGCCCCGGCGAGTTCGACTTAACGAGAGCCGACTGTATATTGAACGACAAATATTCAGATATGAAAACCTTGAAGACATAAAAATAATTCGTTACCCAAAAATCGTGAAAAAAATTCTCCAACATATTCCGTAAGAACAAAAATAATGTACATGAAGTTATTTTTGTCATCATCAAAATGATGTAACGCTGACAGGGGATTGATGCCCTTGAGAGAATCATCGGTTGAAAAATAAATAATAATAATAATAATAATAAAACAGAATTTTATTTTCATAGTACACTGCATGTTGAATTCATTTTCAGGATTTTCTCAAGCATTTTCAAATAAGAGATTTTAAATTAAAAGAAATCGAAAACGTAAATTAAAACTAGTCACATGTAGCAATCTCAAAACTTTCTTCTACCATATGCAAGCATGTTAACACGTCCTGAAAAGTGCAGCATAGTAGCGCCACCGGTTAGGTGGTTTAAACCAAAATCTAGTCTGCAATAACTTATGTCAACTGTTAACTAAATCTGAAGTATGATGAAAATCCGAGTATTAGTTTTTGGGATACAGCTGTTTCAAAATCTTAAACAAATTTGCATAACAACGCTATATATTGTGTGATGTACACCAAAAACTAACCAGGATATATTTTTTATCAGGTACTGAGAAAACTGAGGAAGTTTTCACAAGATGATAGATAGCTGTTTCTTTTAATCGGATCAACAATTTCTGATTGTCGCCAGTAAAAATTTCGACCAATAAACTTAAGTTAGAAAATCTCGTTTTATTTTAACGCCTTGATTTTATTATAAATATGGTAAAAAATTATATTTCTTTTTACTGGTGTCAGTATGCCCAAGATTATCAATGAAAATAAATATCAGTTTTCACCATTATTGTTTAATCGAAAATTTTCCACAAATGAGGCTTTATATAAAGAGATATTTTCTGTATAAATTTACTGTTGGAAGTTTGTCCCGGCGGAACCTCTACGAAAGCGGTTACAGTTGAAGCTTCACTATTTTAAACATATATCAGTTCCTCTTTTTTTAACATTTCTATGAGTAAGATATTAGCTTACATTTTATGGTCATAATTAATAGTAAAAATATCACAGGTTTATTAAGCGTTGTAAGATTCTTCGAATTTTTCAGGACAAATGTCAGAATATTTTTGTAGAAAAATAAATCTATGTTGAACGCGCGAAATGTTGCCTTATTAAAGAATAAAATTTCTGTAAGAAAATACTAGAACAAAATTATTCCCTGTTTTAGAAATTTCAGGAGAAATACGACCCCTAGTTCATCGATTACTAAAACTTACTTTAACTACATACTTTCGAATGTTTAATGTATCTTCATTTTACCTCTAGACGTTTTATTTTCAATATATTACCACTCCATTATTAAATGATTTTATGTATAATGATTTGTTATTAAATGATTTACGAGGGTGGTTCAATAAGTACCCGTGTTTGAAGACAAAGGACGTTTCTCAGGGAAGTTGCTGTTATCATCGTGTGCTGCCATCTATAAAACGACATCTATAAAAGTTTCAGACTGATTGATAGGTTAGTTTGGATTTGGCAGCCATTCGAATAAGACGTGTTTCGTGATTTTCGCTAAGATGGATATCGTTCGGTAATCCGCTTTTTGTTTTTGGATGGGAAAAAATGCGAGGAGATAAAAGCAAAGTTGGATGCTGTTTATGGGGACACGTCGCCATCTATGACCACAGTTAGATATTGGTTCAACGAATTTAAACGTGGGCGAACTTCCGTTTTCGATGATGAGCGACCTGATGTGGTTACCGAGGAAATCATTGAAAAAGTCCATTACATGATTCTCGCTGATCGACGAACGAAGGTGCACGAAGTAGCAGAGGCCGTAGGCGTGTCAATCGGAACGGCAATTCATATTTTACATGACAAGTTGGGGATGAAAAAAATTTCGGCCCGATGGGTGCCGCGTTCACGATAACGCACCAGCACATTCATCTGGAGTTGTCGCCGCCAAACTGCATGAATTGCTTTATGAATTGCTGCTGCACCCCCTTATTCTCCCGATCTGGCACCCTGTGACTTTTTCTTGTTCCCTAACATGCAGAAATGGCTCGCGGGAAAAAAATTTAGCTCAAACGAGGAAGTCAGAGGCGTATTTTGCAGAGTTCGACATATCCTATTTTTTGGAGGGGTTAGAAAAATGGCCGGAACGTTGGGAGAAGTGTATCTTTCTAAAAGGGGACTATGTTGAAAAAAAAAAAATTGAAAAAAAACGGTTTCTTCATTTCTAACACGGGTACTTATTGAACCGCCCTCGTATTATTCCAGTCAAGATATATTATTCCAGAAAATATTCATATAAAATTCAACGACAGTAAATTGATTTTCCCTCCAAGCAATATTATCCATCCATTATAAGAGAAACAATAGAGATTCTAACACGTAAAAATTCCATATGTAACGATATAAAATCATTTAACCTACCAAAACTGTGGCCTGACAATCACACAAATCTTTCTAACGATCTACGATTGCACTTGTGTGATTACTGTGTGTGTGATCATTAAGGTGTGTTCGGTAGATATGTCCTCCAGTATTCTTCAGGCATAACTCAGCTACAAGGGCATTGGGGGCTTTAGCCAATAAATCCCTGGTTCG
Organism: Maratus speculifer; assembly: GCA_964019185.1. Lineage (NCBI taxonomy): Eukaryota > Metazoa > Arthropoda > Arachnida > Araneae > Salticidae > Maratus > Maratus speculifer. The sequence continues at coordinate 130,826,410 of OZ025303.1, forward strand.
GATCCTGGCCCGGTCTTTTTCACCCACTTGGAAAATTTACATCTGTTATGATTCATTCACTGATAGATTAATCGTGTTATAAATTAATGTAACTTCTTATGCAGCGTTTTCTGAAGTTCCATACATTGACTTTCGATTTATTCTTTTGAGCTGATCCAATATATCAGGCCTGTTTGTATGATCGTTAAGGTTTGTTGGGTGAGTTGGTCTTCCAGTATTCGTCCGGGATGGCTCAGTGGGAAGAGCATTGGCGGCTTTAGTCAAGACATCTAATACATCCCTGGTTTGAATCCGGTCCGGGACTTTTTCAGCTACTAGAATATTTTACATCTGTCTCAAATTGTTAATTCGGAATAGATGCCTAAGCCAGTAGCTCAGGAAGTAAGAATAAATATGGATACAAATTATACCTAGCACATTACTTGATATTTGTTTCAACAAAATTCTTTAATTTTTTTATGAAAAGTTGTCAGTAATGGACAAGTTATGGTACTTGTCCTTATCTCACAAGAGCGTACAATAAAAACCAAACTTACTTTTCCTTGATAATTATATTTATTTAAAAAAAATAAATCTCTTAAATTTGCTTCAATACTGTAATTTAAAGAAATAGAACGTTATTTGTTCCACCACATGTCCAACAGATGAAGTACAATAAATAGGGCAACAAACGTTGAGAGGCTTCAAACTTGGATTTAATCTATTTATCATATTGAAAATATACTTATTATACCATAATACCACATAGTTTATTTATTATTGTATGATATATATATATATATATATATATATGTATGTATGTATGTATTTTAAACCATTAAACCATTACAAATTAACATAAAAAATTGTGAAAGTATAAATAATAACGAAATTTATTCGTTGACTGTTAAACTGATCCCCTTACCATTTGAAGAATGGATTTTAAAACATATAGTAAAAGTAGAATAAAGGAATAATGGAAACTTGTGGAACCAAGGCAGATTCATCATGCCCTAAATACCTTGATTACCATAAACAGGGTGCGTAGACATAAAAAAACTCAGAGGATTTTAATTCTTTTAGCATAAGAAATTCTTTAAAATTATTGGTTGTTACATCTGAAGGAGGATTTCTTTGTGTTTAAATAAATCAAATATTACATTATAAAAATTCTGGTAAAATGTCCTTACAAGGTCCTTCCAAACTACGAACCCTGATAAATAAAATGGGTGATTTTATCATCGTATTTTTCATAAAAAAGTTAAAGGATACAGATTGAGGATTACTACACCCAATAAATCCACAAATAAAATATTGGAAAACAAATAAGTTAAAAATAAATTATGGTCTAAACGGATTAAAAAAGAAAAAATAAATTATATGTTTGACAGCCATTCTAATCTTAAATGATGAAGCAAAAAGAAAGAAAGAAAAGGTAAGAATATTTGCACAGCTCCTCAATTTTTTTTTAAAATGATGATGGATCGAGGAGTAATAATGTGCAGTATAGTCAAGTATAAACCTCGATATATGATGCCAGTTCCTTCTATAGAACAACTAAAAATGAATTCCACTTTGTTATCCAAGGTATCAACAAAGATCTGTCATTTCGTGATATTCATTATAGTAAAATGTATTATTTAGAGATAAAAACTAATATATAATTAAATAAATATTTATACTTAATATTGGATAAAGCTTTAAAGCATATACTGTCTAGCGATACATAAATAATAATTAAAAATATGCTGATAAATTTCTACTTATGTATAAGTAAAAAAATAAATAAATGATTTATTAAATATGTATATTAATTAAATTATAAATATTTTATCATACCAAAGTGTTAAATTAATTTTCACCGAAAGAAAATTTGTAAATGGCGCCAAGTTTTCAGTGAATATTAATTAAATTATTATCTTTTGTCATGCGTAGGTTTTAATACAGAAATAATGTTTGACAAGATAGGTGATTTAAACGAAATTCACAGCAAAAATCTCTTCGGTGCATAGATGGAATCTTTAGAAGCAGAAAATTAAAGGAGAAAGATATTAATTGTAAAATATTTTGCTCTTACTTAAGTAAAGAAGTCGTTAAAAATAATTTAATAAAGTACACGAACACATCATTATTAATTTTTCAAGTAGACTTAAGGAATTTTGATTTAATATTTTTTTAGCTATTTCACTGGAATTTCTGTAATACAGTCGACTCTCGTTAATTCGAAATCAGATAATTCGAATCTTCGCTTAATTCGAACTAAACATGAAGTCCCGAAATTTTCAATGGCAGAATAATGTTAAAAAATTTCATTAATTCGAACTCGTTTTCCTCAACTTTGTTTAATTCGAACTAACGAGAGTTCCGAGTTTTCATTTTTCTTTACTTTCTCACGGATTTCAGATTATTTTAATAACTTTCCTTCTTTGATTTTTGTGATAATTGTTCCAAACGAGTATACATATAATCCAATGCACTTGATATCCACTTTCTAAGTGTCTCGTTTGTCTATCAGGGACGCTTTAACCCATTCGTGCCCACCACCTTTTGCGCAAATTTTATTCGGTTAGCACCACTATTTTTAAAAGAACTAAGTTTAGTTAATTAATTACGAACATGTTTCAATCAAATAAAATAAAGATTGCTGTTCTTTTTTACCGGTGTCAAAAACAGTGCTGCATGCACCTTTTGAAGCGTCCCTAAAAAGGGACACTAGGCACTAATGGGTTAAATTTTTCTTCCATTGAGCTTGTCTCTAATCTTTTAATTAGCTTATATATTTATGCATTCTAATTTAATAGCAAGTCATGTTCTAATGATAACAGACGAAATAAATTAAAAAAACAACAACAATATAACATTAATTCCTTTGTAATAGTACCATATTAAGTATGTTTTCATTTCATATTTTCCATAATTCGAACTTCGGATAATTCGAACATTTCTTGTGGTCCCAACGAGTTCGAATTAACGAGAGTCGACTGTATATTAATTAAATAAGTTCAAATTTCTAAAAAATTTCCCGTGAAAAGTTAATTTAAAAATGGTTTGCCAAATATACTATTGCAGAATTTAATATTACAGGAATTCCACTAGCAGCTTTCTTGTAACTTGAATAGTATTGTTTTGCATGTTTTTTTAACTTTAGATTCATCGTATTGCGCACTTTTAAATACTTTCTAACATTGTTAAAAAGTACATAATTTTAATTATGTGTGTTCATCGATGCTGTTTTTATTTGTATCTTATGTTTCACCGAATGAGTGTTCATGAAGACTATTCCATCTTGTGTTGCAGTTACTGCTTTATCAACATACATGACTGAGAGAATATCGTTCCGGTAGCTTAAATGGTAGAGCGCTTGGAGCGCTATTCGAAAGATTCCCGGCTCCATTACCTGCTTGAATATTTTTCACTCTGTTGGTTCTGTGCTTAGTTAGCATTGTCATAAGTCACATATTAAATGTAGTTGAAAAGTATTTATGAACTCACTTTGACATCTCACTGTGTTCGTACGCATCAGGCGATTCCATTGATTTTGATGGTTTCCTACCAGAAATTTTATAAAGCACGGATCGCTATATCTAAAGATAGAATTTTATTTCCATTCAACAAGGCAAATATAAACATTTTAATAACAATTTTAATTTTTCATTTTTTTAAGAAAGGTGTTATACTAAAAATAAAATACATTGACATGTTTCGGAACCGTCAAATAAGTTCCATAGTCATAATATAAATAAAACAAAATTTCAAAGTATTTCTCGGACAATACAAATGACACGCGACAATGAGATATAAATAACAAAAAACATGCGCTCTATTGCAAAAAATTAAATTAAAATATAGACCATGATCTAAAACTTAACTAAAAATAAAAAAAAAAAAAAAAAAAAAACAAAACACGCGCGCTATTGTAAAAAATTAAATAAAAATAAAAATAGACCATGATCAAAAGAAATTCCAACTAGGTTCATCCCATTCAAGCCCTCACGAGGAATTTATTCATTAATTTACACATTTATTTATTTTGAAATTTTGTTTTATTTATATTAGGACTATGGAACTTATTTGACGGTTCCGAAACATGTCAATGTATTTTATTTTTACTATAACACCTTTCTTGAGAAAAATGAAAAATTAAAATTGTTATTAAAATGTTTACATAAAAGGTGAATATTTTAAAATCTGATGATTTAAAAAAATCAATTGGATTTAATTAACTTTTTATCAAAGGCAAGTATAATTTTACGAAAATTCTGGTAAAAAGTTATGAAGCGTACAAACCCTGATCGACACAGCAATTTTGGTTTGCAGAAAATTTGCAACAGACTTGTTTTAAAATCTTGCAGATTTGCAGAAAGTTCGGCATAACAAGACTGAATGTTTCTAATGAGACTACAGCAAGGTAATGAAAACGCTGCCGTCACCACATATTGAACTTGCAAATTACTTTTCATGCAAGTTTATCTCTCGCTGTATCAAATTTATTGCAAATTGACGACTAACAAGAAAAATATTTAGTACTATTATGACTGAAGTACTGTAAATTCCTTGCAAGCTAGATTCAATTTTAGCTTTCTTCTTTATTCGTGATGTAGTTATTTTTAAACTTTTCTAATACGCAGGGATCCATTGTATGGTTTACGGTGATTAAGGTGGGCCAAAAAAATGCAAAAATTGATTTTCAATTAGCAATACCGCGGAAAAGTTGCGAATTCGAGAGACGAAATTAAAGTATAAAAAAAGAAATAAAATTGCTTTATACCTTCCGGTCGCACATGCACTGTAAAGTTTGCCGAAATGTTGAAAAACTCACATTATCACAATTTTTATTTAATTTGCATTTTCACGAATATACTAGCTGAAATTCTTATGCATTATAATAACTAAACATAATGTTGAAATATTTAAATCGATCAAAATCTCCAGGTCGCGCATGTGCTCTAAAAACGGGCAAGAATCAAATATTTATTCTAATCCTTCATCTTACTTAGCTTGTTAATATTAAGTGTAATAGCTTCTTACAACTTTAGAGCAAATGCGCGATCGGAAGATGTAGATGGATTTAAAAAACATTTCCGCATTTTAGTTAGTATAATACACAATAATTTCAGCTATTAATTTATGAAAAGGCTAACTTAAAAAAAAGATGTAATAATGGGAATTTTTCAAAAAAATTACAGCGCATGCGCTGTAATCAATAAATATATATAAATGTATATATAAAACCTGAAAATATAAACCAATTTTATTTCTTTTTTCTTTTTTTTTTTTTTACTCAATTTTTAGCCGGCAGGATTTTTTTCTTTGATTGTGCTTGTTTCTAATCTCTTAATTAATTTATGTAATTTTTCACTTTAATCAAATATTAAGTCATATTCTAATGATACCAGGCAAACTAAATTAAAAAAAACACTATAACATTAATTCCTTTTTAATAGTAACATTTTAAGCATGTTTTCTTCTCATACTTTCCATAATTCGAACATTTCTTGTGGTTCCGGCGAGTTCGAATTAACGAGAGCCGACTGTATATTGAAAGACAAATATTCAGATATGAAAGCCTTGAAGACATAAAATGATTACCCAAAAATAGTGAAAAAAATTCTCCAACATATTCAGTAAGAACAAAAATAATGTATATGAAGTTATTTTTGTCATCATCAAAATGATGTAACGCTGTCAGGGGATTGATGCCTTTGAGAGAATCATCGGTTGAAAAATAAATAATAATAATAATAATAATAAAACAGAATTTTATTTCCATAGTACACTGCATGTTGAATTCATTTTCAGGATTTTTTCAAGCATTTTCAAATAAGAGATTTTAAAGTAAAAGAAATCGAAAACGTAAAGTAAAACTAGTCATATGTATCAATCCCAAAACTTTCTTCTACCATATGCAAGCATGTTAACACTTCCTGAAAAATGCAGCATAGTAGCGCCACCGGTTAGGTGGTTTAAACCTAAATCTAGTCTGCAATAACTTATGTCAACTGTTAACTGAATCTGAAGTATGATGAAAATCCATGTATTAGTTTTTGGTATACAGCTATTTCAAAATCTTAAACAAATTTGCATAACAACGCCACATATTGTGTGATGTACACCAAAAACTAACCAGGATATGTTTTTTATCAGGTATTGAGAAAACTGAGGAAGTTTTCACAAGATGATAGCTGTTTATTTTAGACTTAATAGACTTCTTTTAGTTTTAATCGGATCAACAATTTCTGATTGTCGCCAGTAAAAACTTCCACCAATAAACTTAAGTTAGAAAATCTCGTTTTATTTTAACGCCTTGATTTTCTTATAAATATGGTAAAAAATTATTTCTTTTTACTGGTGTCAGTGTGCCCAGGATTATCAATGAAAATAAATATCAGTTTTCACCATTATTTTTTAATCGAAAATTTTCCACAAATGAGGCTTTATATAAAGAGATATTTTCTGTATAAATTTACTGTTGGAAGTTTGTCCCGGCGGAACCTCTACGAAAGCGGTTACAGTTGAAGCTTCACTATTTTAAACATATGTCAGTTCCTCTTTTTTTAACAGTTTCATAAGTAAGATATTAGCTTACATTTTATGATCATAATTAATAGTAAAATTATCACAGATTTATTAAGCGTTGTAAGCTTCTTCGAATTTTTCAAATGTCAGAATTTTTTTGTAGAAAAATAAATCTAAGTTGAACGCGCTAAATGTTGCCTTATTAAAGAATAAAATTTCTGTAAGAAAATACTAGAACAAAATTATTCCCTGGCTTAGAAATTTCAGGAGAAATACGACCCCTAGTCTATCGATTACGAAAACTTACTTTAACTACATTCTTGTTTAATGTATCTTCATTTTACCTCTAGACGTTTTATTTTCAATATATTACCATTCCATTATTAAATGATTTTATGTATGATGATTTGTTATTAAATGATTTACTATTCCAGTCAAGATATATTATTCCAGAAAATATCCATATAAATTTCAACGACAGTAAATAGATTTTTCCCTCCAAGCAATATTATCCATCCATTATAAGAGAAACAATAGAGATTCTAACACTTAAAAATTCCATATGTAACGATATAAAATCATTCAACTTACCAAAACGGTGGCACGAATTGCTGAATGGTTCAGAAATATAGAAAAAAAAAATCCGAGTAAAATAAAAAATAACTTGCGTCGCATGAAAAACTGAATGATGTCATTTCAGTTCAATTCACAATGAACTATGCAATTTCGGAATATAATTTTTAACTTACATTGAAAATGAATCGGTGAAGAGTTGAAACATATGCATAGTTGCCAACTTTTACGAATTTTCCATACCAGTAAAATTTTAAGGGAGATTATAGTTAATTGAATCACTAAAATTCAAGCAATTTTAGCGTTTAAATAAGTCAAAAATTTCCCTTAAATTTTAGTAGGAGAAAAATCCCTACAAGTTGGCAGTTATGGACAGTAGTTAAATGAAACTATTTTTCAGTTTTTAAAATTTTCCTTACGCCTTTTTAGCAATTAGAAAGAATATATATTCCATTAGTAATCTAAACAATTATACAAAAAAGTTTTATTATCATATTAGTAAGACTTTAAAAGTAAAATAATTATTTTAATAATTGAATATATAATTGCTGAATTTTTTTAATTAAAGGTGTGAAATGAAAATTCAAAATTTGAACAATTATAAATTCTATCAATATTTTTAAATGCGCATTCCATTTCTACAAATTACATATAATTATTTTATTTCACAAATTCTTAAAAATCACATACAATCTTCACAGTTAATAATATGGAGATTCTTCTTTAAAAAGTTCTTTTGAACACATAAGTAAATAAACTCGGAGGTAAATTAAATTCTGACACCGTTTTTAAACTTTTAAATGACTTATATTAAACGTTAATATTTACAAAAAAGATATTTACATAAGACTATTTACAAAGCAAACAATCATAACTCTAATTAATCAATTACATCTTATACGGGAACTCGTCTTCATCTTACGTTCTTTTTTACACCAACTTAAAACTAAAAACATTCCATTTTCCTTTCTTCCGTTCAGTTCTTTTTTCTACCGCTTAAATCGTCTGGCTTCTTAGGAATTAATAGTTTCTTCAAAATCGTCTGCCTCACTGAGAGCCTGTTCATCAGAGTTGCGATGCGTAGAAAATAATATGCAGATCTAATAGTGGAGGAGATTTCCCATAATAATACATTCATATTTTTAAAATTTCTTTCACATAAAGTTTCTCCATATATGTCTCTTTTGAAATTATTAGCTACTTTAAATTCATATCCCCAAAGATTTGTCTAAGAAAAATTATTCGTTCGAATTTTAATTGGACTAGGAAAAAAACCCCATATTATTGGGAAATAAGAATTCTTCTTTCTCATCAATTACTAATAAAGGAAATATTGTAGAATTTTCATTTTCAAAAGTCTACTATACGAGTTTTAGTTTATCATTTATACATTCAATAAACTAAAATGAATTAACAAATCTTTTATATTTTCCTAGAATTTGAAATTAGAAAATAATTTACTTTAGCGTAACGAATATTTGAAAATCTAACACTGAATCCTTTTGTGACAAATGTCATTAAGAAAATTTTTAATCTTAAGTCACGGGTTTTTAAAAATGAAATATTTTGCCTAATTAAATCTGTGCTGGATATTACCGCAGCATTGAGGGATTTCGTAGCTGTTGACAAAATAGGAAACAATCTATGGACGAATTGTCTGGTAATATTGTGAGCTATTGGGAATAAGACTGATATGTTTAAATATTTTACGATGAAACCAAGGGAAAAAAGATAAAAAAACAGTTAAAATCACCACTAAGGCCGTCACTCAGCCGTCGAAAATGTTGGACAAGGAATGCAAGCTGTGGTGCAAGTGAACAGTGGTCACACCGAATGTGGTCAGATTCCTCATCGGGAAAGTAAATATTATGAATAAAACATGGCATTTTCTGCAAATTATTAACTTTGACTGTTTCTGATGTTTTCTTTCCATGTACAAAGCCAAATTTCCCGCTATCGGCGGTAATTGGAATTTATTTATTTACATTTTTTGTTTTTGGAATCTTTATTCCCATGGTTTTCTTAATACATTTACATTCGACTCTCGTTAATTCGAACTCGTCGGGACCACAAGAAATGTTCGAATTATCCGAAGTTTGAATTTTGGAAAGTGTAAAATGAAACAACGGAATTAATTGGTTATTCTTTTTTGGTTTTATGTATAAGTAAGGTGAATTAAAGGATTCGACATATGGGATATGTTATATCATTTTAATCTTATAACGGAATTAATGTTATAGAGTTTTTTTAAATTTCTTTCGCCTGTTATTATTACAATATGACTTAGTATTAAACTAGAATGTAGAAATACATTAACTAATTAAAAGATTAGATACAAGCACAATGAAAGAAAAATTTGAAGCGTCACTGATGGACATACGGGGTGCTAAGAAAGTGGACTTCAAATGCACGAAATTATATGTATATTCGTTCGGAACAATTCTCACAAAAATCAAAGGACTAAAGTTATTCAAATTTGAAATCCATGAGAAAGAAAAGAAAAATGAAAAATCGGAATTATCGTTAGTTCGAATTAAACGAAGTCAAGAGAAAATGAGTTCGAATTAATGAAAAATTTTAACATTATTCTGCCATTGAAAATTTCGGGACTTCATACTTAGTTCGAATTAAGCGAAGATTCGAATTAACCGATTTCGAATTAACGAAAGTCGGCTGTATAAAATTTTGTATCATTCCAGTTATTAGAACGAGCTATAGGTGGTTCTGAATAGCGTCAATTAAAAAAAAACATCCTGTAATCAGCGCAGAATTTTCTGCGATTATAAAAGTTGAAAAGTGCTTTATGAAAAAAGTAGCATCCAAATCACTTTACCATCACGCACTGCGTCTACGCCATTGCTTTTAAGACGCAAGGACCTATACAAATTTAAATTTCGTATATTTCATTACATATATAAATATTTTTACATTTTTTCCTATGATGAAAAAGAACATAACACACATTTTTTACAGCTAGAATTATGCGTTTGAAACTAAAAGTATAAAAATTAGATAATGGGTGTCCAGCAAATAAAACCCTGATTTTAAAATTAAATTTCTCAAAAAGAGAATTATGCGGTAAAAGGTTTGTTTATTAAGTAAGCTCTAAAAATGTTATACAGAAGTTTTGATCGGTGAATATTTTGAAAAGTTAGTGTTCTGTTTGCAAAGAATACTTGACTTTACATTTTTCTTCTTTAGATTGCTTGTAGAGAACGAGTTCTTCGACGTACAGTGCCATTTTAACGATTTTTCGAACTAAATTTTTTGAATTTCGAAATTTCAAAAACTTAATTCCAAAAAAGGTCAAAATATGGCACTAGAAGCATAATTCTATTAATCTTTGTTTTTGAAAAATTTTATTTTAAAATCAGGGTCTTATTTGCTGGACACCCTGTATATTGAGAAAAAATAAGAAAGAGCAAACTGTAAAACTCTTATGTCAATGACAAAAATTTGCAATTGTTTCCAATGATAGGTGTATCTAGATACCTATTACGATTTTAAGCTTCCCTTGCTCTAAACTCTATTTAAAACATCCCTATTTTATAGAATGTTACAACACCACCTTTGGGGAAGAGAATGTGTGGAAAGTAGACTTAAATTCATTTTAGTTTCTTTTTATATCAACAATCTGAAATCAGTATGAAAAAAGCAAAAATATACCTGTGTACCCGTTCAACTAAAAGCTAGTTAGATGTGAATATCCCAAAATTTTCCATCTTATGCATGTTTATACTTCCAGAAAAATACAGCATAGCAGTGCCTCCGGTTAGTTGGTTTAAACCAAAACTTAGTCAGCAACAACGTATGTCAATTTATAACTGGCTGTGAAGTTTGATGAAAATCCGTGCGTTAGTTTTTGTGACAGAGCTATTAAAATATCTATAAAAAATCTCCATAACAGCGCCACATGTTGGGTTATGCACATCAAAAACAATCAGGATGAATTTTTTATCTGGTACTAACTCAATCTGAAGTTTCACGAAAATCCGTGCATTAGTTCTTGAGATACATTTATAGCGAAATTGTGGAAAACGCAGCATAGCAGGCCCATCTGCAGGGCGATTTACACGAAAAACTAAACAACACTCATCTACATCAGGGAAAAACGGAGTCTGAGGTTTTAGGAAATTTCGTGTATTAATTCTTGAGATAGAACGATTGCGATAATCACGAATATTACACCACATCAATGTCACATGTTGAGCGATTTGCACCAAAACGTAGTGAGCACTATGTTATATCAAGTACTAACTAAATATAACGTTTTATGAAAATCCATGCACTATTCGTTGAGAAATGGCTATTGTGGGAATTGTAAATAATGCAGCATAACAGCGCGACCAGTGAAGAGATATACACTAAAAACTAATCAGTTCTTACTAATTGAATCTTTCCAACTGAGCGAAAAATTGCCCAGGCCGGGAATCGAACCCAGATACTTGACTTACAAAACCAAAGCTTTACCTGTTAAACTAATTGGGCGATAGCCGGCTGGAATTTTTCACTCAGATTACCCTATTGGTCATAACATCTGGTCTGTCATTTAGACAGCTCGGTAGAATAAACTGCAGGTAATGGAACTCCATATAACGATGGATACGTAGATATACTATTATTTTAACACAATCAAACTGATTGGTAAAGTTATCATACGAATTGAATATTTCCAACTGAGCGAAAAATTGCCCAGGCCAGGAATCGAACCCAGATACTTGGCTTACAAGGCCAATGCTTTACCTGTTAAGCTAACTGGGCGATAGCCGGCTGGTTGTGTTAAAATAATAGTATATCTACGCATCCATCGTTATATGGAGTTCCATTACCTGCGGTTTATTCTGCCGCGCTGTCTAAATGACAGACCATATGTTATGACAATAAGGTTATCTGAGAGAAAAATGCCAGCCGGCTATATCCCAGTTAGTATAACTGGTTAACAGATTAGTTTAACAGGTAAAACATTGGCTTTGTAAGCTAAATATTTGAGTTCGATTCCCGCCTGGGCAATTTTTCGCTCAGTTCAATTCATATGATAAATTTACCAATCAGTTTGATTGTGTTAAAATAATAGTAATCAGTTCTTGTTTATATCAAAATCTGACAGAATGTAAAATTTTGTGAATTTCCATGCACTAGTTTTTGAAAAAGAGCTATTGCAATAATCATAAATATACTATGGCCCGTTGAGCGATTTGCACAAGAACGTAATCAGAACCATGTTTTATCAATTACTAACTAAATTTAAAGTTTCAAGAAAATCCCTGCACTAGTTCTTGAGATATAGCGATTATAGAAATACAATGAATAATACAGCATATCAGTGTTGAACGATATACACCAAAAGCTAACCATATGTAGTTTATATCAAGGTCTAATAGAATCTAAAATGTTATGAAATTCTGCGTATTATAGTGATGGGCGATTCTGGAAATATTGAGAATCGATTAAAATCGATATCGTATAAAACAACATCGATCATAATAAGAATCGATTTCTCAGTTCTAGAATCGATACTAGAATCGATATTTCGATATTCAGGTTCACACAGAGAAGATCCAAATTACTAATTCCAAAACTTAGACAATCAGCAGGACCGTTATTATTGCCTCCCACCCCCCATCCCCATTTAGGGAGGCATAGAATTAAGCTATTGCAGATTTTAGAATCGGATAATAAGAATTTTAAATTTTAAAATGATTGTCACTTATGGTTGTCACTTACACAAAAACTTTGACAAATTTGAGAGACATAACTCAACTAATAACAACTTGGCAACTACTGACTAATAACAACTAACTAATAACAACTGAGTAACTTGGCATTAAACCGAGGATAAAGAGTGTCAAGAGCGTGTAACTAGGATGGGGAACAAGGAGTATAGACAAAAAAAAAAACTTTTTTTTCCCTAATGCCAACCAAATGTTACACGAGATAGTTTGGAAGAACAAAAAATATGCCCCATTCCCAAAGGGGCAGTTAAACCCCACTCGACCGGCGACCATAGCCCAAATGTATCTTTTGTCGAAGTTTCAAAATGAGGGTTTTTTAAAAATCTAAAAAAAAAAAAAAAACTTAAAAAAAAAAACAGTCTCCAAGAAGCTTAAATTTTGAGTTAGATAAAGAATCGAAAACAACTCGAACATTTTTATTTAAATTTGTTAGCTGTAGACTTAGGCATTCGTTCACATGACACGCAGACGCACACATGGTTTTATTCCAAGTATAAATGCTATTTTGAACCCCATAATCATGTAAAAATTATCACCATGTTATTGACTACAATAGTCTTTTAACTCCGTCGTGATAAGTGGAACATATAGTGTGAGTAAAATCCTTCACATTCGAAATGAGTATACGTCTCACTAGGGAAGTACAAGAAGTGTTACTCGTCAATTTTGGCGAGAGGGTATCGTTGGAATTATCTCGTCATGAAATTACCCGTTTGAAATCATCCGTTTTCGGGATATCTAACAATTTATGTCACGCAATTTGTTTATTTATTATAGTGTATTTATGCTGTGACATTTGTAATATCGTTAAATTTATATTTTTTGATGTTAAATGGCTTTCTTCACACTTCTATGTAGAAAACCACATTCTGTAAGTGAACACTATAAATGTCCAGCATCAACACGCACACGCACATAGCACACGAAAGAATAAATTTACAAAACTAACATTGGAGGCTATCCGGTTTGATATCTGAATCAGATGAATAGAATAAATCGCAGATAATAGAACTCCAGAAAATGTTGGATAAGATCCACTAGATTCGTTCGGGATAGCTCAGATAGTAACACAATGGCGGCTTCACACAAGAGATAAATCTCTCGTTTGAATCCTGATGTGGGCGTTTTTGTTCCAACTCGAAATTTCCTTCTCAACAAGCTTCATTTCACACATTCTTAACGATTAGAAAAATGACTAAGAATCAGTTATTTTATAAATAAATCTTCAGAGATACTTTTCCTGTTTATTTATTTTTTGGAAATACAAGCTTCTTCAGACGTCCCCCCCCCCCATAAAATTCTGTATTTTATACGAATTGAATATCTCTATCTAAGCGAAAAAATGCCCAGATTGGGAAGTGAACCTAGATTATTGTCTTAAAAGGCCAAGGCTCTACCGTTTAAGCAGCCAGCGGACATATTTCACTCAAATAACCTTATTGGTAATAGTATCTGGTCTGTAATTTAGCGAGCTCAGCAGAATAAACTGCAGATAAAAGAACTTCATATAAACGATTTAAATTTAGAGAAACTATATTATCTTTAACACAGTCAAACTGATTGGTAAAGTTATCATACAAATTGTATATTTCTAACTATTCGCTGCTATGTGAAGGTCCCGTAAATTTTTAGATGATCAATGCATCTTCGTTTATATTTACGTGAAAATTCACAATGCATTCACAGCTTGGCCTTCCACTGTGATCTTTATATTTATAACTGTAAATTGGTTATTCATCAAATGGGTGATGGGTGTTTGATGATTCTTCAAATTCATCGTTTACTAAAAATAATATTTCACTAATTTTTCAACATGATTTACACGTGATATGGAATAGTATTACTTACATAACTATTTTTACATAAATATTTTTTCATATCATGTAAAACATCTCTGGATATATTTCTATAATTGAAAGTACGCCTCTAGAACTTAATATTTAGGAATTAGAAATTGATCGATGATAAGAATTGACTCTTTGTATATTAATCCAACAGATGGTTATTATTTAATATTTTGCAATATTTCATTCTTATTTTAGAAACTTGCATAACTATAGTTTCAAATTACAATTGTATTTAAAAAAATATACTAATCACAGTAGTCATAGGCATGTTTTCCTTTTGTCTCCTTCATTTTGATTCACCTTGTAGCTTTACATCCAAATATTCTCTTTTCAATATTCGCTTATTGATATAATTCATCTTCAATACGAACCAATTTTAAATACATATTCCCAAAGGTACAACCTTGAAAAATTCTTTTGAACTTTCGGTTAGCTCATTGAAATAAATGTGTTCCTGGAGAAATCAGAATTCTTCTTACATATCCATTTCTGTTTAAATGGAAGTATGTGCTACCGTTTTCATTAAAAACTTATTAGGTGATATCTTACTTATTTTCCTTTCTATTCGATGTATTGTTTCAGTAAATATTCAAAACGTCAAAGATTTTAGAATTACAAAACTCTTCATTTCGTGAACAATTTATTTAACCACTTAACAAATACATATTTTTGAAAAAAAAAAAACCCTTTCTAATAATGCCTATTTTTTCATGCCTTATACAGAATAATGATACTTACGTATTAACACCACCGCAGCAGAAGTTGCGTTAATGCGCCAATAAAGAGCAATTTTGTTGTTCGCATGTGCACAAAAAATGGCGTCCAAAAATAAGCAAAAAAAAAAAAAAGCACTAGAAAGCACTAAAGAACTAAAAAAGCACTAGAAAGCACTAAAGAACTAAAAAAGCACTAGAAAGCACTAAAGAACTAAAAAAGCACTAAAAAACACTAGAAAGCACTAAAGAACTAAAAAAGCACTAAAAAACACTAAAAAGGCACTAAAAATGGCGTCAAAAATTATCAAACAATAAGGCAACAAGGAATCTAAAAGATAACAGCATACGCGGATCGAACAAGATTGCTTTTTCAAGAGCAACTTCTGCTGCGATTGCGTTAATACGTAAGTATCAGAATATTTATTCTTTTGTTACCAGTTTTTCAAAAAAGTCATTTTTGGTGGATTAAATTAGAAAATTTTTCGGATTAAACAATAAAAATGTACTGCTGAAAATAATAAATCATAATTGTGATGAAAAGCCCTGTACGTGGTACGAGCAAACCATGATTGGTAAAAAACGCATTCCAGTATGACGTCCTGGCAAAAGAGGGAAGTTGTTAAGTACTACAGAACAGTGTTGCCAGGGGGCTACTTTTTCAAAATTCAGATTTCTTGATTGGCACCACTTTTTTGAAACGCTAAATTACCTTTTATCTTCGCCTTAATTATCATGTCATTGAATAAGGCACATTTTATCACTTGTAAAAAGTGGTGCCAATCAAGAATTTGAATTTAAAAAAAGTAGCCCATCTGGCAACACTGCTACAGAATTTTTTTTTAATAATATGTCTTTGTATATAGAATATCGATTTATTCTATCGAAGCTGTTCTGGGGGTAATAACGTCAAGAGCTTATATCAAGCTCATTTATGAAGAAATCTGGGAGGTGGCACGTACGGGTCTAAGCTGACATACTCTGATTCATCCAAATCTCAAACAATTAGTAAAAGTTAATTTGTTCCAATTGTAGACCTTATAACTTGATGAAGCACGTAAGTGTCAAGGAGCGATTTAAAATTTACGAGGTAAGTTCTGTGATCTGAAGACTATATATTTATATGGAAACACTTTGTTTATTATGTAAAGATTCATGTCTTTCAAAATGTTGTGGAGATTTCGGATGTATACGTGATGTAGTTTGTATTGGATTGTTCGGAAAGTCGTGTCTGTTTACGAAAATTAATTCGTGCCGTAAAATTTTATAATTTAATTATTAGTTATTGTTTCCGATATCTAATGTTTAGTAATTAATGGGTAGAATTTTCAGGTTCGAACTCATTTTCCAAAACAGACACGACTTTTCGGACTACCCAATAGTTGAAAATATATGCCATCCACAAATTATTACAACGAATTATTACTCCAGTTGAATTTTTTCAGTGCTGGAACTACATCCGAAAAGGGTTTATTTTTTATTTAACATACAAGAGAGTTGTTGAAAATCAGATAAATAAAGAAAATTTTTATAAAGAAAGTATAGAAGGACAAAGAAAATTTTTGTATGTCCTAAATGCTGCTAATTTTTTTATATCAGAAAAATAAAATATCAAATTATTATTCGGGCATCCTTTTATCACAATTAAGCCTTTCAGGGGCGGTGTTTGCAGTCGCAAACACTTAATATTACTGTTCCAATTTCAAACTGGCACCAGTAAAATTTTGATACAATTTCGATTTTATAATATGCGCGAAAAACAGCTCTTGATTATTTTCAAATAAGTCTGTTCTTAAATTGTGGTGTGAATCAATTATTTGATCATTTTCGGCGCAGAAATACCTTGCCCCTGAAAGGGTTAATGGTAAGTAAGTGAAATGCGTCAATTTTAGGGCTGTAGACTTAGTATTTTTATAATCGACAATTTAAATATCGTTTTTCCATCTTATTTCATAGTCATGTTTACATAGCGTTATTATACCCATATAACATTGGTCAAGAAATCCCGCCATTTCATTTTATGAATACATACATATCTGCTAAAATATTTTTTTTTTGTATACATAGTTAATAAATTGCTGTATCAAATCCTATATTTGTTTGAAAAAAAAAATCTAGTACTAAGCCGTGAAAGTTGGTAGAACTTTAACATGCCATGATTACAACAGGACACACCAATTCGCTTTTTTACTAACACTCTCGAATAGTGATAAAGGGTTTAGAATTTAGATTTATGTCTCTGTCTACTATTCCTCTGTATTCTAACTTTCGTAAAAACACCTTCGATTCCCACATCATCGATTTAATGTATTGAGGTTTACTATGGGATGTTCTGTACTAAAAACAGAATTTGTATGTGCAGTCGTGGAAAAAAAGGTAACCACCTCCTACTAATTCTTCAACAAATTATCGTAGAAGAAAATTACTAGTATCGAACGATTAATAATAAAGTCTATTTTAAAATAATGTATATAAGATTTCCTTAGGGGGCCGTTTACATATTAAAATGAACCCAAACTTCTTTTGTTTTCATTGGCAGTACAGAATTCTGACAGAACAAGTGAACTCTACACCATACGTTAGACTAAAAAGAAATTTTCATGCAATTCGTACAATAAACTTCTGAGAAATTAATTATTTTAAAACGAAGATATTTTAAGAGCTGTATCCTAGTTAAAGTTCGGTACTCGACGGTCGACCAAGAGAGCCGCCTTCTTGATCAACGCATCATAGGCAAGAAGTCATTGAAGGCAGGTAGATTACAGGATAGCATAAGAAGTTTCAAAATATCTAGTTACTTTTATCAAGAAGGCCTCTTAAACCATCAGTTTGCCGTTTTTAGCACTTTCCACCAAACTTGAAAAGGGCTTATGTATTCGAATTGTCTGTCCGTCTGTCCGCGCTCTAACTCACGTACAGGGTCGTAGCTAAGGGGGCGCTATGGGCGGCTCAGCCCCCACACCCCTAAAATATTTTGAGCCCCCTCCCTGGAAAAGATTCCAAGGTCACTAAATGAATTTCGGCTTCGAAAATTCAAATGAAATTCTGTTCAAAAATCTAATTTAGTTTAGGAGACGGTTTCACAGTTTTGCAGAATTACTAAATTACTTCTAAAATAAATAATTCAACACTCCCTCATTCTATTTATACATACGAAGCTAACATGAAGTTTAATTTTGCACCAGTTATACACACAAAATTTTCATCATCCTATATTTTTCTTAGCATAAAATGTGCGTCAGAAAGAGAAAAAAGAAAGAGAAAGCCCCCCCCCTACAATCTCTTCACCCCCCCCCCCTATAGATCACTTCTAGCTACGGCCCTGCTCACGTAAATATACTCGGATTGCCATGAAATTTTATTAGCACTTTCCACCAAAGTTGAAAAGTGCTTATGCAAACGGTTTGTCTGTCCGTCTGTCCGCGCTCTAACTCACGTAAATATACTCGGATTGCCATGAAATTTTAGGACGCTATTAATGTTTACCCTAGCACGAACCCTATTGAAAATGAAGTTTCTACCATGATTAGTTTATCTACAGGGAGAATCAAAAGTTTCCCATTACATTACGGCCTGTAGGGAAAAATCGTTTCAAAGGAATTTTAAAGATGTTATATACCTTGTCAAACATAGTAAAATTTATATGTTTTACGAGGTGCATTAAAATATGCATTATATAAAATATAAGGTGAAAATGTAGCTATCATTAATTTACAGGGCCACGCAAAAGAATTCCATTAGATAATGGTAAAAGGGGGAATTGTGTGTGACATATTTTAAATATATTACCGTAAAATGGGGGGTGAATCGGAACACTTTTCAACTTTAACTTTAAAAACAAGTAAGAAAAATCATGCGTTAAGCATAGATTATGAAGCACTTTCCAACACTTAATGAAATCTTTAACAAAACTTTGTTATTTAGGGAATAAATAGTGTATAGCCAAATATACCCAAATATGTATTCCAGTACATTAGAACAGCCCTGTATTTCATATGTCAGTTCATGTAATGGGAAAATTTAGCTTAGCAAGAAAATACCCAGTAGCTTGAAATTTTTTTCAGCAATTTATACTATTAGATGGAAACATACTTGGATACTTTTGTTCAGCCCTGTAGTTTACATTGTATCTTTATTACACGTCAGCATTAGGCTAAAATTTATTTTAAACTAAAACACTTTTAAAACAACTGAAATCACATTCTCATAAATCATCATTCATAGGCGTCCATGTACCGAACTCTTTGCGTGGCCCTGTATATCCCTTTATCTATATTCTGCAAACATTTCTCAGTAAATTGAATGCAGCTCAGAGTAAAAATGCATATCTTATTTAAGAACCACGTTTAAATAATTTACGCTCATATTCAGTAACGTTGGTGAGCTCTTTTTGGTAGCCCTATATATCAACTATAACATTTATACACACCATATAATGTGCATATATTTAGCGAAATATAAACGTGAATATCATAATTAAAATGCATTTAATCCCTCCATCAGCCATCATCGGACACGTATACGGTACTTCGGAAAGAATATACTATTTGAAATCTTTTGTATGGCCCTGTAAATGCTATGTACTTCATATTATAGAAGACAGTAGCGTATAATTTATATTAAGCTTCAGTGACATATATAAATTTTATTATACAAGAAAAAGCTTAATATATTTCAAATATGTCACACACAATTCCTCCTTTTACCATTATCTAATGGAATTCTTTTGTGTGGCCCTGTAAATGAATAATAGCTACATTTTCACCTTATATTTTATAGAATGCACATTTTAATATGTTTGACAGGGTATAACATCTTTAAAATTCCTTTGAAACGTATTTTCCCCATAGGCCATAATATAATAGGAAACTTTTGATTCGCCCTGTAGATAAATTAATCATGGTAGAAACTTCATTTTCGATAGGATTTGTGCTAGGGTAAACGTCAATAACGTCCTAAAATATCATGGCAATCCGAGTATATTAACGATTTTTCCCCATGGGCCTTAATGTAATGGAAAACTTTTGATTCGCCCTGTAGATAAACAAATCATAATAGAAACTTCATTTTCAATAGGGTTTGTGCTAGGGTAAACGTCAATAACGTC